>CM031692.1:8658268-9258268 GCA_006182925.3 Reinhardtius hippoglossoides
TGATAACAGTATATAAATATTGTATATGTGTTGTTTAGACCAGGGTTTTTTTGTGGTTCCTCTTTATTGTTATGCTTCAATGATGCAGCAGCATAGGACGGGATCATGTTAAGATGATGTCTTTGCCGAAATCACCGTCAGCTTAGCAAATTTCTCCTCTTATACTTTCTGAGGGAACATTTGGAGCGGAACAGAGATGCGACGCGATGTCGAGGCGCCGCAGCGAGCATCAGACCGGGCGTTATTGACTGAAAACCTCACTGTTGTGTAAATTAGCCCACCTGCTCCGTGGCACCCGATGTAGCGCTATCAGAAAACACAAAGCTTAACAGCAGCTGTCAGCGCTTCATGACAGCTGTCACGGAGTCAACACACTTTGCTTCCTCCACTGCTTCCTTCTCTGCGAGTATCTTTGATAGTGCTGGGAGACATCACATTTTTATTCCCCGTGCATGGCGGAATGAAACCTCCTCTGCTGTAGTTTGAATCTGAGACCCTTCAGGGTGTGCTCTTGAGCCACGTGGCAACGAGGGGGAACGTGCGCTCTCCCGCCGCCGAGACTTTTCGCCTGCTGCCACCGAACTGACGTCAAAGAGCAACAATACCTCCGAGACACAAAACATATAAATGCCCAATTATAGTTGCTTCAAAGAGAGAGGCATTAAAAATTTATAACAGAGGGCATTGCATAATTCACCACGGTTGGTTATGTATTGAAACGGAGACAGGTGTTGTATTGTCTTGCTAAAATGGCAAATAAACCCCGCACGTGTCACAACACGCTTGCTCGAACTCCGCGTGCACGAACATGTGTGTTGGTTCCACGTTTTTTCTTCTGAAAGGAGCGCGAGTGACGTTGAAGGCAGAGAACAGACTCTTCTTCTGTTGTCAAGGTGCATTCAGTCGACCACCCTCCCAGAAGATCCCGACCTGCTCCGTTCCGTCTCCTTGTAGCTTCGGCTCAGCATCAAGGCAGCTCCGTCTGATGTATGAACGGCTGAGGCGCTGCACCGCTTCCCCCTAAAACCATAATATATAAATAGAAGCCCCCCTCCCCCCCCAAGACTTCATGAATTAGTGTGCCTACATGCCGGGATGTGTCTTGCACGCAAGTTGGGATACCAACCTTCTGAGTTGTGCCTTTTACTCTTCGTCTTCAAGTCTCATGTTGTCAGCGTCAGTCGGGGCAGAGAACTTTTCAACTCGCCCCTCTTCCCCCTCCAGTATTTCTCAGTAGTGTAACCGCTGTCACAAAGACTGGATGGCTTCTCAGCGCCGTGATAAAGACAGAGTAAAACAACCCAACGTGCAGTGGAGTCTGGACAGTGGACAACTGGCTGGGCTGTGGTGGCGAGGTCCCCGTTCTTACAAGCACTCGACCAATCACCGGACCGATCGAGTGATGGAAACCACACATACCAGAAGAATTCACATGTTTCTTGTGATGAGAACTGCCTAAAAATGACAGAAACCATCTTTGAGGAATATTAATTTCATGTGTACTTTGACCTTTTACTTTGGTCCGTGTCCCACTGGTTGATATGGAGGAGGCTGGATTTACTGCACACAGCTATGTCTCAGGAGGTAGAGCTGGTTGAACACCAACCAGAGGGTCTGTGGTTCGATTCCCGGCTGCTCTATTCCACGTGTCGAAGTGTCCTTTGGCAAGACACAAGTGTGGTCAAAACTGTGCTCTAACTAGAAAAGGGCAAAATATATACAGACTCTTTGACCTCGGTTTCGATCACTCTCCCTCTTTGTCTTCTCCCATAACAAGACTCTTGTTTTTTTTTTCTTTTGCTCATTAGAGTTTCCCCAGTTGCTCCAGTTGCTCCAGTTGTTCCACTGTCCACAGCGTCCGCCACCAGGGGAAAACAGCACTTTGGTGCATTACCAGCACCACTGGAATGCGAATCAGAACGAGTCTATAATCTTCTGTTGAGTCCAGTCGACTGGAAAAAAAAAGAATCCATCGATGGCTAAGGGGTAAAACAAAAACACTCTCCTCTTTCTGTTTTGGCTGCAGACGCGTTTCCCTTGTGCTGTAAAATGGAGCCATCATTATTCCTGGGAGTTTTGGGTAAACGTGGAAATATTTAAAATGCTGCTGACATCGTGAAATCAACATTCACTGCATCATTTTAAGTTAAAGCAAAAAGGTATCAATTGGGTCTTTAAACATATGTGTTTCCATTCAACATCCCTTTGAATAAAAGGCTCATTTATTCATATTCCCTTCCTACACAGAGAGGAACTGTTTGCTTTTCAGATAGAGCTGTGGGCTATGATACAGTTGCAGAGAGAGATAGTTTGCTACTGAGATAAAGTATCTCGATGCGGCTCAGGTTTAGTTTGATTCTCTTGCAACTAATTGAAATAATTAACAGAGCGAACTCACGGACAAGGACAGACGGAGGTTAGTCGGCTTTTAGGATCGGATGCGAGCGAGTTCATGCACCTACTGCCCTTTTCAGACCCCCCCCCCCCCCCCCCCATCCGAATCCTCTCATCTTCATAACTGCTGTTATACACAGGGATGACACTAAGTTGTTTTTTTAAAACGCCCCGAGGGTTCATGCGTTCACTTCACATGAAGCCGCAGATACTTACATAGTCTAGTGCTTCAAAGACATGTTCCCGAATCTGTGGCTTCCCAACAGATAAGAAAACTAAATCTTTAATTAATCTCATTGCTTTGTGTGCACCATCTCGCGGGTTGACGCTACAAGATTCATGCGCCGTGTTTGTCCTTAATTAGCGGCAATCCCAGTTGTTGCATGTTTTCATTTATTGTCAAAGGGCTGAGATTCTTTTTTCCGCTTTCTCATTCTGGACTGTTTCATGCGGCAGGGTTTTGAATTCCAATCCTTTGTTCGCGCTCCCTCTTGTTTCATTAATATTTGACTCAGTTTCCGATGTGTGTGTGTGTGTGTGTGTGTGGTGTGTGTGGTGTGTGGTGTGTGTGTGTGTGGGTGTGTCGGTGTGTGTGTTCACCTGCTTTAACTTCAATCGTTTTTAAAGGCCCCTAATTCCCACAGAAACCTGAACTTAACTTATGAGCACTTTTGCTTTGACCGAGTTAAAAAAAGAGGATGGGTTGGGGGGGGGGGGTACCAGACTTTACAGACAGCTCGGGTCTAGCCTCAAATCCATCCAGTGACAGTACGTAAGCTCCTGCCTACCAAGCAAGGTAAGGAAGCGGCTTGATCTTTTACTAAGGATTACTGAATGGATCAAAGTGGGGAGAGGAATGAGAAACAACGATGGGTTGTGCTCTGCTGATTTGGGTAGTTTCCACTCGGATGTGACGGTCACGTGATCAAATCGGGTGAGAATTGGGATGGAGGTGAACGGAAAAGAGAAAAGTACAAATCTGAATCGTGTCGTAAAGTGAAAGGGTTGTCGGTGTAACAGAGATTTTTCTAACGTCACGACACACACACCTGTCACAGAGGGTCAGACTCATTCTTCCTGGAGTTTATCCATCACAATATCATCCATCACGCTCAGCGACAGCAGGATCCCACCGTGTGTCAACCCGAGCATGAAGTAGAAACATCATTGCACAATTTAAATGAGCTCTTTTCATCAATATATCTTCTCTCAACACTCATTCCATCATTCAAACAGGACTTTCCGGTTATATTACGACAATTAATCACCACATAGAGGGGAAAGTTTCACGTTGACAACAAAAGAGTGTAAAGGTTTAGTTTTTTGAAGTTAGTATGTTATGATAATGTGAACATGTAGGATAAGACTTTATTAATCCCGAAGGAAATTCTTGTGCCAACAATAATACAGTATTTACTCTTATAATAAAATAGAAATAACAATACGTGAGATAGCAAACTAATACCAAACAAACTAACAAGATGAAAAAACAAATTTTAACACTAAACAGATTTCTTTTTTCATTTTTCTCAC
This sequence comes from Reinhardtius hippoglossoides, assembly GCA_006182925.3. Classification (NCBI taxonomy): domain Eukaryota; kingdom Metazoa; phylum Chordata; class Actinopteri; order Pleuronectiformes; family Pleuronectidae; genus Reinhardtius; species Reinhardtius hippoglossoides. Next base: position 8,662,196 of record CM031692.1, read on the forward strand.
GTCCGGGCTTATGAATAAGTTTAAAAGGAAACTTCCATTTTATTGCCTCTTTGATTTTTGATGGGTCTGTAGTAATGACATTCATACAAATTGAATTTGATTATCTCTGAATACAGAGACTGTGCAAACAAACACTCACATGCGATCATACAGATTAGACTAATTTACTCAAATTCAATTTGTTTCCCCTGTAAACCTCCCTTACAGATGAGAAACAGGCGAGTGGCTATGACCCAAATCTCATATCCACATTGAGGTCATTTCATATTTGGGCTGCGATACAATTCCTTTAATTCTCATCCATGACTTTTCATGCACGAACTGCGTCCATGTGCCAGGAGAGGCGTCTTGTCGAGTCTCGGCCGCTCGGAGTCGTCCTCCCGCTCGTCCTGTGTCACGTTCACCCTCCTCCATGTTTGTTTGTGTTGAATTAATGCAAAATGGCTGCTTGCATCTGGGCCTTGTGGAAGAATGATGAAAAAAGAATGATGGAAAAGTGTTAATTGCTGCACAATGGAAAAAAACAAAACAATAGAGCACAATATCAAATGATTGCCTCACATCCAATTGCACAGCCCTAATTAGAAATATACTGTTTTAAATTATCAAACAAAACACTCAGGGCCAGATCTCAGCGATTCCTTTAATCAGTGCAAAGATGTGAAAGAACTTAAATAAATAAAAAAAACATGGATTATCCTCTGAGTGAGAGCTGAACTGAAATAAAAAAGCATTAAGGTGCATGGATGCCCTCGCATCTCAAATGTTTAAACGTGAATAGACTTCATACATTTGTATAGACATGTTACTGACTCTCCTTGGACCTCAGCGTACTTATTTAAATACATATAATCTCGCTCTGTGCACAGGAACATCACCAAAATCCTAAATTTAGCCAAGAATCTATGTGAGCAGCAATTCAAAAATCATGTTCATTATTAAAAGATGTGTTATTCCCCCCCCATTAATCAATTCAAGCAGTTACGATGCCAATAATAACAACAAAGTGATGTCTTCATACGTCTTACATTTTGTCCGGCCAGCAGTCGGAAGAACCCAAAGATGTTGAATGCGTACTATAACACAAAGAGCAGCATCATCACATCGGAGGAGCTTGAACAAGCAAATGTTTTGTGTTTTTGCAACACAAGCGATTTAGTATTGAGCTGCCGGGATCTTCGGGGACTTCCAACAGACAGACTTTTTTTAAAAGAGTCAAAATTGATGCAGTGGAGGTCGAGAAATCCTGACTTTTAATCCCCGGTGCGGGTCCAAAATCACTGGATGCGGTATTTCTGATGAAGGAACTTAATGAAGTAGGACCTGTCCGTCCGTTCTCTTAATGCCCATTGTTGTCAAACCTCACATCTCCTGTTTGCACCACAGTCTGTCCGTTAATGGGCCTTTATTAAGAACCGACCCTGCAGGTCCACACCTGATCAGGAAGCCTCTGGGTAAGGGGTAAGGGATTTCCAACTCACACTCGACCAATCCCAGTAGACAAGGCCAAATGACCAATTAAAGTACACTGGGCTTTGTAAGAGGCCATTTCAGACAGAGGTGTGAAAAGAGGCGATGGCAAATACGGCTTATTTGGAGCATGTAAACAAATTCTAGTAGATCCTAGATTCTTAGAACGTCTAAAAACAACAGAAAAGTCATTTACACTATGTTTTTTTGCGAATTGTGAAACTTTGTGTAAACAGGCGACTTGCACTCTGTAGCAGCGGAAGGGTGGGACTCGTTGACGTAATTCTCCAACTTTGGGATTCTGCGTTGAACAGCTCGTTGTGCAGCAGCAGTGGCGAACCTTCAGGGTCCCGTTGCCGGTAATAACGCGCCACAGCTCAATTACTGCAGGTCACGTTTACAGTTTCAGACCGAAAAGCTGCAACTAGCATCACCACAGGCCAAAGAAACAGCCCATTACAATATGAAACCAAAAGAAAGAAACCCTCTCCTCCCAAACAAACAATAATCAAATTACTTCCTACGATTCATTGGCTAATTCTTCCAATCCTACTTTAGATATATAAAACGTTGGCGCTTTGTAACTTCGTCCTTTTAAATCTTAAAACCTGGTCCCAGACTTGTGCATGAACCACTGATGTAACGTCTGTTTTTTTTCCGAAGCACATGAAGCAGAGAGGATATATAAAAGTGGTAAACCGAGGTCCCTGTTGTGCGGCACCTCTTTGTTTTGTAGTGCCGCTCTTTGAACTGACTGACTGCTCTACCTGCAGAGGAGCATCCAGTGGCGTGACAAGCCGCTCGTGTGGATGTCAAAGTGTGTGTGGCGTGTTGCCGTGACTGGTGTTTTGTTCATATTGTGCCGGGCGTATTAAGCCATACATCATGCATTCACGTTATTGCCACTCCAGGTAAACACTGTATGTTTTTGCGCCCTGGCTCCAGTCGGCCTGTGTATTGTTGGCGTGAGCGGGCTTTCCCTTCCGTCGTCCTTCATTCTGACACAACCACACTGAAAGTCGTTTTACGTCCGACCAGCCTGCAGAAATGAAATATCCCATGTTCCAAGGATTTCAGTGTGTTTTCCTTTTTTCTGCTCCCTCCCTGGTGCACACCTCAGCAAATCCCCTCTCTGAGACATCCCAGAAACCCCCTTCTCCCTCCCGAGACTGACTCTGATTCCAATTATGAAGAAATATGTACACGAGACGGGCCCGACTGTCAGAGGTCCCGTGGATATTTCCTTTTAATTAATTTGAGGCAGAAATTGGCAGCTCGGGCGTCACGACACTCATCGCGGCTCCCTGAAGTAGATCCAATTTTCTGTCTCAATAGGCATTAAATTAGCAAGAACATTTCCACCTTTGTCGACCCGGCACGCGCAATAAATGAAATACATCTGGCTACGTGACATAATGGAGTGCTAATGAATGACTCGGCGCCCCGAGCAGGGGGCCGCAGGCAGCCGGTGGCAGGTGAGGCGCGTTCACCGGCACCTCATCCCGGGGGGGGGGGGGGGGGGGGGGAGTGTTAAAGAGAGACCAAAATGTGCAGCAGGGCAGATTCGCTGACGTGCAAGTGAGGATGGAGACATTTTTGGTGGCTTTTCCCGTGTGAATGTTGTCATCATTTTTTCCGTGGATACTGTGGAGAATACTGGAAAGCCAATGTTTCCTTTGAGATCCCGATATGACTCATTACTCCAGTATGGGAATATGACAAGCTTGAGTTTTGCCCTCAACCGTTATTAACTTTTTTACGTCTAATTGGAAAAGAATTCCCCGGCTGACCGATCACCTTCGAGAGTACGTTCTGAAATTCAACAATATGTTTTTCGTGAAAAATGGCTCACCCCCCACCCCCCCACCCTATGATATCATTATCGCAGAGAAGTTTTTTGCTTTTGGGGTGTATTAGGATTGTGATTAAAGTTTCCATCAAGCCAAAGACACGCGGCAGCAGCAGATCAATAAACCCTATTTTGAGAAGGTAAATTAATGTCCTCAAGAAAAACTCCGGCACGAACATGTTTCCAGCATTTTTGGGGGATTGGTTTGTGGAAAAGTTCCATCAGTCGCAAAACTTCTTATCAGCCCACATGTGACACGGCACAAAGGGAATGTGACATTATTATAGAGATGTACCGACCTCAGCTGTGGCTATAATCAGGAGAAGAGGAGTCTGGAGCTCATTTGAGTGTTATTATATTGTTCATGCCTGCCTCACCCTGACAAGCGACGTGCTTCCATCTCCGCAACACTTGCCACATCAGTGCCTGACTCTCATCCGCCCACAGACCGAGGTGAATTGCTCCACATATAGAACACCTACTCGGCGTGATAGGAAATGTCTCTCTTTTTGCTGGAAGAAAGAAAGAAAGAAGAAGTTTGAAATGTTCTGTTAAAGAACGCCGTCCACACAGTGCACACGGTGATTGCCATCCGTCCAAAAGGTTCCCAGCGGGAGCAAGATGAGGGAATTTACAAAGGCTCGCTCGAGACCTTTGATCTCCCGTCTCTTTCTTCTTCGTGGAAAAAAAAGAAAAACTGCTGGGTTTGTTTGGTGTGTATGAGGAAATATGAACGTGCAAACATCAACCAATCATCCGACTGTGCCACTGTTGATACCCAGGTCCGGTTTGATTCCTCGGGGACATTGTCACACGTGAAGAACGCAGCAGGAGATTGATGTCAGATGCTGAGAGATTTGTTTTCTTCGCACAGGCCCGGATCTAGACTGCTCTGATGTTTTGGGGGGGGGGGGGGGGCACCTTCACACAGTGGACTAAGGGATGAGCGTCACAATATGAAAAGATCCCTCCGTCCTTTTTATGAATCAATATCAGATCATTCAAATGATAATAAATCAGGAAATTATGACAGGGCGAATGAAATAAACATGATTGGCTGATTCAAATGGCACAGAATACAGTTGACCAATCGGGTGGGCAGAGTGGAAATTTGGGTCGGGGGGACACACTCACTCGCTCACTTTTATCCAGACATTTTCCTGCTGTATTCTCGCACAGTAAAATGGCCCAAACATTACCTGGGAGGTAATTAACAGGTTTCTGGGAGTCTCAACTTTGGTGAGGACATTCTTGTCTTCTGGTTTTTGTCGCTTCTGTCCCACACCTATTGGGCTGATCAAGTTTGGATGTGCGTGCTTTCGTATACTTTCTGTATTCTCACCTGAGCTCAGTCTGGAGGATGCCTGGAGCAAGTGACTCAGACAAATCCACGTTTTTTGCTAATGGTAGTTAACTGGAGGAGGTTTGGTCACTGCCTCCAATTTGAGTTCCGGGTGCCTCCAAATATCGTCAGGATTTCAGCAACGTGACGACAATCTCTGCAACACTCTTTTCCCCTTCTTGAAAAAAATAGTATAAAACTATTGCGTTTTATTCATCAGTGAGAAAAGCTCTAAACTTTTATTTTTTTTAAATAGCTGCATCCTTCCCCCCGGTTCGAGTGTCGTGTTCCTCCAGGAACAACGCGCGGGCTCCATCCCAGTCATCACCTACTTCTGCGTTTTAATTGGCCGAGGCTCGCAGCAACCTTCCAACCCAGCTGTTTCCCGGAGCAGGAGTTGGTGTTCCTCGCTAATTACCGCCGCTGTCTGCGATGATCTGTGACACAGCCGGGCTCCCGCCGAATTACCCTCACCTCTCCCATTTACAGTATCTGTCAATACCCCCCCCCCCCCCCCCCCCCCCACACTCATCAGTGGAAAAAATCTGTGAAGCAAAGCAAAGGATTAACTGGAAAATTATGCTCTTTCAAAAAAATAAAATAAACGAGGCCCCCCCCACCGCAAGACTAAGACTGTTAAAGCATCAGTGATACGCGTTTTGGCAGTAGATCTTTGTGTTTTATTGCTAACGCCTGGTCCTGGCACCTCCGCCGTGTTAAATTACTGCTATGTAAATCACCCGGAGTGCTCTGGTATTGGAAAGCAGCAGATTTAAGGTGCTGGTGCGTGTGCTAAGTAGACAGTATCCCAATATCCAGCCGAGGCCTTCATTTGCAAAAGGGCTAAGTCGTGCTATTCGTCAGCGTGTCAGTCTTCCCTCGAGCTGGCACTACAGTCTAGAGGAGTTCACCGCACGGAACAAATGAAATCCCCTCTGACTCGCAGCTGAAAAAAAATGCCTATTCTGGATTTCCTGCAAAAAAAAACTGACAGTGCAATGCTGGCGTCGGGGGAGTTCTGACCGAGCAGGAGGGCGCTTCTTCTACCTTCCCTTCCGCCCGCTCCTTCACTCACACATCTCAAATAAGTTGAGCTGCTTGCAGTTTGAACGTGGGCGTTCAAATGGAAAAAAAAAGCTGTGAAGACTTTGCAGTGCTTCACAGGGAACTTGGAACTGGGACATTTTTTTGTTAGTGATGTGTCATGAAAGGTATTTAAAGCCGCTGGAGTTTGTTTTTAGAAGTAAAAGTCACAGAGTGGAAGTGTTTTACCAGCTAAATAAAACAGTAATATGTGTCTGTGGTGTATATTTTGTGATGGATGCCCACACAGAGCTGCTTGTGTTTTATATTTACATGAGATTTCACTGCCCTCTGCTGGGTTTTGTTGTGTATTGCACCCCCAGGCACGGATCTCCATTTTAAGGCAAAGTTGAAAGCCAGTTAATTTTTTTTTTTAAATAGTTTGACTCTACTCTTTATTCCCTGCCAGTTTTGATAAATCATATCCAGCTGTATTCAGTCACTGCTGTTCCCCTGATGCAAAGCTCGGCTCGTGCGTTGGAATTCCAGCCTGTGACCGTTAATGTGCTTATCGCAGGAGAAAACTCCATTTGTCTGATTGTTGAAAGCTTTGTTGTGTTTCCCAGCACATAAGCTTCATACATTTTTTTCTTTTTTTTACAGAAATGCATTCCCTGTTCCCCGGCCTTATTTTCCTTCTGTGCTTTTCCCAGTCAAGGATTCCAAATGGATCGATCCCGAGCCTTTTTACGATGTGTCGGTCATGACCTTTGCAAATGCATTTAAGGAAATGTTGTTGCATCTGTTGAGGGAACGTAGCTGCAGCGCTTTTTACGTCATTGGTCCTTTTGCAGTAGTTTTTTTTAATTTTTTTTATCAGTTTGGAAAAGTGAATTCTTCATTGATTCGTGGCCCTGAGGAGAGTTTTGCAATTGCAGTCGCTGCAGGTTTATAGAATGTGAAGAAATGATTCCAAAAAAACTATGCAGGCTGCAGGGAGATAAGCCCCCCCCCTCCCCTTTCTCCTCCTCACTCACACACACACACACACCACACACTCTGCACCCGCAGGTCTTTGGTCATGAGTCTGCTTCATTCCGCAAGTCGACAGTCCCACAGGATCGACCTCCATTCACCCCCGGCTCAATTAGATGGTGAACTTTCTGTGCAACTCGCGCTCAAGCGTAGATACGTATATATTTTCAGCATGAGGAGGTTTTTCACACTGTGTTCACAATGGACTAATTACATTTGGATGATTCGGAAAACATGGTCTGAAATAGTAGCCCACACCCTGTCAGAAATTAATAGAGAATCACTTTTACCCGGTTTTATTTTCTGTTATTCTCCATGTACGGTAGTTATGATAGGTCAGAGAGAATATAAACTTAGATTAAGTTATTATATTGTGTTAATAAACTACTAGTTATATTTTCAGCGGATGCAGATTGTGTTGTTAAACATCTCAACAACTATTTTATCGTCGTGACATTTCAAACTCATCCTCCCAACAGGATGAATCCGTCTGACTCTGACTCTCCCCCGACTTTTCTCGAGGGCTCCAGCGTGAAGTTGATATTGAATCTTGAATCTTGAATATTCTACTTTTTAAAGCCAAATGTCTCTGCGACTCTTGAACGGATTGCCAGCGACATTTATTCCACACTTCCTTCGTGACTTTGGCGATGCTTCCCACTTTTCATCGAGCACCCTCGGCGGGTCCATTAGATTTCTTTAAAAAATGTCTCAAACATCGAATGGATGGGATTTCCCACTAAAAAGTTATCGCTGACTTAAATGTTTATGAGAGGTCTGTCTCCTCGAATGTTATGGCAGATTTCTGGAAGCTGGTGAAAGGAAGAACTCAGGCAGAAGCTGATGTCTCATGCAGAAGAGGTTAATGTAGACTTGATGCATCAAGGACGAACATTCAAACGCCTCAGGATGTCTCCCACAGCATCACCAGTATATCTCCCTCTGCTTGCGTCACCCCATTCCAACAGCACATCCATGAAAGGCCAGAATTGTTGTCCCTCTCTATGTTACATGCATCCCATTGGATAGTTAAGCCGAAAGCATGCATTCCTAAATCACGTTGTGCTACTGGTGTAAAGAGTTGGAGGTTCGGTGCCTCTTTGTCTGGGGCATTTGAATAAGATGTGAAAGTCCCTGAGCGGAGACACTACTATGCACTGCTAGTTGGCCCTTTATCCATAACCTGACCTTGGGTGTTGGTGGGAGAGAATTAGACAGATACCATGAAATCGGGTCCACGCATTCATGTCCCCCCTTTGGTTGACTTCTGATCCTGCACAAGTTCCCTCAGTACCTTGGTTTGTGACTAATTTCAAATTCCTGCAAAAATAACGACGTCCCCAGCGACTTCAAATGGTCAACACAGTAAACTTCACGCTAAGCTAAGCACTGACATTACGAGGGATGCTGCCAGCGAGAGTCCTGCCGTCTCCAGCTACGCCCTCACTAGCTCCTAGCACGGCTGCGTGCGCTTCGTCTCGTTATATATCACCGACGCCCCGGAGCTGCGGCGGCGGCGTCCACACGGGACTCGTTCTTTGAGGTTGTGAGAAATGTTTGTTTATTTTCCCCCTCGTTTGCAGTTGAGGCAAATGAACGCGGGGGCCCCCGTGATGAAGTGACGGCGGCGGCCAAAGACGGCCCTGCCATGTCAAATTGAAAGAGACAAGCCGGTTGCAGGCATTGTCTTGGAGGACAGGGGAGGAGAAGGGGAGGAGAGAGAGAGAGAGAGAGGGAGGGAGGGAGTCATGAACCGCTCGTGTAGCTCCTTCTTAATGACTCCCACTGTGCCGTTTTGACCAAAGGCAAGGATTACCATTAAGCCCGAGTCACATATTCTCACATGATCCTCCATCCTCTGCCCAAGGTTTTCTTTCTTTGGGGGGGTTTTCTCACACATGCACAGACATGAGCACACACACACACACACATGATGGTGGCAGGGGGAGCCGGGGGGGGGATGAAAGGGAGGTCTGTTGAGCCGTGGTCACGGGACTAACAGTGGAGACATGTAAATGTTGTAGCACCCCTGGCAGAATATTTTCCAAACAATGTTGAGACCCACCTTTCAGATTTTTGTGTATATTTACAGTTATTTTGGCACGTTTGTTACGCTAATATGAATTTCAGTCTGGATTAGTGTGGGGGCTTTTGGTGTTTTACACCTGTCGATCTAATTTAACGTGCAAAAATATAAAGATAATTGAAAAACTAGGGACCTTTAAGTCACATGCACTCATGTAAAGTCATTTGATATATTCTTGGTGAACTGTGTGTAAGTTAGGCCGAGATATGACAAATATTAAAAGCCTCGTAATCAAAAGACGATCAGTAAACGTCTGTCTCCTGAAACGTGAGCTTAAAACCACTGCCGAGCTTTTTTCCGCACTTTGAATTATTAAACGCCCACAAGTCTATTACTGCAATAACTCATATAGATTCATTTAGGGGCCAGGATAACCCTTTAAAGGTCAAAGCAACTTTTAATCCTGTCACTGTTGATATTGTAAATAAATGGAGAAAAAAAGTATCGAGACTCAAGACAAATGATGTTTGAATGGTTCTGACCTCAATACGCTAACGGGCCTTCGGACCGTTTCTCGGGGGGGGGGGGGGGATATGAGAAGTGCACATACATACGTCAGGAATGTGGCTGTATTTTCAAATGTAAGTTCATGAGAATGAGCTTAGCGCTAGCTTTGTGTAATCCTCACCATCACGCCCCAATTATGAAGCGATACATCCCCGACTGGAATTATGATAATCAATGTGAAACGCATGTGACTGGGTGAACAATCCTTCGCCTTTTTAGTGCATGGAATCTCACCGGGGGGTGGGGGGGGGGGGGGGGGAGAACAAATTCCTCCTCTTAGAAAAAACACTGTGCCGATATATTTATTTGTGCCTGAGGATAAATCATTTTCCTCACCTCTGTCCAAGAAAGAATTTCCAGTTCACAATTCAACTCCAGAACTAAACGACGTAATCCTAAAGCAAACTACTTGAAACAATACTTTGAATAGTGCTCGTATCTTTTATTAAGTACCAATGAATACTACAATGTAAAACAACTATATTCCATCACAAGTGAAAGTGCTGCATTCAAAATACTACTGAACTAAAAGTATTGGCGCATGTGTTTAACTGAAGAAAGTTAAAGTATCCCTTATGTTATAATGATTTATCAATTTACTTTTGTGGTACTTTATATTTATATTGTACCAATTGCATGTGTTTTCTTAATTTGCATTGCGTTGATCTCTCGTGGACACCGTACCCGTCAAGTAGAAGTATGAAGGAATTATACTCATGTCAAGTACAATTACCTCAAAATTGTACTTAAGTGCACTTTCCGACCACTGTTTGTATTCAGCATCACTTCCATCTAACGTGTGCTCCTGTGTTTTGTTGTTTTTTGACGGTATAGACTTCATTTGACGAGCGAGTTTCTTGCTTTCTGGTGGGCGTCGGCCCCCTGGTGGATACCCGATGTGCAACGTGTGAATTTATTGCGAATAATCAAACGACCGCTGTCGTTCAAACTACCCGGTGCCCTGACTGCAAACCCAGTGTGAAGCTTGAAGTGAATTTTGTGAAGGATGTGAGAATGTTTTTTCTGAAAGAACCTGCCTCGCTGATCCTGCCCTAGATTCCGAACTCCTTGGGGTTGTTGCTGCGGGTTTTAAGCAGCCAATGTTTTTCCTTATCGCAAAAGTGCCTGGAGCTTGTGGTTGCAGCAAACCCCAAAAATAATCACGATTTTTTTTTTTTTGCCACAGGTATCATCAGCTCATATAAACTAATCAAAGTCTTTCTTTTCTGTTTTTGTTTTCAGCCCAAACCCCCTTTTCACCTGCTGAAGAGCGGAGCAGATAAACAAAGCGTGCCTGGCGCTGGAGGGGCGTTCGGAGGCACAATTCAAATCAACGCTTCACATGGAAAAAAGGTAAACGGGGGAAAAAGCACGTCAGTAGTGGAAGAGGGGGGGGGGGGGGGGGATAAGTTTGCACAATAATTAAACACTTTTTCATTCTGGCTGACTCCACTTTCACCTCGAATGCATTGCACTGGATCGGCTTCTGGGCATAAAGTCACATGACAGCTCCACGGAAGTGAAGGCAAATTGTCTCGATCGCCCCCTGGTGGCTGGTTGTGAGGTGAGGAGTTCCATAGCCTCCATGTTAGTGGATGGGATATGGACCAAAGTCAAAAGTCAAAGTGCACAGTTAAATACATTTTTTCTCAAATATGGTTTCTGTCATTGCTGGTTTAAATGAGTTATTTGATGCTGTCAAAACTGGGTGACACGTCATGACTGACAGGTGAGGCCGACTCACGATTGGTCAGTGCACCGTCAGGACCTCGATACCGGGGCTCCTGCACAGACTCTGGTACAAAGCACATGATGGCAGCGTTCGTATGTGGGATATTTTGGCTTCATCTTTAAATCCACATTATCTTTCTTGTGAAGTGTTATTTTTACTGATAGATCTAGAGGGACGTGCCACCATATTTTACACACAGAGGTCATTGTACCTGTCAGGAATAGCACCAGTCAGCATGGTTAAACAGATGAGCCAGTGTAAATCAAGCCTGATGTCATCATCAGTTTTATCTCAGCAGGGGCTTGGAGTCTGTGTTACCAATTAAATGTGGGCATTGTGAAGGTACAAAGGATCTTATGGTGCTTTCGTGTCAATTCAAAGTTGCGTTATAGTTTGTCGTAACTATGACTGGGAGACTTTTCTGCAAACTTAAACATGACGCATCTCGCTTGAAGTCTGAAAGCGCCCGAAAACCCAAACAAACACGGAACCCTGGAGTCGGCCCAAGTCCACTGTTCTCGCCACCGTACGCAGATTCAAAGGACTTCAGTTCAATGTCATATTTAAATAAGGGAGACACAGAGGGAAGCCTTCGGTGACGGCTCATTGTAAACAAGTAAATCAGTCCCGCCACTATCTTAAGGAATATCAAGTGTTTGACTGTTCGAGGAAGGGAAGGCGTCGTAGTGCACCTGTATTTGAGCTGATTTAAGTTTATTGTGCAGGGAACCACGATGCATCGGATTAGGTTTGATTTGAGAAAACAAAGTCAAAATAAAAGAGAGAATTCTCCATTCCTGGGAGGCCTCTTTTGTGGAATAAATGCCTTTCATCATGACTCCATGTCTCACATGCTCACAGCAAAACAGCTCAGAGGTCTGAGGGGAGGGGGGAGGGGGGGGGGGGGGGGGGGGGGGGGGGGGGGGAAGGCCTTCTGGAGAAGTCAAATGATCCAAAAGATGATGAACAAACACGTGAATCTTTCAGGCTTAAACTGGTTCATTATATTGAAAAAGACACATTCTGTTATTTGGTGCATTCCTGTTTCATATGTGTTCATAGGAGAAATATTTCCGAGTGTGTTTCCAGCACCAAGCTCATTGTTTTCACTGCACAAGCATGTGTGTGTGTGTGTGTGTGTGTGTGTGTGTGTGTGTGTGTGTGTGTGTGTGTGTGTGTGTGTGTGTGTGTGTGTGTGTGTGTGTGCCAGGGGCAACATTTATTTTAAAAAACGTTTAGAAAAAAACAAAACTGTGTTCACAAATGTTACAGTTCATCTACATGATCATTTGTGTAATAAATTAGACTTTCTGACAATTCACGTTAATCTCATCCAGGCAGCTGAAAAAGTGCAGTGAGTCTTTAGAAGAAGAATTGTGTGCATGACCGGATCCTACTACCTTTGTGCCCCCCCCCCCCCCCCCCCATCCCCAGTAGGAAATATGATGTTATGTGATGGGATCACGCGGGAGTTAGAAAATCCGGGTAGTCATGCGCTAATCCGGTATTTAAGGTCGACGGTTCGCTGCTTTTGGGGCAGCAGGGGCCTGTGCGCGAGGGAGAGGACGTTTTCAAACGCACTCATCAGTAGACAGAGGTGATGCTGTTCATTTCAAATAAAAGCTGGCTGAAGTGCATAAAGGCAGATAACTATCCTGTTGGTGAAACCGTTGCCAGCTGTGCGTAAAACTCGACTTTTTTGTGGATAATGTGGCAAAACTGCGTTTTGGTGCTTGTGGGCGCGGTGGTCGTGGTCGCTCAGTTCCCCAGAGAGTGCGTGACCCCCGAGGGGCTCCGGAGCGGACAGTGCTGCCCGTCGCCCTCGGGACTCGCCAACGACCCGTGTGGCTCCACCACGGCCCGCGGACAGTGCGTGTCCATCACGGCTGACGCGCGGCCGCACGGGCCCCAGTACCCCCACGACGGCCGGGACGACCGGGAGCGGTGGCCCATCCGTTACTTCAACCGCACTTGTCAGTGTAATGGGAACTTCAGCGGCTCTAACTGCGGCCGCTGCAGACACGGATGGACCGGAGCCAACTGTGACCAGAGGGTTTCTGTCGGTAAGTGCGCGTCCTCCGGTTGGAGAACTTCTTTTTTATATAATTAACTTCTGATAGATGTTATATTGTGTTATGTTTAAGATGTTATTATATTATACATAGTTATTATATTAGATCAGATATATTATATTTGATTGTCATAAAGTCAGCTGACAGATATTTGGGAGCTAGTCAGGATTATCTGCCCTTGCTCAGTGGCACTTCAGCACTACTTTAGGACACCACACACCAGCCAAATTAGCTAGTTTAGGCCCGTTTACTGTTTATCCAGGCCTGACCAGAAATAATAGTAATAATAATTAAGATTAATGCCCCATGAACACAAGAAAACAAGTGTTATAATTGCAGAAAGAAATGATCAAAGTGGCCTTTTACGCACGTTCTCTGCATTAACTCGCTCATTAAATGCTGATCCACAAAATAACGCATGACTGAGTGAGTTAATCCCCCCCTCCTCCCCATCACCCCCCTCCTCCCCAGTGAGGAGAAACGTGATGCAGCTGAGCTCGGACCAGAAGCGCGCGTTCGTGAGCGCGCTGGACCAGGCCAAGCGCACGGTGCACCCGGACCTGGTGATCGCCACGCGGCGGCACGCGGAGATCCTGGGGCCCGACGGGAGCACGGTGCAGTTCGAGAACATCACCATCTACAACTACTTCGTTTGGACCCACTACTACTCCGTCAGCAAGACGTTCCTGGGCGCGGGCCAGGCCAGTTTCGGCGGAGTGGACTTCTCGCACGAGGGTCCCGGGTTCGTGACTTGGCACAGGTTCCACCTGCTGCAGCTGGAGCGCGACATGCAGGTGAGCTTCTGCATAACGAGAAATGACTCTGTGCTTATTGGTATTTAAGGATAAAGGAAAGAATCGAATTGATTTTTCCTTGTGGTGGCCTGAGGGTAATTGCCACCTCCACATTGGTAATTCACCAGTTACATCCCTGACTAATCGCCCGCTACAACAGAGCTGCTGTTTCCCCTTCTTGTTTGTTTTGTGTAATTTGTTTCCCCACAACTTTACAGGCGAGCAAATCACAATTGGCAACACAGTGTCATGCCTTATCACCGCTAAGCAAATTGCAATTGTAACCGTTTTATCAGAAAATAACAGTCCCCCCCCCCTCCACTACTCTACTGAATAAACACACCAGCAGGCACTGTTAGAGGCAGGGAGCTCATTTCCATGCAAAGATCAGGAGAAACTATATCAACCACAGATGACTACAAATGTCTCAGCTCCTTGTTGTGCCACAATTAAATCCGGTCTGGTTCGGGGGGGGGCATGTATTTTAATCATGCGCCGGATTATTTTAGCTCGGAAACTGTTGAGAAGACAAATGAGGCTTTAGTTTCGAAAGCTCAGACCTTAAATGGAGGGATTCACGAGCAGCGATTAGGAGCCATTAGTGCTTTTTGGGATCAAGAAACTGCAGAATTTAAGAATGGGATTTGGTGATTTGCAGTGTTTTCTCATAGGAAAACAGTGACGTGATTCATTGGGTGTAGAAGGATTTCATTTTCCTTGTAGCTTGATGAATGAACGTATTGACACACTTATTTTGTGTTTTGTGTATCTCAGATTGTGGTTTTGCACTATAGTTTTATTCATTTGAAGTATTTTCTCTCCATATAGTTTCACTTTTTCCTCGAACCTTCTGAATACAAGATACATATCATGTTTATTTGTTATTTTATATATTCTAATCTCTGGTTGTAGACTTATTCTTTGTTTCTCCTTATTCTAAAACAAAATATGTTGCATATAAAGTCTCCACAAAGAACAGATCTCTCATGCACGAACATTTTATGACAGTGAGACTTTGAGACTCTGGGTACATTTCCTGAGGGGATTTTAAATACACCAAAAATAAAGTCGACAGCAAACTTCGATTATCACATTCCAGACACTGAACTTTTCCTTTATATATTTGCCCCAATAACTAGGATATGCTCCAAGACCCCTCCTTCGCCCTGCCCTACTGGAACTTTGCCATCGGCGGGAGCACATGTGACATCTGCACCGACGACCTGATGGGCGCCAGGAGCAGTTTCGACATGAATTCCCTGAGCCCCAACTCCATCTTCGCCCAGTGGAGGGTCATCTGCGAGAGCGTGGAGGACTATGACACGCTGGGAACCATCTGCAACAGTGAGGCTACTGTTCTTTTTTTTTTTTTTTTTAACCATGTGATGTTACAGAGATCCTCTTTATTCTTGTCGATGGTCTAAGTCATCTGGTTCCTTTCCCCCGTCTCCGTCCAGACACGGAGACCAATCCCATCCGAAGGAACCCAGCGGGGAACGTGAACAGGCCGATGGTCCAGCGTCTCCCGGAGCCCCAGGATGTGGCGGACTGTCTGCAGGTTAACACTTTCGACACGCCGCCGTACTACTCCACCTCCTCTGAAAGTTTCAGAAACACAGTTGAAGGTGAGCGGGCACCAAAAAGGTATTTTCCTGCCTGTCAAAGTGTTCCTGCATTTTTCTTATGCGTTTTTTCATGTTGTTTTTTGGTAGGCTACAGCGCCCCCCAGGGGAACTATGACCCAGCGGTCCGGAGCCTCCACAACCTGGCGCATCTCTTCCTGAACGGCACAGGGGGACAGACCCACCTCTCGCCCAACGACCCCATCTTCGTGCTGCTCCACACATACACTGACGCCATCTTTGACGAATGGCTGAGGAGACAGAGTCCAGGTGTTTTTATTAATCCAAAAACATCACCTTAAAAAGCCACTTGTTGTGCATTTTTTCACTCAATCCTTATTAGAATAAAGAGCTTGTAGGCTAACCTGTGTTTGCTTGTCAGGTTCTGCAACTTATCCTGAGGAAAACGCCCCCATCGGTCACAACAGGGGCTACAACATGGTGCCTTTCTGGCCTCCAGTGACGAACGCCGAGATGTTTGTGATGGCCCCGGAAAACTGGGTTACTCTTACGAAGCCGAATGGCCAGGTACGCATTTTACTCCTGTTGCCATCCAATTCACGTGGGTTTGCTTTTAACCTCGAGGTCAAGGGGCCACAATCATCCACTTCCAACTTTTTTTCGTAGGTCAACCTTTCACTATGACGGAAATCATCACCATGGCAATAGTCGCCGCCCTCGTGGTCGTCGCGGTCGTTTTCGCCGCCACCACGTGTGCCGTGCGCGCCCGGTCCAGGATGGAGGGCCACCAGCCCCTGCTCAGTGACCAGTACCAGCGCTACGACGACGAGAAGAGCCAGTCGGTAGTTTAAAGATGCGTGTTTGAACACAAGCTTCACCTCTGTGCCTCTTCTTCTTCACTCAAGCAGTTTTGTGTTTTTTTTTTTTTTTTTACCTGAATCTCACCAGGAGAACGTGTCGATTCTTGAAAATCCTATTTATGCTGCACTAATACTGCCACATCAAAAAAAAAATGATGAGAGCAGATGCAAATATTTTACTTTTCCAGATGCACAAATCACTAATTTAGCCTTTAAAGGTAAAGTACATGCAGTTGTCTTTAGGAGTACGACTTTCCCCCCCAAAAAAGTTTTCTGGTAAACATGAGAATGTGTTTGAATAAAGTCAGACTTTTAAAATGTCACGTTAGTATCCGCAGTGTTGTGCCTTCTTCTGTAGGTTTTATCTTTCGATTTTAAAGGTGATCAAGTGTAAAGAATGCCGATTCTGATCCAGTGATCCACGATGTTCTGTAACTTATTAACTTTTTTACGTATCGGACAGCTTAATATGAGTGTGATACACTGCTCAATAATTAAACATCTACAACCTGTCTGCAGCCTGGACACGAATCTGTTCCTCTCACTACAATCACAGTTGTTTGGTTCAGTTCAGCTGATGGACAGAAATGTGTTTGCTCATGTAGTAGAGCCGCAGTGCCCACAGGGGGGCGCTATGGGCAAATATCTGACACTTGCTTGTACACTGATTATTAAGAGAGATTTGTTTGTGTGTGTGTGTTTTTATGTTGTATTAAGACATCGATCCACATCATGCAAATGTTGTTTGTAATGAATGAAGATATGAAAAGTAAATTATTAAAGCAGAGGGTAAGTGAGAGGAAATGTGATCAAATGCAGAATCAACATCTTTTCCACTTCTGTATCTTTATAGCTTTAAAAAAAAATGCTTTTCTGTTTTTACATTCCTGCTTTTGCCAAACTGTTGTTGGCTGCGGGTGCACAAATCACACAGTGGTTGTGTTTGCACGTTCTTCTGATTATGACAAATCGCATCATGGATCGTTTTAGATAATCCATCATCAGCCTGGAGTGTTTCCTCCAGGTTGATTTGGCAGTTTCACTTCCCAGTGCCTCCAAATTCAATCTATAAACCCTGAAGAATGTATCCCCTCGTGTACCTTTTTGTTTCACAACACCTCACCTGTGTGGTGTCTGGTTTCAGAGGAAGCTCCCCCTGTGGGAGGGTTTTACGCAGTGCGAGTTGTCAGTGAGCGGTCTCTACTGGCCACACAGCTCCAGTGGGAGGTCTGTTGGGGGGAGATAGAGGTGCAGAGTTTGCGGCTCATCACTTCACTGTGCGAGCAAAAAGTTGCGAGGAGCACACGCCGAGCTGCGAATCAACTCCTCTCTGGGTCGTGGCTCTCCCCGTGCGTAATTGCGCGCCTCCGCCGGTTCCAAACCCCCGCACGCAGCGAGGCTTGGTGTGCCATCTCTCCGTCTCACCGCCATGGACGGGGATAACAGCGCGTTGCCCGACCTGAAGGATATAGAGACCAAGCTGGGTCGCAAAGTGCCGGACAGTCTCATTCGCTCCCTCGTTGGAGGAAAACACCACGACAAGCACGAGAAGTCCGCGCCGCCGCATTTACTCAACTACAGCAAGTGCTGTGCCAACTCTGGAGACCTGAAGCGACTGGAGAGCAAAATGCAATTCCTCAAACAAGAAATGGTGAGTTGGCCTTTGTCTCTGTCCTGTTTGACTGAGGGAATAAGTTGTCACAGTGTTGGTTTGATTAGCTGCACATACAACGAACCATTTGGAACAGGGGACAAGTTTAAAATAAGATCAGCTAATCCTTTATAAGCCTTTATTATACATTTGCAATGTTACAGCAGCAAGGGCAGTTATAGATAGGCATCAGTAAAGTACTTGTAAATGTGTGGAAATGTAGAAGCTATAGTAAAATGAATATATATACATATTTACCAACATGTAATAACTCATCTTTTTAGTTATTTACCAAAACAATATCTTATACAACCAATCACCATGGTTACTTAGAAGAGCTGGGCGATAAAACTACATCAATACTTATCGCGATATCATTTTCATTTATAGCAGTATAACGAATCAATATATCGATATATTGCTTATGGATCGTGGAGGTAAAAACACAATTGATCTTCCTCAGATTCAAGAATTTCAAACCACAACCTTCACTGGGGTGCAAAAACATACAAACTTGAAATAAATAATACTGTGACATATATCATGATATATATATATATATATAAGTAATATTATCGCCCAGCCCTACTATTTAGCATTCTTTCATGTCAGGTAAGTTTAATGTGACTAGAACTCTTCTTTATAGGCTCTAATTACCTTTATTAGGCCTCTACAGGAGATGCCGACACTAGATGCAAAACAGGTCTTCATGTCAGCATGTGGTTGTTAAATGCAAAGTGTTCAGTGGTGGGGGGGGGGGGGGTTGTTGCCCCTAGTCTTTCACACTCACCAAGAAACTGGTCAGTAGGTGAGAGCTGTTCACACCTACAGTACCGGCCAGAGCTCTGCTGATGAATGCTCCACACACGAGGGGGATCTCTCCTCCCTCGTGTGATTCAAACTACCCTGAAATCCCAACAGCGCCTGTGTAATTACCTTTCCAACCGTAACATGCTTTTTTTATCTGCTAACCCTCGGCATTAAATCTTCCCTTCTTTTTTTTTTTTCCCTTAAATGCCACGCTTGTTACAGCAGAGTCAAAGCAGAGGCCTCGCACGCAGTAAGTCAGGTCACAGAGGGTATTAGGATTCCTGAGCAGATGGCCAAGTTGACCGAGTTTTGCAGACTGTGGCAGGGCTGTGTCATCGCCCTGGGACGCTCCGCCTTGATAGGCTTAGTTCGATGTTGACGTGACGGAGCATTGAGACGTATAATTAGCTCTGGTTTTGTCTTTGCAAATGTAAAACCCTTTTCCCCCCCGGTTTACACCTAACTTTTTTACAAGTATATGCAGCCATTTGAGGACAAAGGATCTACTTTTAAATGTGAATCGACTCTGTTGTGGGTCCGTTATCGGTAGAGCGCTCATTCCGAATTCAAATTCTTGGGCCTTCTTGTTGTTGTGGCCCGCTTTACCACAAATCCAGCCCGACTGCTCGGTTTTGTCTGCCATGCGCACACAAACACACACTTCTGACTCACCTACGTTAGTTTGAGAGGCTGCAATAATCTACAGCCTGTCAGAGGAGCAAAGGAACTCTGAAATGTGCTGTTCCCCAAAAAAAAAAAAGATCACGGCCAGCTCTTATTAGTTTCATATGACTGAACGCTATTGCAGCTTCAGTGTTGCTATCCAGTGCGGCACTAATTGTGTTTCCTAAACTCATTTTGTGATACTGACGCGCTGGGGGCCCTCCAACGTGAAAAAGCTGCTTGTGCGACACTCTGTGTTTGTATAAGGCTTGTGGTAGCACACACAAAACAAACACACTGGCATGGCCGGTTTTAAATCCACAGAGAAAAGGCTGTTGCGTGAAGCCAGCTGTCTGAAACACTGTACCAGCCCCGTCTGGCCTACATCTGTCTCAATGCGTTTTTCACTGTGGCAGGATGTTCCAGCTGTTCTGACCGGGGCGTTTGTCACCCAGCCGACGCAGAGGAATCCCTCTGAATGGCTCCGCAGGCTGTCCCCCGTCCAGCCACAATCAATGGCAGGGCTTGTCGTGGCGGGGAGTTGAGTTAATGGCCATGCTGTGTGAAGTAGCCACGTCATTCATTATCCTGGATGAACTGCGTCTCCTGGCTGTGCGGCTACACGGCGATTACACGTCCTCCTTTCTTCAGCGACGCATAGTTTGGCGTCTTTGTTCCGAACAAAAGCCAGATAGTCCAGAGAAAATAGCACAAAATGTTCCAGACGTTAGACGACAAAAGAGAGCTTACAGTTGAGGAAACAACTCAATGTAAGGTCGTGCTACTCCGGAGCTGTCAGTCATGTCATGCAGTTTTCATTACATTACATCATCTTCACGTTTCAATCGCTGATGACATGATCGACAGCTCCAGGACGGTCACTCAGTGGACCTCGTGGCGTGAGCGGTTATCTCACCTGCTGTTCTCCAGGGTCTAACCACTGCACTTTGAACCTCAATGCTGACAATAGTTAACAATGAAGCACTTGTTGTGTTTTCTGCTGACTTGTATTCTACCTCGAGGGCCACGCTGTGTCGTGCAGCAGCTGCGTTGACATTTTCTGTGAAGATTGCAAGTGCTGATGTTTATTTGCTGTTTACAACATGAGGTTGCAGCTTGCAAAATGCTTCAGAGTTCAGTGATTACACAAGACAAGCCCTCAGTTGTTTGTCTTTAAACGTGTTCAATTGTGAGCTTTAGATGTGCTAATTGGGGCCTTAGGACAGAGCCAGCCTTTACCTTATTGATGCTAAGCTAACTGGCTCCTTTGCATAGCCTTATTGATACAAGGACTTCTTATAAGATATGATAATAACATCAGCAAATTGGTGCATTTCCAAAAAATATGATAATCCCTCTTAAATGTTGATCCTCCGTATGTACCGTGACCTGACTGCGATGTTCTCGTCCAACAGGCACATCTACGAGCCATCGACGTGAAGCTGATGCAGCAGCTCATGTCCATCAACGAGGGCATCGAGTCCATCCGCTGGATGATCGAGGACAAGGGAGGCGCCGCCAGCCAAGATGGCAGCCTGACGGGCAGCTTGTACAGCCTATCGGACAGCCAGGACGGCACATCGCTGCGCGGCAGCTTCAACAGCTTGAACGACGGCAACAGCGACGACCTGGACGGCCTGTCGGTCGGCAGCTACCTGGACACTCTAGCAGAAGATCTCCCCGACGATCCGTCGCCCTCGGACCTTGAATGCTTTGTGGAGAAAACTGTAATCGACGGCGATTCCTTCAGCAAGGCGCCGCTGAAACTCAGGGTGGAGTCGGATGAATACTACTGCTTCGGATAATGATGCTGAGCTAAACGCGCTGTTCAAAGACTAAAGTTGTCGTGTCGTTTTTTCCCCCACACGCATCACATTTTTTCTAATATCTTACCAAATAAGTCATTTTTGATCTTAACATTGAAACCAGCTTCCTTACGTTGCCGATTTGACACACCTCATCAAACCTTTGCCACTTGCTACATCCACACTACCACGTTTTTTAGTGTTATTAACTCTGCTACTGAAGGGCCTGTCGCTTGAAAACCATGAAGTAGACACTCGCAACCTCGTGCTGATTGGGTCTTTTGGAGTCACGATACAGCCTTCGCTGATTCGTCTGGCTCCAATCACATGACCCCCTTCTGGAAGAAAAACAACCGTCATTAGCCTCGGCGACCAGTGAAGAACGCAACATGGGTTATCAATTGCAAGCGTGGCTGAACTCTCTGCCAGCAGCTGTTGTTAAATTCTGCATTTTACAATGATACTACTGCTTTCATGTGTAGGAGACGATCACTCATGCTTTCCTGACACGTGCATGCCCAGCGTGCATGAGCAGTTTTCAGGCGTGTTAGTATCGACGGGGATTTAAACTGATACGGAGCCAAAACGCTTGTATGGACAGATGAGAACGTAGCTGTGTGGATGTCGCCTTAATGTCCAAATGCAAGTGAAAATGCTGTAACTGTTCCTTTATGTCTTCATTTTTTTTGTTAATAATTCAGATTGATTAAAACCAAAAAGGTGCAGAGAGAGACCGGACGTTAGCTAACACCTCAGGCGTTTGTTTTCTTCCTAGCCGAGGGTGGAGTGAAGCAGCTTCCTTCTCGACCTGTGGACCATTCGTGTGATTGTGCGCGAGGTCAACCGCAATCAGCAGATCGGAGTCAAGGAGCAGATTAGGATTTAGCAGCCATTTGGAAAATTGGCCATTTGGTGCCGGGGCGATTCAAGAGCCCCTGCGCCGCTTCAAGTGGCAAAGTGGTCGGTTCAAGTGTTACAGCAAGTGCAATTTGTTTCAACGCCAAAACGCCGAGCACCACCTACTGTGTGTGTTAAGCTTTTCATTGTTTTTCCCTTCATTGTTTTTGACTGATGCAAGTCTCCCTAAGCTGAGCCGCACTCAGCAAAGTGGAGGATTCACAACAAGAAGTCTTACACACGGGAGATTAGTTGCACATTGAAAGCACAGATGCTTGACTGGAAAAAAAACAAACTAAAACACAAAGCAGTTTCATTGTCTGATAGATCATTTAGGCCCGAGGCGAAAAAACCCTGTTAACACCAGATGGGAGATTTGCTGATGGCGGACAGAAGAGAAACACATGTTTGCTTTGTGGGCACATTGTCTAATTCTCGGTTGTTTAAAAAAAGGCTTTACATCGCTGTGCTTAAGTGTGTTGTTTTGGGTTTTTAAACTCCCAAATGTGTTGATTTGTTTGTATCTGTAACGCTGCCTGCTTTGGAGATGGCTTTGTTGACTGCTGATGATTTTGTTGTTGTCAGAAATGAAATAATAATATATTGTAACTCTCGTCTCGGCTCGAATTGTGTTACGTTGTGAATGCAAAGAAACGCGCACGTTCATAAACTGAACTGAGTAAGAGTCCATTTTTAGAAAATAAGCAGTTCACCGACCTTATTATGGAATCTTAATGGGATGGAAAGTGAACATTATGTCACGTTCCCCTCGAGGTAAAATTGAGTTAAGAATAATCTCTGAATAATAAAGTCCGACTTGACGGTGCCCCTGTGAAATGTGCCGAGGACAATTACCCTCGTTAATTCACTTTGTCACATTCCTTCGATGAAACACAAAAGCGGGGTGACGCGTGCTTATTTGTACTTTAATTAGCGAGCTCTAAGCGGAGCAAGGCTAGGACGGCCTTGCAAACGTCAATCACAGATGAGGAATGATGTTTTCTCCGAAAGCTTATAATTATCTTTCATCTGTGCAATGCTCGAACTGAATGACATTTAAAATAGCATTAGACTTGGCAGTGAAATGCCAACCACATAGAATATGTGAAGGCCTGTTTTTCTTATTGCATCTCGCCAGCTTCTTATCTTGCACGTGATAATTGAAGTTCCACACATAGAATACAGGGGAAAGTCATGATTGGAAAAACGGGAACCGTGGTATCTTTGGCTTGCAAATGAATGAGGGCACGATGCTTCACTGGGGACCTGACATCATGATACACTTTTGGAAATGCTGTCTTGTTACACCAGTTATTCACAGAGTCCATATGTGTTCTGGTTTTATTTGGAGTGAGCAGCTGGTGACGGGTGATTCTGTGGATGTTTTCTCAATGGGGGCGACCGTTTTTTTTAAGCATCGTACGAAACTGGCAAACTAACAAGATCGGACATAAAGGACACTTAGCGTTACATTAGTTCCAGACAGATCTCGTATAATCACTTTATCCAGGCACATTAAGCACTTGTAACTTTGTCTCACTCCAAGTGCAAAGCAGCTTTATTTGGTTTGATGCTGCCTTTCCTTATCTCTACCTCCCAGAGGCTTTTCCCAAGCTTAAGCTCCCTGTCAGGCTGAACCAGACTAAGGCCACTAAACCAAAAAGAGCCTGGTGAGTGGCACCATGACCTGCCTGTCAGCGATTCAATTAAAACACAAGGAGGTTTTTGTTTAAGCTTGTCTAAATTCCATGTCTGAACAAATATAACCATGTCTTCGCTGATTGGGGGCTAGTGTCCCCTGGGGTAGCATGTTGAGACGAGGAGCCAGTGGCCTTGAAATAATTGGACGCAAGGAAACAGGTTCTGCAGGTTTATGTTCTAATAAGTCTCGAGTCAAAAACCCTCCTGAGAGCGACATGGTGCGGCACACATGAACAGAAGTTTTCCTATAAGTGTGTATGTCGTACATGAAAGGAAGAACCATTTAAACAAGTTCTTTGTGGCGAGGATAAGTGCAGTCTTTCTTCAAATCCTCCAGTCACATTTGGAAAAAAAAACAGAATTTTCCCTGTTCCTCCAGCTTCAGGCTTAAATCTTTTTTTCCCCCTTCGTACCCAAGTCCATATTATCATATAATTATTCCTCTTAGAAAGTAAGAGCGAAAACCTGCTATTAGTTTATATTACAGAAGTCAAGTAAAAAATCCTCCCGTCAGCATTCGTTGTTCCCAACGTGCTGAGGGTGAATGACATCCAGGCTCTGTGGGGAGCAAACAAAAAGAATATCAACTGCATCTCCCTGTGTTCGGGAGCAGAGTGCGAAATAGTGATTTATTTATATTCATCCCTTTAGTCCCCCCCCCCCCCGCACTTACATCATTTGAGCACAATTACGCTCGCATGCAGTCCAGACGGCAGCTTCCAGCAGGGATCCATTAGCAAATTAGGCACTGGAGTTGGGCCTTTGCCACGAGATGAAGGGAAACCGATCCTGTCTGGTATCTGGGAAGCTGTCACTGTGCTACCAATTGAGGATACGGGATATGGGTTACTGGAGTAGGTTTTTAGCCGGGGATCAAACGAGCCGGAGACACAGTGGACCCCTCAGACAGGAAGCCACAGACACTGAGTATATACACACACAAACGTCAAGGCACTTTATTCTGGTTTAATTAGGTGATCTGCTCCCGGGGCCGGCGGTGCTTTTCACAGTGGCCATTTCTCTAACAACTTAAGAAAGACCAGAGAATAAATCTACATCTATAACCTGTTAAACCAAAGTGGATCTTGGTCCCGTGCATTACGCGATCAACCTAACGTCTGAACGTTTGTGATGGCCCGGCGCGGTGTGGTCATGCTTACGCCCGTGATGGATGTTGCACATTAGATCCGCCATGTCAGCCTTATTGCATTCCCAGACACGAGGAGCTCCATGTCGGGAGATTTATGAAGCCCGTGGAAAACTTAATAAGGCACCGTCCCATCGCATGAATATCTCGTTTCGTCTCGGAAAAACACTTAACGGACGTCAAGGGTTATAGCCACAAGCCTGATGCTGCACCACACGCACGAGATGTTCCTCATCGGGGATGCAACGATGGCGTTCGACGTCAGACTAAGCACGTACGTCATTCCTTCAGTACATGAGTGGATGTCATATATGTCAACTCGTGGGTAGATTATACAAGACTGCTCAGTTGGCCCCGTGCCACTCTGTGCAACCATGAATAACTTCAGAGCCATGTGAACCACTGCATTCATTCAACCGGTATCGGGACGTGGGCCACTATTTCCGTCAGGGCAAATATGTTAGACTTCAACAATGGCCGCCCTCTGCTCTCTCTTGAATTCCTCAGCTGCGATTTTGGAGAAACGCCCTCTGGAAGCTTCTGTAAACATCCCACCCAAGACACCTGAGAAAAACCAAATACAGAGGAAAGTGTCTAATAAACTCAATGGCTCGTTGTGAAATGATTTTCCGATGGAAAGGCACAAACTGGTGGAACCAGTTCTACACTGTGACCACATCTAATGTCAACATAGGACGTACTTCACGTGCTCTCCCACACGAGGCCCTTTCACAAATCGTTGCGCTCGGAGCCAATAAGTCATCATTAGTCACATGAGTGTAACCTTTACCCTGGAGACCGGTGCGTTTCACCATCTGGGGAGAACATGTTGTCGGCTCTGAACAGTTCAGGTAAAGGACACGGTGAATCTACGGAAGAGGAGTCGGCACCAGTCCCGACACAGAAAGTCCTTCAGGGGTATTTGGCTCAGATATACCTTCAGTATTGTCTTAAGCCATCTTCCATTCGTTGCTCCTGTTTTAACTTTGGCGTGTGTTGATTCGCCCGGTGACACCCACGCTGTGTGAGGACTCCCCGGCATTAGGCGCCTTTCCTGACTGCACTCCCGCGGGCCGGGCCGTTGAGCCAGCTGAGATTAAACAGCAGGCCCCATCAGCCAGGAACCTTCGGGCAGATCGAGAGGAGAGAACAAAACAAACCTCTATCCCATTTGATCCCCCCCCCCCCCACCCTCCCCCCCTTTTTTTACACTCCCCTTTTTCCTCTTTCTACCCAGGCCAGGGAGCCTTTCTGTGACTATATTAGAAAATCAAAGGGACTTCTACAGAAGGCACTGACCCTGTCAGAGCTTTTGAACTCTTTGCTTTGCTTATTGACAGCCGTGTTGTGAGTCATGAAAGAGACGGAGAGAGATGTGCTATCACGGTTGCTTTGAGGTTTACAGAATTCGGGACATGACAGCGGACGTGAACTTTCCCACTGTATTACAGATTTGTCTTCGGAAAGGCCCTTGTTCATGTATTTAACTTGTAATATAAACGAGGACAATTATGCCATCACAAATGGACACGCACCGCCTGTGGAGATATTCTCACACTGAGAGCTTCCTCTCTGACTCCGGGACGAGAGGCTCTCCCAGCAACCGGCACCACGAAGCCAAAATGTCAAAAAATCCTTTCAAGGGTTTCCCGGCAACCAGCTGACCCCGTCCATTTAAGGAGCCGAGCAGGGGGACGGCGTGTTGGTTGGCAAACACAGTTGACCGAAACGTTTCCCTGCAGGACGCGGGGCTTTGTTGTTCCCTGGACACTCATTCAAGTCAAACGAGGGCAGTTTGGGGTCAGCAGGACAGCGACACAATTGATTGACCTGCAGGGGTCAAGAAGTGATGAAACGATTTGGATATTCTTCCAATTTGCTGGATATTACCTCATGTTTGAGTTCGTCTGCCCAAGAGGAGGGTTTTTTTTTCAGGGTTGTGTTATTTTATTATCTTAAACCTGAAGTGCAGAACATTTGTCCTCGGCGAGAGTAGTTACGCAAATGCTATCATTACCTCCCTCCAGCAAGGAGGTTATCTTTTCACTGCCGTTCATTCGTTCGATAGTTTGCATGATTTTGCAAGAACAGTCAACCGATTTACATAGCATTTTGTGGAGGGGCGGGGCATGACCCAAGGAAGAAACCATTTAATTGAGTGGAGTGGATCCACTTTTCCATTTTCTTTAATATGTCGACAATGCCTTCTGAAGGCTATTGTTGTTCCCTCTTATCAGGTTTGGGAAAGTTGCCGTTTGAAGGCCTTTTTTTAGACACCAGATTTCAAACTGGTATACTGTGAAATTCAAAGATTTAATTAGCACAACTGGTTCGGCAGGATCTTGACTGTAATGGGGCGTTCATTTGCATGTTTGCATTTGCAATCATGCGAGTTCGCTTTGTTTCCAGTCACAACATTGCATTTCAAGTGAGTGGGGGGGGGAACTAATAGCTAACATAACAACGTTTGTTGTGTTTACTTCTTTAATTTCCTTCCTTTTTCTTCCAGTCTCAGGAAGAATTCTTCTGAGGAATCTCGTAATTCAATGACTGTTGCCTCCAGCTCCTCGATCAGAGCGAGGCTGTACAGTCCTTCCTCCGATCTGTAATTTTCTACCCATATGAGTTCATGGGAGGATTTTGCTCTTTGTTATCTTCATCACTGTTCACACACAGGGTCGTGCGGCTCTCTCGTCACTGTGGGATCCCATTTTCCCCAAACTGCCCGCCCTCGTACACTGTCATCCTTCATGGGAAAGAGATGTGATCCCCTTGGGAAAGGAAAAAAATGCAGCACCCCCCCCCCCCCCATCACTGCCCCTCGTCTCATGGCACTTGTATAATTCTTCATAGTTTTCTAGATGTTCCTATGTGATCAACAAATGTGTTTAAACAAATCCACACACACAACCAGACAAAGCTTTCTCCCCTCAAGCCCTGATGTGCATGATACAAGTTGGGATTCACCCTTTGAGCTCAACATCTCAACCCAAAGTAACATAAAAAACGTTCCCGGTGCCATTTAAGTTCAATCTTCCAGACTTTCCACCAAAACCCTTCCTCTGCAACTCAAAGCAGGTGTAACACGGCCCTGAAGATTTGGCTCAAGTGATTTGGTTTAAGAGGTAAAGGACCTCTAATATCCGGTGGGGGGGGATTAGGATGCAAAATTGGTGAGTTTTCTTTGGCACCCTCTTAAAGCCCCCCCCCCCCCGATCCCAGAGCTTCAATGAAAACACACGATCAGGAATTGGATGGATTCCACCGCAGCGGTTGTAATTTTGGGAGGTTTGAATTACCATCAGGCCTCATCCACCTGAAAGTCTGCATGCAAAAGACAGAGCTGGATTTAGAGTCCCGGGTCATGGTGGAGAAACGGAGGGATAGAGTGTCCACATGTTGGACAAAATATGAAACGAGTTCGATTTCCTGTCTCTTTTGAAAATCCATGTTTGTCATCACCCTAATGGATATGGACATTTTCTGAAAGGTACCTGTTAATGTGAGGGAGTGTAAGAAAGTTATTGAACCTTACGGCGTTCAGCTTTCAGCCCTGATCTTGATTTAGGAAAAACAAGGTCTTCCTCATTATAATCAAAACTTGTTTTTAAGGTTTCTTCAGTATCAACTAATTCAGCGTGCGTGAAGCGAGTACTGAAACGTTTTACTTCATTAAAAGTCCCCAAAAATATATACAAATGTTCTGAAGTAGAAGTAGTAAGTACTTCCTTTTTGAATTTACTTTATGTATTAAAAGTATAAAGTTCTTGCAGAGAGTAGCCTATTTCCTAATGCAGTGCAAGTGCCTGTAAATAAATACACTTGAGTATAGATGCAAGGAAATTATACAAAGTAAACACAGTAACAGAGGAAATGTACTTTTTTTGCAGGAGAGATTAAAAAAGTAAACGAGGGTTTAAAGGATTAAATACTGAATAGGCAATTGTCAAATCTTTTTGTTATTTTAAAGATAAGCAAAGTGTTTAGTTGCCAAACAGTCTGGATAGTTGTTGGTCAAGATAATGTTCAATTTCCTCACAAAAAAAAACGTGCAATTATAGTCACCAAAACGAAAAATACACGACTACATCCCAAAAATAACTGTCCTAATTCAGTGTGCAGAAACATTTAATGCTTTGGGTATTTCTATTTTATGTTTCCATGCAATAAGTGACATTTAAAGATGGTTAAAACACAACACAACATCGTTTATTTCGTATGTTCCTCCCTGTGCTGTGGTGTTGCTCTTCACCAAACATTTAACCCACACGTTGAACAGTTGGAAACCCACGCCGCTGACATAACACCGCGCTTTTGTCTTGACTTGTCTCTGATTACCTCAGCGTTCAGCCTCCCAGCCCCCACATACATACCCTGTGGGGATAGCCACCTGTCTCAGCTGACTCCTGGGATGCCTCCCTGGCCTAACAGACAGCCCTTTGTGCTGGGGGAGGGGCTGCTGGTGGTGGTGGTGGTGGTGGGGGGGGGGTAAAGCCTCTTAGCAGGCTGTTACTGATAGGACTCGGGAGACTTGTGCTGTCGGGCTGGGGAAGGGGGGCGTGGTTACAGCAGTGTATTACAGTGAGGTAGTTCACCTCCTGTCTTTTTTTATTCCTCATTAAGCGCGTGGATAGGGTTCATATGATGTCATGCAACCTTGGTGCGTTGCCGTGCATGTGAAGGTTTGCGCAGGGCTATGGTTAAATCCATGTGGTCGATGCGGCAGCGCCCTGCACGCCAAGGTGACATCAGCTTCAACGCACACACGGTCGAGAGAGGGGCGGCTGACCTCACAGTGTTCAGGCCGCTGGCAGTTAATGATTGCCTCTGTACAGGATCATCGCTGGAATCGCCGGTGCACCACTCACTGACAGCTCGTCCCCCCCCCCCGCCCCACGCCTTCCCTGAGTGCTGCGGCCACATGGGTGTGGACGTTGTACTTTTGCAAAAGAGCCTAATGAAGACGAATGATGGCGCCAGTTGCTAATAGGGTGGAAGTCCTGCAAGAGCAAGGTAGATTTCCTGGCCGTTAAAAAAAAAAACCCAGAAGAAGCCATTCAGTTGTGAATTTCTCCGCTAACGGCTTCTCAGGAACATTTCCAGGCTTCTGGAGCTTTTGACCGTGTGGTACTGCTTTTCTTTAGGGGGAATGCACCTTGTCAGATATGACCTCACATGACCTGGGTATGGAACTTTGGTCACGTGATAAGATGTGGTCATATATATGAAGGGAACATGACCCCAGGAGATAACATTAGATATGACCACCTGTTTGCTTTTCAAGAACATTTCTTTGCCTTTAGTCAATAGCGACAGTAGGAAATATGTCCTCGGATGGGAAGACAACCACGAGACACATGAGAGACACAAGCTGTGTCCCAATTCAAGGGCCGTCTCCTTTGGTGGACTTTGCTCTACGCAGCCCGTGCAGGAAGCCGTGCACGTAGAACTACAAGAAATAAGAAACATTTTCCTATTTCTTTCAACGGCTTATTTACGCCCTCACCACCCAGATGGCTAATTCGTCCCCAGCATGCAATGAGTCCCCGGATAAGTTTGCCCAAGAGGGATCCAAGAGGAGCCCTCAGACTGAGACGGCCTAGTCGCTCCCCTGTGACACAACCGGTCTTCAAATGCATCCTCTGAGTAATGCGGCCCCCTGAACCGAGACACAGTTATAGTTGCCGCGGGAAATTCTAGTAAGTGATCCTCGAGTCGTGGATATTTTCGCACAGACACGTGTTTCCGAGGTCATGCTGCACCTCTGATGCCGCACTTGGTAATATCTGAATCATTTTATACAAAACACTGGCACAACAGAGCAGTGAAGAAAGTTAAATGAACCGTTAGCTTCTCGTTCTCTTTCTCTCTTATATACAGGGTTGGAAAATTGAATCCATGGGGGATTTCTGGATCTTGGCAAGTGATGCGGCATAGCAGGGATTCCACTGCAGCCCACTTCTGAAACCAGTGGGAGGATAGATGTGCGGCTGCAGGACTTTGCAAAAGACAGTTTTTTTTCTGTTGTCGCTGGGGACGCTGATGTCCTGTCTTCAGATTCAAAACATTTAATGTCACCATTAAAATCTGTACTTTTCATTTTCATTCATAGTTTATTATTGAGATATACATTTGTTCTGCAGATTTAATTTATCACGTCCGTTGGTTAAACTGTTGTGCAAGTATTCGTGCTCTGTGATATTCAGCAGCTCAACCGTCAACAAATGCCTGTTGATGGTGTCGCCATGGCGAGACGGAGCCTGTCAAGTCATGTGAAAGTGCCCCCTAATGATGCCATGTGTTAGCACGGCCCTGCAGCCACGTCTGTTGTCAGCGCAGCAGTTTGTCTGTCAACAAATAGAAGAAAAAAAAACGTGCCGGGCTTCAGTGCTTTCACAACAACAGCCGACCGGGGCCCTAGAAAGTCATTAAATACATCAGCCAGGGAAAGTGGCAATTTCACCCAAATCAGTCCCGTTTTTATCGTAAACGAGGAGGAATCGCGGCGTTTCTCGTCGTCTGATTCTCCTTAAGGAAACGAGATCGACGTAGCAGCACATCAGGAGAGCGTAAATCAATTCAAGCGCTCGCAAATAACAGGTTCATGCAAGTCTGATGGAAGGTTTTTCCCCTCAAGGGGTTGAGTGCTTCGTCGGCTCACGACATCTTTCCCTGTGATATCTTTCGGACACGTGCTGCGTGACTCTGCCTCTGATCGAACGGCCTCACGAGCAGTTGGAATAGTTTTCATTACTGAGGAAAGATTAAGATACGTATAATTTCCATCTCTGTTCAAACTTCAGCTGCAGCATGTTCCCAATTGTTTTTTTTGGACTTGTGGTGTGTAGGTGTGATCGGTATTCGCTTGGAAATTCCTTTCAGTAACGCTCCATGTACCCGGAGGTGCAGGTCCCGTGTCACACGTTTTTTAACGGCCCTTTAAAATTGAGATAATAGATAGTAATAGATTTACAGAACGAGCCAGACCGAAGCATGTGTTCTTATCTTCAGAGGACGTGCAGCATTGTCACCGAGTCACATTTCTGTCTTTATTACCGACGTGCCCTTCAGACAGAGGCATGTCAGATAACCATCAATGGATTCCACTCTCGAAGCCACCCATGGGTGCTCCTTTTGGCAGCAGGGTGGGTGGGTAGGGCCAGGTTGACATGTTCCTCTTCCTTCTCTGCCTGATTTCACAGTGATAAGAGGAAACGGTTCCACCTGTTTAACGCTTGGAATCCACTCAGGAAGTAAAACAAAAAAAGAACGATCTGGCATCTGTGATGAAGGAGAAAGAACGTGCAGTGGCAGAAAACGCTTTAACAGCTCACACACACACCAGGCAGGAAACACGTTCAGGGATATGCGTCCCCCTGGTCAGGGACACGTAAACACGCTTTAAAGCACTGCTGAGGCCTGCACTCAGCCTGTTGTGGTCTCATTTAGAGGCAGGTGGGAAGTCCTCGCGGCTTCACCCCCGTGGGGAACATCCTCATAAATCAGAGCCGGATTTAAAGTGCACCGGCCCCATGTGCTGTCACGGCAGCATTTGCAGAGGCAGCAAAAAAACGGCTACATTTATTGCTGCTGTTGGACAAACTGAAATATTTTGAAGCATGAAACTTATGTTGTGGGGCTTGTGAGGTCCAGTGGGTTTTCATGTGTTTGTCTAAGAACTTTTCAACAAAGTCTACAGGCTCCGAACGTTACCCTCCACCAGCTGCTTGGCTCCCGTGAAGCCATCGCCTGGATGCTGCTCAAACAGATAAGATGCTAACCCAAATAAACTCTGCAGGCTTCAAAGTGATGAGTTGCTCAACTCCACAGAGGCTGGGTTTTTATGACTTTATCGAGCCTTCGTGACACTAGAACAACAATTACAGGTCAGGTGATATAAGGGTTGGCCGGTAATGACTTGGTGAGATGCCACATCAGAGGAAAGCTGCAAGTCGACAGGTTTGAATGCGAGAGAGATGTTTTGTCTTTATCTGTCACCGGGGGTTGACAGCTGCCGAATGACTTACGTGTCAACCCCGCCGCCTCGCTTTAAAATTCACAATTGTAACCCAGTTTTAAATAGAAGGGTTAAAGCGTGGGCTGTAACTCTGAGACTGATAACGGGCGGCACTAAACATGTCGTCCTCGGAATAATAATAAAAGGAGCCGGGCATGAATCAAAAGTTAAGACATTCAAGTCAGAGCCTGAGCGAGTATTACTCTCAGAAAAAGGTTATTTACGGTACACCGTTTAATTTAAACGCCCGTTCCGATGTAATGGCGCAGGCAGGTCGGCTGAATGAAGATGGAAAATGGGCTCGACACAGCAGCGAGGGCCGGAGGCGTAAATGAGCTTTTATCGCCGGGCTCATTTTTCCATCCTGCCTTAAAAATCAATGGGATGCCTTTATTTTGAAACCAGCAGTGCGAGGGAGATGGTAGTCGTCAATAACACAGGCCATTAACAAATGTGGGACAAGCACATTGCTGTGTGGCTGCAGGAACTCTGGTATGTCACGCTACTGCATTTTAGCCACATTAGCGGTTGGCTCTATTGTGTCGGGCTGTCCACACCTTGTGTTCAAGTTATTAAATCTCAGCTAGTGGGTGGAATAGCCGTGAAAGTTTATCCAGATATTCATGGGCCCAAGAGGATGCATCCTATTAGCTTTGCTCATCCCCGACTTTTCCTTTAGTGCCACCATGAGGTTGAAACTTGTATTTAGTCAAATGTTTTGACAATTATTGTTTCCAATGTTGAAGGTCCCCAGAGGTGTTGGGGGTGTTCCCAACGTATAAAAACTTTCAATGACCCAGTTTCCATTGTCCACAGAGGAGAATATTGAATGTGGGGATCCCCTGACTTTCTCAGGTTCTTACAACTATTGGATACTTTGCTTAAAGACATAGAACAAGGGAAACTGATGTTCCTCTGTATTCAATGCTAATCTGCTTTAGCTTTAGCATCACTCTTTTTCCTTTGCTTTTCGTTTATTATGTAAATATTGAAGCATCGCACTCAAATCACCACTTTGTTATAATAAGGGAAGAATTCTTTTGCAATGCGTCATTTGATTCCTCGCTGTCCTTTAGTCTCCGTCCGTGTTTTCTGTGCATGCTGGTTCCACAGTCCTTCGGCCTCGTCCTTCACCGAGGTCGGATCCGTGCGCCTCTCGTTTGGCAAACACAGGTTGATTCTTCTCCCCCGGGCTCTGCAAACACTTCCCAGGAGCTGTGTCACCACATTGCGTAACACACAGCTCATAAAGCGGTGATTACACACTCGGCCTTATCGGCTCTCGGTGATGTAATTCGGAGCTGTGACTGAAATGCAAACATTCCAGGTGAAACACGCAACAGTGGGTTTTTAGACACACGCGGTGGCCTCATGGTGGAGTGGCTGCCTGTTATCGGCACGGTCAAATAGAGATGGACTGGAGTTTACACGGGTGGGTCGTTAAAAAAAACGTCTTGTCTCCCGTGTTGTTTTTTGTCTTGGCCGAGGCGACTGTTTGCTTTGCTAACATGTAATAACCGCGGTTAAGTGCTCGCCAGCCGGCGTTTAACGTCTGCGTTTGGTGTTCCCTCATCGAGCATGCGGCCTGTCGTCTGTGTAAACACGCTCGTCAGCCCTCGCCACTCCGCTCTGTGCAAACACGCCGCAAAAAAGGTGAGGAGGCAATCAAATCCTGCGCGATGTCATCACCCGCTTTGGTTAACTCCCAGATTTATTTAAACAGTGAAGGAACGTGAGACCGGGTGCTTGAGCCGTGGCTCTCCTCGGAGCGTGGAAGAAAGAAAAACAACCTCACCGTAAATCATGATTACATCCAGCTTCCTGCTCGCAAAGTATGACTCTGGCATAATTTCGGGTTATGAAGAAGGGAAGCATGTGTGTGTTTACTCAGTAAACTGCAGTTGCCATCTATTTTAAGCGCTCGGGTCATATTTATTTTTGTTTGTTCTGGAAGCAAGACACCAAAGTGGGGTTTGTAGAAGTAAACAATTGAAATGCGAGACGAGTTTGTCAGGCAAATATTGTTTCATTACTTAGTTCATTCTACTGGGAACAATTCCTCACTCCCGGCTCGAGTTGAAAGACTCGTTCAGCAGACTCAGGTAATGTTTCCCTTAAGGTTTGGACTCGTTTCCAGTTGTCTGTGGTTATCATTAATCATTAAGTCAATAACGCTCCATCAAACATATCAGTCTTGTAAAAAAAACAGGAACTCGGGTAACGAGTCTCTTCCTCGCATTCCAATCTTTATCAGGCGTTTAAATTGTTCCGGATTCTAAGACGTTACACGAAATGGCATTTGACATGTTTGCCTCGGCGGGTGGATTCCATTGTCACCAACAATCACCACCCGATCTGTGGACAGTTACACCATTGTGCTCGAGAGGAAGGAGCGCTGAAGAGAAACTAATGCACGCTGACTCAGACAGTGCAGATCTTTTTCGACGCGCCTGTGATGTGCTAATCTCCCTGACAGCCGAGAGAAGATTTGAGGCAGCAGTCGACGTGCAGGAAGGTCAAACGATTGCCGCAGGAAGATGTTTTGAGTAGCTCTTCACAAGCCGGTGCAGGGAAAGTCTTGTCTGCTTGTAGAGAGCGAGCAGCGTTTTATTTTTACACCACTGCCACAGTGGAAACTTAATTATGTTTGCTAGTTTGCACACGCCAGAGCGAGGCATTGTGTGGGAAGGCTCGGATAGACGACCTTGTTGAGGCCCTCTGTTCTCCAAGACAAAAAAAGAGCCCGCCGTGTAAAGGAGATGTCAGAAGATAGCCGGCTCTTTTCCATGACGTTGGAGAGGCCAGGAGGCCGATCGGGCAGTCGGGAGGTCAACAGCCTCGAGGTGGGTGAAGTGTTTGAGTCCACTAAACACTTTTGGAGTTTCAGGCGTCAACAGGGTTGCAGCCAAATCCAATACAATTGAAGTAAATAAACAACAGTAAAAAACATTAAATGTCTTCATACGGCTCCCGACATTCAAATTCGACTCCAAACGCTGCGATATATATAATGAGCGAATTTGAATTTTCTGTGAACTATCCCTTTAGGCGCTTCACTTCATTTGTGTCCCCTGTTTGCTCTCTGAAATTCAAAAAACTAAATTGGCAAACCCGTGCTCGCAAACAAACCGGCTTGGTGGTGTTGCCATTATGCATGTTT
Organism: Reinhardtius hippoglossoides; assembly: GCA_006182925.3. NCBI lineage: Eukaryota > Metazoa > Chordata > Actinopteri > Pleuronectiformes > Pleuronectidae > Reinhardtius > Reinhardtius hippoglossoides. The sequence continues at coordinate 8,698,400 of CM031692.1, forward strand.
GCTGTGTCATCATAACCCAATTATCAACTAGTGTGCTTTGTCGTCTTGAAGCCGGAGCGGATGCTGGAGTGAGTCACGGTGTTTTAACTGTTAACTGTTTAAACAGTTAACAGTTTAAACTGTTTAAACAGGCGGCAACACGCTTATTTCTTTGAAGCTGTGGGGGTCAAATTCATTAGTGATGCAGATGACAGGGCGTGAAAAGCGTCTGTGATATTTACGCGGCCAAGAAGTCTTATTCATTGGAAAGTCCCAGTTCAGCCCTTTTAAGTGAGGTTGCTTTGGCGCCATTGTCGCTGAAAAGTGACACCAGGTGCCCGCATTCAAGTCGAGCGTGACTCCACCGTGGCAACATCTGATCTCACATCTGAGGCCTGTGCGGACGAGCCTTGTGTAAACCAAGCCGGCGTCTCCTGAACCTGCGGGGGAGGTTTTAATCTCCCAGGCGCTGGGACCGACGCGAACAGGTGCTCGGTTGGACGCTCAGCTGTCGAGTGCAGTCCGGAGGCTTGTGGTGGAGGTGGCAGCTGCCGGGGGGTAACGGCGCTGGGTCTCGACTTCGGGGTGAAGGAGTCGAGCAAGTGTGCTTCCACCATAAAGGCGCTGCAGTGTTGGTCTCTAAGTCGACCCCATTAGACACAGGACTTCAAAGGTCCTGAGTGACACGTGTGATGAACTGGTAGCCCCCCCCCCCATGTTTGCCTTAAACCAACGTATGGACGTCATGCGTCGGACTGAGCGTGTGAAGCAGCTGTCCATGTTCTCTCCAGTCTCTGTTGACTTGAACAGAGGGTCTATTCAAACAAGGCCATACGTGCGGCTCCACACGGCCTCCCATCCTTTATCTCCTAATCTTTATTCAAGTGCTAATAAAGACGCCTTATTATCTTTTTTTTTAATCTATGAATCGTGTGCTGCTCATTTAATTTCAACTCGCTCATCGGCTTCTGACTTTCATTTTAAATGTGACCTCCGGGCGACTGTAAATTGCTTTTTATCTCACCGATTTTAAAAATAGAAGAGATCTCAGTGATGTTACGGCAGATGAGATGTGTCCTGTTCGATCGCCCGAGCGTTTCCACCAGGAAGCGGTTGAGGTGACCAAAGCTGGTGCACTTGGAAAGTTGACCTTACGAACGCTCAATGACGATCATTCATTTGATAACATTATATGGTCGTGTTAGAGTTTATGGCTCATTTGGCTGCGGGTGTGATGGGCTGGTGTGTTATTGACTCACATTAACTCGACAATGCAAAGTTGCTGGAATCCAAAGGTCACTTTTATTTAATTCAGTGTGAATAAATCCAATACCGTCCCCTCGACAGTACCAGGCCACATTTTAAGGTGAAAAGAAAGATAACAAGTCAACTTTCTCCTGCACTAGACAACACAACAGAATCCTTCAGGACTTCCTAAAACACTGGATGTCTTTGTTTTGGGTCAACAACATGGTCAAAATGAGCTCAGGTCCGTTATATAATCCACCTGACAACAAGAACCACTCGTCCATTCCGACCCCAAATAGCAGATCGTTTACTTTTCTGTGCACTTTCGTCACGCGAACAGTAATTAATACTTTAAAAATCCAAGTACTTTGACGTAATATGTGTATATCAGCTTTAGCAGCACTATATCTCAGTGAATAGGTCACACACACACATACACGCACACGCTCACAGTTCCTCAACTAGTCAAAGTGTGTACAAAAAAAAAAACACAACCAAACAACAACAACAACACTCCAAGGATTTCACATCTTTCCCTTCAGAAATGCGTCAACACACAGTGTATTTACAATAGCAGACGTTTTCGACCCCGGAGCACGTGGAGAAAATGCTCCGGAGGCCGCGTTCGCTGAAACAACAGTGACTTGGTGATGAGTGGCGTAAAAACCAGTTACAGCAGCATCAGCCCTTCAGGGAATTCAAAGTAGGGTGAATTACCAACGGCCGTGCAGCGTAAAAAAGGCGGATAATGCTGTTTTTCGGCTTATACAGTCATGAGCTCGGCCCTGCTAATTTGTTTGTCGCCTAAAGGAAAGAATACTGTCATGCTCTGAATTTAGCTGGAGGTGATGCGCACCTCAGACTGTAAAAAATAAAACAAAATAGACCTCTGCTCTGTAGAAATATTCCGATATTGCTTCTATTTGCTTAAAGGTGTCCAGTGACTATTTCAATCCAGCAGCCATGGAGTGTTTCTAATACTGTTTACCACATGATGATCAAAAAAATAAAAAGTAAAAGTATACATTTATATTTCTACAAGACTATACGATTTGAGCATGATTCGTGTGATTGATTTAGTTTCTTGTGAAATATACTGTATGCAAGTCTACATGTAGTAGGCTTCGTGGATCACAGTGTTCAGAGCTACATTGGGCAACAGGCTACTTCGTTATTATCAGTGTGTGGTTGTTCATATGTCAGTTTGACTCGCCCAGATGGGAAATACTGCTGGTGTGAGCTCTGTTGTGTGTGTGTGTGTGGTGTGTGTTGTGGTTTGTGTTTGTCTATGAAAGCACAGTGAGCGTGACAGTTCCTTTGGTTCTCTTCAGGATGCCGACAGCTTCTTCGTGAGTGACGCCCTCCAGGGTTTGTCCGTTAACAGCCATGATCTGGTCCCTCGCTTCAGGCGCCCGTCCTCCGCCGCTGCTCCCTGAACACACGGATGTAGGGATTTTGAATAACGACACCCGACATGTGCGGGTTCTGAGGAGATTTGCTTTTTGGGACTTTCTCGACTCACCTTCCCAAAAACGGTTTTCACATAGATGGGCAGGTCTCCGTGAGGGCTTCCGTACCCGCCGACTATACTGAAGCCAAGTCCGTCTGGTCCTCTGTCAAGAGTGATGCTCTTATACTGAGGGGGGCTAAAGGAAAGACAGAGACACAATTTCAGATGGTGTACTATTTAAAATCGAGTTTAATAGTTCATACATTCAATCTACTCTATTACACATCTAGGGGCTACATCCACACGACGACTTTTTTTAGTTCCATGCCCCATTGTCGACACATTTACAGCTTCCAGAGTTTTAGAGCCTTTTAAAACTGAGAAATGTGGAAATGCTGCTGGCCCCGTTTTTAGTTAGAAAATGTTTGGAAGCAGTCGCCCGCCTCTTCTCCCTGATTGATTGTTATCGGTCACATCTCGAATACCAGCGGGGAGGCAGAAACGCTGTAAACAGTTGCTGTCGGCAGCAGATCCACCTCGTTATCGACCCAAGAGAAAAAAAAATCCCTGCTCATAAATGTTCCCTATTGTTGTTTCTCGTTGGTAGTATTTTTTCTGCAAGTGACATGGGTGTAGCCACAGACTAACACAGGGGTTAGGATGGATTTTTTTAATGACATATCCATGTGTAATAACCAGTTCATACCCTATGTCATCCTGGAAAATGCAGCTGGGTGTGAGTCCTCCTGCCGCCTGCTCCTGAGAGGGACCCGTCACGGTCGTGTCACCACCTGCTACCACCTACAGGTGCAGCAACAAGCACACACTGTTATGGTCACGGTACACTTCACGGACAAAAGACAATGATAGTGGTGGTAGTGCAGGACGAGGGAGAAGGAAGGACGGAGGGTTTATGGTATTTCAAAGTCTGCCGCTGGTAACCTTAGACTGTTCTTTTTAGGGGAAGAGATAAAATGTATTCAGCAGAAGTTTATCAGCAGAGTGTGTGTGTGTGTGTGTGTGTGTGTGTGTGTGTGTGGTGTGTGTGTGTTGTGTGTGTGTGTGTGTGTGTGTGTGTGTGTGTGTTCAGCGAGACCTGCAGCTGGATCGTGCCCGTGGCGTTCTTGAGCAGAGTGACGGCCTGTGAGTGGCTCATGCCTTCAGCAGAGGTTCCACAGATGCTGACAATTCGGTCCCCGATCTGGAAAAGTTTTTTAAAAAAAGAGTGAACATGAGGGAAAACAACAAACCTGGCCAAATTCTGCAGAGGAGCTTGATTTCAGCCCTTTTTCAAGGGAAAGTTCAGAAACTGTGTAACAATTAAAGAGCTTTTTCACTTCCTTCGACTTCAGTGACAAACTGCACAACGAGAGGATTCGAGACTTCGGCCGACGCTACTCGAAAAATGTTTAATTCACCCCCACACAATACAAATGCACGACTATGCCTGGGCTGAGCGGAGTCATTTCATTATGTGGAGTTCTCATCTCTCTTCTGTCTGAGAAGACAAAGCAGCATGAATATATCATTCAAGATCCCCCCCCCCCCCACCCCCTATTCATTTCAATGAGCCCTTCTGTAGACTTAATAATGCGAATGCAGGAGTGGGAGATTTACGATCGATGTTCGCAGCGGGCCATTGTCCCGCTCGCGTCTGCGTCGCGCACACAAGACACAACTGTTGGTTTCTCTGTCGTTTAACTGCAAAGGTCACGGCTACAGGCGGGCGGCTCTCGACCTTTGGGACGATGTAAAACTCCTACTGGCCAAAGTGAGTGGGAACAACTCCGGCGTCAGGGACGTGACGTGACGTTCAATACCACACAAAAAATGACTGGTGTGACTGGAATGCAGTTTATGCGTATGTTTGTTAGTTAGCAGGATTACACAAAAATACAGATTTACCATCAAACTCGGTGGAAGAATGTGGTGTGGAACCGGATCAGGGTGCAGATGCAGGAATTTGTTTTCACTTTTGTTTTTTTATTCTTAGGGAAAAATAGCTCATGGATCTTGATGGTAAAAAAACAAGGGACGTTTTTGGGACTGATAATTACGAGTGTGAGCAATTTGCTGCAAATGCATTTCCCTTCTAGCTGGTTTTGTATTTCATGGCTGCTGAGAGGGAGCAGGAGGTCTCGTACCTTTAGCTGCTGGGTCTGAGCAGCCAGGCCGACCGGGTTCATCATGGCGATGAAGATGGGTATATCACCCAGGGGGCTGCCCACTCCGCCTGCTATGCTGATCCCCAGGGAGTCATTGGGACCTTTAGTGAACTCCACCGCTCTGGTGTCCTGTTGCTCCGGGGCTGAGAGGAAGTGAAAACAAACACAATGCTTGAGCGGATTGTTGTTGTTTTATCACATGGCCCCGTGGATTAAATGTCTGCTTGTTACTTTATGCTCGCAAAAGTCGGACAACTTACATTCCTGGCATTCCTGGCTGGTCTTGTCAGGGTCGACAGGAAGGCTTCCAGAGTCTGAGCACGACTGAGAGGCGGCCACCTTGGAGATGCCTGTTTCACTCATCTGAAACAGAAAGCGTTTAGGGATGTTATTGTCCTTTTCAGCCGTTTTCTGCTGTTACCGAGATGATAGATGTTCGAGGAGAGGGGAAATTACCTGACTAGTTTGAGACAGCCTTCTTTCAGAGTGGAAAGGACCAGCTTTAAACCTCCCCACCTCCATGTTTATAGGCCCCACGCAGCACTACAACAGTAAAAAACAACTTATTTAAAATGTTCTGGTCACAGTTAGAAGATGTTTTATTAAAATCCAGTGCACGTCTGTGAGCAGCTCGGGACAGATTTACCTTCAGCAGCGCGGCCACGGCCTCCTGAGTGGCCGACCTGACGTCCTCGCCGTTGACCGACATGATCTGGTCGCCCTGCGTCAGTCGACCGTCCGTCTCCACCAAACCTCCTTTCACGATATCGGACACAAACACTCCCGTGTCGTTCCTGGTGGGAGGGGTAGGAAAGGAAAAACCCTGGATTACTGTTTGTGCCACTGAGAATCACGCTGAACCCCTCTCCACTCTCTGACCTTTTCCTTGATGATACACTATTGATCCAGCAGTTTCACATTTTTTTCCTTGGGCCTCCGCACAATTGTGGCTTATGCTTTTTTTGGGAGGGGGAGAAACCACTGCCACACAGCTTGGGAAATGGAATATCTAATAGCTATGAGTGTGTGTAACCTCGATAAATGTGTTTTCCATCTTGGATGGTGTGTATAGTCTTACTGTGGACATTCTGCAGTCAGACACAACTGTGTATTATTAAAAAAAAGACATAACCTGGCCTGTAACTTGTAGTTAAGTATATATTGAGCCTTTATGAGAAGTATTTTCTAGTCTTTGTTTTTCTTGAAAGATTGAATGATGGTTGTCGACACCTTCCAAAGTTAGCTGTGATGATTGTCACATGTCCCGCTACCAATTTTGGTTTTGCTGCTCTCCTATCTGACACAGTGGCTGCTTGTGGTTCACCTAAATCCACACCTCATGCTGTCGGTCCCACCGCAGTTTGAGTTGTAATATGAAATACAGTTTGTAGAGTTTGTCTGGCTACAGCCAAAGGTCAACATCGTCAATATGTCTGCTTTGCTCTGAGCGCGGACCTCTGGAGACGAGTTCACGTATCCTCGGCCTGTGTCTTTCTTTCCAAATACATATGTGAGGTGCCAGTCTCCACGTGGATAAGGACTAACAAAAAGCCGCGAGGCGAAAGCAACTCGATCCCACTTGGTCGCCACTGCCAGAGATGCTTGGCTGTCACAGCTCCTCACCACAAACTGCAAGCTTGCGCTTTCCGATTTAGCAGAGGGATTTTCGGTTGTTTTTTTCCTTCCCATTGAGCGTTTTAGTTGAGTTGTTTTTCTTTCACTTGTGCAGCAGAGCCGCTGCGACCCGGGCAATCGATTACAACTCCATAAAAAAGTTGATCTGCCTACTGCTGTGCAAACTCAGGGCTTTTGTCCTGCAGTTACGACGACCCAGACACGTGTAATCCAGAGACTGCAGACCTCAGGGTATAAAAATGTAGTTCACGGGCTTGTACGGCCTGCATAAGTCATTCTTGGGCCTTCTCCCAAAGGTGAAATCAGTCATCACACACTGAGCAGGAGCAAACCGTCAGCCTGTCGACCAGCGGGCCTTTTCCCACATGTCCCTTAACTCATAAATGCTCTACCAGAATAAAAGCCTGACATGATTTTACGTGGAAGACAATTCCTGCTCAGACCGCTTTAAATCATCCTGCACAGCTGTGGCGGGAGCAGCATTCCTACACACAGTGAACATGTGGTTACAGCGGTGTCCGTGGCAGAACTCCTGGGGTACTGGTCGGCACTGGTGCCACTGGAAGTGACTGTAACAGAACTGGTTGGGTGCTGACTCACTTCTCATTGTTAGAAATCCATCAAGGAAGATAAAAACAATATTGAGTAAGGACTTAAAAAGCCACAATTTCAGATTCTGCGCTGTCTACGTGAGAAAGGAGTATTTTCTTCTCAATCTACTTGGAACCACTAAATACTAAATACACTTTTCACTGGAAAATAAACCCAGTAAAGTTGAGGTTTAAATGGGGAGGGCCTCATGACTACATCTGACTTTCTATGTATTAGTCTATTTGATTTCTCTACTCTATATTTAAAGTTAAAGGTTTTTAATGACGGGGTTACCTCTCATCCCGCGATCTACGTTACAAAAGAAAAACAGAGCAGTTCATTGCCTGATTAAATATAAACTACTGAACAGCTTTTCTTGAAACTTGGTGTAATGCTGGGCTTTGGGCCAACGAAGAACACACTTCATTTTGTGGTGGATCCAGGAATGTTTCATCACTTTTTTTCCCACATTGCAATGATTGAGATTTCTGATATTTTCCCTGATTTACCAGGAAATAATTTATGGATCATGATGAAGAAAATATATCTATGACTGTGGGAAATTTGGATGTGTTTGGTGACTGTTGGGCCTTGGTATTGGGTGTATACTCTCATCACTTGTTTATATACTCACCAGCAGGCTATTACAACAATCTGAGTACATTCAAACATATTCTTAGTCCAGCAAACCTATTGTAAACTATTTGAACTTGATTCCTAATACTCAACAATAGAGAAGGTAGCTTAATCCAAAAAGCTTTTCAACTATTTTGCTGACTACACATCTCTCTCACCTCCTTCCCACGATGCTCAGGCCCAAACCCTGACCGGGCTTCTTTTGCAGCTCCACGCTGAACGAGTCCCACAGGTCCTCCTCCTTGTACTGAGCCTCGTCCCTGTAGACCGCCAGCCGGACCCTCTGCGGGGTCTGCCGCAGCACGTTGATGGCCTCATCGTGACTGGCTGCGCGCAGGTCGATACCGTTCACCTGTTCGAACACAGACGGAGTTACACGCTGTTCCAAGCAAAAGCAACAGATTCAAGGTTCATTTTGAATTAATTTGAACCCAATTGCTTGAGCACATTTCCAATTATGAGGGCAAATTCAGCAAAGCAGTAAATCCTGTTATAGTCCTTTCATATTCTGAAAGTGGAAGCAGCAGGGGGGGGGGGACTGTAAAAAGTGCTAACAGCCTCATTTAATGCAAAAACTGATTTTTTTCGATCAGCACTGAGCTGGTTTCCCCTGAAAGAAACCTGCTGATACGACTGGAACGCTGGGTCCCGATATTTAAACCACAGGGTGAAGTAAGAGCACCTGACGTCGAGTAAAGGGAAGCAGCCTCCCCACAAAACTGTGAGAAGCTCAACCCTCAAACTTTAAGGACTCGTTCAAGGACCAAATTAAACAGAGGAAATACCCCATTAGCTTGAGACGTGCAAAGGCTTGTTCCCATAGTGGCTAACGGCGTCGCTGTGGACTGGGAAAACCGCTCCTTTCACTTTCCTCTGACCCTATTTTTTCTAAACACTCACTTTGCTTAACAGCTTGGCTCGGGGACAGAAATGAATAGTAGAGTGTAATTAAGTCATCAGGGTGTGTGTGTGTGTGTGCGTGTGTGCGTGTTTGCCTTTCAGCTCCGGTCGACTGATCGAGCTTCTATAACTAAACTCCTGAGCTCCACCCCCCCGGCCCTGCCTCTGTGACAAAGCATGAGGTCACACGGAGGGCAAATCCAAGTTGAGCTGGGATACTTAACTTGTCAATCGTCGGTACACATACAAGATTTATCCTAAAGGTCACTTCCCCTGACCTTTCACTCCATTCTTCACCGTCATTGTCTCATTGGTTTGAAGTGTTATATTTATATATAGTGAGAACTCAAGATCGAGTTTATTTCGTAGCATCAAACTATTTGATCTCTGACTGAACTTTGAAACCAGAGCTCTCGTGCCGGAGCTCCTCAGGCAGCCACGTCTCAGTTATCGAAAATCCTTCATTTTTTTATATCTGGGTCATAAGTGATGCTTATTATTCCGCAGCGCACCTCCAGGATTTGGTCTCCTGCCCATAGCCTGCCATCTTTGGAGGCTGCCCCTTCTTCATAAACCTCGTGGATAATGATGGCCCCCTGGAGAGAGAGAGAGAGGAAAAAGAGCAGAGATAAATCAGAGATCAGGAAAAAAAAAAGGTGAGCGCTGACTGTTTATTTAAAGGGTATAAGAGAGAACGATTTTCACAATGATGTGGATTTATTCTGCGTTTCACATAATTTTTTCGATTCTCCGTGTGTGATGTCCCAGTGTGTGTTTTCCTCGGGTTCCACTGTGTCATTTGGGGTTCAGAGGTTACATTCCAGGGCGGGATATTGTCTGCTGCGGCCGAGGCCAGACAAAGAGCTGCTCCCCCCCCAAGCCTGACTGAGCAGACAGAATAGATGGGCCGAGGAGAGGACGGCAGAGGAGCGCAGGAGGAGGAGGACGACTGTGACAACATAATTTCTACATTCCTGAGCCGCCCTGGCTATTTTGAACCTGCGCTCTACCACCACCACAGAAGGTTCTAAGTGGGTGGCATCCTGGGTGGGACAGTACAGTCACGTCACTTCTAAATAGTGGTGTATTTACAGTGTATTTCTAAAAACAGCGAGCACAATTATTAGCTACATTGGTGCTTTTAAGGTTGAACTTGACCAAAAGGACTTTATTTTCAGTACCCCCCCCCCCCCCCCAGCTTATTAGTAAAGTGATACGGCCTCATTAGCAGATTTGTTTTGTGTGTGTGTTGTTTCCCACCAGCAGAGTGTCGCAGCCTCCCACGATGCTGAGGCCCAGGCCTGTGCGGCCCTTGGAGATGTCGATGGTGGTCTCACAGCCGGGGATGATGGGACAGGTCGACGGGTCAGAGGCCAGAGTGGAAGGGCTGGAGGAGCGACTCGGACCTGAAATAGAGGAGGTAAATGGAAGCATTGAGGTATAATATAAAGAAGGAAATGCTATTGATGAATCAGGAAATTGGTTAAGCTGTCTGATATATATTAAAGGTTCAGTGTGTAAGATTGAGGTGGATAACTTATATGTTTCACTAGTGTTTAATCGTCTAAATTGTACAAATTGTTGTTTTCTTGTAACTGTAAGAATTCTCACTCGTGTCGGCTTCGGCCTCTGCTGGTATCAACACGACCTCGGTGTCGCCAGGCATGCTGGGTAGGCTGGCGAGGACCCCATCTGAGGAAACCCCTTCCTGGCAGGTCGACTGCGGAGAGGAGAGGAAGCAAGGTCCTTCCACTTCTGATGCACTCTGAATTTCCTCTCCACTCTCGGTGTTCCCCTCGACGGAGGCGAATCCAAGTCCTCCGTCGTCCTGTAGAAGAAAAAGTGCATTAGTTAAAAAATTATAAAAAGAGCTGCACCAGCCACGGAAACACAGCTGCCTATTATCTCCCTCTCTTTTGTTCCTGGAGAGGATTTTCTGTGTGTGTCGCATCAATAAGCGGCCAAGATGCATCTGCTGTTTCTACACTGTCATCCCCAAATCCGCTGAATCCAGATGCTGTAGCTTTTGAAGGAATATTCCTCCATCGCTTTCTCTCTTGTTTTGTCAGTTCGCCTAAATCCCAAAATAGCATGTTTTCCCAATACCTCTTGTGGTATCTTTCCCTTTGTATTTTGTACGATAAAAAAGACACGTCACTGCTTTCCGAATTGAAATGTGATGTTTTCCAGGAATCCGACACCACAAGTGGTAGAAGCTGTTCCCTTTATTTGTTGTGTCATTCTTCTCCCATTCACAATTTTTTGGTTTAGTCACCCTTTCCTTGACATTGTCGTGTCTCTTTTCTCCGTCTTGACAGCTCGTCAGACTCGACTGCTCCCGTGTGTTCCTTCTCATTCTCTCCCGCGGCGCTCCGTTGACTTTCTTAGTGAACGTCTCCCTCATTATCACGCTGCTTTCAAGACTTTTTCTCTCTATTGTTGTCCTCAATTTTTGCAAATTCAAATGCAGTAGCGTGTGTGTGAGTCATGTGTAGGAGGTTTAAACCATCTTACCTCCAGCTTTAGGATATGATGGAGATATTGGGAAGCATCAGCATCGCCATTAGCGGCCTCCGTTTCCAGCTGTCGGGGAAAAATACAGAAGTTGGTACAGTATGAGGTAAATAAGTTGTGTGTGTGTGTCTGTTGGCAGGACAGTGTGTGCACTACTGTTTGTGGTTTCTGGTTGAGTGGCAGACAAGAAATGGGAGGAAGGGAACTCCAGGACCACCCAAAGTGACTTTTGGAAAACAATTCAGGAGCACAAAACAGCGTAGAAAGGGTAGAAATGAAATACTAAGAATGATTTTTTTTGTGGAGTTTCCTAGTTTGTATGCAGCTGCAGCTTCACTCTGCAGCATCCCCCATGAGTCAGTCTGTTTGAGCACTTGTGGTGTGTGTGTGTGTGTTGTGTGTGTGTGTGTGTGTGTGTGTGTGTGTGTGTGTGTGTGTGTGTGTGTGTTTCGTGTGTGGCCACGAGCAGCGTCTTCGGTACCTCAGCGTGGGGCTCCGCCGTGTCTCCCTCGTGCTCCCTCACCGGTCCCACAGCCATCTGGTCCAGCGCCTCTGTGTTCCTGTTGCAGAAAGTCATAACTCTTGTAAATCGTCGCTCCTCCGCCGCCGTGACAGCGGAGCCGTGATTTATGTGCGCTGATCACAGAGTGTCTTTCAGGGGGTCGGGAGAGGGATGTGACTTAAACGGGAGGTTAAGTAGTGTGATCTGCTGGATGGTTTGGGAAGACGGGCGGTGGGCGAAACACCGGAGTCTGATATGTCGGCTGAAATATCCCAATCCGATGTTACATATACTATTGATACTATACTGTATATATACAGTTTTTACACAAAATAACATCAATTCTTGCTTGTCAAAGAGAGATCTACATGATTTTATGTAGTTTTTTTTGTGTTAAACATTTAAAAATGTCTAAATCCTTCTCCCAGGATCTATGTGCATTGTACTGTGGGAGATTAGTGTTCATAGACGCGTTGTTATACTTAATTTAACTTTTGCAGAGTCACACTACAAATTGAAAACACCACGTTTAGTGGGCCTTGTGTAAAAGTTGATTAATTAAAGATATTAGAATGAATACATTTCAATATCAACTACTAAATACCTAATAAATACTTTTTTCCACACACCTGTGGACGAAACTGCTTCTCTACTTAATATTACTACAAGTACAACCATCCGTTAAATTACAATAGCCCCCTCTACTGGATTTTAAGTGGCATTACATTCATCTAGAACAAACTAATTTTATTATGGAAATCATTTTCTGACGGTACATTTTCACAGCTGTTGCCATGGTAATGAGTCCAGAGAAGCTTAAATAGTAAAAGTATTTTTGTATACCTGACAAAGATGATTTTGACTTTTGATGGTGAGCTCTTGATTATGGAGGATGCGTTCTGGTGACTGTGGCCGTACAGGACTTGCCCATTGATCTAAAAGAATAAAAAATAGTTAATTACTAATATTAAATATGTAATCATGTAAATATTTAAGTAAATAAGCATTTCAATTCGACTTACCTCAAGCAGCTCGTCCCCCACCACCATACGTCCGTCCCTGCCGGCCGCCCCACTGGGCTCTATTCCCACCACGAACACACTCATGCGAGAGCGGTCCCTGTTCCCTGCCAGGCTGAGGCCCAGGCCCGTCTTGCCTTTCTCCAGCTCAATCATGTGTAGGACACCTGGGAGGCCTGCCGTAGCGCTGGATCACGTTCTCTGAGAGATGGCAGACGACGGAGTCATACTGATGTAAAGCCCGCAATGCTGCTGAAATGCCAGATTTGTCTTGAACACGGGGAGGGGGGGGGGGGGGTTTGCGTATTAGTTCATGTCATGTTGCTCAAAAAAGGGGGGGTGGGTGTGTGGGTTTTGCAGGCACGAAAAGTTTCAAATGTCAAGACTGCTTGAATTTGTTTTTTTGCTTCCGTTTGCCTCGCCTTCTATTTTTGTCTCGGGCCCCGTCTCCATTGTTCTCACTCAGGTCCCTTCTCTTTCTCTCTTTGTCTACCTCTCCTGTCTCTGGTGTGTTAGATATCTGCTCAGACCAATGGGCGCGTGCTTTTCTGGGCTCCCTGCCACCGTTGAACCATCAGTCCTGTACTAATCTCCACAACTCACCTCCCCGGGCCCAACCTCATCAATCTTAAACCCACAGGACGGGCACTGTCTCTCCGTAAGTAACACACACAGGCACACACACACACAGATACCACACACTCTGTAGTCCCAGGTGTTTGGAGGCTGGAAGTCTGTCCTTCATGCCGGCTGCCTGAGATGAATGTGACCCGTTCTCCTTGAAGCTGAGAGTTGATCCTACAGTTGGCGTTACAGTATCTGCAGGATGCTAATAGCTTAATTGGGACACTGAGTCCTTAAGGATTTGCTGAGGGTACAACCACGTCGAGCACTTTATGCAGACTGGGTGGATTTGTAATGTATTACATATAATTTGGGGGACCTCTAGTGGCAGTTATATGATAATGCATACAAGTGTACAAATGTATTAGATTTTAAACTTTGAACTCAGAGACTTGGTCACAGGTCACGTTTTGTATCGTTTACACTGCACGTGTTTGAAAAATATACCTGCTTAATTTATAATAAACCAAATTAATTGACAACAACATAACAGAGCTCACATTTTTACTGTTGTTTAAACTGAACGTGTACACCCTTAAGAAACAGAGAAAGTGAACTCACTCCAGTTGTATCCAAACTCATCCTCCTCCTCTCCTCCTCCTCCTCCGCCTCCTCTTCGTTCACCTCCTCTGCCTCAGCGGGTCTGCCAGGAATCTCCGTCAGCGTGTCTGTATCAGTCTCTCCCACATGGGGCATCACTGGCAGGGGGAGGACAGCGCTGGTGGGAGATGCCTTTGCCGCTTCACGCTTCGCCGGCTGTCACGCCGCAGATGGAGTTGGACAACAGTTTATTAGAGAAAATTACAGGTAGAGAAGGAAAAGCATTTGGCTTATGCGAGGTTTAAAGGGATGGGAAGGCACATGAGAGCTGCTGATGGAATCAACAGGGGCCATATGCTTCATTAAAAGCTTCATCTCGTTTAATAGGACATGTTAGTTTTGGGTTGAGGTATAATTAAAGGTTATGTAATATGAGGCTAAAAGCAAAATTAGGCTAATCAGCCTGTTTCAGCTACTTACTAAAATACTCAATTAGTTAATAAATGATCCAATTACTTATCAAGCAATTTGTATTTGTAATCGGAATATACTTACCTGACGACTTAGAGCAACATAATCACAATTTTGATGAATATAAAAACACAGCGCGTGTTTCTAGCCAAAAATCTAAAATGTGATTTTCTCAAATTGAATATTGATCCTGCTCTTTTTTTATTTAAAAGTTAGTGACAAACAGCAAAAGACAAAAGTGGCTCTGATTCCACAAAAAAGTGCATGAAGCAGACGGAGGAGATGTTAGGACGAGCACAGGCGTGCGTGTATGCAATGTGCAGCGCGTTCGATTGCCCGATGCACGGCCCGCGTCGCCGGGCATCGACACATCTGCACAAGCATACACAGAAAAGGGGGAAAGGGTGAAAAGCACAACACAGAGACCCACAAACCTTAAACGGGGTAGGAGTGAAAGGGTTAGTTGGGGAGAGGCGGAGGTAAAGTCTACTGAGACTGTCACCCTCCTACAGAGAAAAGACAAAGGGCGACAACTTTAAGAGAGACAACACAAATACAAACGTGTATGTGTCTCGAGTTCATGGTTATTTTCAAACCTGGTTCTGACTGTAGTGAGCAACACTTTCGGAAACGACAACAAATACAAGACACTGATACACGCGTTCGGCGGAGGATCGTTGGAAACACCAACCTTGTCCTTGTCCCTGGTTACGGCCGCGGCTCTGTCCTCACTGGAGTCTGTTATCAGTGCCTGTGGCGTAGAAGACGAGAAGGTAAATCACTGCTCTCCGCATCAGATGGTCACAATCAGGAATTTCTCATTAACTTGTTTTCACGTACAGGGAGAGAAAAGCAAGAAACATTCACTTCAATGTCACCAGATAGTGAAAGATACTGTATCGTGCTGCTGCATACTGCAAAACAGTAATCCCATAAATATTAATAAGTTCATACAAAGTCAGGAGTGTTCGGAATGACGAAAACCAGACTCACTCGGCATATGCTCTATCGTGAAAAGCCATCTGTTTATAACTGTTACTACTGAGGGGAAAATCCATATTTCTTAAATAGTTTCTTTTAGCGATTCTTTTGGCAATAACAGACACACACGCACACACACACACACACACACACACACGCCAAAACATTGATGTGTTGACTGAAAAAGCTTGGCCAGCGCCACACATCTATCCAAGCATGACCAATTCTTCCCAGTGATTGATCTTAAAAGGTTTTGCCTTGAAATTCTGGCAATTTTGAAAAGAAAAAGAAACTGTATTTTCCAGCATCTGTGTTGACGGCTCCTGTCTTATCAAGTTGTCGTCTTTACATTAGTTGTCAAGTGAGACACTTTGGACGACGCTTCAGAGATAATTAGGAAGAATTGTGCTTTCAAAGCTGAGGGAAGATGGAAAATAAAATGCACTTTCACAGTCGAAGCCTCTGCTAAGTTTACTTTTTGAGTACAAGTAGGAAAATTGAGCACATTTCCCCCTTAAATTTCTACAAATCTCTCCAGTAGATCACTTCAAACTTGACATGCAGACAGTGAGGGTCACCCTGAAAAAGAGTGAGGGGGAAATTCTTTGCCACCTCTTAGGAATATCCTTTTATTAATATTTAATAGGTGCAAGTTTTGAGTGCTATAGTAAAAAAAGTGAGAAAATGTTCCTGTGCAGGAAAGCACAGTCGAGCTGTTTTCAGACATTGTTAACACAAATTGCACAAATGAAAGCAGCACAGGTCAAGTGAAAGACACACACACACACAACACACACAGACACACACACATGCTAAAGCAGGCGGACACAGACACGGGGTAGCTTTCTAACCTGAGGGAGGGCGGGTGCTAAGTAGGGTTGATTAGTGCGGCAAAGGCTCAACCCGTGGCGCTATTTAGCTGCGGAAAGGGCAGGGGCGGCTTCGGAGAGCAACACACACACACACACACACACACACACACACACACACACACACACACACACACACACACACACACACACACACAGGAGGATCAACAAGCTGACAACATGACGGATATTTAATACGACGGCTGAGTCTTTGAGACACAACTGAATCAGAGGCCATCCAGGAGAAGAAGAAGAAGAAAAAATAAGGAGGAGCGGTGGGGGGGGCGTGCACGCAGGATAAAATCACCTCCGGTTTTATTTAAATGAGGAACCATTAAAGCAAGCAGTTTCCTTGAGGACAGCAGTTTCCCTCTGTATCAGTGGAAACCAGAGCAAAGCTTCTTTCTCTGAAATAGTTTAACAAAATGTTTCAAAGATTCCTCCGGGCTACCTTGAGATTATTCACTGCTTACAAGGGGAGGATTGGAAACTTCAAGGGAAGCAGCGAGGATATGCTATTATGCTCCCTAGTTGGCCCCCAGTGGCTGCATTTAAAAAACGACACCGCTGACCCGCCTGCAGCACTCGCAGATATCGTCTAATCAAAAACGATATTTTCAAAACCATGCCGTCTATTCTCGTGAATTTCGGAGGAGCTGCAACTCAATATCAGTGACTTGTGGTCTCGCCACAGAGGCACAAATAATTTCCATATTCGCTTTTCTATTGTTGAGTTGATGATAGGTAACTTCACTGAGTTAGACTGCATTAAGAGTCTAGTCCAGTTTTATACACCTTTAGCATAGAGGTTTTCTAAAATACTCTCTATCGCCAGTGATAAAATGGGATGTACCACTTGCTGACACTTCTGATTCGAATAAAAAAAAAACATTGCCGTTAATAAATGTCTGGATATTCAAACAAGCCTTCCGTTCTTTTCCTCCCAGGATGGAATCTCCAATTTCAGTTTGTCAGTATCACATGTACATCATCAAAGATGCAGTTAAGGAGAAAGACTCAGCTGAGGGACGAGGCGGGAGAGATAATGCAACAGAGATGAAGTGTAATGGAGAGCTGATGCAAGAGGAATACGAGAGAGACCAAGAGAGGGAGACAGATTACCTGGCATGTGCGATGCGGCATGCATGTGAAAGCAGTGCTGTGTTTCTCTAAAGCAGGCGATGAAGCTGGGCTACATATAGACTCAGGCTGAGGAAGCAGTGTGGGGGGGGATAAAGAGGGAGGGTTGAAGCAACTCACAATGTGTAAAATTAGGATTAACACTTGGGGACATAAAGAAACCGTGTGTAAAATGTTGGAAATTACAGATATAGAAAATATGTTTTTTACTCTCTAAGAGTTAGGTCGCCATTTACTGCTGTTTCCATTCCAAATTAAACTATAAACATAAAAGTGTTTTTTTTAATAGCATCAAATACGTAAGTAAAACTAAGCTGCTCTAAAAAATGAATACAGAAATGATCTGTGAGAAAAATTCTATGTGTACTCTTTGTTAATGACCTATACTGCAGCCGGCCAGCAGGTGGTGATCAAGGGACTTTTGCACCTGATTTATTAATGCAAGTCCAGTATCCACCTGTGCTTTTAGCCCTGGTTTTGATCTTCCACATCTCCTGAGGAAAATATCAAGCTGGTGAGTTAAGCTAAGTTAGTTGCTAACTTTGCATGTTTAATTTATCATATGAGTCTGCATTAAATCCTTGGCCCCTTCTTCCATTATGAGTTGCTACAAGGCTTAATGAGGGAACCAGCCTGCTGAGAGAAAAGCATGCGGGGATGTCTCACAGACAGTGATGCATGGAAAGTGATTGACTGTGACACTGGAGCAAAGCCCGGACGAAGCCCCGGCAACAGACCTACTGAGTCATGCTTTAAAAGCCTTTGGGCACCTTCAGACAACAAACAATGCTGTTGACACAGGGATTTTCAATGAGCCTCACTTTAAGGTTAAAACTCGCTACTATCTTTAGGATGGGATTGTTGTCGCTGTCATAAACGATTGGATTTTCTTTTCGACGTTTGAGAGACGGGGGGGTCGTATATATATTGTACGTTTGAGTTTTTGAAAGTGCCCTAACTGGCCTGTGCGGATACACTTAGCTTTTACATGAGTAAAGGTAGAGAGTGGGGGAATTGTGACCTTTTAGATAAAAAAATGACGAGGCAGAGACTTAGAGGAATTTGTGTGACAGTATTATCCAGACTTACCCTGGGCCTGTGAATAATACTCTGCACCAGGAAGATGACGGGGTTGCCTGCCCTGCGTATCGCCTCCACTGCCTCCTCGTGACTAGCATCTCGTAGGTCCGCTCCATCCACCTGACAAAGACAGACAGAGGTGTGAAGGAACCTGAGACATCACACGCGTGCTTTGATGGGTTTTTAAAATTTCGTATTCTGCAAATTTCCTCCTCAAACAACATCAGATTTAATCAGAAAGATCTGACACTCGGATTCCTTTACCTCCACGATCCTGTCTCCAGTCTTCAGGGTCCCGTTGTGTCCAGCAGGACTGTCCGCCAGGATGTGTTTGATAAAAATCCCCCTCATCACTTCTCCGTTACTCAGGCGGCTGCCCATCCCTCGTCCCCCCACGATGCTGATGCCCAGGGACTTGCCCGGCTCCCTGAACAGCTCCACTCTGAGAAATATATACCGGTGTCATTTTTTTTTTTTTAGAAACTCACTGCTGTGACTCTGGTTCTGATCTGATTCTGAAAGCCGCGTCATGTCGGCCAAAGCAGATTAAAAAGCTGAGATACAAAGTGTAAGTGCTCACTTCCTGGGTTGGTTCCAGTTGCTGTAGGAGGCACTTTCCTCTCCCTCTCCATCCTCGCGCTCAGGGAGATTAGGAATATCTCTAGATAGATTAGGATGGGGAAATTCAAATGATTCAAAATGAATGGGGTTTTCACCACCAGGAGGAAGAAGCACAGCAATCATCCCCCCCAAAAAAAGAAAGAAGAAATCTGCTAGCTCGTGTATATGCATGGAAACACTGCGAAAAGCAGGGTTTTTTTGAAAGAGGAAATACAGTTGATATAGAGCGAATCACTAATGTGAGCATAACTTTATTTGTTCCAGTGGAGGTGGAGGGTGAGGACGTACTTTGGAGCTGGAACTGGTGCCGGAGCTGTTTCGGAGAAGCCATCATCTTTAGCCTGCTCCACGCTGGTTTTGTACTCTTCTAGATATTCTGCTGGAACATATGTAATTCTACACACACACACACTCATTTGAGTCAAACATTTCCTGAACCAAAAACAATTTAGCTCCCTCCGCTTTTTAGAAACTGCACTACCCACCTTAGTGGCAATTATGCCGCTGCCTTATCGCTGAACTCAGATGGCAATTTACCCGAAATAGAGACACCAGCATCAGATACAAACTGGTCCATGAGCAGAACAACTACCTTGCTTTTCAAATGGGCTCATTTACATTCAGAGGCCTGCTCTTCTCTACTCCGTCAGATTTACCTCCGACTGCAGAAACACTGAACTCAGCCTGTCTCTTAGAAAAATCCCGTCTCCCTACTCGCAGCCCAGAAGTGAGACGTCAATGAATTATATATAAACTCTTGACATCTGACTATTCAAAAACAAATGTTTACCTCCGAAAAACGTCCGAGCAAATCAAGCCTTCCATCAATCTGTCGTTTCAGCGGTGAACGCGCGACATGTGACAAATTTGAGGGGGCGTATGTTTATTAATTCACGAGTGAGTAAACTAATTCGTGCTAAGAGATGAGAAGACGACAAAAAGATGTGACACCCACTCAAAGTCCCGTTTCCAAACAGTTTTAGAATGAAGTCGATTCTGAAGGACACATTAACACGTTGGAGCGAAGCTGACAGATCCTCAACAGATGGGTTGATTTGCTCGGCTTTTTTATTTATTTATTAAAAAATTTTTTACAGAGAGGGAAATGAGTCCCAGGGAAGTGATGAAACGGATGAGTCAGTTCATTGAGGACATTAAAACATGCAGTGAGAGACATGGCAGAGCTTAAATACCAATGATTCACATAAAAAAACACAAGAGTTATAAATGGTGTTAGTCATGTTAGTCACGGAAATGAAAGAAAATAATTTAATTGGCAGGTTATGTTGGAAAAACAAAGTGATGCAGTCAGTCAAGCTTTATCCAGATATTGTTTTGATTATGTGGTTTTAGTTTTGATGGTTAACGCTGAGTTTAATACCATAACAGAGACATTAATCAGCGTATCTGAATGTTATTAAAAACAGCATCTTCATCAGCTGAACTCCATATTTAAGTGTTGTGTTGTGTCTGTTCCTGATTCTCTGTCTGGATAAAACCCTTTGACAGACTGCAGGTGAAGCACGGCAGCGAACGGACAGAACGGAGACAAGAGAGGGGAAACCAAGATGGCGGCTTCCTGCTGATCGAACGCCAGCAGCGTGGAAGTTAAGTCATACTCACACATAAAATGGGCACAGATCGTCCTCGGGTGAACAAGCAGATCTAGAACGTGAAGAGTTGGCTTTTATGCACGGAAGCGAACACGTTGCCAAGTTTAGTTCGGCAAGCAGAACTCATAAAAAACACCACATGGAAATTGAACCTCATAAGGTTGGGAGGTGAACCCTGAATGCATCATATGGCTAATGCAGTAATTGTGCAGTGCAGTTATTTGTATTGTGTATATCTGTCTGTATTCACATTTTAGAAAAAAACAGCTGCTAACATTGAGTTAAACTGCACATTAACCAGTTTATTGACAAAAAGATAAAGGAGCTCACGATGACCGTCAACATGTATTGTTTGTAAGGTTTGCCAACAAGCTCTCCTGGTGTAACTGAGGTGTTGGAAACTTGAGGTGCACTACAAACTGACTTTCCCCCAAAAAATATATATACCAGACACTTAAACAGCTCTGCAGCTTTCTGTGGTTGTACGACACAGCATCTTAGCAGCATAAATTTTTCAGCAGCAAAGAACACAGCACATCAGCAAACCTCGGTACTGAAACCTCAGTGCTTTTTTAAATACAGAGCGAGACAAACGCACGCAGACTTTTCCAAATGCCATATTCTGGGTCTTGTATTTCCTCATACGCTGATGTTACACCCACGGTGCACGACAGCAGGGGTTGTGAAAATGTACCATTCACAGAACATGAAATTGAATCAGACCGACAGAGCTGGGGGAGAGGGGGGCGATCAAACTCATGTTAGACCTCAAACAAGTGACCCCCCCCCCAATGGGGAGAGTCACTCTGCGGTTCCTGATTTAATTAAGGAGTTTTCAGACATGTCCTGCGGAGGAACTCCTAGGAATTGGGTCCGGACTCTCTCCGCAGCTTGCCTTTCACACATGCACAACGCAGCGGGGGTTCTCTACTCAGCAAGTTCACAACAACTAATCCTGGGGGGGGGGGGGGGGCATTACGGTAGACCTCTTATCAAACAAATTCAAATAATACCCCTTCCTACCAACTTCTCCAGAGTTTTATTGAATGCGTGTCCAGCTGCTCTCTATTCTTAATAGTCTCCTTACCCCAGGTCAGGTCCGATGAGGGAGTGTCTGCGCAGCATGGCACGAGCCTGGGCGTTGGTCAGGTTGGCAGTGGGCTCTCCGTTAATGGCCAGGATGAGGTCACCGACACCAAGACGCCCGTCGCGGCTAATCGACCCGCCGTGGATTATGCTGCGGATCAGCATCCCCAAACCGTCTTTCATGGCGCTCACCGTCATGCCTTTTAAGGTAGATCACACAAATACTGGTTGAGATATTGGAGCAAGTGGGTTGCAAAACTAAAAAGAACGCAACTCTGTTCGCAACCATAGAGAAACTTTCACTTTTTATTAAGGATGAAAAAGTAAAAATCAGCTGTAGTTTCAGCAAGAACACTTTCTGATGTCCCATGTCACATTATTCGCAGACTTGGTTTTCATATCATTCTCATCAGACTAATTTCAGAGTGGGACATAATACTGTCTGTCTCGAGACCTGTCTACCCCACGACAGCTGGGAAACGGAGTGATTGAAGTCTGACACAAACTTTTAAACTCCTTTACGTAACAGCACAGTCTGCGGGAGTTCATTTGCGAAAAAAATCCAAACGTTACTCTTGTCCTTTTACGAGTGGATTCAGATTTTTAATTGGTAGAAAGAAATCCAAACATATTTTATACAATTTTTTTCTTGACCACCAAATAAACACCTTTCAAGAGCAACACAAAGCAAAAATGAGATACTGTTTTCAGCCAGTCACTGACGACTTTAAACACTGCCTTCATAACACCTATTTGTTTCAGAAAGCTGAAACTTAGTATTCTCTGGACCAGCATCAGCCTCATGGGCAGGTTTTGAAATGCAAATACCTCGTGGAGCAATGGATTGACCCTTTCAGACCGGAAAACAAAAACAAACAAAATCTATCTATCATTCTGGCTTCAAATCTGGCATTCAAAGTAAAGGCCAAATATGCCTTTCAGTCCCCCAACCTCATTTACACTTCTGCGAAGGATGAAGAGGAGATACATTTTTTTTTTAAAGAACACGTTAAAAAAAAAATGTCAAGAAATTAATACAAACCCAGGCTGGAGTTGCCCTTGACAACGGTGATGGTCCTTTCAAAATTGCTCCCTGAGGTCAGAGCTTCCCTGTCTGCGTCTTCTTCGGGTTCTTTCACGCCGGCCTCCTCGTCCTTGAGGGAGATAATTCAACGCAGTTATTCATGAAAGTAAATGAAACGTTTTTCGTGTAGATTTTTACACAAAGCGCAGGGCTCCAGAGAAAAAGGTAGGTGCACTGCACGAGCTGTGAGGATGAATATATAAAACAAATAAGTGTTTGTTTATCGAATATTTCACAAGAGCCTCACATCCAACCAAGGATATGTCAAATGTTACTTGAAGAATTTCCATCTCCCATGTGAGCTTTCATAATGTGCTCATTTTATTCTTTCTGAAGATTTATGCTCTTTTACCTTTATTAAAATCTTCATATCTCTAAAATCTCCAAAAGAGATGGGCGGGGCCTCCTCCTGGTAGTGACTGGACTCCAAAGGTTCCTCCAGTGCATTCAATCCGGTTCCTGATTCTGCAAACTGGCTGTAAGAGTTTGAGCACTCCACCGGTTCTTTGGTCGCGCGATGAGCCAGGAAGTGATCGGAACCGCCAAGTGCGGCGTGGTAAGACGGGAGCTGACCCCTCAAACTCGGAGGAGAGAAAGAGGCCGACTTCTCTGGCGTGAACGCTTGAGTGTCGTCTCCGAGGCCGGACGGTGTCGTAAAGCGGGGATGCTCCTCCAGCAACTCCAGGCGGGCTGTCAGCTGAGGAAAAACAAAGCGTAGCAGCTGAATGAGCGTTCTCCTCTGTTAGTTAGACAATTGCCCAACAGGGGGGAATCCATCTTGCTCAGTCGCCATCCTGCCCTCTTTGTAATGAGCCATAGAAAAGCCATCAGTGGCCAACAGAGAGCGGCAGAAATTACTGGCGATCTTGAGAGCAAAATGCACAAAATGTTGTTTCATTATAGCAACATTCACGACTTTATTAGAGCCAGACCGACTACTGATGAATTTCAGCGAGGCAAATTCCCACTGGAGGCCAGGAGATAAATGGGACTCTTAAGAAAAAGTAAAAAATATGTAATACAAGAAATAAGGTTTCATTTTAATAAGGTAGTGCTAGAATAGTGAGATGACTTGTTTGTGTATCCACGCAAAGCAGGGGTCAAATCGGAGTTTGACCTGTATGATAATTAGAAAAATACACAGGCAACACTGACAAAATTAGTTTCTAGTACATTTTGTATGTTCTTTAAAAAGTTAGTAATCACTGTACCTTGGTTGAATGTGTATATACCATATTTAATATATGGTGTATCTACAGTAAACCAAATAAATCTTAGGGCGTAATGAAAGTCAATGGGCCTCATTCGCCAATATCTAGTTTGTTCTTAAGAAAGAAAACTCTACGTCAGATTCATGACGTGTTCTTATGATTGGCACTAGTGTTCTTAAAGAAAAGAAAATCGGACTCAAACTGGACTCTAGTGTGTGAACGAGTGCTTTTGATTGAGCATAGATTCTGTTCTTAATGAAGAGGAAATCTAAGATAAGTCAACATGTCAGAATCCTCGTAAAAACTGTGGTGGTGAACGAGGCCCATTATTTCTAACAAACACTAAAATTACATTTCAAAAGGACATAGTCTCTCAACGACTCTACAGAGCTTCAGTAGCATGACCTTCGTCTATCACTGTTTCCTTCACAGGGATTTTATTCCGACTTTGTGAACTCGCTTCACTAATTTGATCGTTACACAGTGTTGACCTTTTATATTGTTGTTCCATTAACACGAATGGATCAGACTGTCCATATTATCCATACTACATTACATCGTCCATACACTGTGACCTTTGGTTAAAATGGAGGCACAGGTACCCTTAGGAAAACACTTTGTGGGGCTCTCGCTCCTCTTTGTTTATTTTCCCGGCCATTTAATATCCATTTGGGAGAGATGTTGCAACAAAGGTAGCCCCAGCTTCAATCCTCATATAACAACAAAGTCAGTAATGTTATCGCAGCCTTAACAAAGACGGAAAAAACATTCCTCGTGACATTTTGGCTCTTGATCGCAAAAAAAGAATAATGGCTACATGCTTTCCAGCTCATTCGGACAAAGGGCAGTTACTGGTGCGGCAACATTTCATGAAACGAGGGAATAATTTCAATCGCTCCTTCTCCTCTCAGGTATCTTTTTTTCTCTGTGGTGTAACAGAAACGTTTTCTTACCTTGGGTGTGGAGGAGTGCAAGTAGTCCAGATCTGCGCTACAGCTGCTCCCGTGAAGAGCGATCATGGACGCCTGGAACGTGTCGTCCTCCATCCCAGAGTAAGAAAGATCCAACACCCTTTCATCAGACAGGTCTGCTTCACCGGTGTCAATCTGGGGTAATGGAGGATAACAATATGACCAATCAGGGACAGAAAACAGACCTTAAGTGAAAGAGCTAACTGGTGAATTATCCAATCACAGACAGCTGGAATTACTCTGATATTCTATAAAACCTAACGTCGCTAATGCTAACAACAAAATACAATACAGATCACTCTTGGTAAATATTAAGACATGAGTAAATCAAGCAAAGTTAGATTTTCCCTTTTATTAGGACATTATGATTGATTTTCCATGTTTTCACCCCCAAAAGCTAACTAACCAATGCCGGCTCTGCTCGGTAAACGATGCCCTCAGCCAGATCTTCTTCCTCTCCTCCTTCAACCAAAATACTGGTGAAGTCAAATGAATGGATGATGGATGATGGAGTTATTTCCTGCTCACCATATGAGTGTTGAGAGTGGGAATATCCACATATTCCCTAGGAAAGTGGAGAAATTCTTTCAGTGTCTCCAGCTTTGTGTAATTTGATTTTTAAATTGATTTTTTTTTTAAAAGACCAAATCAAGTTCAAATAGATTAATATGAAACGGGAAAAAAAGATGATAGGACTCATTGAAACTTTTTGTACACTCAGTCGAGTTGAATAATCTTGGTCTTCGCTTTCAATCAGAGAAATAGCTTCAAATTAATATTGACAGTAGCACGCAGCTCCCACATATACTATATAGGAAAAGCAAGAAGGCATGTTGGGAGGATTACACTTGTCAATTTTGAGAGGCAATACAGCAAGATACCCCTCGGTAGTACATTCCACATCCTGCAGGAGAGCTGGATAATTCCACAGAGGCTTCCTACTGCTCTGTAATCCAGCTAACCTTGGCAGCCCAGAGGTCTCATTGTGTAATCCAGTGGCAGATTCAATAAGAGAGAAATGCAGCTCTAAAAGCTGAAAGAATGCAAGCAGCACTGCAGAGAGAGAGAGAGAAACATCCTGTACAAAACCGCGCAGGTGCCCCGGAGCGATGAACATGCCACTGCACAGACATCATATTTTGCACACCGGGGCAACGATGTGTTTAAGCGATACGACAGGGTCCACGCTCTTGGAAAATTCAATATCATAATAATGTGAAACAAAGAGCAAAGAGCATTTTCGGCCGGTCACCTCCCCTGAAAGAACAGTGGGTGGAATGCTAAACCATGCAGCCTCCCTCCACGCGTTTTCCTGCATGAAAAATTCAAGCCCTTGTAAGATGACCCCCTGTGACTGGTTACTAAGCTGCGTGATATAAAGACAACCTTTGCATACCCAGAGTGATAAATCCCTGGCATGCTGCACAAATTCATTAATATAAAATCACAAAAGCATGTACTAAAGTCTACCTAAACATAAACACACACAGGTCACATCCTGCCTTCAGCATGCAGACAGGTTTGAAGCAAACAAAACAGAGGAAGACTACTAATCGCTTACAGGCAGCGGTTTGGCGACTCCGATTTGGACCTGGCCGAGCTGGGCCCCCTTCAGGGCCTGGACGGCATCCTCCAGGCTGGCGTTCTCCAGGTCGGTGCTGTTAACGTACATGAGTCTGTCCCCTGGCAACAGCCTGCCATCCTGCTCTGCCACGCCGTTGGGGACCAGAGAGCGAATCACGATCACCGTCTTGGCAGAGTCCATCGGGTCCTGTGGCGGAAACGGGCCCAAGTAAAGTTCAGTTAGAGGAAGTAAAAAAAAAAAAAAGTAAACTTGCACAGCTTTTAACTTCCAAAGGCAAACACAAGAAATTCTATTTATTTTAATTAGAATAAATGTTTGAATTGACCAATTTGTTTTGAGGCTAAGAGGAGAAACAATTCATTTTGACAATTCCCATCTGATTGTGGCCCTCAGTGAGAGATTGGGATAAAAACAATACAGGAACATCTTTTAAAACTCATACTACACAAACATATATATGTAAAACAAGACAAAGAAATATCTTGTGCCATTACAATCACAGCTGTGCAGTTTCTCATTCAATTCCCACCTGGTAGTCCAAAATACTGAATCCCAGTCCCCCTTCGCCCTTCTCCAGCTCGATATTCTGGATCGCCAGCTCCCACATAGCCAAAGGAGATCCTATTGCCTCCTCTGTCACATTATCCTGTTCCGCCGCTCCCCTGTTCACCTCTGAGTCTTCGGCAACCAGTATGCTGCTCAGGTCTATTTCTTTCTGCGGGGGGAAAAGCCCAAAAAGAAAGTGAGGAAGCCATGCTCTAACAGCATGACTTTAACTCCCAAACTATAGGCTGCTACCCTCTTGTTGTCTTCTTGGCTCAGGTTTCTGGCAGTGGGTACAAGGGAAATATCTTTGGGATGGTCGGGCCTTAGTGCTTTATCACAGATAAAGCTGGTGGAGATGAAAACCCCCTTCCCCGAAGAGAAGCTGCTTTTGATGTTTCCAACATCGAGCAAAATGTTGCTGGCTACTGCCGCTGAGTTATTACTAGAATTGGTTTTAATAAACATTCAGCCTTCCCCTGCTCATCGCTAAGTCCTAATCCATCATGGTTGGCAATGGAGCGATTGACAGCACAGGCTAAGCTGATAATGGCTGATGGGCTATAAAGGAAGAGGAGGACTGAGAGAGTATCGCTCTCCAATCATCATTCCCTTTTCCTATGTGCGGGGGTGAGGAGACATTTTTCATGATGATGCCGGGACTTTCTCACTCTTATGTGCATCGTCTGCTGCAATGCTCTGTAAGTTATATCACCTGCATGATTTTAGCACTAAGGAAGTAAAGATAACTTACATTTGAACCTTATAACATCAAGATCTTTGTCATTGTGGATGTAAACATTTCAAAAGTAATATGTATGATGATGTTCTACCTTCAGTTTGAATGGCGTGGGCAAAGCCTCTGGTTTTGGTTGGACAGCGTCCATGTCAGTCTGCAGGTGAGGGGCGGGTCTACAGCAGGTCACATTCACACACAGTGGAAGCTCCTTCAGGATTCGGACCACTTCCTTGTGGGTCTCGCCAATCAGAGAGATGCCGTTGACCTGTGACAGGAAGTGTTTATCTTTAAAGTCGTGTCGAGAGGAAACCTGTCTGAGCTGTGAACTCAATATTGACACAATATTTGTTTAACTGTTCAAGTTGTTGTGGCGATTGTGTAAGTGCACCCAGCAGACACAGAGCAGCAGTTACCAGAGGTTTACGTTTCTGGCCACTGTACAAATTCAAGTTGAATAGTCAGTTTCCTTTTTGCTCTGGTCTGGAGAATGTAGCCTACGCTTGGTTTTTAAATCTCTTTTGATGAAAGTAGCTTCCTGTTGGGGCTGGAAACGAGTGCAGTGAGAATGAGCTGTTAAGTTACAGGCTGTGAATCCAAAACAAAGCACTGAAAGATGGGAGAATGCTCTGTAGAGCTGAGGGGAACTTCGGAGCAGAGGTCTGTTGAATGCCCCATCGAGCGATGAGCGTCATGTTTTCTCTAAAAGAAGAACAACAGACGCTCGTGTATGTTAAGATTTTTCAATCGCTCTGCCCTTACGTCTAAACTCCGTTGCTCTGACTGGTCGTAGGTCTATTCTACGACGAATGATAACGACCCTTGGAATTTTAAAAATGAACTGAGAGCTTCTCACTTGATGCCAGGCAACCCTGTGAACTTACAAAACTTTTCATTTGTACAAAATATAGTTTGGTGTAGCTTTATTTTTTTAGCAATTCCTGTAGAGATATTCAACCTTTGCATTTATCCTTTAGATACCTTAACTTAAATCGTGAGATAATAAGAATTTCGGACACCTTTAACACATGCATGTCTATATATATATACATCTATAACATGCTCATGAGTGTCCTGTGAGCAATGTAGTTTTCTTAAAACATTTAAATATTTAAACCTCTTTAAATATTTGATATAGTATCAAAAGGTCTCCACTGTTAAGGTGAACGTGTAGGCCTACCTCGAGCAGCTCGTCTCCATTGAACAGCTTGCCACAGCGACCGACGGGTCCCTCGGGTAGAACAGAGCGGATGTAGTGATGTCCACTGTTGGCTTCCAGGTTGATCCCCAGGCCGCTGTTCTCACTGTACTTCTCCACCTGAGCGACCTGTCGTGGGAACAACACAACACATCTCAATCAGCGAGTGAACATTTTTTTATCCCTAAATACTGGACATTAACAACTACATCCCTCCTTGCATTTCTGGAACTTGTTCTGAGCTGTTTACCATTTCCCTTGAACTTAATTTGATGTATGAGAGAGAGAAATTCACTTTGAAAAAGGAAACTTACAACTACTTCATTACTCGGACCCAGGATCTCCTCCCACTTCTTCATCAGTCGTTCCTCTTCGAAGGGTGTTAACCTCATCCCTGGGGAAACACAAAAAAACAAAATACTTGTTGTTAAAATACAGCAAAACAACATGAAAGCAAATTTATGATCAAATATTTACGGCCGGCAACGCAACATAAATTCATCACTGTTTCCAAAGTACTTGCGATGTGATGAGAGAAGGACCCACATAAAAAAAAGCTTTTTATCTGTCTCTCTTCAATTTTTACTGCTGTCTGTGAAAACACTAACAGCAGCCATCTCCCTATTTCCTCATGTTGTGTGTTGCTAGTCAGCATGGTCCTGACAACGAGGAACCTTTTATCTGTCAGACGTGCGCGCCCAGTATCTTTCCCGCTGTAAAAAAACCCAGTCCCAGCCTCCTACCATGTTTGTCTTCTGTTAGCTGATCCATGGCTGCGCTGACATCAGATCCTTCACTCTTTGTCTGAGGCGGCTCTTCATCTGCGGTGACTGGAAGCACACGATGAAAAGTGTGACGGACAGACGCAGGCAGCGGCACAGACACCTGACAGTACAGGCACTGGAAAAAGTAATCTGCTCAAAGTAGCGTATACATCAATGCCGAATTGATTTGGAAAAGCAAGCATCTGTTTATCTGTTAATTCCTCCAACATAGCACGAGCATGTCTGACTCACTCATAATCACTGTCTGTCTAGAAGAGGAGCTAATCTCATTTTCCCATTGGTCCACAGAGAATATGCATGTTCTTGATGACACACCGGCACTTTAAATACATATACAATTATCCTAGTACATTTTCATGCCACTGTTTATGTCTTTTACTATTAACTATTGCAGTTCCCATACTAAATAAGTGTGTTACTTAAATAGTTATTTCCACATGTCCATCTCCCTCACTTACAACGTGAGGATGGAGAGTAATGTGGTGTTCTCGCTCTATTCTTCTTTTAAAGGGCTAAAAGTAATCAATTTTCAGCGAGAAATCCCGGTGTTAAATATGTATTTAATATATTAACAATCAAAACCCTTCTAGGACAGAATAAATTCACCAGCTACTG
Organism: Reinhardtius hippoglossoides; assembly: GCA_006182925.3. Lineage (NCBI taxonomy): Eukaryota > Metazoa > Chordata > Actinopteri > Pleuronectiformes > Pleuronectidae > Reinhardtius > Reinhardtius hippoglossoides. Next base: position 8,728,792 of record CM031692.1, read on the forward strand.
GTTCTGTGAAGGGACAGTTTCATCATTACATTGTAATTCATAATGTTGACTTCAGTTTGGACTGAATTTCATTTGTTTTCATGTGTCTGGAGAATTTTGTGTTTCTGTTTTTAACCATCGGGATTAAAGTGAGTGAAATTTCCATTTGGAGTCACGGGGAAATTACTCCTGAGTGCGTGGTGAACACTCCCGTCTGAGCCACATATACACAATAAAGGACACTTTTTGTTCCTGACAGGATGATGAGTGACGAAGAATCTGTTTTCATTCTCTGTCCCTCATTAAATTCCTCTCACTATATCTATCCTTCCTACCTAGAGCTGGCTCCTCAGCCTCCTTCCTCTCCAGCTCCAGCTCCCTCAGGACGATGGTGGTGGTGGGGATGGTGGTGGAGGACGGCAGGATGGTGACGCTGGGGGTCACGGCGGGGGGGATCTCGTCGGGCCTGAAGCCCCGCCGGATCAGCTGAAGGTGGACTATCTGGCCGGTGTGTTTGAGCACTTCCACGGCCTGCTGGTTGGTGTATCCTTGTATGTTCACTCTGTCGACCTGCAGGGGGCGATCATTCGGGAGCAGGAGGATTAAATCAGGGCAAAAGAGCTTGTTTGACACGGTTGGAATTGAAATAAGATTGATTAGAGCAATTATCAACACCAGCAGGCATACACAGGAACAGAGTGCTGCACATGAGCATTCCCATCTATTTTAGCAGTTCACTTTATTTAGATCACTGAGGGCCGCTTACAACTCCATACATTTAAATAATTCACAGTCAATTAAGTTCCTAATCTGAGTCCTAAAGCACATCATCATTTACACTTAACTGCAAACCTCAATCAAACACACAGAAGGCACACACACACACACACACACAAACATATATAAATGCAACAGAACAAAACAAGTCTCTGTGAAGACTTGAGGAAATGCAGGGCAAAGGGGATTGATGTTTAATAGGATGCAAGACAATCTCACTATCATTGTCAATGTCCTGCAGAAATTCAATTAAAGCTTAATTTCCCATTATGCTAATTTGAGACTATTTATTTTATTCGGAGTCACAAGTACCAAAAAAAAGGAAAAATCCTTTATGAACTTTTAATTGATTGTGAATTATTCCCAAATGATGTATCTCATAACTCCCCCTCCAATGGCTGAACGGGCAAATGTGATGATTGTGATGTAATTTATAATTGCGCCACTGCCAGACAGAGGAAATTGTAATGGCTACAAAAAGCACGAGGGGTGTACTCACGGCGATTATCTGGTCTCCAACGTGAATGCGGCCATCTTGATCTACGGCGCTGTCCTTTGTTATGCTCTTAACGAAAATACCAGAGGGCTCTGAGCAGTCGGAGCAAGACAAAAACATCAAGATGGATGAGGAGAGGAGTCGTGAATCGTGAATCGTGACATTATAAATGCAGACCCAGGGAGAGAAGAAAACAGATGTTCAACCTTAATGGTAGGAGTCGGTGTTAGAGAGGAGGTTGCATAAGTCATAATCGTTGATGTGATGAACAAAGTGCATGTATGCCTACAGAAAATGCAGAGTTCATTTTAGCAAAGGCAATTCGATATTCTATTTAATTCGACGAACATAACGGGTTATAATAAAATGCTATCTGCGGTGCCATTATGTTGTGGCCGACGACTGGGGTTTTTAAAGCAAATAGATTAAAATGGAATTGTATTTAGAAATTAATTTAGAAGTGCATGAATTGTGTGTGCACATAACAGCTAAAAACACCACCCGGACATTACCATATAAAGTTGTTGCCGTCAAAGTGTTAGCGAACAGTTATTATACCTATTAGACATGGAGCAACATTAGCAGCCACAAGTTGTGTGTCTCTCCATTTCATAAAAATAAGTTTGATATTCACCCTTTTTAGTTCTGTTTGGACTCCTGAGGAAAACATGCACAAAGCTGTACTTTTCAATAACGGCTTTGTCAGATCAGTTTTGCTAAAAGTTACAGGGACAAGTTGAAAAAGTGTTGATAAGAGGCAGGTCTAAAAACCAAAAGAATAAACTAAAAGATAAAAAAATACACTTTAGACAGTTGGATGATAAAACCATGGATTCGTCCATGCTAGTAATTGGGACATGGACCAAACTTAAAAGTACTTTTTCTTTCTCTGAGATAGTTATATTTGGTAGTTCTTATCGGACTGATGTTTGATTATTATTATATATTATTATAGATATTTTTGTTTTATGTCTGAATAGTGTGAAGAAGTGGAGACGTATCATCCATCTTTATTTACCATGGATAAAATTGGGTTTGTAAGACACGAGCAGCCTCTTACACATTACACGTCTGATCCATTTGATTTTTATGCTCGAAAAAGCATTGATTAGCGCATCTTTAGCGAAGCACAGGTGTGATTAAACATCAATATGACATTTTAATTTAAACGATCATTGATCGAAAGAAGGTAATCTCCTCACCTAAATTCTTATCCCCAACGTAGCCAGCGATAGTGATCCCCAGTCCCTGGGTGTTCTTGGTAAGGCTCACATCGAACGCTTCACTCTCCTCGTCCTCGTAGCCCTGTGAGAAGATTAACGGTCAGCATCAACTAAACAAATAAAAGTAAATGATAATTCATTTAACAACAGCGGGAAAACACAAACGGTGACACATAACTCATCCGACGCCCCACATGGTCACCAAAATACATTTTTCAACCTTGATGAACGAGCGCTCTGAACCTGTCAGCCATAAAACTAAAACTAAAAAACACCAGCTAACGTGCGCCATCAAAAGGATATAAAGTTCGCCATTCATTCAGTGACTCGCAGAAATTCATTCATGTTTAGGGCAGAGAGCTGAGTGTAGCCATAAAAAGTGCTGTTTAAGTGCTGGTTCTGAGGCGGTAAAGCAGCACCTGCTCTCCAATGTGTGAGTCACAGGTGATGTAGCCTGCAATATTCTTTAATTCCATATATCCAGAGCTGTCGAGAGGTAAGAAAAGGTAAAAGAAATTGAGATGAAAGAGCTGAACTTTGGGTCTGATGTGTTGCAGAACTCTGAATGCGCGCTTGCATATGATAATCAGTCATCGTGTTTTGTTACAGAGAAACTGCTTCACTCTGGAGAGATACTGCGGATCATAAAAATCTATTTGAAAGCGAGGACGTTTCCTTATTGTCAGCATTTGTGTCAGATCACAGCACCACTCTCACCTGTTGTTCGTTGACAGTGGGGAGCACCACTGGCATGACAGCCGAGGCCGAGGTGCTCTCCTCCACGGGGCCCCTGGTGACCACCAGCTTCACCCGATTGCCACACTGCCTGAGGACCTGCGCCACCTGTTCGCTGCCCATGCCGTGGAGGTCAGTCTCTCCGATTCTCAGGATGTGGTCCCCGCTGCGCAGGCGACCGTCCTGAGGTAGAAAGCGTATTATTTTCTGTCTTTAGTCTGTGTCGCATCAGTAGAAATCAAACTCAGTCAAACGAAACACGAGTTGACAGTTAATTATGTGCTAGCTTGCAATTAACTCGTGTACCCAGCTGAAAAGAATCACATCAAAGTGTAAACTACAAGAAAATGTATTTTTCTGTATTCACTGTACAAACAACAATTCAAAGTGCCCAAGCCTCCCAGTCCCCAAAGAAAGTAGAGATGCCTCAATGCAATCACCTGATCAGCTATGCCTCCGGGAAGGATGGTCTTGACGATGACCCCGGTGGTCTTGCCTCCCACGATACCGAATCCGAGGCCGGTGCCATCGTTGACCAGCTCAATTGTCTCGACGTGCTGCAACTGGGTAAAGTGAAAAGGAAGAAAGAGTGAGAGACGAGCGTGGAGACGAGGCAAAGAAAACTGTGAGAACTTAACGTAGGAACAAAGTGTTTCAGTTATTATGGATTTGGCTTTTGGATATGTAAAGCAGATAGTGTTTTGTGTATTCTAATATAAGGACGACTTTTATATAGCCCGCGTTGATTTTCTTTGATGATTGTCTGCCTTTGAATCTTGTATTCACACTGTACTGCCGTGTTGGACTGAGCTGCTTCTATGTGTCTTTGTTCAGTTGTGTCTGTGCGTAGGTTTGTGACGAACTGTTCCTGCATGACTTCAGGTCTTCACTTAGAGGTCCGCTCAGACTGTGAGCCCAGTGTTGAGTGTATTTATACCGTGCTGGAGTTGGCCGACAGCGTGCTGGCGGCGGAGGGTGTGCGGGACACCACGGGACTGGCCAGCTGAGGTATCGGTCCTCTGGCCACTGTGAGCTGCACCCTCTCTGAGGCGCTCTGCAGGATGGCTATGGCCTGCTGGTGGGTCACTGTCTGGTCCAGGGGCTGACCATTGATGGCCAAGATCTGGTCGGCTTCTTTGAGCTTCCCATCACTGTGTGGGGAACAAGTAGAGTGGGTGATTTAGATAAGGGCATAGTGTCATACGTGTTGTCAGAACCTCTCAGAATTTCACTGTGTCTGATATGGGTTCATGTTTCAATCAAGTAAAGTCCGGAGATGTTTTGAAGTTGTGAAAATAATAGCTTCCACATTTCTAATGTTTAATTTGAGGAAAACATCAGCAAATAACATTCTAAGCGAAACAGACGTATCTTATTCTGTACTTCGAATTCAACAGTTAGCTAAATGTTGAACCTTTGCTGTGAAAAGATTTGACTTTGTCTTAAAAAAATCGATGTGTTCTCATGTCTCATTGGACTAGAGGGGTGGTCAGAGAGGGCATTCCTCCACCAACACATGTATTGAGATCAGATACCACGTACACAGATTTCTTTTCACAAACTGCTTAATATTTAACCTGCTCATACATATTCGCACTCTATGAATGCCTGATTTCTTTTCATAAAGATGTCTGTGAAAGAAAGTGAAAAAGAAAAATCCTATTCCATCATTAATCAATAGGTTCGCCCTTGGGTCATCTCCCACCCCTCCTCAAAATATCCTGGAGATTGCTTCTGTAATAACAAACAAACGCAGATGATAACATAACCGAACTGGTGGAGGTAATAAGTGCAGGTGGATTCTTACCAGTGAGCCACGCTTCCCAGTTGAATTTCCTGGATGAAGATGCCGAGCTCGCCGCGGTTCTCGCTCTTCAGACCCACCACGCTGAAGCCCAGACCTCCCGACACTGGCTTCTGCAGCTCCACATGAGTCACGTAGCGCCCCTGTGTCATTCACACACACACATACACGTTGGGCCCTTGCTGATTCATTATAGCATCAAAGCCACAGGCAACCTTTAGAAGTCTATTTGAAGTGCCTCAAGAGGGGAGAGCCCTGTCTATAGTGTGAGCTTCTCATTTTTCACTGTCTTCAGATATTTAGCTTGAGTTGAAATACTTATCTGCTATATGCCTGTTTGTGTTTGTCAGATAAAATGAGCAAAAATAATATAAAAATGTGGTAATAAATCTACTGGGACTTCAACAATAGACTTACGGCATTATATAATTCAATAATGGTGGATTTTCAGTTGCTTATACCTGTGCCATGGACTGGATGATGTGCTCAAACTCTTCCGACGGTGTCTTTCCATCAGTGTGTGCAGCGTCAGATGCATCTGAGCAGGAGACGTGGCTTCCATTGGGCTTCGCTGCTGTGATTGGATCAATAGTGTCACTGCCTCGTGTTGACGGGAGACTCCCCTGGAAAAATAAAGACAAACAAGACATGCGGTGACTGATGCTGCACTTATTATTTCTTCTAAAATACATTTTCAAAACCGTGGAAGAAGATCAAATAGAAATCAAACCGAGAAAGACACTGGACCCTTCACTGAAATAGCTAAATGTCAGGTTTGCAGTTTGAACACTACAGATTATAATTTCTGATGGTACAAACAGCAGGAGTTTAATCCATCCAAAGACGGACGTTCAAACAACACCCCCTCATGAACATTTATCAAGTTTAATTTTAGACACCAAAACCCTGAATTGGGGATGTCTTGACAGAACTGGGATGACAGATAGTTTGTTGTCCCGCCATGATAAGCAGGATCTGTGGCGGCCTAATCCTTTGGACGGAGATAATGGCACTTAGCTGATGTTCCAACAATGTCGAGGCTCCAAACACAATATTTCTGTCATGGTGCAGGAAAAGCGTCACCGGCCATCTGGATGCCTTAATGCGCTCGGGTTTTTAATTACTGCAATGACTTTACTTGGGTGACAGATGAACTACATGAATGCGTCGACTGCCTGAGTTTTTCCCAATTTCATTAGCCAAAGGCCGTAATGTTTGCGGCCATCTGAATTGGATTGGATTCATATAGTCACGTCCATGCACAGTGATGATTTCATAAACAATGTATTTGGCGTGACGAGCAGAGACTGTCCTTGTGAACTTGTGTGTGTGCACGAGGAAGTTGACTGTGCAACTTTCGGAGTTCAGTACAGTAAAACTGTGCCTCATTTAAACACAGTCCCAGATTCGTTATCAGAAACTGAATTCCATTGGCCAGGACACATTAGTGCTGCAGGGTGCAAACAAAACCCTATGGGCTGGGCTAAGTTAGCGTAGCATGCTGCTAAGTTGCTGTCCTCATGCATAAGCTTTGTTAGCCGGGGCCTTGCTAAGAGGATTAAAGTTCCAGTTTGGTTCTTGCACATTTAAGAAATTGTTTCTGCCCCACTTCACGCCGTGGCAGTGGCCTCTTTCTCACTGCAGAGAGGGGCCTTGTCGCCATAGCGACATGGGCTGAGCTAGGCCTAACTGGCGGAGCCAGACGACGGACAGTGGGTGTGTGTGCGTTTATGTGTCTGGCTCTTGTGTAACAACAAAACACAAAATACACACTTTCTCCAAATTGTTTCTGCTTGAGGGGGCTAAACACGTTCTGCTGGGTTCTCTATAAACACACACACACTCACAAACAAATATTATTGTGACCTATATATATGAAAACCTACAAAGTTTATATGTGTGTGTTGTAGTTTATGAAAACCCTTGTTGCAATGTGGAAGGAGTCCATTTAAAGATCTGTCGGGACTTTACAATGGATGGCTCCTTGATAAACCTTGCTTAGTAAAACACACACACACAGAAACGTAGCCCTTTTGCAACAAGCTAAATCGCCAGCACACAAAAATGCCAGCAGGGCTTTTATAATCTAAATTCCACCAGGAGTAAAAAGCTCCAACATCCCTGCCTCCCACTGCATAGCTGAAATATTTCCGTCTCTCTTTCTCAAACGCTTATCCCGGCCCCTTCCCACTGTGACTTAAGAGCTCTTTCCTTCCACTCAAATGTTCCAATTCTCAAAGGGGAGAATCAGCTCGAGAAAGAGTTTCTGACATAGGCCAACTATCTCTGCTCATGTATCCATATTATATCTGGCTCTTGTGAATCCTGGCAGCAATTTGGCCACAGCAGCAACACTGCTGGGGATGAGTGGGGGGGGCTGGAAGACATGAATGTGAGTGGGAGGGGGGGCGCCTTGACATGAGTCACATACTGAATCAGAAAGGTCGCCCAGGAAACAGGTAAAGCAGGAATTTAAATTCCACCTTTTTTCCACAACGCTATGATTATCATACAACCACTGACAACAGACTTGCTGCACTTCTGTCTCTGAACTATAAACTTTATGTGCCTGAAGACACACTAATCTATTGATTCTTAATGTTCCTCGGACAAACTGAGCAAAACACATGATGATACCCCCCCCCCCCCCCCCCCCCCCCGTCCTTCTGCTTCAATCCCCCCTAAACCAACATAATGATGAAAACAGGCAAATCAGCTCTTATTTCTCATCAAACGTGGCTATTTCTGTTTATATTACTTGTGTACTAGCAGAGTATGATGCACCCATCTGGCAGTGTTTATTCTCATACAATAATAATGCAGAACTTTAAATGACTATAATTGTGTAACCTCTTTATGACCTTCCATGGTGCTTCAGCATTCTGGGAACCGAGCGGTATTTTTGTCACTTTCATCCTAATTTATCGTCTCCGCAGCGCTGCACGCCCAATTAAGCTTATGAAAGTAAATAATGTTTTATATGAACTCAAAACTTCTACCGTTCAGAGTATTATCACAGACACTTGGACCTTGATGTGTAGTTTACCTGCTCCTTGATGTGCTGGACCGATTTCTGCAGGGCCAGGATCTGGTGGAAGAGGGGGCTCTGGAGCACTGACTTGAGCAGGCTGAGCTTCTCCTCGGCGGGCACCTCGCCTCGCTCCTTCAGTTTGGCCTGGAGACGCTCCACCGCCTGCAAGGCACGCTGTGTATCTGCAGCCGTCAAATAGTTCAGTGACAGCGCCAGGGCCCGGAGTGAAGGAGTGGATGCAGGGGAGAGATAGAGGTGATGAGAAGGGGGTTTTATCAGTGCAGGGCAGAGATAGTGAGACAGGGAAGGGTTTGTGGAAATGACCTCATCTATTCGGTTAAATACCCTCGTTTACATTTTACCTTCATATGCTTGTTAATACTATATAGTAATGCATAACCAGTTGTATTTGTTTAACTATGCGCTCACAGACCTGACGGTATTGAAACCACATCAGGTTTTTACACCTGAGAAGAAAAAGTTAGATTTTTAAAAGAGTTTGTTTCCAGAATAGCAAAGTCTCCTGTTAAGTCTTTAGGGTAAATTGTAGGTTGGACAGGAGCATAGAGAGGATATCAAGGGAGGGGGGGGGGGGGAGGTAAAAGAACCATAGCCCGCAACAGTTTGCTTGCTGGACCCTGCATAAGCCGCACAATCGAGCAACTCCGGGGAGGCTTGTTAGTGAGTTTGGGCCAGCGCAACGTAATCTGGAAAAAAAAATCAGCAATTTCCCAGGCTCACCGACTGAGACTAACACCTAATAGGGCGTGCACAGGTCCAAAGCACTTTTTTTGGCGCTGAGATGCATTGTTGTTTGAACAACCGCTGTAAACAAGCCAAAAAACGCTTGACCCTCGGCAGTTGGATTTTTTTTTTTTTTAGGCTCCAGTGCAGGTAGCTGTATCGCAGTCAGTGCCCTCGCCCGCCTCAGTGTGCATAATGAGGAGACCACCACAACTGCGACATGGTTGTGCAGCTGTTTGCATTTGTGTGTTGTTCCAAAAGATGTAATAGAGCATATGGAGGGCAAACATTTTACTCGTCAAAAATCTAATTACATTTTTAGTCCGATTCAACAATTAATTCTGCACGGTTTCTTTGAATGTGGATATTTGAGCCTCACTTCACATTATAACACAACTCGAGTATTATGCCCCATTGCCTGAACCTGACTGCAGACTGACTGCGCACGATAAACACGCCAGTCTTGAGAGTCACCACAGATTGCAGCTTAAAAGAAAGAAGCTAGCGGCACCAATTTGGCTCCGTTTGCTGACAGTTGGACAAATAAACCTCAACGGGCGCAAACACACAATCAAATATATGGCAACATTATCAGATATGGCAACATCGGCAGCGCACGAGCCCTTCAACTGAATCCAGGGCCTCTTAAGCTGGTTGAGGAAACACAGAGCAGCCGCCAAACGTGGGATGCGGAGCCAGCGGAAGACGGACATCCAACTGGCTCGACCAAAACCCCATTTCTAAAAAGAGCTTGTTTAAAAAAAAATGAAATTGAAAACGAAGAGCTGCACAGTACGTGTGCAGCAGCAATACTTAACTCTGAGTCTTATTTATCGTGGTCGTTATGAATCTTAATCAAACTGAGTGATGGTATCGAAGTCTGAATTATGTTATCGTGACAAGACGAGACACTAAAGCTGATCCAGTTCGATTAAGGGGCAGAAGTCAGGCAAGAAAAAGAAACGTTTGATAGATATGCACCGATTATAAATAATAACATAATCAAGTGTCACTGCCAAAAAACAAATATTTAAAAAAATAACTTACCCATTGTTTCAATCATTTTTAAATCTCAACCGATTTTTCTCCTTTCACAGCAATTTCACACTCCCCCTTTCTTCAAGGCCTGCGAAGAACAAAGCAACATGTTATGATTGTGTCTTAATCAGAGAACTGTCTGTAACATCAGGACACAGAGTCAGTCGAATCTATACAAACAGGAAGTCAGAGCAGGAAATGCTCCTCTGAACCCGACCTCTTACACTTTCTCTATCCAAAAGGTCAACATGAAAGAGAAAATGGATTTATTTCCTTTGTGTCTGACCCATATTTATCTCAGGGAGAATGGTTCACCCCCAAAAAAAGACTCACAGAGTAACCATTGTGCTGCGGAACTGTTTGATACTTTTTACTGAGTCACAGGCGAGAGGTGCCAGGTCTCCTCACAAGCAGACATCTACTGTCGGCTCATTCTTCCTTTATAATTGACTAATGCTATTATAGATTGATTAACAACTGGTAATTTACATTCTTGGGACTCTATTCAACAGACTGTGGCATTTGTTTTAATTACTGCAGAACAGATCTGAATATGAATACACGTTGCAACCTCATCTGATAAACATCACCATATTTGCCTCTACCAAGGAGTAGGTGTTTTCGTCTGTTTTCTTTTAGTTCTATCTGAAATTCTCAAATGTTGGATCATCAATAATCACATTAAGTCAAACAACCTCATCAGTTATTTTGAAACTGGTACAACACCCTTCTTACACCATTATTACACTCTCTACCTCGTTTTACCTTCCACGAGGTCGTTATGTTTTCATCTGCGTTTGTTTGTTAGTTCGCAGAATTACACATAAACTGCGAGACGGGGCGTTGTTCAACATTTCTCAGAGAATAATTCACGGATGATATTATTCAAGCATTTTTAGGGGACTGATATTTAAGACTGTGTGAGATTTGGGGCAGTTCAAAACAAATGTTCAGGTATGTGCTCTACTGAGTGCTCTCGTTTACTTTGCTCAAAATATATATATTACTTTATCTAGATATCAGTATTACTCTCATGACCTGCAGTGATTCAAAATACAGGCTGCTTTATAATACATTGACAGCAGCTAGACCACATACATACAAACACGTTGCTCTCAAAATACATGAGTGTTTCACAGGCTGCTTAACATCGCACCCTCAAAGCCTAAAGAGAACATATCAACGTGGTTATGTCTTTATCCTGCATGTGTTTATCAGCGCAATGGCTGTCAGCTCCCATCTCAGGGACATCATACTTGAGTTTATAAGTGGCTCTGTAACAAGCATCACATCACTCAGGGAGACATTACACGATTAAAGGAGATTGGTAAGATAATTAAGGGCCCGATACCGGCTCTTAGAATAGCCACGACACTTGTGGCAGATAGGATCGCCACCGCGGCGGTTTGTTTACGGTCGTTTCATTTGCCTCGTCAACTGTGTTTGTGTGCGCAACTGTCAAAGGGAAGAATCAGCTTTGGAAATACAGTACATTGCATCTGTCATTAAAAAGTGTAGATTGTGTTTTGATTAGCGGACACATTTTCTGCACGGATAACCTGCTGCATGATAAGATAACAGATTATCTTTAGTGCTACTGCAAAACACTGTCTACCAAAACCAAGGAGGTTATGTTGTCACCATTATTTTTTTTATAGTTGGTATGTTTGTTTCTCTGCATCTATGCAAGATTACACAAAATTATTGTGATATGTTTTCCAGCATATTCACCTCTTCCCCCAAGGAATAATTAATGGATCTTGATGGGGGGGATGAAAGCTTGATTGAATTAAAGGGGACATGCGTTCTGTCTTACTAGTCATTTAATTAACTGTATGGCCACCTAAGTTCGGATTCATATTGCTAATAATAATAATAATAATAATAGAACCTGTTACTGTGCCTTTCGAGACACCTTACAAGATGTAAAAAGTGGTTCTAGTTTGGAAAAAATACACATTCCTCTAATATTCTAACATGGTCTTTTAATTAGTTTATCTCTATAGTTGCGTGTGATGCTTTCAGGGACACGGGGACCACTGTGATTTCTAGTATCGGCAATGTGTTGTAAATGTTTCTCCTGCTCCGATAAACAAGAGGAGACGTGATCAGCAGCTTTCGGAAAACATAACCCGAGGGCTTGTAATGTTTCGCAACCCTTAAAGGGATAGTTCACCCAAAAATGAAAATTCACTCATTATCTACTCACCACTATGTCGATGGAGGGGTGGGGGGGAGTGTTTGAGTCCCAAAAATGCTTTGGGGGTTTCAGGGGTAAACAGTGTTGCAGCCAAATCCGGTACAATTGAAGTAACTGGTGACCACCGCTGAGTTCCTCGAACCGCCCAAAGCTCAAGCCTCTATGCTCTCTTCCAAGGGGCACGTGACGACAATCAGCGAGGAACTTGCGATAGCCAGGCAGCGATGCTACAGTACGAGCGACGCTACTATCACTTATCGCGAGCTCTCGCTGATCTGGCCTTGCGTACCCTTGGACGTGGACTGTGACCGCAGCTCCAGGTTGAGGATAACAGACACTTGGGCGGTGTAAATGACGACGATGTGAATGTCGGAGCTTACGGACACTAGGAGGACACCACACGAGGCATCAAATGTTTCTTTTCGTGTTTTTTTTTTTTTTACGTTTGAAGACGTGGTCACCGTTTACTTTAAATGTACTGGATTTGGCTGCAACGCTGTTTACCCCTGAAACACCAACAGTGTTTTGTGGACTCACACACTCCCCCCCCTCCATCGGCACAGTGCTGAGTAGATAAGGAGTGAGTTTTCATTTTGGGGTGAACTTCCCCTTTAAGAAATCATCATCAGATTTCCAAGTGGACTTTGGGCAGAAAACACAGCAGCTTTAAAACCAACGCATCATAACAAACTTGTAACTTCACAAAACACCAGGTTGCATATTTACTAAAAACAGGTCTGGTGCTGTGTACGTGTTAATAGCTGCAGCACAAGTGTGTGTCTGTGTGTGTGTGTGTGTGTATAGTTAGTAAATCCAGTCAGTGTTTTGGATTCTAGTCTCCAAAGCACTCGGGACAATCCGCTTTTCTCAACTCCTCCTCCTCCTCCTCCTTCTTCTTTCTTCTTCCTCCACATCCATGGAGCCTGAACGCAACAGGCGTCCCACAGACACACAAGTTAACACACCACCGCTGCTTTTAGGGTAAAAAAAAACAACACACACAAACGCCCACGGTGTCTATTCACAAGTTCCCATAAAAAAAAGTGCTCCCCACCGGAGGAGAAGCCCGTGTTTCTCTGCTCTGTGACCCGACAACAGGCGTCTGTCTGCGGGTGTTTTCCTGACACTAGCGGCCGCGCAGCGAACAAAGACGATTATTAGCTTTAAACATTTTAAAAAAACACACAAGTTATCGCACATTAGTGTTCAGGAGCATTTCACGAAGAAAAGCGGTCAGTAAATATCACTTACATTCAGCGGGGGAGCCTTTACTTTTCCCCCGGCGGGCAGACGGTGTCCCGGCCTCAGCCTGTGTTGTCCCGCGGCTAACGGCGCTCAGACCGGGGCTTAAAGATGGGGCGTAGCGTCACGGGAGTGTAACCCGATCCTCTGTGGACATGTCCGGCTCAGCCGCGGCTGAAGCGCCGCTTGCTGGCTGCTCCCCGCACCCCGCACCCAGGACCCCGCACCACCCCGCACCCAGGACCGGAGGTCAAAGCCCCGGATCAGGACCTCCAGGGGGACACAGGCAAAAATATACAATAAGTAAAAACCAGTGGAGATTCTAGAGTCTACTGGGGCCCCAAGAAAAAAGTCCCACGGGGCCCCTCAAAACTGTTTATCAACATGTTGTAAATAATCTTAAATAAAAAAGCAGAATAAAGGAGGTAAAACCATTAAAAGAGATGTTTTTAAAATGTTTTAAAGCAGCTTTATTCTATTTATAATGCACAAGAATTCCACCTTGATTTGAACAACACTATGGTGCACATTATGGTACACACTATGGTACATTAGTTAGATACCACAGTACTTGTACCATAGTTAATTACATACTCTACTAGAGTACATTCCATACTGTTTAATCTTGTAAGTACTCGAGCCTGAGCGATATGGATTTCAGGGGGCTGATACCTCACTATAATCATACATCTTATAATAACGAAAAAGAAAAAGAAAAACAGTACAATACAACAAAATATATAGAAGTTCAATTAAGACAAACATTATGTAGATCAATGTACAATGGTACTGGGAAATATACCATGGTATGTTTTTATGTTTAAAGTTTTGAAAATACACAATATGAGCTAAAACAATGGGGTCTAGTGTAAGAAGTAGATTTTAAAACGAGTCCCTCTGCTAGACTGGGTCTCAAGACTGCAAGGTAGAGAATGAGCCAGATGTTATTTTAATTACATTTTGTAAACTCTTAACAGATAATTACTAAAAGTAAAATATTTATGGAGTCTGGGACTGTGTTACTGTGCTCCGCTGCTAATCCAGCCATGAACCTGAGATGAATCTGTATCAGTGTCAAGAGCAGACCCACACCTAATAAAACTACTAAAAAGTCCCAGTGTTTATATAATAATATATAATATAGAGGTGATTCACAGTAAAGTTTCTCACGAGGATATCATCTTTTTACGATGGTCTGTGAAACAAATCTTTGAAATATTAAGGCACAGATCCAAGGCAGTTGAGTTGGGCCCCTTCAATGATTAAAACCCCGAGTAAAATAACAAAGCAAAAAGTAACACTGTTATTATTACATTAGAGTCGCACATGAATAAAAAACAAACAGAGATGAGTTCATCATTGCAAACATCGCTGCAGGGGATTCATTCTTGGCAGGATTCACACAAACTTGTGTAAAGGTTCACATTTCATCAGGGTTTTCAGTGTTCGCTGTTGTTTCTACAGCTAAAGTAATGAGTAATTTATGGACAGAGTTATTCTCGGTGAATCGGGCAACACTGCTGTGAGAGAACAGCGTTGTTCATCCCGCTAATGAAACATGAATGAGTGCAACACACATTTAGTTTATCTGGCACGTGCGCACACAAGCAACACATCGTTAGTACACTCCTACACAAACAGTGAAGGCTGAGGCTGTATATAAAGTCATGGCAGATCCCCAGCAGTGAAGGCAAAGCGTCTCCATCGCCACCTGGTGGCTGGCTGCAGTATAGGTCTTAAATCCCGTCTCCTCCATGTTAGTGGATGAGGCATGAGCCAAATCACACTGATGTATGTTCGGGTGGTAATTTTGGTTATTTGACGATACTGAATAAAAAGGAGTTGAAATGTCCTGATTTGCACCTGAGACTGATTCACAATTTTTTGAGTGAGTGTATCGCTATTGTGCAGAATCCAGATGTGGGCAGCGTTCATATCCAGAATGTTTCTGGCCTCTTTTCTGGATAGTGGGAGGAAGTTGAGACGTGCCGTCCATCTTTATATACAGTCTATAACTGAGACCCACACATCTTAACGTTAGACATTCAAATGAACTAAAAGATAAATGTTTTTAGTTTGATAACAAGTAGAAAGTAAATATTTTTAGGCCCAGGAAGCACCTTGGGAAAGGAGAAATTCTCTGCGTGTCCTGCTCAGAGGATTATACACTATTTCTGTCCGCCATGCTTATCAAATTCGATATGAGCTGTTACTCGAAATGAAATGTTTCAAACGCCCTCTGGGGCAGAAGCTGTTGACTCATGACTCATATCTAACAAAACCAAAACATGAACACAGTGATTATTTGTGCCGGTTTTCCCCCCGTCGTCAAGGACAGAGAACTGTGTCGAAGGTGTTGTGTGGTCAAGTTGTTGATCAAGTTTGCCTTATGCTCTCACTGTTACCAACTCAAGGACCCTGTTGCCGTCATGGATCGAAACCTCGGGGGGGAGGCATGAAGGAGCAGGGTAAGAAGTCATTTCAGCAAGAAGTAGAAGGATAAAAGCTGCTTTCAGGAAGCTGATACTGACTAAATCCCCCTCACCATTTATATCTTTACTTCTGCCTTTCCTCTTATCCACCCTGTAACTCCCCTCTTACTCTGACAATAAGCCACTTTTATGTGGGAGGTCTGACTCAGCCAAACACCGAAAAAGAAGAGATTGAAACAAGAGAGAAAAGAAGAGAGAGAGGGAGAGAAAATACATCTCAGCTCAGTGCTCGGCAGCCTCAGCGTTTTGTATTTTTGTACCTGCCTATTACAGGCCTTCAGCAGCCTTTGTTTGAAGGCGCTTAGTAACACGAGGCACCAAATCTGGTAATTGGATTCAAATCTTTATGTGTTTTCATTCATTTGTTTTTTACTTCTTCTCTAGCCTACTTACTCATACTTGCTTGGGTTTAATTTCATTTGTTCATTTCATTTAACCATTTGAAATAGTCCACCTCGGTTTAGTTAAAGCTGAGGATGAATAGGTTCATTCGGTGCAAACAAATATTTGCGAGGACGGGAATTAAAATGTACTTAAGGGGCAAATGCATTTTCCTCTCAATGCATCAAGAGCGAGCGAAAAACCAAGGTGAGATGTTTAATCACAGCGTCTTTGTATGATTCTATAATTTCTAGATTTGTGAAGGTAGCTTGCAATACAATGTTCAAATAAAACTCAATACACTGTACTTTCTGTGGCAATAAACCAACTAGCACCATTGGTTATGTTTGCATACAAACACTAGCTCTATAGATAGATAGATGGCATAAAGCGTCAGTCAAATTCCCACTTGAGCTTAAACTGTACAATTGAATGTGGAGATTAATAGCGAGCTTATTCACGGTCGCAATAATTTAGCAATAAAATGACACCACTCACACACACACAGACACACACACATGATGTCAGTACCTGAACCTAAACACACATTTGCTCTTAAAAGAACTCACTTCCAGATCCCGTGCTTCAGTGGGAAAGCTGCTAAGTGTGTGAAGTCATACGGTGTAATAAAGAAATGCCCTGAAGGGATCGCAAATTCAATCACGGAGTCCTATTGGCAGACTGAAAGCTGGCATTGTCTGCCAGCCTTGAGTCATTGCCAGTAGAGCCATCAACATTGAAATAGCCTTTCAAATTATAACATCCCACAAGATGTAAAAAAAAAAAAAAGCTCAGAGAAAGAGTCAGGGCATAGTGATTTTATTTCACACAAAGTATGCTGGAATAGAAACGCAGGTAGTAGTACTTCCTTTATAAATATTTTTAAATCCTTATTCCACTTTGCGACTTGAATTTTACAGTAATTTACAAGATGGCCAGTAACTACGCAGCTGTGGGGTCGATGGTAGTAAATGGCACACGGCAGTAAAGATAAAGCAAAGATTTTGAGAATGCAAGAGTTGGATGATGCTGACCCTAGAGGGGATTCTAGCTTTGTGTCAGTAGGTCGTTGGGGTCATAAAATTTCAAATTGAAAAATTTGTCCTGATAGGGCTGTAAAGGAAAAGGTCACACGGGTCAAAGCTAATCAATAGCTCCGTTCCTGTTGGCAATGTGAATGCGCAAAATAAAATTTAATGCCAATCACGTGGACCCCCTCTGACAGCTCATGCTGCCTACAGTAATTATGATGTGAGGGGCGCGCTGGAGGAGAAGGCACGGGGTCACCGGCATCAATTGGCTCCTGCCTCCTGGAGACCAAATACTATACCCAGCCAAACCTTAAAAATCTAAATCAACTGTTTACAATTTTGATTAAGTACTGAACTATAGCAGTCAGATTTTGAACATATTTCGCTGTGACAAGAATAAATCATTACAGGTATAATTTGACTTTTTAAATTGTTCCATGTCCCAACTATTAACATAGAGGAGATGGGATTGTGACCTTTACTGCAGCCAGCCACCAGGTGGCGACCACAGCCGAGGGGGGAAAGATCCTTGTTGGTTAATTATAACACAATGTAGCACCAAAATGAAGATATGACCAAAATAAAGATTCTTGCAAATGCTCCTGAAGAGAACATTTGATTTTATTAATTATCACGCAACACAGTGGCAATACAATAACAAAGATAGACTATTAAAAACTGTCTGACACATCATCCTGCAGCCTTTTTCAACAGTTGAGCACCAAGTTTTCATGTAACTAACTTTTTACAATACTAATAAGCTTGAAGGTGCATATGCGCAGTGACGTATGTCTCCACAGAGTGTGTGTTAAATGATGGTTGTTGTTGTTTTAATGGTCTTAATGGTAGGTTAGCCCTTTGTACAGTTTTGCCATCTGATTCCTAGTAATTGCATATTTTTAGGCTGTCTTCAATACTTTATCGGAGTTTTACACAGTGGTAGAAATAAATGTCAGCTTGTTTATGTCTTTAATCATGTGTTTCTGTAGCTGTGAACTGACGGCATGACAACACTTTGGAGCCCTGCTTGAATTTAATTACTTTATTATTATAATTTTCTGGTAATTATTAGGGGACGCTTGTGGAAAGAAGGCATTTTGGACGTTTTAAAAGTTACAGCGACATAATGGACTCTCATTCGATCAACATCTGGTTGGTTTCAGCTGTTTTTGTCGACATTTTCCAAACTTTAAAAGACAGCATCTCAGATAATCGTGGATGCTTCTATCTACGGAGGAAGTGACTGTCGTGCTTTGTGTGACAGGGTGGAAATTAGTGCATCTTGTCAGGAATTGCTGAGATAACTGTCTGCTTGTTAACTGATGTTCCATGTAGTGATACGCATGATCACTTCTGTGTTGTTGGATATCCAGTCAGCCGAATTTAGAGCTGATAAAGACACAATTAATTAATGCAGGGATGTTCCAGACAGCATTGCAACTTTGCAGATGTCTGGTGTTTGTTGTCTCAACAGAAATATAAAGACCTCATTAAGTCTAGTATTTGATCAGCTTTCCAACACTGTGTTTTTGATTTGGATTATTCAGCGCATGAATACACTTATGGAGACAAACAAACAGATCAGACTTCGGCACCTTTTTCTTTGTCTCAGCAGATAATGGCTTAAATGTGTTGTGGAAAACTTGTGGCCCAAAGACAATCATCCAGCAGTGTCATGTTGTTTGCCATCTAAATGTAAGCACAATATTTACTGTCCTTCTAGGTCCATTTTGGTCTCCACCACCTCCTGAGGGGATCATCTGGCTACCTAAACTGGTGAATGCACCACTAACCAGCGAGCTGACTGTAGTTGCTAACCTCATCTGTTGCCTGGTTGTAGGTAAGTAGCTCACCATCAATTTTTAGACATTTCAACAGCTGCCTTCTGTGCTTAAGAATATTTTTTTCTACAAAAGCAGAGAAAGTTGGCCTCGACTCCCCACACTTAACTATAATAGAACGTCTACAATGTGTAAAAGTCGATGCATTGACAATATGCATAGCATCAGAATCGCAAAAGCAGTAGTAGCATCGCTCCTTTTGCTTTTCAACGATCTCTGAAGATTTCATCTCTTCTCCCCAAGTTTACCTCCAGCTTCAAATAACACAAATAGCTGTGGAAGGAGCCACTGAGATAAACGTAACTTTTTCAAAATAAACCTTTTTAACAAGTGTGCACATGTATCATGTTGTGCAAATCTGAGTGCGACGAGTAGAAGCTGTTGGGGAAATAATGAAGTGTGTGTCGAAGAAGTCTATTCTTTGAAAAAAAAAAAGAAGCTCCAGTCGTTTTCTTTGTGGTGACTCTGTATATGTGCTGCTGTGTTTTTTGCGTTGCAGTGATTTTATTTCAGTCATAAAGGGTCCACTCAAATCTCAAGGAACACACAGATAACAGTGTAGGTACATAGTTCACTCCTGTTGTTGTGGTATTGAGATACATTTGTTAACACACATGCAAACACAACTTAGACTTACAGCAGCTATAGGAAAAAAGCTTTAGAGACATGGGCGCCAACAGTGATAAATAATAAATGCACCTTATACTTAAAAACAAGTGGATTCAGTGCTCTTCTGTATGATCTTTCCACTTTTTCCACATAAGCAAGGACACACACACATCACAACCTATATGACAGAAGGAGTGTGTATCGTGCCTCTCTCTCTCTCTCACACACACACACACACACACACACACACACACACACACACACACACACACACACACACCACACACACACACACCACACGCACACGCTCGTGCTCACGCTCATCCAGCCGAGGAGAGAGCTTTTCATTTCAGGATATTGAATTATACCCTCATTTTTTTTAAAGTTTGTGTCAAATCCCATCCAAAGTGGATAGGAGCCGATTGTCAATTAAATTATGCAAGCATTTCTATTTAGGCTGGCTGCAACATGTCTGAGTCATCATTAGAACGAGGTTCAAAAGGGAAACCTTTACCTTGTCCCACCCCCCCAAAAAAAACAGGTCTTCTGCATTGCACATAGACTCCCACACAAAAACACACAGTCATGACCAGCCTGGTGGTTCGTGCATGTAAACCGACTCGTGACAGTTTGAGCTGCCAGACTGACTTACTTTTTTTTGCCATTGTAGCTAATAGCAAGTCAACCCTGAGAAAAGTTTATAGCATTAGTTCATTTTTGTTTGATTGAATTGACGTTGTTGCTAGAAGTTTCTTCCTAAAGTGTTGAAGAGTTAAGGCTGCACTGCAGTGGGTGAAAAGAAATGTAGGTGCTGCGTCGTGAAGTCGGCTGCGGCTGATGTAACGTTGGATGTGGGCACACAGTCCTGCCCACTGACCGTGGGCAGTCATAAATCACGCACACACTAAATTTAAACAATGATAACTATGCGATACATAGAGAAGCACATGCAAATTGATTTAATGATGCAAGATAAATTGTATAGATGAACAGATTGTATTAGGGGTTATGCCAAAATTCAACCTAGCACACTCTTATTGTCAGTGTGCCACCAAAGCCTGCTCCCAAATGTGCTGGTGTTCCCAACCACTGCATTCAGGTTCAGCTTATATCTTGAATACAGAAAGAAAGAAAGCACGTTTTAGTCACAGGACCTTCCTCCGACCTTCACTAGTATCTGATGAAGAACGAACGGCCTTGGTTTTGGAATAAAATTACAGATTTGGGACTTGATACACAGAAGTCTCCTCTTTGTCATATCAGCTGTTTATTTAGTTTTGCATTGCACATCTCCCGGTGTTGTTAGAGCAGACATTTCCCCCATGAGAGAGAAAACACAGCATTTATTATTTGTTCAAATGTTTAAAACGGTGCATATCTAGTCTTCTGTGACAAAGTTTTGTAGCGGCAGTGGGGAATTATGATTCTTGTCTGTCAGGAACAATTGCAGATTCAAGCTAGTGGTATTTTTTGTTCTATAAAACCTTTTAGACAGTGGATAGTCGTATATAATCAAATTGGATATGGCTCGAGAACAGATGTACCTTGGGCAGGGAAGTCGTTGGGCCTTTCCCTCTGGCTGTTAATTTCATAAATCAATAATTCTTGCAGTTAATTTCAGCTGATTTCATTTTACCATCACCAAGCTTCTCCTTAAATTTAACCAAGTATTTCAGCTTTTAAACGTGTGGTTCATTAACCCAAAAGTAAAAATAAGTGAGTCCATATAACTTTTATTTAATAGGGGCCAGTGTGGCCACACATTGCAATTACAGGATAGTGTGCGATGCTAAAGCGTGGTGCAACCGTGACTTATAAAATCTGCAAACTGGCTCAGTCATTTCAGTCACACTCTGCGGCATGGAGTGTTATGGATACTTTTAAGTGTTGGAGGAAGAAAGTGTCATTTGTTTTCTCAAAGTTACACAAGTTTCCTCTTGAACTAAGTTGTGTCTGTGGCTAAACCAGTAGAGGGACGTAGACTCGGGGTCTGGAAAGTGAATCTGAAGCTCAAGTGCACAAATGACCAGCGGAGGGCGATTTCACTGGTTGCAAAAAGATCAGTTTTGGATGTTAATAAGAAAAGACCCTATTGTTTTATAACGTCTGTAAACATTTTCACATGGAGTTTATGATCTATATTGCTAGTTTTATGTCTTCTCCAATAAATCATGATGTTTAATTTGTACTTATTTCAGAGAAAAATAGAAGATAAAGCACGGTATGATTTGTGGGTCGGGTTGGCACTTGGCCTAAACCTGACCAAACTATAATCATAGCGGTGGCAGATCAGAATGCTGAGTGTCCAGTTAGTCCAACATTTGTCTTTATACGACAACCTAGTGTTTTCCCACTTTGCTGATCTTCTTATGTAGTTTTAGCCCAAACATCCCACAAGAACACATCCTCACATTTCCCCACAAACCGAGAACAGTCTGTAGGCGCGCGTGTACTTTCAGCACCGCTGCATATGCAAGTGTCAGCGCGAGGCTTGCTAGCATGGATAAACATGGAGAAAGGAGAATTCTACATTATTGGATTCACTTTGCACGACAACTGTCCCCAAAAGCCTCGTTTTTTTGTGTGTTTTTTTTCCTGAACAGCTTTATATTTGGCAGCAGCAGGTGAGAAGCTGTACAGAGGTTTTATAGTGGCGTGCATCACTTTATGGTGTTCAATTACATCTGTGTCTCAGGTGCTTAACTC
This sequence comes from Reinhardtius hippoglossoides, assembly GCA_006182925.3. Lineage (NCBI taxonomy): Eukaryota > Metazoa > Chordata > Actinopteri > Pleuronectiformes > Pleuronectidae > Reinhardtius > Reinhardtius hippoglossoides. Next base: position 8,751,121 of record CM031692.1, read on the forward strand.
GCTGTGTTTAGTAAATCCAGTGTTGGCAGCTGGATATTCTGCATTAGCGTAATGCACACGCACCATATTGCCACAGAACAAAAAATGTGGGGCGCTGACAAGGAATCAACAATGGAATTAGCTTTTTTTCGGATACAAATAAATAGACTCAGACACTATGAGCGTGCTAAAATGTAATTGCAAAAAATATACCAAAACACAACAGGACATTTTCAGCCTGTTGTGTAAAAATGTTAATTCTTCATTCTCCGGGTTTCTCTTTTTAAAAAAAAAAAGAGACTCTAGCTTTGTGAAATTAAATGCATTTGAATCTAACCTGCAAATAATGTTTTGTTCATGGCTCAAAATGCAGCTTTTCAGGTTAATTTGAGTTTATCGTGCTTGTTTTACAGCACATGGAAAAACACAGGTCCTCACGAAATACCCCACTTTGATTCTGAATCCTAAATGCTGATGCAACTTGCTGCCATAGACTTGTTTTTTTTAAGTAAGTTATAGTAACTTAACTTATGAAACAGCAAAATTAGGCATTTCAAGTTCACACAACTCACTTTTAAGCAAACAGGTAGTAAACACTCTTCCTTTTTCTAACTCCACCGACTCCTGAGAGGAATATCAATGTTGTTAGCCGCTCAGTGCTACATGTTCACAAACCAGAGGGTGAATTCTGTCTGTGTGGTGCCGGGTCCGACGGGTTTTTTGGGGGCTTTTTTCCCTGCAGACATCTGATGTTATCTTGTTGTCTTGAGGACAGTTAGTTTAGGATTAGCGTGCAAATAAAAATCTCCTCCAGCATCACATAAAAAAACCTGAATCCTTGGGCTGATCCATTTGCTGGGAATGAGCTACTGGCGGTAATAGAATAAATGGTATTTTTATGTCGCTGATGGGTATTGTCTATTAACATAAAATCTGACGTGTCTGATTTCTCGCAGCCGGCCGTTCATTGTCATTTGGGAAGCTCCAACATTTGTCTCGATGGAGCTTTCCTTTGCTTTACAACTTTGAATAACCGAGTGCCAAAAAACTGACGAGCACTGAATGGAAATACCTTTGTGCTTTGATTCCAAATTATACGACGATTTAGAGTCACAGTTCACATTCCTTTTCAAAGGGAAACTGCCATATTCATGCAGTTCAGGGACATTTGCTATTGCTCCTGAGATTTTCTTTCCCCACAGTGAAACGAGATATGCGGTGTGACTTCACTTCACTGTTTCTTTAACTGCTTTTCCACTTCAGTGGAGGATATGCATTTGTGGATACTTTAATCATGAGGAGCTAAAGAGAAGATAAATAGGAGCTGATTCGATTCCGACTTGTATTCTTTTAGTCTGTCGGCGTCAGTATATCCACCGGTGGTGTAGCATTCGTGTCACTGCTATTTTGGAGCCTCTGTATTTCGTGGCTCTTGTATATTTTTGGGGGTGCAGCATATTGCATGGCACTTAAGGCACCGCTTTAAAGCTACCTGGTTTATGCAAGTGTGATGGCAGCCGGCTTTGGTCAGTGCTCTACCTGGAGAAATCCATTTGCGTCGGAGGGGTGCACGGGGAAGCGGTGCCAGGGAGAGATAACGCTGCGTTTCTTCAAACGCAGGCAGCCGGGGTTATTTTTCAATCGGGGCGCGTTCAGGAGTTCAAGGGGGTTTTCAGACAGGAAACAAGTGCAAAAAATGGGCCTCCACCAGGCCTGCGCTCGCATGGGCTCATTAGCCGAGCGCTGGGTGATGGGATTGAATGATTACTTGTTATTGTTTGATTGTAATTAGGATTGTTAAAGTGATTAATTGGCTTCAGGATGATTGAGAGGGTGAAAGCTGGCCGGCTCCAGCTGTAAGTGGGCTGCAGCTGGTGCAAGCGTTCAAAAGGTCAAGATCAAGACATGTAATGATTTTTGATCCTTCCTTTTTTTTTCAGTGGCTTAAAATGCATCCGCACATTCTCGGGGCCGAATTCAGCAAAAGCTTTTTTGTTGGTGCACGTTTCATGCCATCACCAGCTTGAGAAAAGAAAAAGAAAAGAAAAGGCAGTCAAAGGAACGGCTGGAGTTACAGTAGATGTGCTGGAATACTAAGAAGGAGCTGTTTGCAGCAGCCTCCAGCAAACAGATCTGTATGAATAATTAGCTTCCAGCCAGAGAATGGACCATTAACTCTTCTTTGAGGATAAACTGTGGAGGAAAAAAATAAAAAACAGATGCTAACACATCTCATACAAGCAGAGAATTCCCCCCCTGGAGAATACAGTTTAGGAATTAATTAACTTCTGAAATCTGCAAACCTTTTTTAAAAAAAAAAATTATTTTTTAAATCAAGCTTGATTGTGCTGCAGTTCATCTGCCACACCTTGTCACTAGTGTCGTTTTTTGGGCATCTTCACTTCATCAGGGCTGCAACCTCCTCCATTGAACTATCGATGGGCAGTTCTCACACCAGTTACACTTTGAATCTTGCAGGAGGGAGACAGCGGATTTCCACATGAATATTGCAGCCCACGGGCGCACAGACAGAATGTAATATAATATAACACAGGTCTCTCCTCCTTGCCAAGCCAAAAGCTATATTGTGTGAGGTGGAGAGAGATAAAAAAAAAAAAAGGGGCCTGCTATCTCGTGTTCGCTGCTAGGTGGAGCCCGAGTATTCGGCGTGAGCGGCGAATCCACATCCGAGTTTTGCCTCTCACCTTTTCCCCGGCTCTCCAAACCCCGCTCGGTGCTCCACACTGAATTACTCGCAGCCAGTGCGCACAATTGGTTTGTCATTGTCGCGGGGAGCTCAGCAGCCGCTCGGACCCCGAACAAGTTGAGATTCCTCCTCTCTCTCTCTCTCCCTCCGGCGGAGCTTCTCCTCACAAGATCTCCTCTCTTCTTTTTCTGTAAAATTATTTTTTCGTGCAATTCCTCTGGATACTCTTTTTTTTTTTTTTTTTTCTTTTTTTCAATTTTTGTTTCCTTGTGGTGATATCGAAGGCTGCTGGCGTTTCGCCCTTCCAAAGCTGCATGGGACGTGATGTAGCCCCCGCGCAGGAGGACGGACGCCTTGTGCCATAAAGGGATGTAGCGGCGCGGATACAACACGAGGGAACCTGCTTGTGTCTCCTCCAGACACATCACCGCCGCGACTCGGATTGTGTGGACGCACGGCGATTTTGTTGTTGTTTTGAGGATATTGGGGGGAAAACAAGGAGGAGGAGGACAACAGTTTTGGGGGTTTTTGTCCCCCCCCACGCCGCCCGCCCCCCCATCATCACGCACACACACACTGTGCGTCAAAGGACGGTTCCCCTGAAAAAAAAAAGACAGTTCACACTTTGAATGGAAGGACGCGAGATTTACCCTCCTCCCCACCGGTGATTCGCCCTGAAACCCAGTGGAGGTAAGTCATGATTTTGTTCCCTCAGCCGAGAAGCGCGTATGTGTTCCCCGGCGTCCGTGCGCACATCCACGGCCACCACCACCACCAGGGCGACGGTACACCCCCCCCGCGGCGGTGCGATGTGCACGGTCTCACCATGTCACTGGCACGCGCTCCCCCGTCTTAATTACTTTTAACTGGGTTCATCTCGTGCGTTCAGGTGGAATCAGCACCGATCACATATCGACCAACCGCTCATCAATTACCTCTTTTCGACTAATCGACTGTGCCCATGTACGAGTTGCATTATCAATGGGGCAATGTGGAAGAGAAGTTGCCTGTATTGGATTGCAAGTTGCAGGATTTTTAGAGTCATGCAGGGAATTAGTCCCCCCCCCCCCCCCCCCCCCCATTCAACCTTGACATTTAAACTGAATGTGCAGCCACCGTGTTTCTCCGTGATAAAGCCAAGTCAGTATCTGAGCGCGTGAAGCGTAATTTGTCTTTCAAAAAAAAAAAGGTGCTTGAATCATGAATTGTATACCAAAGCAGCCCCCCCCCCCCCCCCCCCCCCTTCTTGTTCTGGTGCAGTTTTGTCGTCCAAAGTGAACCACGTCGGGTGATGCAGTGATGGTGCATTCTTCACGGTGGGGTTGACGATGTGCAAAAAGAACCAAGTACCCCAGCTATTGGTGTCGGTGCATGTGCAGTTTTCATGTTTATTTTATAACCCCCCCCCCCCACCCCCACCCCCCCTCTCTCAGCCAGTCCACTCATTTACATGTTCTTCCAAAGTGCCACTGTTGGCTCTTTTTTTTTTGTGCAGAATACCACTGCAAAAAAAAAAACAGCAACCCATAAATATTGCACAGCCAATATCATCATTTTTTAATCCACACAGAGGGGATGGAGGGGATGGAGGGCTGTGCTGTGCTGTGCTGTGCTGCAGGCCGAGTCCTGTGTCTGGGAGAAGTGTGGGGTTGAGGGGGGGGGGGGGCACTGTACTGAACGCTTTGATCCGAGAACAGCACACTGTCTTTCAACATCACAGTCCGAGTGGAAAGAAAGGTACGGCCGAGCCCGTCGCTTTGAATGGGGATCTGAAGTTTTCTCGCAGCTGCACAATAACGCCCCTTCGTTCCCAGTTAATGGTTTGAAATATGCTTTCGAGCTCTTGTCGAATCTGATCTTGAATTGGTGCTGAGTTCTTTTTTTATTATTATTTCAGCCAGGCGTTTGGCTTCTTGTCTTTCAAGAAGCGTGACCAACTTCCACCCTGTTGATTTGTTTTCGCCCCACATTGCAGAATATATCATCAGCATTCTGCTTGTTGGTTGTTTCCTTATCTGACAATTAGGCTGTGTTCATTACGTCCAGGACTGCAGTGCCATCTGTCACATAATCTGCATTGGTGCAAGTGCCCTCAAGCAGATGACACACACACACCCCACACACACATACACACACATACACACACACACACACACATACACCCCAAACACACACACACACACTTGGTTTCTTTTACCAGCAGTGGAAACCTTGACTTCCTCCTCCAGGGGGAAACTCTAGGGGACATTTGATGCTTTCTGCCTAAACGGTTATGTCAACCTGCACTTTGTTGTCCTGTCTCATCCGTTTGGATTCAGCTAAATGCGGCTCCTCGTGGAATATCATCTGGGTTACATTTATTTATAACGGCAGTTGAACTTGAGCATCTGGTGTCATACCTGATGGGACGGAGCTGCGTTTGAAAGTAATAGTTTTCCTGCAGTGCGTTAACTGGAAGGTGGCGATGGACACGTGCCTCTGTTTTACATATTGATAGAATTGGATGTCTTGGTTTAAATGAACAGTGAGATAGTGATACTGATAAAACACTCTACTGGATTCATAAACTGCTTTTTAGAGATAATTATTACTCTATCATGTCTGTTGCAGTCCAAATCCAACACTAAAATCCTTCTTCCTATGCTGTACTGTGCTAAATTGCACGTGTTGCACACTAATATGGGTTAATTTGATGCCCTCATTACAAAGCATGTTCTTCTGTGTTGGGTCATTTGTATTGTTCTTCAGAAATAATCCCACTCTTTGTGATGTTCCCCCCCTGCTTTTCTCACCCACTCGATGTGCTGGGATTTTCATTCCATCGGCATTTTTTAGTCGAGTTTTGCCCTTTTTGGGGACAATTGCACGCTTAGGGTGTCCGGTGTATTGTTGCAGAGTGGGTGGAGGGATGGGCTCTCTAATTTCCCTCATCAGGGTGAGTGGATGTGGGACGCAGCTTCATGGTACAGATTGTGTGCAGCATGGGCTATTATTGGTGTATTAATGAGGTTAGTCATTGTTAAAAGGGCAAAAATCATCTGTTTGTCACGCACACACACACGTTGGAAAAACAACACAAAACCACTGATAGAACCTTCATCCAAATACCGTTGTAGGTGACCCTGGTCTGAAAGGCAGCATGAATGAATTCCTTTTTTTATGTCTTTATCTCTCTGCTTTTTTTTCTGCAGATTTGAATGCTCAAGGTCGTGTGCTGCACAAACCTTTTCAGATTTCAGTCGTCTTTTTTTAGTATCAACGGCTGTTGTGTTTTCCCTGCCATGTGTGGGCTCACCACTTATGGGTTCCTGGTATTTGTGTGTATAAAAGTCCCACAAATTGTGCAGTTGTTAAAACTCAATCCCTCTTTTTTGGACAAACTCCGAAGCCTCTGTTTATATATGCAACCTGTAACATTGCAGCTCTTTCAGTATTGCACAGCTACATTACTTATCCCTTCTCTCAGACTGCGTTTCCTGTGGAGCTGGAACTTGCAGTTGATTAATCGATGAGTCATTTGATCAACATTTAATCATTAGCTATATTGAAAACCAACTAATTGATAGTTTTTAATAAGTAACACATTTTGGCCAACAGAAATGCTGATGCACTGTGTGTGTGTGGCATTGCAGAAGTCATTAATCTAACAATTTGCTTTCACCTTATTTTATAAATTATAACACTACCCGACCCCTAGACTTGCAATATCACTAATGAGGAGAACACAGTCGACTTCACAACTTCTTATTTTCCACATTGGAACATCAGGGCTTTGATTGACAGCACAGCATGGGATCTTTGGCGAGTTCGAAAAAATAAGGAATCCACAGAAGAAGACACGGCAGAAATTCTCAAACACATTGTCAAAAATGATGGATTTGAGTGATTGTTTATCCCTGCGGCTTGATGCTGACATGTTAAGCGTCACAGAATCATCCTCGGTGAAGGGAGATGATGCTTTTTAAGATGCTTTTTCATCGCTGGCTGATTTTTTTTTTTCTTTTCCCCTTGTGATTTTTAATGACTATCCAAAGCAACCCCCACAGACAGGTTAGCCTTGGTGGCTGAAAACGTATATGCTCTAAATACATCTTCTCTATTTATACTGTTTACCTCTTAAAACATGATATTTAAACCTGTGGCATAACCGAGGAGGCGGGCCACCTGCTGGGCTGCATTCACATTTCTGGAGGCCAGATCTCACCCGCTGCTCCAGCCGGGGCCTTTTCCTTTTTGCACGGGTCCCAAAGACCAGAGTTATCATGCTGTTAGGAGTGAGACAGGTTGATACGCTGGGGCCCTTTCTCTGGCAGGAATGTCACGGAAGAAGAAAAAGCAAAAAGCTGAAAATGAGAAAAGAAAGCACACCGGGCAGGAAAAGGTCCTCGAGGTCTGTGCCTCTCAACACTTTCGCTGTCCCGTCTCATAAAGACCCTGGACGCCGAGGTTTTGACAGAAGCTTTCACAGCCCCCCCCTGAAAACCCGAACCGCAGGAAACGGGGCTCGCAGTTGAAATGGAGACTGCAGCTGATGGAAAGAACAATCAGTTTCTGTGCAGCTCTGTGATGAGTGACCCCAAATGTTTCGGGGCATTTTTAAACTCTAAACCTAGAACAAACAGTAAGACACACTGGGAAATTTCCTTTTTCTAATGGAGCATATTTGGCTTAGAAAATAGTTCACAGTGGAAGGTTTGGATATATAAGGTCTGCAGGTTTATTTTTGTCGAAGGAGTTGAAGTGTTGGCATGAATCATTTTTGTGTGTTCATCACAGGTCGGGAATCCAAACATTTCTAAAATAGAAAATACAACTGCAGTCTGATGTCTGCGATAAAATATGTCATATAGTGCTGCAGTAATGTCAGAGGCTTTGGAAAAACCACGGGGTGAGAGGCAATCTGCGCCACGTGCAAAAATATTGACAGTGTAAGAAAAATCCACACTGTTGGTGCCCAAACTTGGTTTCCGAAGCAACACCTATTATTTACCAGCGTGATTTTCTTTTTTTCGGGGGGGGGGTATTAAAGTCATTCCAGGCTCTCTCCTCTCTGGCTGGTTTACAGAAGTGGTTCGGATGAGAGCGAGAGAGGCTGCGTGGGGTATTGACGAGCCTCTTTTAAATCACTAACGGATTTTGCAGGTGATTTTTTTTTTTTTTTTTACACCACTCCAGTAAGTCAGTGCTGTGTTGAGGACGAGGGCGAGGGCGAGGTGATGAAAACATTGCACCGGCTCTCTCCTCGACCCGCAATCCCCGACAATGAGCGAGAGAAAAACACGAGGCGAGATGTTGTTTTTCGCCTGGAAGCAGGAGATAAGATCACGTGGCGACCGTGAAATCGGCTAAAGTTGCATTCGGAACGGAACACGCCAAGCTGTTTGAATTCCACAAGCGCACCACTGTAATCTTTTGTGCATTAAACTTTAATAAAGGCCTGCGAGGCTTGGTAAACTGCAAAGCTCACGTGTGTACGTTACCACGACCAGTGTGCTTTTGTAAGAACGACGTTATGTTTTAATCTGCTGTTGTAATTATCTGCAAGTCTTCCCCCCCCCCCCACACACTCTCTCTCTCTCCCGCCCTTAATCTGACACTTAGTTCAGTCATCCCTGGGGGGGTCAAAACACTCAGCAGGCGCATTTTAACACTCGACGACTTCTGCAGGCGGCTGTGGCGAAAGGGGGACGTGAGTGCAGAGCATTAACAAGCTTGTGCAGAGGCGGATGTGTAATCATTTTGTGAATGGAGAGGCCATTTGTTTAGTCTCGGAAGTGCACTCCTATAGCAATGTTTGCATGAAGATAAGGGCCACTGCAGGTTTGCATGACCAGTAACAACAGTACAGCAACTGGGACGAGTTTGTCTGATGTTTTTCAGCAAATCGTACGTTTTCCAAAGAAGCCGATGGTTGCATAACATTGTTAACCCCCAGCTCCACTAAAAAGAGAACTATACAGCCAAAGGGAAAAAAGAAATACCTCAGGGGAGTGGAAAAAAGATACTTTCCCTGCTGGAGATATGGACCCAAAAAATGTCAGCTTAGCATTTAAAGCAATCCAGGCCACTCTTATGACCCTGTTGGTGGTGTTAAAAGGTATCCAAAAACTATCAAACCGACAAAACCTGACAGGGCTGCACTACATCAACCCCTTTACTGCTCTGTAAAAAAAATCTGCTACGTTTGTCTGTGTGCATTTCATAGAATGACACCAAGTCCTTTGCAACAATATTAATGGCTTTCCTTTTGTACCGAGGGGCTTATTTTTCTCCCTCCCCCCCCGTGAACTTTAGACCAGTGATGAGGATTCAAACAAAGATGCAATGCTTCTCTCAGGCCGACGCTCTAAAAAGAAGTTAATTTATGGCCTGTTTGGGAGGCAGGTTCGGGCTTGAATGCATAATAAGGTAGTGCACCTGCAGCCGCATACAAATGAATGGAAATGACGGTTAGTATTTACGCCTCCCTTAACCACTGGGACCTCCTGATCTGACCACTAATTGGCCGGCGAGCAGAAAATTAAGATCGCTTCCTAGTTTCCGGGCTTGCTGTATCTGCAGATATCGGGTACACGCTGGCCATTGTAAAAAAAAAAAAAAAAGGGCACCTTGAACCACAGTGAAGCACAAAAGAGAACCGTTCTTTACAAGGAAAAGCCACACGGTCACTTAAATTCATGTTTTGTGTTGTCAAATAATACAAATAGAGAGATGTGCTAATTTTGTTGTCAGATTTATTTGGGGTCTCTTTTGCATTCGCATTTCATCGTGCTCTTTTTGAGATGTTTTTGCATTTCTTTGCAGTCGTGTCTCTTTGTAGTCATTTCATATATTTCCTTTATCGATCATGTGTAAAGTGTGCACGTCCCAGAAAAGGCAGAACAATGAAATATGGAAATCTGTAGATGAAATTGAGGGAAACTCAGTTGTTTGACATGTTAGCTCGAGTGTCTGTGAATGATTAAAAAAAACGGTCTCCATGTTTTGTTAAAGTTTGTTTTTCTAGCTTTACATTGCACAGAACCTCCTTGATCCGCAGCTCATGGGATCGAGGCAAAGCACGGCTCCTGTTCAAAAGAATTAAACATCTGGCAAGCAGGGTGCTGTGAGCTCTTTGTAAGGTGGGATACTAAAAATGGCAGAAATGTGATTTTCCAGCCCTATCGCTACAATGTGAAATCTGTCAATATATATTCTGTATTCATTTGATCTGTTCATGGCCCATTTGTGTCACTCTGTTGTCTCGTTGCATCTCTTTGCATATGTATTTTTTCATCATTATGCATTTCTTTGAAGTCATTTAGTCTGTCTTCAGTAGCCCATCCATCCTCCTTCAGCAGGTCGACACACAAAATACGCCGGTGTGCGCGAAAGAACACCGAGTTGAGCCCGAGTTTCACTGTTGTGTTTGGATGTGTTTTCCATTACAACTTTGTTTTCATTCGACTACCTCTCAGCCTTCCAATTAAAAGCGCTTGTAGTTGAACACAAAGCATGAATGCCTTGCAGAGATGTTGTGCATCCTGCTGAATGTTTTTTTTTTTCGAATTAAAATACCAGGAATCTCAGAGGAAGGGTTTTAAAGCTGGACCGTTAAAAGTACTTCTATGCAGGTGCATTCCTCCACAATGACGGGTTTATGAGGCCCTTTCTTCCATTTCCTGATAAGAGCAGGCACATTTTCTCTCGCATTAAACCGGGGGTGTATTTTGTCGAGTTGATCAGAATCAGATTCCACTTGTGACTTCAGAATATATTGCAGCATTTCCAGCAGGCTCCCTCTGTGCTTGTGACCTGGGCCAAATTGATTTTCTTAATCGATAAAATGGGATTGGATTCAGGAGTGCGGGAGTGTGTGTGTGGGTGGGGGGGGGGGGGTTGGATGTGGCAGGAAGGACTGCCTCAGCCAGCGCGGTCCTCCGGTGTCGCGCCTTGTTCGCGCCCCGTCTCTATCAGCATCTGCTCACGGTGGGTAAGGAGGCTTTTTTTAATTCTCGCCGCCTCGTACACCTGCTATCCTGCCTCATCTCAGGGCTGCCGTAATGACAGCACAACTGTGTCTCCACTGGCAAATATAAACTTCCCTGCCAGCCCTTTGTCACCTCTGGAATGGAGATGACTGGATTGATGCACCGCCCCAGTGGAGCGAAACCGTTTAAATGACAACACATTTTTGTCTCACCTTGAACTTAATTGACTGCCTGAAAGCTGCCGTTTTGAAAAGTGCTGACAGGATGACTTGCCGCGTTGCTCGGGGAGCCATCGACGGAGCCGTGTTCCCGTGCTGTTTTCAAACTGCTGCCGCACCTGCATGCATCTGTATACCGCGTGCGTACGTCGGGATGCACGGTGTCTTCGTTAAGCCGCCATGCATGGCTCATGTTACATGGATTAGTCCTATTGGGATTAATGTCTGTATGCATTAGTGTGGATTGCATTTCCGCAGGAACGGGGGGGGAGGTGGGAAATGTTCCTGCTCACTATTCAGCAGAGAATTCAAATACATGGATCCTTATTCAGTCCCATTTTCCCGTAGTTAGGATTTAACAATGGAAATATCTCGTGTTCTTCCCATTACAGCCTTTTTCGGTGCAAGAATGAGTTGTTAACAAGGCACCTGAGGGCCCAAGTGTCCACAAGTGTCTCTGAGAGTCCTGACAGCGAGAGGACCGGGTAGCAGTTACGCTGTCACTGGGAAACACCGGCTAACTCTCCCGCCGCCGTCTCCCCATCCACTTTGTACATTGGTCTTGCCTGTGATGCTGAGCGGCGACGGCACAAACGCAGGCAACTGTGGGATTTCTGCGAGGGGAGCCCACAAGACTGTAATCAGTCATTATGTCAGAGGCGAGCCCCGTGAGCCCCCCGCTCCAGCTCATTCAGCCAAATAATATAAGCAGCCGATAACCGGGATGGCGTCCAGGTGGGAACGGAGCCCCCCCCCCCCCCCCCCCCCCCAACGGGCGAGGCGCGAGCAAACGGGGGGGTCTTTTTCTCTTGTCTTCCGACGCAGGGATGTCACCTTGGTTCAAGGGCTGGAGCAAGCGCCTCGTACAGTGGACTGGAAATTTTGGCTGCTGTTCAGATTCCTGCCTTCAGCTGAGGGCAAACACACCTTGAGGTGCTAACGGGGGAATGTGTGGGATCAGTTGATAAAACGAGCATTACTGTCCACCGCTCTTGTTTCTGTATAATGATAACGAGATGAAGTGGGCTTTAAACTTTAATTGTGGATATCTTAATATGTTTGTTGTGGTTGCTTCTTTAATTCATTGCCTGCATCCCTTGCTATCGATATGATTTCAATTTAACATTTTTTTATTTATTTATTACAAAGAAGGTTGTTCCTTGAAAGGGAAGGTTGGGAAAACTAGGGAAATACATCCATAGTCGGACATATTCTGTATTCTATTAATATAACACAGTCTTATCTATTAAACCAACTAAACAAATAAGACCCTGCTGCACAGAGATGTAAGTAAACTTGGTATTAGTGACATTCTTCTGCTATTTAATCATTAGAATATACCACAACACTGCTGACAATATGATATCGACTAAGAACACATCCCCCTCTCCACCCTCGTGGAGTTTTGTCATTGTATAACAAGGGTCACAGTCTCCCATTGTCTCACTGTAGCATTCCTCTGCATGGCAGTATTGACTGGTTCTGCTGGGCGAGCGGTGCCACATCGCGTCCATACATCACTGGGAAGACAGAATGACAGACGGTGGGAGTTGAGATGTCAGATCGGCCTCTCCAGGCAACTGACAGCCACTGCCTTCCTGTTCTCCACAGTGATACTCTATCTTCCGACAGAGGCTGCATTGATAGCAGTGGTCCCGCCGCTTCCGCACCTCGCCAGTGCACTTGACATGCTCATGATATACATTACAATTTTTTTCCCGTGGTTGTTCAGCAGCTCAGCACGTAAAGTCACATATATATATAGGCCTGTGCAATATCACCCAAATCCAGATGTCATTTCATAGTGAACAAGCTTTATATGTCACAATATGGCACACTTTCTGCAAATCCAATAAATATGAAGTTATGTTTATTTTATACAAGACAAACAAAAGGTACTCACATTGTCCTATATGCAAATTTCCAATCAAGCATACATCAAATATAAAATAATACACCGCAATTTACCAAAAGGAAGTAAAGAATAAATAAAATCATATTAGTAGTTCATATACTGCCACGCTATGGTAATTCAGCACTGTATGGATGCACAGATTGACAGCTAGATTAATCTCATCAAAATGTTAAGCTTTTATAATCTTCTCATGGACCCCTCTTACCCTCTCATACATAATAAATGTAGCCAAAAGTCACGCTGACACACTAGTGCACCAGTCACACTTGGAATATGTGAAACTGCGGCGTGCCACCGGACAATGAGCTCACTGAGGTCAGGCTAGAGCAACCCGCTATGGGATTTCTGCCCATAATGATTAATAAGGTTGGTGTAGTTATTACCTTGCAAGTCACCAGTGGAATGCTGGGAGTTAAGCAGATATCTGTAATCTAGTTCCATTACACCTGTGCCTGCAGTTTCCTTTGTCCTAATGCATTCTTCTGTTAATTCCAAGTGCTATTCCATCTCTACTAATGAGTAGCTCATTATTGATTTGGTAAAGACAACGAGGATTGCTTTGTTTCGCCGTTTCTTTTTTACGGCTCACTCCTCTACCGAGACGTAGCGGGAGCACCGCGGAGACAATCCCCTCGTTTTGAAGGGCTCCGGACCAAAGGTCCATTTAGCCGGGGTGCTGTTGTCACTCATGAGCGCTGTGAAAGGTTAGGCTCCTGTAATCTTGTTTATGTTTTTGGTCAGTCGTAAGCCTCCTCTAAGCCAGCTTTGTGTCAAACGCAGCTGGAAAGGCCCTTTACAATTTCACCAGAGCAGAAATAATTGGGCCAGCAGCTCGGATGCAGCCATGAGACTCAGGTAATTTGCTAATTTCTGTCTCTCAGCTGGTGTTATCAGTGCAGAAAAGCCAAAGTTTCCGAGTGCATAAAAAAAAATGATTCACCCTCTGAGTGTTGCTTTGGTAGAAGTGGAAATTAAATCATTTTTGCTTTGGATGTGCCGACAGACTAAATTTCCTCATGCCTGTATCTCTGAGGAGGAATGAAAAATCTTCACCGTCTTTCTATTTTATTTTCCTGTTGCACGGCGTCTTTGTCAAAGTGTATTCATGTTCATTCGGCGAATTGCCACCGAGTGGTTATCAATAACCCCCCCCGCCCTCCATACAATCAACAAACAGCCCTGCATACATGACGCCATAACAAACCCAGGAGAAGCCTTTTTAACCTGCATTTTAGCGCGGATGACTTTGAGCAGCACCTCCAGCTGATGTGGAAATTTGGATTGGAAAGTCCGTCCGAGCTACTTCTAATTACACCGGCAGTAAAGGACGAAATTGAGCAGGAATGAAGTGCTTTTTGTGCATCGATTTTTTTTTTCCTTCTTTCTTCCCCTGCATCTGTGGACTGGAGAGAGGGAGAGAGGGAGAGAGAGAGAGAGAGAGACAGTTGTAACCTTCTCTATCGCTGCACTGCAGGCAAATGGGGTGGTGGGGTTGGGGGGTTGGGGGGGTGCTTCATGCTTTCTTTTTAATACAATGAGAGTATGTACATCAAACCACCCTTCTCATCTAATTAGGAAAGGCCATTGAATTGAAAAATAAGGAACTCCGGCAGGTCTGGACAGAGGCCACGCAGGCACTTTACCTCCGCAGAGTTTTGATGGTTCCTGTGATCTGTCTTGACGTCTGACAACCTTCGCCCAACCTTTGCTCTCGTGGACGGAACCTTTCAGCTCGCTCTGCAGTCGCCCCGAGGATTCAGAGGCCATTTCAAGTGCTGTTTCCCTCCTGATATAAGCCTGTATTTTGGCAGAATATTTTTCTCACCTGGGTATCGGATGAGTGACTGCCACCTCGATTGCCCCCCAGGTCCCCGCAGGATCTCTTCCCCGACTCAGCTACCGCAGATGCCACCGGCCTATAAAAAGATCAGTCACTTTGGCAAAACATATGACAGCCTGGCTTTTGTTTGCTTGTTGTCAGACGACACTTCCCCCCCCCCCCCCCCCCCCGTTTTTCTTGAGAACTTCCCCTGACCGCGATGCTTTGCACAGTCACACCAGCAGATGCGACAATTCGTCATGCATAAGAAACCCCACTCCGGTAGCCATCTGTCTCCTTAGGTCTGTTACCGTGCACTGGCAGTTTGTTTTCATACACCCGTACACAACTGTAATGGCATGCAAAATACGTCGAACCAATCTTATGACCCCCCCGAACCTCGTTCTAAAATCGAATTTGCGACCTATACATGACCCAAGTAACAGAAACTAGGATATATGCTGACTGTCACCATATATAGTTTGCCATTTGCTGCCCCGCTATACGGTTACCTCCACTGGATAGCTGGAATGAATTATTATGCCCAGTTAAAATGGAAATTTGACTCCCGCTGACCCGATTCCGAGCTGACCTGGCAAAAACAACATGCCAAAATAGGTGAAGAGAAGGAAGGTCAAAAGGATCACTTTGACGGCTCTGGAAAGTGATCGGCGAATCCAGAAGCCTATTCTCCATTTCACCAAGTCCACTTGCAATTTAAAACCCATGTTCATAAACGAGAATACATAACAGTGTTCGTAAAATGATAAAACTTTGCCCTTCTAGAATATCTGCCAACTGCAATATGGCAAAGGTTAGGGAAAGACTTGGTTAGAAACTTGGGCTCTGATAAAGTTAGTTAGGCAACTAAAACTGTCATGACCTGTTGTTCGTCCATCCGCTGCCCCTCACCCTCGCACTCCACCTTGCTTCTTAAAGGCTTCACCACTTCCTGCATTGGCACTGGACCCAAAACGTGATGTGCGGAATCGTCTAATCTCTATGGAAACCTAATTCCTAGGATACTGATGTGAATGGGACAGCTTTGTCGATGGCTCTGCTCTTATTACACCGCGCTCAATTAAACAATAACCGCGACACAATGGCAGCGAATGCAAGGCTGCTTCTAAGATCCGACTCTCAGCTCGTACGCAGCTCCCCCTTCAGTGTAACGACGAGTGCCGGTAACCACAGCACGCTGCAGATCACCATCGTGATTTTGCCTGGTTTCTCCCCCCCCCCCACCCCCATCCCCCTTTCCTCCCTTGCAAAGCAGTCACATCCCAGTTCAGACGACTAAGTTTGACATTTCTGGTGACAGCCGGTGAGGTGGGATTGGGAGGTCTTTAGGGGCGCTGTCAAGACTGCGGCGTAAAGGATATCCATACCTTGTTCTTCGCTGCCGGCAAACGCACCGACTGCTGAATATCTAAGCTTTTACTTTCTCCTTTGTTCTGCTGCACGGCCTTCTTGTCACTCTCTTCCTCACAGCGGCCGTGCAAACAGCGAGAGGAGCTACTGTTTCTTCTCTTCCATCCTCTTTGCTCATTGCCCGTGACCTGATGAGAATGTGGCCCTTATCTCTCGCTGCGCCCCAAGAAGAATTGAGCACCTATCCACGGCCTATATTGTGACATTAAAGCAGTCGATGGCCACATGCTATCACATCGGCCCCTCGCTCGGAATAATGCAGTGCAGGCTTTCAGTGATAGAAAGATGCCTATCATTCTTTGCTGAGCTTTTGCTGTCCTCGGGGCTACGTGTTTAATATGACTCTACAAATGTGATTTAGCGGGCAGATAGCCTTGGGACTCTTGAGGTCGCCGCTTCAGAGACCTCTGGTGTGTAGCATGTGGCAGCAAAGCATGTAGTTTAATATCTGGCTGATGTTGGATATCTTGCGGAACTACGTATAGCACAAGATATTCTTCGTGGAAAAAGGTGTGGATAGGGTTGCGGTTAGAGAACAATCACCAAGTCAACGAAAACATTCAGAATCTCCCGATTATTACCCCCCCATTTTCTGCTGTTTCCATCTGTAATAATAAGTTGCTTATCCCTTTGAGCCGTCCTCCCGGCATCTTTCCCAAAAAGCACTCTCTCACACAGCATCGAATTCAAAAGAAGAAAATGTCCCTCTTCAGCTGTCATCCCACCCTGTCCGTGTCCGTCCTGGATTCGGTTACTTTTTGGTTTCAACACTTGTGTCGCTCTGTGCTAAAGTGCTCTCCGGTGCATTGTGTGCTACACAGATTTATGTCGGAGCTGAAGGATGGCTGTCCCATTTTCAGCCTGGATAGCAGCAGCGCTGGTGGCTCGCGTGTGCGTTTTTTTTTTTTTTTAAAAGCTCTCGTCAGACGTGTGTCGAGGACATATGGTCCGCACAGCCGTGCCATTATTCCACACGCCATCTCATCTCGCCATTAGCTTGTGCATTGCAGCAATTTGTCATGCAAGTTCTTTTTGTCTCATTGAAACACAGCATTTGTGTACATTTGTGTGTGTGTGTGTGAATGTGTGTGTGTGTGCTGGGCTGCATTTGAAACCATAATTCTGTGACTGCGAATGCTTTTTATCTGCCGGGGTTAATAATTGTCGAGATAATGCAACATTTTCACCACCTCAGCGGTCACTTCGTTCATCCCTGTAAATGAGGAATGTACGCTTAATTGGAAATTAGTCAAAGCCGTTCAATTTGTTTGTTATTTTCTTTACTTTGGCAGAATAACTGATGGTGGAAAGTGGTTTTCACTCATGGTTTTAGAAACAGCAGTTTTCTCATTTCAATCACTGTTTTAATGGATTTGGGGATAAATGGAATAAAAACGAGGACTGTGCTGCATTATGGGATTTAGCATGTAGCTGTCATCGTTTACTCTGACGTGTCTTTCAAGACAATCCTCAACTCCTCACTGACTCCAAACTGTACTTCTGCATGAAACCCAATTTTTAGCCTCAATGGTCAAATGTCCTCAGGAGAATCTGTCTACAGTAGAAACCGTTGACAGCCTAAATCCGTCACAGCCGGCCAGTGCGGGGTCACACAGCCCATTACTCTGTTGATGCAGTTATAGTTATGTCTTTCTTTGTAGTCCCAGTGAAAGGTTGACGTGCCCCCAGATGACCGCCCCCCCCCCCCCCCCCCCCCCCCCCCCCCCCCCCCCTTCTCACAGGGGTCCTGCGATATCTCGGTTGTCTCCTTCCAGGCCTGAATGGGCACATTGTGCTGCCGCCCGCTGCTGCTCTGCAGACCACTAGGTCCTCAACACACACCTGTCAAGCCATGTCCTTGGCGCCTTGGGTGCTGAGACACTCCAGAGCCCCCCCTGCTGCACACATGGTTATTGAACCCTCGCACAACCCGCAAAGCGCACACCTCAAAGCAGTCGTACACGGACAAATAATCACATGCGCCTGCACAGATGTATGCAAAGACACAGACGTGTATACACAGTTCACGTGAACAGAGCATGCATGCATTCGCACACCTCAGCACACACACACACACACATACACACACAACACACACACACACACACACACACACACAAAGACCCAGTTTATTGGAAAAACACTTCGACGACCCCGCGCTTATGCCAAGGTTATATTCAGCGTGCAGGTCAGGCCTCAGAATTCGGAAAGGGTCAAGTTCCATATCTGTCAGGTTGGGGAGGGCAAGGGCACGGGCACGGGAGGTTGGAGTGCACATGCCTGCACATGGAAACAGGACTGAGAAGTGACCTGTAACTTGATCCGTGTCTTCAATCAGTTGCAGATTTTCTCCTTTTGAGTAGAGGTGGGTGGGTGTGGGGGGGGGGGGCATAGCTAGTTTCCCTTCCTCGCATATAGAATATGTAGGGTTTACGTAGGCTATTGAAATGTTCACCCCATTGAAAGGAAATGAATCAGAAACTGTTTACATGTTTAATAACTTTAGATGTGAAACAGTATGTCCACAAATGAATATACATTTTCAATTTGTATAATCTTGAAATCCTCAATAATATTGCAGATTTTTTTAAATTTTTTTTATGGTTGTAGCTTTTTAAATGTGTATTTGCTGGTTTTCTTATTTTGGACCATTTATCAGACAAATCCATACTGGGAATTTATTGAGGACATTCCATTATTTCACTATACTTTACAGAGCCGTCAAGCTTTTTTCCTAAATCCATCAGACTCACTAATGGTTCATCGATCCATTTTCACACTATTCATCGATTGTTTATTACCTTTACACTTATACGGTGCACTTACCTCTGTTGATTGCTCTCTGGGTGTTTTATGTTGTTGTGATGTATGGGTACGACACGCACTAATGCTTTTACTCAAATATAGTTTCTAACAGATAAGTAGAATCGTTTTAAATTGAATTGGCCAAACTGATTTTAGAATTGAACAGATAACTGGCACATTAATTGATAATGACAATAGTAAATATTTAGAGCTCTGAATCATTTGATTTGACTGTTATCAAAGAAAAAAGACACATATTTGTCGGTTGCAGCTCCATTGTGACAACTTTTGGATTCTGTTTTTTGTTGTGATCACATAAACCAAATCCCTTTTGAGCTTTTAAATGGTTTTAAAGTTTTTAAATGAATTAGAAAATGAAACCTCGGGCTCTCAAGCTCATTTTATAGACTAAATAGCTGCTTGATTAAACCCCCGAAATACATTTGATAGATGAATAAAGAATGAAAATAAATTATTTGCTGCTCTAGTTGTCAGAAAGATATTTTCTCTGAAAAGCTTTTGTGTGACCCGTGACCCACTGAAGGTAAACCTCCTCCCTGATCTGTTGCAGCTCTCGTCTCAAGTACACCCTCTCTGTCTCTGAGCATCTCTGCCTGGCCTTGGCCGGTAACCCTTCACAGAACAAAATGTGCCTCTCCACGTGGCGCCATCATCAAAGACAAAAAATGCTAAATGGCTGTTTGTACATGCACACAACGTGCACCCTCATCTAGGGGGCCTGCGGTGTCAAGTCCCACTAGTGTCACTCATGCAATTTTCCCCTCTATTGACTTTTATGTTGTGCTGCAAGGTTGGTCATCTTGGTGGGAATATGTATGTATTCCAAATAAAGACAAGCATGATTATCATAATGATATTCCCCTGCTAAGGTAAACAGCTTCATAGCCCCAGCAGAGGGTAAAATTGCGGGCGGCTGTGTGATAGTATGGCATTTTGACAGCTCCTTTCTGACGATGCATTTCGTGTGTATTTCACACCGGGCGTCATGGACATAAAGCCTTTTTTTTTAAGTACTGGCTTTGAGCGGGAATTGCTTGCGAGATCATGTGATAACGGAGATCTCGTTCTGGCTGGAAAAGCAATCTAGGGCCCGGGGACTGCAAAAAAACAGGATATTTACATAAGTATTCAAACGCATGAGCCTGCATACACCCACGTACAAAGGTTTAAAACGGAGGGGCTGTGTACCACTTTAGCTGAATGCATTATTCCGGAGGCTGTATGTGTTCCTCGCTCCTATCTTCTTTGTTTCTGCAGACGCAGACAAATGGCCACAAACAAGAAACACATGCACGTGCAGCACCTATTAACATACAGACTCGTATCCTTTGGTTTTCTCCCTTTCCAATTAAGGCCAATTAGGGCCCTTGTACGAGGACGTCTTCTGGGGAAGGACCCTCGTCCCTCGTCACCTCTTCTCATGGGTATGCCGGCTCGGAGCGTGAGGGAGAAATAGGAAGTGTGTGGAAAACTTAAAGGAGATGTGAGGAAGAAAGATGAGTGGAAAGAAGCATCGGCAATTAGTGAGAATAAAGGAGAAATGTAACTATACATAATCTTACCGCAGTTGCCGTCAACCTCACTCAATTGTTATCAGCTTCCCTGAATTTAATGTGACCCTTGGGGGTAAGGATGCTGCCCATGCATTATAAATGCCGCCCATTGACTTCTGCTGGTAACCTTTTCCACCCTTTCAAATGAGCAGCTCCCGACTGGCTATGATTACCTAACAGACAATAGTGCAATATAATATATTCAAGGGGCTTGTTCGTATTTCATTCCATGACTTAGTGATGTATTGTCCTCCTTTTCAGAATATCGTCAGGATTGTTGTATTTTAAAAATGTGTATATATATAGATGCCGACTTTCTCCCAGTGTGAGAGGTGTAATAGTTACATTTGGTGAAAGCCATGCTATGTTATCCTCAAAGTGCAGTTTACCCGGTGGGTTCAAATGAAATCTTTATAACGCTCGGTCATTTCTGTCGGCCGGAGCAGCTCATTTTAAAGTCTGTATAATCTATGAAATAGCTGCAAGTGGTTGAATACGTACCAAGAGGGTGTATGTTGCATACTTCACACAGGAGTACGCAGGTTACTCAAGGTCACTTGTACAAGATGCCGCCATTTCAATCCGTTTTTCTGTTCATTAGCCGTATCTCCTTTTGCCTCTGGCCTCAGCATGCACGGGCACGGCCTGTCCGTTACAGTGTCGCAACCACAGGGTCATTTAATTTCGAGCCCTGCTCCGCCGATTAGGGCCTTTTGTTGTGAGCGGCCGCGACTACTGTAACACGGGTGTTTGGGTCAGCGACGGCCACAATAGCTTAGTTACTCTCGCTGACTTCCTCTCTATTGCCGCTCCCTCTCTTTCTCAGCACATTTTCCACTTGGCTGATGAAATAAGCCGGGTCTTTGATGAGCTGTGGGCCGGGCCACAGCGCTGTGCCTCGTAAATGCTTTTATAGAGACGCACCACAGGCTGTCGACTTGGATCAGTCGTGCAGCGGCCGCGTGCGTCCACTGCGCCCTCATATGTGCTTTTGTCTCCTGATAGCACTTCTTCCCCTCCCCCCCCCCGTCACACAATGATAAGCTGCTGCTAGAGCCGCTAATGAATTTCAAGAATGCCCTAAGACGACAATATGGAACTTTTTCGCCCCAGAGGCAGGAAGGGTATTGTTGGTCAGCCCAGCACCTTTTCAGTGTGATTAGTCGTCTACCTTGAGGCGGCGTGACGCCGGAGGCTGACGTGGCCGACGGCTGCAAAGCCAACGTTGGTTTTGTAGAAGCAGACGGCGGATGCAAAATGCAAAGATTCATGAATATATAATGAAAGAAG
Organism: Reinhardtius hippoglossoides; assembly: GCA_006182925.3. Taxonomy (NCBI): domain Eukaryota; kingdom Metazoa; phylum Chordata; class Actinopteri; order Pleuronectiformes; family Pleuronectidae; genus Reinhardtius; species Reinhardtius hippoglossoides. The sequence continues at coordinate 8,772,829 of CM031692.1, forward strand.
TGATTATGTCTGTTGTGGTTTTGCGTCGAGTTTAGCTGGTCCAATTTCCTTCCGTCGCCCGTAACAATTTGCCTTCATTTTAATTTAGAAAGCGGCTGCATTAAGTGTTTAATTTTATACGATTAAAAGGAAAAAGGCTTGCTTTATCTTCCTTAACCCTTATTCTTTATTAGAGCCTTGTTCCCTGATGCATTGCTCCTCATTTTTTAACCACACGAAGCTGGGCAGAATGGTTTATTTTGATTGGAAAAACCCTCGTTGCCATTAAGTTCGGTAAGATAGTTGAAACGGGGAGGTCAACTAATTAATTTGTATGCTTTGGGAGGAAATGATAGTCAGCCGTTTCACTGGGGGAAGTGCACATCAACAAACGCATGGGGAAGGATTGCTTCCACACATCGGTTGGTGCTTTTGCTATAAAGCACTTTTTTTGGTTTCAAATGAGCATCATAAACAAAGTTGAAACTCATCATTGGGAGGTGTGGTCAGACACACGGCCTGCCGACCACACTCGGCAGCGATTGTCCAGCACATTGTTCCACAGTGAGTCACGCTTCCTGGGGGTGAAGTCCCATTTGGGGCGTAAGTTCACGGCACTGACGGCAGCATCGCCCGGCTGGTGTTTCATCATCTCTGTAATGTGGAAAACACTTTCGCCATGGAAACTCAAAACACCGCACGAGATAATGTGCCAGTGAAAAAGGACCAGAGAGAATCCTCCAAGGCCATGTTGCTACATATCTTCCCTTAGACTCAGCAGGGGGGGGGGGGGAATTGTTCACTTAAAATAAAACAGGAGTTCAATAGATCACTGTAGAATGCAACAAAAATCACTTATCATAAAACACCAATATAGTTTAATGTAGTCTACTGTCATAAAGTCAAGTTTCAGAAGTAGATGTAAACTACGCCGTAGCCTGACATCAACTTGTGATTGTGATGCAGACCGTAACAAATGTGATTGGTCCATTTGGCTGCATCACACTTCCTCCGACCGCGGTGACTGGACAAACACAAAAAACAAATCACACCTCTTTCTGCCTCAGTTGGTTAAATTGTTGTGCACATTATCTGTCACCCGAGCATTGAAGCTCCGGTACGACGTGACCTGCTTATTTCCAGGCGCCGCTGTTGAAAGTCCACAAAGAAACTGAGAGCGCGGTGGCAAAGAAAAACTCTTCTTTGCAAACCAGTGTTCGACACTCGCACAACAGCACAGACCTCCTCCTGTCTGTGTGGATCCGACACACCGGCCTTTTCCCGGGCTGTTTTCAACTAACTTCAAATTGAAAAAAACTGCCTCTGAGTGTTTGAAATCTTTCACTGTACTTGCACTTTCGGAGCATCTGGTTTGAAAAGTGCTGATGCAGAACAGTGCCGCTGCTCATCTCGTCAGTCTGGGAGGCGAAAAAACGTTAATGTTCCCGGGCCGGAGCTGTCAGCGGCGGCATCAGGTGTCCGATATCAAGACCACTGCCAGATGTGACGTGTGAGCAGTCGGTCGTAAATTGCTCTTTGAAATCACGCGATTTTAAATCCGCAAATTTCATTGCACATCCCCAAATAGTTTCAGACCACAAGTAGAATCCTGTAGTTTAGAAGAAGATATAATAGAAATTGCAACTAGGATATTGCTCAGAAAAAAACAAGACAGTGCTGAGTAACTGCACTCACGCTTTCATTAACACGCATCTTGGCATTAATAAGCAGCGTTCTCACACAGTGTCGTGTTGGGTCATCCGTTGCCTTCCGACTTCAGAGAAATCGCATATCTCCGGAACGAACATCTTAGTAGTAATGGTACAAGATTGCCTTCGGTGCCTGGAACCGCCTGGTGTACAATTTCTCTGATCCGAAAGCCTTTGAAGATATGACGGAAGCCTCGGTTCACAACTAATGGCTCTACTGTAACACAGCTGATTAGCGAGAGCGAGTTTGAATTCGGCTCTGAGGATGTGTCCCCGCTCGTCGAGGAGGAAGAGTGAATAATGCTCCTGCAAGAGGTAAATGTGTAAAATCAAAGATCTGCACAATCGCTGTAATTGCCGTAAATTAACAGGATGTATTGTAAGCAGATGATGAAAGTCGACCACGGCTCATTAAGCTGTCGAGGATATTCTTTTTTTTTTTTTTGTATTTTCTGCTGTCTGCGAACCCTCACTCCTTTTTCTGTGCAACAGTTTGCGGTCGGGATCGTAACAGTATGGCCTGGATTGTGTTCCTTTTCCAAACACTTCCAGGCCTTGCTAAATGACTGGCAGATGCTCCGCTGACCAGACCCGGCTTCGGCGGTTCAGCTGAATTGACCCGCGGCGTCTGTTTCCCCCGCGCCAAAGTCTCACATTTGATCAGCGAGCGAACAACAGATTTGATGAAGCGCGGCCACGGCGCTGCGTATTCAAGCCAAGATCGGTCGGGCTATTGTGCCCGGATGATATTTGGAAAGTTTGGCAACATAACAGCGTTTCTTTCCTCTTTTTGTAGCATCACTTTGGGAGAAAACGTTGAAGTTGTTATCAGTGACACACATGCACGGTATCAAACCCGGCAGCAGCTACAAACAATGCATTTCTTTATATTTGTTTCTTTCTCCCTGCTTTGTTTAGGTCTATTTACATAGAAAGTGCCAGTGCTTTTAAAAGATGCGTTGACGTGTCCTTTTCTTAATTCTCTCCAATCCGATATCTGTCTAATTTCCATTGTAAACACAGTGCCAGTAATTACTCCTTCTTAATTTTGGCTTATTATTCAAGACCCTCACCCGGCTACAGACGCCTCAATTACAGAAGTGTTGAAGCTCATCAGTTCTATTGTTGCAGGTGAGATTCAATTAGAACTCACGTGAAAAGATAGTTTGCATCACAATAAGGGGAAGGGGCACGTGTTCTCTCTGCTCCCGAGGTGAAGACAAAACAGTCTTTTCACTTTCATTAAATACAATTTGGATCCAGCTCCTTTTTAAAAACCCCGCACATGTAGCCGATTAATTCAGTCGCAATCACGCCGAAAACCACTTCATCTGCGTGTTAGCCTCGCGTAAAGGTTTATATTGAACGCGGACGGCGAAAAACGTAATAACGAGTGGAGGCTGAAAGAGAGGAAGTGGTAAAAGATGGATTTAAACAGAGGCCGAGAGGCAGAGCAGGAGAGCAAAAAATGTGCACGGGGGGGAAAACGAGATGGCGCAAAAAAGGGTTGAGTGAGCGAGGCGGCCATCAAAATGCTAATGCTGTATGGGATATTTACTGCGGGAGTGTTAATGCGGTTTAAAACAGGCTCTTTGTCCTGCAGCCCATCACCGAGCCCCTGTTGGGCCCTAATAAATCAGCCATTAAAAGCTGATGTGACCTGAATAGCTCTTCATACGGCGGCAAATCGGCGCTCCGTCGCCCAGTGTGCGAACCAGACAACAGCTGAAAAATGTATGAAGATGCCACTTAATAATGGCCGTCCCAGAAGAGAGCAAAAAAGTTTGTGTTTTTTTTTTTTTGCGTGTGAATGTGACAAACTGACACTGCAGGCACTTCAGAAAATTATTTTTCAGTTTTTTGGGGGGGGGTTATTTTTCCGGAGCTGGAGTCTTAGATGTGCACAGGCCTGTTATCCCTGAGTTAGAGAGTCGAGCTGGCAGACATTTAAAGTTCCCCCCGTTTTTTTTTTTTTGCTGGAGTGTTTAATTATGTCCCCTGTCAGCTATTCTGAAAGAATCAGTGTTGCCATGTTTTGTGTTCCGTTCCCTCTCTCTCTCGCTCTCGCTCTCGCTCTCGCTCTCTCTCTCTTTCTCTCTCTCTCTCTCTCTCTCTTCTCTCTCTCCTCTCTCTCTCTCTCTCCTCCCTCCTCCCTCTCTCTCTCTCTCCTCTAAACCCGCTTCCTCTCTGTGTTTCCTTTCCAGGACAGACCATGGTTTTATTATCTGGCATGTGACGCGCCGGATCGGTGAGGAGAACACTCGAGAATCGCTCCCCCCCCCCCCCCCCCCAACCCCCCCGCCTCTTTCACGCCCAGAGGTATTGTTGGATTTTTAAATTTTTTTATCACCATCTCTGAACCATGACAAACGGAGCTGAAATTGTACACAGCAAATAGGCAGTAGATCCCCGGATTAAGTCCACAAGCAGGCCCCCCCCCCCCACACCACCCGCCCCACCGCGGTAATGAAGATCGTTCATGGTGGCCAATTGGGCATCGCTCTTTGTGTGCAGTAGGGTGTTTATTAAAATGATTCATGATAGGTACTCATCTACTTATGCAAATCTGTGGGACAACATTGGTAAGTCTTTAATATCTGCCACCAGCGACAGGGAGGGCTGTTTTTTTGGAGGGGGGGGGGGGGGGCATCTACCGAGCTTGTTTGGATTTCATTCCCTGATGCAAATGATGTTTTCAGTGTAATCATGCAAAAGCGCAGCTGGCTTCCATTTCTCCACACCTCGACACTCCTGCACACCCCCCCCCCCCCCCCCCCCCCTTGCCGCCAACACCTTCACGCACCCAGAGCGCCGCTCGTCTGTTTGCCACTGTTGTCTCCCACAGCCCCCGTGTTTGCTCCCTGCCTCTCGTCCTTATCTTTTTTTTCATTTTTTTTTCATTTCCTTGCTCACTTGTCATGCCAGCTCAAGCCCACCCCTCCTCATCCCATCAACACACTACACTTCCCTCCATCGCGGCCGCCCTCCCCTCCACCGAGCGGAGCCTCCAGCCTCGCTGCCTCCCGTGGCGATGCTGGATTGAATTCAATTAGGTAGATTGTTTGCCCTCCAGAGTTTAGTGGGCTCCGTGGATGATAGGTTTGCCTGCCGACAGTCCCACTCACTCACTCACACACACACACACACACACACACCTACACACACACCTACACTCACACAAACATGTCCTGCTACATCCATCTAGCCTGTTTCCCCTCCGTTTGACTCAATGCATCTACCAGCCTTTTCCCTCTTTTCTTGACAGCATCCTAGCGGCACTGCATACATTGTTATTTTTTTGTGCATACGTTGTTTACACATTCCGAGGCCCTGTTCCCATTTTCTGTTATTTTCAAGATATTGTATTCAAAGCGATCAAGGCATAGAATCTGTCTCTGTGGGAGAATGTGTCATATCACCTTTTTGATAAGCCCTAGGCCACAGGGGGGCTTATATTCCTCATGTGGCTGTTTCAGGAGGGATGATGTGATGGGTGTTTTCAGGGGGGGGGGGGGGGGGGGGGGGGTAATTGGGGACTACGTTCGTGCTCAATCCCAGCGACTATACTCACACTTCGCCCAGGATTAATTTGCCAGTTTCTCCTGCACATCCAGCACAAAAGATAGGATAGTAAAATGTTGCTGACATCGGAGTAATGTTCACATTAGTCGCAAGGTGAAAATAGTATCGGGCTGTCATTTGAATAACATTGAGAGCAGCAGGCGGCCGTGCGTGGCGTTGGCTCACGCTTTTTCAGATACGAAGTGTAAATCTGGTTCAGACATAATGGGCCTTTGGCCTCTATTCTCTGTAAGAAAAGAAAAAAGCTAATACATTTCAGCGACTTGTCCTGCAACCCGCTGCTTTCCTTCCAGCTGCCACGCTGTGAGAGCGCGTACGGGTGCTTCTCAGATATCAGATACTCTATTAGGGCTGAAAGATGTCAAACGAATTAAAAGCCGGGAGTCGCTTTCATGATAAATATCCTAATGCGTCCCGACGTGGAATTACGACCTTCATTTGATGCACCTTCTTTTTTCCCTAATTCGTGGTCGCTTTGGATTAAGTGCGATCGGCTTCCCCGGTGATAACTTTTTGGCTGAAGAAGGCAAAAAAAAGAAAATCCCATTTGCGTTCCAAGCGCAGTCATTTGTAACAGAAGTGAGAGATTTCATCAAGGACAGATCTGTAAACCTTCAACTACAGCACTCGTTTGCAGCCTTGTGAGAGAACATGAACCTCTGGAGCCTCCTACGATGCTTTGCATACCCAACATGGTTGCCCATAGCATCCGGCCATTCAAGTTAGTTTGACCATAATGGCCCGATGATGACACCGGCCCTGCCAAGGTTTGGTTCTGTTATTTTAAAGCCCTGCCATTTGTTTTCCTAGTGTGATCCTGCCCAAACAGCTTGAAATGATGCAAAGCAGGTCATTTGAATGGGAGGGGAGTAGAAACCCTTTCGGCCGGTGTCGGCAGTGTTCTCGAATTTGCATCCTCTCCAGAGGTAGTTGACTTTGCACGTCTTTGTTGTTGTTGTTGTTGTTGCTGTTGTTGTTGTTCTCCTGTTTCTTGGGCAACTACGGTCGGCACCAGAGCAGCCTCGGCTCAAGGATAACAGACTCAAAGGCCCCTCTCTAAGTGACCAAATTATTTAAAAGGCACACATTGCTTGATGTAGTGCACGGCTGATAATGGCAAATTTGTTGACCCTTTTTTCTTGCAAATTGCTGTCGTCAAGACAACTGCAACCTGCCGGAGACGTATTTGCTCAGACATGTTTGTGGTCATTTTGTCTCAGTGGACAGGGAGTTCACGGGAGAACTCTCCCGCAGCTGCAGGAAAATGTTATTTAATCATCTCACCATCATAGCTTTTATTATATTTTCTATATGTAAACTGAGATAAGGGATAACTGTGGTGCACAGATAATTTGTGTTTATCTGCCAGATCGGATTGTTATTGATTTTAACCTCAGCACATTCACATACATTCACTATACTATTTGCATTTAGAATCATTAATGAGAAGCATTATTCAGGCCAGTTGTTAATGGCAGCTTCTTTTTTTTTTTTTGAATACATTTCATTTGTAAAGCTGCACGCCACAGTAGGGCATTCATTTATTTTTGCTTGGGCTATTGTATTGTTCTGCAACTCATTATCCACAGTGTCGAGTCCTTTTAGAATCTGTATTTAACTGTGGACATGCTTGATCAGCATATAGGCTTCTGTATGCATACATATGACAGCTGGCATGTGTGTGTGTGTGCATACAGTAAACGCATATGTATTTCTTATTAATGTGGTTTTTGCTGACAGACTCTGCATGTCCCCCCCCCCCCCCCCCCCCCCCCCCCACCTTATTCCAATACACTATTCATGACTTCAGTGGCCCTTCATCACTCGCTTTAACTGCATCATCATGCTAAAAGCACTTTATTTGGACTTCTTTACATCCTGCAAATGCTGCGGCCTTTCGATGCACCATAACACAACAGGGCTAATGGTGTTATCACAGAACTGATTAACAGATAACAAATTAAAAACAATTACATAGAAAAGTTAAAAGCTAAAGGCATAGGTTATAAGAGAAGATCAATTCCATTTTTACATCTGCAAAGCGTGAAGCCTGGCTCTTTCTGCAGGTGCCGAAATCCACCTCGCAGCGCCTCCACCCTGCTCGCTTATTAACACGTTATGTCTTTGTTTAAATTGTACAAAAAGAATCCGCGGCGATGACAAAACTCCTTGAAATATGTGTTAATTAGCGAGCTTCAGAGGAAGCCAGACGCCGTCGCTTTTGAACGCAGCCACGCAAGCTGTGTTCCCTCGTTTCCCAGACTCGCTATAGGGTCGGCGAACCACCTGCTGGCTGTAGCTCGGTTTGTTTTTTCCTTATTTAGCAGTCGGGTTTTTTTCTTCTCTCCCTCTTTCTCTCATGCCATTGCTTGTCACCGCCCTCTACCTTAGTCACAGAGGGCTACACCGCTATTCCCCTTGATTTCTACACCTAAGAGCTCCTCTGACAATGGAGCTCTTAGCTTCCCCCCCCGAAGTTTGACAACGAGAACAGCGAATTTGGACAGAGCTATTTCGGTATGAGAAGGGAGATGTTAGCACAGGATCCTGCCTCGTGCCCACATGGCTGCTCTCCTGGTACCTGCGCTGACAGCTCGGATGTCTTAATAAAACAACACCCCCGACAGGGAAGCTCGCACAGCAGCTCGACGGCCTCTCTCCATCTCCTCGTTCTCCTTTCACTCTCACATCGTCTCTCTGTTTCCCCCCCCCCCCCCTCCCCTCTTCCCCCTCCTCCTCGCCATGACCGTTTATGCAAATGTAAACGAACACGCCGATCTGTTGATGACGATTAGATTCAAAACGCCGCCAGCACCTCTGGGGCCACGCTCATATCATCTGGCGCGACAGAAGAAAGCAGAAATGGCGATCATTTGAGAGGCTCTGATGTTATGTGGGCTCCGGGGGGGGGGGCATTGGGTTAGAGAGACATGGTAAGAGGATACTGAAGCCAGAGAGGTTGTCCAGTAACTTGGAGAGTTTCCTCCCCCTTGAACTCGTGCTACACCCCATCCAAAGCTTCAGCTCCAGCAAGGTGTGCAGCTCTAATCAGCTCGGTTTGAAGTACGGAGGCAGCAGACTTTACGGAGGAGCCAAGATCTCTTAGGACATGAAGGGGAGAGAGGCGAGGGAGGAGAGGCCGAGATTACTGCTGGTCTTTTTATAGAGGATCACTCCATCTTGTCCTTTTTATCTCACTCATTAGCCCTTGCGTTCCCCCCGGAGGGCGATTCGCTCTTTCTGTCTCTCGCTAAGACCAAGGCCACTTCCCTCAGTTTGGCAAGGCACCGGTCTGGCCATCGCTTAACCAAATATGAGTTTCCAGCCTTTCCTGTCACTATCAAGTCACAGTCAGAGCCACTCGTGTTCTGGCAGGTACAGGAAGAGAGGAAAGGGGAGATGGATGAATACCGATTGCACATGCTTTCCTTTGTTGGCAGTGGAGGCTGTAGGCCCGGTGACATACCTTTACTTCATTGTCTTCCCCCTCTAATTCCCTCCATTTCCTCCTTCCCTTCGGCGAGTACCCGTGAAATCAGACATCCCTCTGTGCCCGTCAAAAAAATAACCAACACTCTGCCACTCTGCGACTGGCTGTCAGGGGAGTTCACCGCCTGACAACCGGCGTACACGCTGAGGTAATCAGAAGTTGTCAAACGTGAAGTGTCCTCAGCCACGAGCGAGAGAGAGTGTGTGCGCCGCACTCGCGCCGTCCATCGCCGGAGCTTTGGCTGCGGTGTAGGTGTGCTAATGGCCTCTTTATCAACAGGGATCATTATATAATGTCCTGCGACCGCATATTTGGCGGCGAAATTGTTGTTTAGCCGAGGAAAATGGAGACACAGATGGATAATAGGAGCTCGTTGTCGCTGCCCCAGCCCAGTTCTGTGATGGAGCACGCACGCACACTTTCATGACCTCTTATGATTATACATCATTCTCAAGTACACCGAGTGCTGCTCCTTTCTACACATTCCCAAGTGGTTTATGAACATTTTATTTACATATTTGTTCTCCATATGCGCGGCCTGCTCCTTAGCGGCGGCGGCAGCGGCGGCGCCCGTCTTGTAAAAACACAAGCAGGGAAATTATTGATTTGCATCTGTTTATTGAGGACGAGGCAGAGCACCTCCCTTCTGTCAGCCCCTCACGAGGATCCCAAAGGTGTCATCGCGCCCGTCTGTCCTTTTTACGCCCGGCTCTAAAACGCAGACAGGGGCTGCAATCTGCTTCTGCCCTCCCTTGGATTTTATTTACAGCCCCATCCTGGTAATAAAGCCCACAATTTATGACTTTCTTTTTAATTAGAAATAATGTCTTGTAGAGTTAAAGTGATGGATGGTTTAATCAATATATAGACTGCGGCTGGCCCCCCCCGATGATGGACGCCGCTATTGACAGCGCGCGGAGTAGCCTAACTTAACACTTTGTCTTTCAAAGAAATATGTAGTGTTTTGTCTGGTGATGGAAACTGTACACTGGTCCCCCTTTCTGTGTCTCTTCATTCTTCCTCCCTCCAGTGCCACTGTCTCTTGCTTCTCCGTCAACACTTTCACTACAGGCAATCTTTCCCCCCCGAATGAATCAACCCTCTCCTGTCACACTGTATTGAAGCAATTATTTTACCTCCGTTGAAACCCCATTGTGTTGTGTGCCACATTTTGCTCAGGTTTTTAATAAAATAAGTGCTGAAGGTGGTTTCCCATGAATGGAACCTGACAAGCTGGGAGGAATGCAATTCTCAAATAGGTGATTCAGATCGGAGATTTTCTCTTTGTTAATTGGATAAAGCCATTTTTTTTCTTTTCGAGGGTTCAGAGAATACAGAGCAAATAGGATTTTCAAGCAGAATAATTAAATAGGATCAAGTAAATGGGGTTCTGTTTCCTGGCACGGGGGGGGGGGTTGCGTAATATACACTCGACGGTAGTTACATTTTTGTCGTACCTGGCGTGAACATGCGTCGTGGGTGATCCAGTCACAAGTAGAGTCAATAACTCAGGATGCGTCTCGAGTGACCACTTGTCATTGGATCCCACTTCCTCCCACAAATACACTCGTGTGTCTTTGCTGTTTGCCAAGACCAAATTGTGTTGTTGTGTGTCGCCGGTCTCACCGTGACAGACAGGGGTGTGTGTGTGTGTGTGTGTGTGTGTGTGTGTGTGTGTGTGTGTGTGTGTGTGTGTGTGTGTGTGTGTGTGTGTGTGTGTGTGTGTGTGTGTGTGTGTGTGTGTGTGTGGTGTGTGGTGTGTGTGGTGTGTGTGTGTGTGTGTGGTGTGTGTGTGTGTGTGTGTGTGTGTGTGTGTGTGTGAGGCAAGGAGGGGCTGAGCAAATCAATGCACGGGGGCTCTATAGAGAAATACGATTTTTTCCCATTTAAAATCAATAAATGGCAGTCCCAGTTTAAATTGTGGCGAGCCGTCACAAACAAATCAACGTATGGGAAACACTGAGAAGTGTCGTGATATTTTCTGCTAAATGTAGCAGCCAGAGAACGTCAGTGCAGTAGGTGCTCTTTTTTTTTTGTGGCCCAGGAAATAGTGGCGTTCACACTGTTTGAAGCCTCCGTCCTCCAAATGTGGTCGGAGTTCTCACCCCAATGCATCTTGGGTACATTCGCACCTGAGCGTGTTCGAGCTGGATGTTAATGGCAGGTCTGAACAGGGCCTCGGTGTTTTGCCAAACACTCATCACAAATTTGAAACGGTGATTCAATCGTCTGTCACTACCCGAAGAAGGTACTTGTTTTATTCTCTATCTCTGTCAATCACAATTTACTGGAATGTTCAGTTTTATTATCTGGCAGACAAACAATCATATTGTTTGTATTAGAAACACTGCATGACCTCACCTTTTAGAAGTTGGAATCAGCGAATGGATGAATTCACATAATTAAATAAACCTGTTTGTCTACTCAATAATTCAGCTTTTATTTGGCACATTTGTTCCACTGAAATTTTAAAAGCCTGCTGTATGTTGTATGTAGTGAATTAGCTGGAAGTAACAACACCGTAGGGATTGTCTCCTTTTCTACAAAGTTTAATAAATAACAATATTAATACAATAATATACACCAGGGGGTTTAATCTTTTCAAAATCAGGCCGATCTTATCCTATCACAAAGAGCATATTTCACAGGCTCAAGTTTACGAAGTTACTAAAGTAAAAAAACTACATTCAGAAGGTGAATCACATTGAGGTCGTATCATTTTTGTGTCCTTCCTTCACTGTCACAAATTCATTATTGGAACCTGATGCATGTCGCTACCATTCAGACCACCTACCTTTTTTAAAAAGAGCACTAATAGACAGGATGATCTTATCCCTGCACACACAGACACACACAGCAACATAATATCACCTGCCCTCTAAGACCGACCACAATGCCGTTCTTTCTCGTTGATTAGTGTTGCATTCACTGCCCAGGGCAAGCAGAGGCCCTAATAATTACTTTATGCTTTGTTTTCACGGTCTCCGGAATAGAGTAACCACGGATGACATGGATCCCATGCTTCGAGTCCCTCTAGTCAATGGTTAACTGTTCTGCGGCGAGTCAAAGCATCCGGGCTCTGTTGCAACTGACCGCTCTCGTGTAGATCCTGACCCGCGTATGTTTTCGTCGCCCCCCCGATGGCCTCATTTCTGCCCCCTTTTCTCCGTTCCCTCATTCTGCTGGCATGTCTCAGCTTATCTGCCTCCTTTGTGCAACATAAGCTCGCAGATAAGCAGTATATTGGCCCGGGTTACTCATGTCTGTCTTGTTCATTCATCAGAATCCTCTAATTCTCCCCCCCCCCCAGAAACCTATTTCCCAGACTGCAGGTGGCCCCGTGTTGCAATACCGAGGGCCGCGCCTGATCTCTCCAAAGCAAACATAGACATTTAGTCACCGCTGCCGCTTTTGTATTCCCTGCGAGTGCCGGTAATGCCCCAATATGTATGTGCGCTGCGAGTGTACACACGACTAATCTCGGAGACAGTGTGAAAACATACCACCGATAGGTACGCAGCTTGAGGCCCAGATTAGCCTGCGAAGTCGGGAATTATTCATTTGTTGTATTTGCCCCCTCTCTTTATTCCCGGTTGACAGATAGGTGGCATGTACAGAATAAACAGAATCCTACTGGAGATCTTAAACAGGGGGGGGGTTTACCCTGTAAAGCCATAGAGTCCACAGGTGTTTCCAGTTGTGCTAAGTCTGGAAAATGCCTCCAGCGGTCTTTCAGGTTCGACTTGCTCAAAGCCTGACCCAGTTCTTGCAGTTCCTCGACGCGGCGTGTACAGTAACAATGTTAGAAACCCGGAGTGAGAGCTTCAGCCGGAGCCTGCTCCGTCGGTCGGGGTCAGCGGCGACCATGATCTCTGTTCTCGGCAGTTAATTAGGAATTAGAACGTGGCACGACCCTCAGGATGTTCTCCACGGTCGGAATAATGAACACCTGGAAATTGTGAGGAGCAAGAGCAAGGGGGGGGAAAACAATTTGGCTTGTGCACAAGTAAGCCATTAAGACTTGTGAACTCCTGTGGCCTTTATAATTGCGCTCCAATCTTATTTTTGTCTTTTCTTTTTCTCAACTTGTATCTCTCTGCGTGAAAGTATATATATTTATTTAATATATATATAGAAATATTTGACACCAGATCCGATGTTTAACAGTTTGAGGTACAGTGGAATTTATTCAGCACTAATTAACTTTAACCAAATCCTTCCCGGCGCTAATGAAATCCGACTCCCTCGTGTTTTACATGAATTAGCATTGCTGTAATTTGATAATTTCACATTTATTTTTGACTGATTGTTGAGACAAATTTCTTCATATTTTTGAAGCAATTCATCAAGTGGACGATTAAAAAGTTAAACCAATAGTTTGTTTTAGACTCTAGACTCTTAAATACTACTAATACATTTACTGTGCTATTAGGTTATGTCAAATATCGGCTTTTAAAAGAAATAGTCAAATTAGAATTGCTAGAAAAGATTGAGATCATGCAAGTAAAGGAATAAAATACAAAATTAAATGATTGCAGCATTGCACCCTGTTGTGCGTGTTGTGTGGAGCATTGTCAAGCTGTGAATTCCCAGTGACGTCTATGTTGCCTGGTTTTATACTAGACACTAATAAAAACCACAAACTGTCCCTGGGCTGTTTGTGAATTCAGAAAGGAATGCAGTACAGGTGCAGCATGGGTTCCACTGCTCCCCCCCCCCCCCCCCCCCCCCCCAAACAAATGACATACACATACAGACAAAAAAATAAATAATCCAATTTAACCTATAATCTTCACTTTCACTTCCCTGGTGCAGCTGGGGTGTGTGTTCATGGGGGCCAACAGTGATTTTAATTCTCCATGTGTATATATATATAAGCTCCCTTGTGTCGTTTCGTAATGATCTGGCCCAATGCCTTGATTTGAATTGGTGGATTTTTTTTTTTTACTGCCCGAGTAGTTGGAATATGATACAGCTGCTCACATTACTACCCACATTATTTTATCAACTGCATTCGCAGGGTCGCAGTGCAGTGCAGAATATGGTGTGTGTGTCCCCCCCCCCCCCACACACACACACGCACACATCCGGTTTGGCTGTGCTGGCAGTGAGCATGCATGCCCCAGTACACACAGTCCCCTAGATGCAGTCTGGCAGGCCCGGTGAATCATCTTCCCATCACAGGTGGAGGAAATACAACAGCGGGATTGGCAGTCGCAGAAGGTGGCGTCTGGCCCCGACTGTTGAGTGAGGTGTTTGGCTTCCTCTGGGAATGAGGATGGGTCCTATTTTTTTCGGGAAACTAGTTGTGCAACTTTTTTTTATTTTGGCTCTTCCCAGAAATGACGCGCCAGTACACACACGCACACACGCATTTCTAAACGTGTCCAGGACCAGTCTTCTTTTCTTCCATGTACAGTTGTGCCAGCCTGTTTAACACTAACCGTTTCATCCTCGCTCTCGCTGGAAGGTGAGGGCCGCCGATCAAAGGCAGAATCCTCGGGGCCAACAGGGGGCCCAGCACGAAGCAGCAGATGTTTCCCGGTATCTGTTAGAGCTATCCTTATTTAACCAGCCCCGGCTAATGGCCCTCGCCGGTGTCTGATACAGCAGATCACTTTTCCTTCTCTTTTGTGTGGGGGACATGGGACAGGAGGCAAAAAAAAAAACGGCGGAGATATCTTGTTCCTCTGTGACACTCTCATTGTGCGTCCTCGGTGGATTTCTGGCCAGAAAAAAATCCCTTTCATAGTAATTGGGTGTGAATGAAACACTTGTGCTCGCCTGTTGTCTACAGTGGAGCGCTGCACTCTAGGCCGGTGGTTAAACAAGCCAAGAAGAGAGGGCAGGAAAGAGGGGGAAGAAAACTGGTTGTGGGGGGGGTGTTTATGGGAAAGAGAAAGGAATCAAGAGGAGATACTGGCAGGAAAAGAACAGCATGCGAGGGAAACGACAAAGAAACGTGGGCATTGTAGTTTGAAGGGGAAGCGAAGCAAACAGAAAATACGAAAGTTTGAAAGGCGAGGAAGATTTTTAAGGGTTTGCGGTGTTTGAGAATATAAATTAAAAACCCAAAAAACAATTTGCAAATATCAAATACAAAGTGGACGAGCGCAGACACAGCAGCGCAGCTCAGGTCCTGGTTCTTCCCGGGACATACTGCAGATTGATTGAGAGATTCGTCGTCGGGTCCTAATTGTGCTGCGCCATCTGCCCAAGTTACGGAACCTGCCAGGCATGTGACAGTTTCCAACAGGCTCACTGACGAGCAGATGTGGGCCGGATCGTGTGTGTGTGTGTGTGTGTGTGTGTGTGTGTGTGTGTGTGTGTGTGTGTGTGTGTGTGTGTGTGTGTGTGTGTGTGTGTGTGTGTGTGTGTGTGTGTGTGTGTGTGTGTGTGTGTGTGTGTGTGTGTGTGTGTGTGTGTGTGTGTGTGTGTGTGTGTGTGTGTGTGTGTGTGTGTGTGTGTGTGTGTGTGTGTGTGTGTGTGTGTGTGTGTGTGTGTGTGAGAGAGATCACATCTTTTTTTTTTTTTAAAGGGAATTAAGACGAGAGCTGACATGCCAGTGCACATGGTGGAAGATACTTCATTTTTTTAAATGCTGGAAAACGTCCTAATGCTGCGTTGTCTTGTCTTTTCTTCATCGGCCACCGGCTCCATCTGTTACGTTGGTCATTGTCGCTGACAGTGTTTCTATTGATATAACAGCCTCCGACAAATGTCATAGCCAAAGAATGGATTTCCATAAATCAATCAACCGTTTTCTTTTTTTTTTTTATCCTCCCTCATTTCCACAATTGAAACCCATTGCTGGTGGAATTACCAATGGAAACAACCAAATGCTCCAAACAGACCGTGCATACTGATTTATCCCCGTAGATTTACTTGGTATTCGATGAGATGGTCAAACACAGATTTCTTTTTTTTTTCCCCATCACATATATTAACAAGGCACCTGCTGAAAACCCACAGGACTTTCCCACATTAATTAAATCAATTAGTCCCCCCTGAGGTTTGGTAATGTAAGAGGAATAGTTTTTTTTTACATTTCAGGGGGATGTGCTTATTCGCTTTCATGCAGATTCCCATATGATAAATATGAAGCTAGCTTGCAGGTTGAATATTCCCTTTCAAACCCATCCAGTTCCAAATGGACAATAGACAAGGACAAAATAAATCCAACCACCTATGACGGATTCAATTAAAACATTCATAAATACTTGCTTAAAGCACCCGGAGCTCCAGAATGTCACCGAAAAAACGTAAGAGCACAAACACGGTTGGCGCTTTGAAGGCCAGAGTATCTCTTCAATCAGACACCGGAGTGAACGGAACAAAGTAAGGGGAAGCCGCTCCGCTATTGAAGCAATATCACACTGCTCTCTACTTACAGATACACATGCGTGATAGCAGTCAGCTGATATCGGACACCTTTGTCTTAGCAACGCAACGGGGACACTGGATTAGCAACACACGATAATTGCATTTGCATATCAAATCGCCGGATTCACTGTTCTGCTGCTGCTTTATTCCAGCCGGGGGTTTTGATGTCCTCACACACTCTGTGTTAAATTGTCACTATTATAACTTTGATTAATTAATTAACAATGAATCTACAACTGTTTTGTGAGCTTTCACATCTGCAAAACGTGTGTATATTTATTTGAAAAGTACAATTTCCACCACGTTCGTCCATTGTCCCTTATAAATTCCGGCTGAACTCTATTCTCCCCTCTATGAACATTTAACGGCCCCGTTCACTGACTTATCAAGCTGCAGTTTCTCCAGCAAAAAAGAAAAAAGAAAAGAAATTACATGGACTCCTTGTAAATGTCCGGCAACTATCCGAGCCACTAAATGTGACAGTAAAGTAATTGATTTTTAATTTAACGTCCCCGGCTACAGATTTCCTGGACGTCACTCCCAGGCAGTGTGACAGTCGGAGCAGTTCAGAAAAAATGAAATGTTGAGAAAGTCAGGCTGTTTGACGTGCACGACACTTTAAATCAAATATCATCAGAGATATGAAGGGGGAAAAAAGGGATAAATACACAGTCTGCTGTTGTCGTATTTGTGTCTTTCAGGATTTGCCGCAACCCCCGTCTCCTTTCCTTGATGCCGTCACCGGCGACAGGGGACGTTGGCATGTGTTTCATATTCTGCATACTCATATCCCTAAGTCCCTCTCGTAATTATTATTCAGTAGATGCACTGTTTGGCACAAGGACAAAAGTTTGAATAATTTATGCAAGGCCGTCATCAATTTTTGAAAAACGGCCCTGGCCTTTTCTCGTGCTTTTAACTAAATAGATGCACTTCAGCTCGGACATAAAACGACCGCGAGGAACAGAGGAAAACTTTATTTATATCTTTACGTAAACTTTGAACCAATGCTGCCGGAGGAGAGTACATTAAGGTTTGCTAAGTCCGGCTCAAATAAATGTTTTATTTGTCCTCCCCGAGCTCCCATCGGGATAAAACTACCATATGAAAAATTTAAAAATAATAATAGCACCACGGCTCGCTTCCTGGCGTTCTGTAGAAGTCAGCTTCCCGGACAAGGTACTTGGGAGATGAGCTGGGTATGATACACTTCCTCTGGATGCGTCCCTGAGGGCTCTCACCTGACGACTCTGAGTTATTTCCAGCGCAGTGCTCAGAGAAGGTGGTCCGCCGAGAGAAAAGAAAGGGGGACTTTGTTATTCCTCGTCCCGGGAGAAAGTGCTCTATATTTACTTTAATGAAGGAGGGGGGGGGGGACGATGCAAATAAACTCCCTTTATTGTGAACCTCTTCTCCACTCTTGTCCACATAATTCCACTTTCCGTGAATCCCCCCCCCCCCCCCCCCCCCCTAATCCTGCTTGTAAATGTTTTCCCCCTGCATTGTCCGCTGGGTTGGATTTCAGTAATCTATGGGCTGGACACTTTAATCCATCCCTGTTGCCAGCACGCAGGAAGGGATGTTGGATATACTTTTACTGGCTCTTTTGTTAAAAACGGAAAATTGGCACTTGTCCCTTAATTTCTAAATAGGCTGTGTTTAGTGGACAGGAGACCATTATCCAGAATTCTGGATCTAAGCAGGCAAGATTGAATAATGCGCTTTTTGGCTTCGCTTTCGGTCGCCGGTGATTGAGTATTTAAAAGAAAAACATTAAAAGGATGCGTTTATCTGTTCTGATCCTTTTTCTTTTTTTTTTTAACCTGCCACACAAAACTCTTAGGTACTTACCGAAAGGCATTTGTCTCCAAAAATGTGATTACATCATTACTTCCTCCTTATACGGACATATTTGTGAGTGGTTTAAATCAAAGAAGATTGTCATATAAGTTGTAGTTGGTTAAACCATCATTGGTAAAAGATTGAATCAAGGTTTTTTGGACTAAACCCTCGTTAGTCCACCAACCGATAATTTATAGAAAGTATAAATTCCTGATAAACTTCACGTTGTCGCTGCTGCAGTCTTTTCAGCACAGACACGTTAAATGACATATGTTTCCAGGCCGAGCTCATCACATTCTATTACTTTTCCCTCCACGCAGACTTAGTTTCCATTTAAACCTGCTGTTAGCATCTGCGGAACGAATCAATAACCCAGCGGAGTGTGTTATTTGCATGATAACCGCGGTTATCACCCAAAAGAGTAAAAGCTTCGGGAGGAGAGTCGCTCCACATCAGGAACGAGGAGACTCGATAGGGTCGAGTCCTCCGACCTTCAGAAAGACGAGTTCAGGGGAGATTAGGTGAAATCGAGGAATTAGCGACTTTGCCTGTGCTTGATAAACCGTTCGCTTAGGAAAATCGAGGGCAGCGATGCGGCAATATTAAAAAAACGGCTTACTTAGTTTTGTTCTTGCTCCGTCTCATTCTTATTCTGAGGGGAAAAACAGATCGATGTGCTTCACTTGGTTGGGAGACCCACGGGATGTATTACTTGTCCGTGACAAGAAGCTCCAAAGCCAAGATTCCCGATGCCAGACCGACATCTCAGATGCATCTCACTTCATAACCTGACCTCCGGAGCTGTGGATTTTTTTTTTTACATATTAACAAAAGAAAAATATTTGGTTGCGGCTTGGGCTTGGCCTGGATATCCCACTTGCTCTCTGCTTCTGGTGGGTTGTCCGATTTTCATGCCTGATCATTTATTACGGCGTAGAAGGACGTGTCTGCAGACAGTGATGGAGGATGCTGAATACTCAAGTATACTTTACTCCGAGACCAAAAAAAACCCACATGTGGTTTGAACAATACATTCTCACATCGTGGACAAAGCAGATGTGAGACACTATCTGTAATCTCTGCTGAGGTTTTTAGGACAGGGTTTCCACAGCATCCTAAAAAGTCTAAGATCTAGGTCCTAATTATATCAAACTTCTTCTAATGCTTAAAAAGTATTAAATATGTTACAATATTAAGTACTAGGTCTAAAATACTTGTCGGTGTATCTTAAGTATGTCAATATTAATTTAATGCTACTTCCATACCTTAATTTTGGTCGATAATTTAACGCTGCTTCTGTTGCTCTTAAATTTTTAAGAGCAATTTTTATCTCTGTGTTCTAGGTCTTTCTCATCAATACAGATTTAGTACATTGAGGTAAACTACAAATAAGACTAACGCAGAACTGATAGCATTGGTCAGAATTTATCGCCGGACACTCGTCTTGGCTGCTGGAAAGACGATGGATTCTGTCTTTACCTGAAGTTTGCAAGATATCATTTTGAGATATATTCTCTACTTCACCGTATCTTCAATTATGGGGAAGTGCAAGTAATCCTGGGACTTCGATATTCCTTCCTATTGTTAAAAAAAAGTCTTGGATTTCATAGTTGAAACCTGCAGAAACCCTGTCGCAGTAAAGAAACCACTTGAGGACACATTTCCGATGAGCTTAATTTTTTTTTCCCCAGCTCCCAGACACAGCTTGGGTTTATCCTTTTGACCATCAGTTTACAGACAACACTGCAGAAAGTGGATATGAAGCCATACGGCACCATGAACCCTCATACAGTCGTCTGAGTGCATCATTTTTCACGCTAGCATTAGGCCTCAAACAGCAGACAGGACATTCTATGCATATTTAAAAATTGAACGCCCACAAACTGGAGAGCCCCTATTCTGCAACATTTCATTTTTTCTCTTCATCTTCCTGGCTGTTTAAAGACGTGACCCAGGATCTGTTTCCCCATTAGAAAACAATAACGGATAAATTGCTTTTGCAGATGTATAATAAATGAGCACCGTGAAAGACTTCAGGCACTAAATAATTTCATTGTCAATTGCTCCGAAATAACACATTATTAAAACGGCAGGGCATTAGCTGTGCTTATTTTCTTTTTTTTTTAAATTCTTTTTTATACAGACGTCTGGCTGATAGTTTGGATATTATCAGTCTGCGCACAGTTGAGGTATGTGCCCCCGACACTTGTTTCCTGTCAGGCACACGAGCCGTACGAACACAGATGTGCGTTCATGCTTCTCGCACTCAATTAAGGATGAAACATGAGCCAAGGTTCAGACCCCAGGTTAATAACAGGACTCCGGTGTTTAATGCGCAGGTCATGCTGTTGATGTGGTGTAATGTGCACGTGCTCCGTGAGAACGAGCACAGACTTTGGCATGTGCGCCTCTCGTGTTGTTGATTACAGCCGCGCAGCAGTGACAACGTGGTACCAACATGGAGAAGATGAGGAGGAGGAGGAGAAATGAATCCGGAGGTCATAGTTCGTTCATGTAGGGCGAGTCAGTGGGAGCGTGGACTCTTAATCGTATTGAAATTCTATTTGTTTCCATCCTGAATGACCTTTGGACAAGCCCCGCCTCCCGTGGTTACTGCTGCTGAGGCTGTTTAGCGTCCCGTGTACATCACGCTCACTGTGTAGGGGCTTTGTTGCATTGATCCTGGTGCACGCGAGGCGCAGGAAGTGAACATTTGCATTACACTTAAAACAAGAATGGTCATTGGCATTGATTTAAAAATTCCTGGAGCTAACCAGGCAGCATTAAATTTGAACAAATTTTAATAAAACCCCCGTCATAAAATCATAATCACTTTCGCCCACTGAAACTGAATTAATGCTTACAATGCACATTTATGCATGGACCGTCTCCAGCTCGCCTTATTCCCACGCTCACACACACACACACACACGCACACACGCACACACGCACGCACACACACACACGCGGCGTCGTTGTCGTCCCCTCAATTCATTTGAATTTTTAAGGGATCATCAAAGAAACTGTCGGCATCAGCGCGCGCGGAGGAAATCGCCGAGATACACTGAGTTATCGGTGCCATTTGCAGCGAGCATTAATGCACGGGTACGGCCTTGGATCGCTGAGGTGTGCCTCAATCTGAATAATGATTTGCAGAGTCAGACTGAACAGAGGACGTTTCTCGATGTCGATCCACTTAACACGCGGCCCTTTCCCTCCCTGGGACGGGTCCCTTTGCGTCCCACAGAAAGTCTGTTGGGGAAAGTCATGTTGTTCTTTAAGTAAAGCTAAATTAAAGCCACGTGTTGTTAAACGGTTGAATTATTTAGGTTATCAAGGTTCTGACTGAACCCAAGTGTCACTTTGGTCGGTATCAGACTCTGCGAGGCAGCTGTAACGTTAACCCTGCTTTCTTTGTATGATTCTTATTGGAAAGTAGTTTATCTTCTCATTCTCTGCATCTAATTTGCTTTTACTATCCTGGAATTGCTTTAGCCTTTTGTGAACCGTATTTTTCTACCATGACCGTTGAGTGAAATCATTCTTGTTCTCTCATCACTGCTGAGGCACGGCGATTGTGGACTGTGGGGAAAAAAATCCACATTCTGGGGGGGGGGGGGGGGGATGTGTTGTGGCTGATGCCCTGACTCAGCTCTGGGCGCTTTGAGAGGTCAGAACAGACGCCGCTCGTATGCAGACGAGGCCGCGGCGATCGGAGCAGAAACGATTGCGATTCACGCTCGCGGGCTTTTGCTTCACGCGGTTTAGACGGCGGTAAACAGGAGCACGGCGGTTACATGTGTCGCCGTCATCACTCACCTCGGAGACTCTGTGATGTGTCACGAGGACGAAAGGCAGGATTCTCGATGATGGGGGTTGGGGAAGATTCAGGCTTCTGAGGAGATGGCATCAGGGTGTGTTGTGGGCGGCGGATGCGGTGGCTGCGGCGCCATCAGAGCTGAACCAGCAGAGAAACTCATCACACAGACATGTTTACATGCAAATAGGAAAGCAGGTTATTAAGAGAAATCGGGCATATTAATTTAGAGAACACACATATGTATGGTTACTCTAGACACCATGTTTACATGCACATGGTCAGCAGTCAGATTGATCTCATTGGGTATGAGATAAATGCTATATTTTTAACCAAATGAGGCAACAATATAATTGTTAGTTAGGCCTGTAACGCTTGAAAAAATATTCACAAGTAAAAAGGAAACGAGTAAAAGAAGGAAAAAGATGAGTCTTTGCCTTAAACTGTATTTTTTTATCAAATGTTATTCAACCATTGGCGACTGTGCAGCATTTTTTGGGGACTATTTCCAGACGTGGACAAATACAAGTAAACTTTCATTCAAAAAAAGTCCATTAGCCTCGACCTAAAATTGCTTAAGAAGAAACCATCATCGATTCTGTTCTTCACATGTGGTTTGTTGAAAGGAAACGCTCCAGCAAAGTTTGTTTTGAAAGCTCTGCACTTCCTTTTCCTCCGGCTGTTCATCTTTTAAAGAGTTTCGATTGGCCCAAATTCCACCTCCAAAGTAAAATGACCACCGTGACGTGTATAGTCTCAAAATGGTCATCCAGTTTAACATTTTTTTAATTGAGATCAGTTCCACCGGTCGCATGAATTTAATTCTTCCCATTGGCTGCATCACATTACTTAGTTTTCAACGCGAGTTTGGAAGCATCCATCAAGTTTGATGAAGCCTCTCAAACACAAGATGGTAACAGATTTTTAGAGGGAAGGCAGCCTCCGTCCGGGGAGTTCGAAGTCATCTGTTAATCAGAGACGGCCATAATTATTCTTGTTGTGCGGCGGTTCCCACATTTTTCAATCTGCATGCCCAGCATTGCCAAAGGTTGCCTAACTATATCCATTCGGAAACTCTTGACATGCGAATTGTGACGGTTTGGCTGCTGTTGTAATATTTCCAACTCCTCCCGACGGACATATTGGGTAATAAATATGAGATCCACCAGTAATGTCCCGCACAGATGATGTTATTAGACTTGCCAGCCTGAGGCATCAGCTGTGTGTGTTGGACGTCTGTCAAAGCCGAGTCCTCCCTTCACCCCAAGGGGAGGACTGCAACCAACTGCTCCGGGAATCGCGTGCCAGACTCATGCCGAGTCCCAGAGACCCCGCTCTGCTCTGTGTGCACGTCCAAAGAAAGACGTCAGCATCGAAATGGCCTCCCAACACTTATTACACAGAATAAAAAGAAAATGTAGCTTTGCCCTGGCCAGCTTTGTTGGGGAATCAGGTCGGGGTGGGTTATGAATGCCGTAACCCACACACAATCCTGATGGCCTGTTGTGCAGGTTGAATAACATTCCAGTGTCGGATTGATACAGAAATGAAATGGGGGGGGGGATGAGAAGAGAAAGGAAAGCCTCCTTCAGCCTGGCTTAGGGCACCTCATTGCAAGTGCGCGATACACGGAGCTGACACGACTCCCCAGAAATGCAGTCGATATTTTTTCTGTCGGAGAGGGTCTGTGGTTACGGATCAAGGAGGATAATCAGCAATGCACTAAAAAAACATAAAAAAACATAAAGCCACAGTGAGATTGACTTCAGTCTCAAAAGGATTTGACAGTTACGCCATGAGTCAGATTTTCTAAATTTGCAACAAATGGAAATGCAGGCAGGCATTAGGGAATCACATTTTTGCCAGAGACCTACATTCTGGCAGTACGCTCATAATGACAATACTGACATGGTGTATTTAGCCAGTTCGTCATCTTTGTTCACTTATGTGACCCCAACAGCTTAGTTGAAGGTATAAATATATAAAATAGACAGTTTTCATTGGTATTCATCATCTACGGACCATGAATATCTAATTTGTGTATAGGGTGGATGATTCATCTCCACATCCTCAGTCAATCCTGGTAGGAAAAGCAATAGAAATAGAAACACTGTCATCCTGTGTCCATGATGTCATTCGGGGGGATGGAGCCATGGATTCAAGGTCCCGTCGATCCAAGCACTCGATCTTTTCTATCCCTCGTCATTCCTCTCCCTAGAGACGCGGTGCTAGTTTACAGTAGAGCAATGCGTCCATTAATCTGAACAGACACCATAAAGATCATTGATTGGCTAAAAATGACTTTGGCATGAAGAATAAACCGGGCTGACTCTTCCTAAAAACCTTATTGACCACTAGTTTTGGCCAAATGAAAAGCCCCCGACAGACCCACCCAGCATTAATATGCTCGGTATTGACTGGTAAAAGGCCAATTTGATCCACCAAGAGTCTTCTGTTTGTCCCGCTTGGCATAAACAGGAGGCAATCTCATTAAAAAAAGGCCCGCGCTCCGAGTGGGCCTGCAAAAATATCCACATACTTGGGCACTCTGGAAAGTCAAAAGCAATTACTGACTTCCCCCCCCCCTCTTTCATCCGCTCTGCGCAGAGGACCCGAGCGGTGTTTTGTGGTCGCCGGCACAAGTGGATGAACAGCATTACACCAGAGTGCAATTAGGACTTGGATCTGGGTCACAAGTTCTGATGATTCTATTCGGTGTCTACTAAAGTGTGTTTTATACCGACACGGAGCGAGAAGAAAGGAGAGGGCAAGGGGGTACGGGGGGGGGATAAGATGGTGTTTGCACGAGCTCGCTCCGTCTCCCACATTGTGTCCTCGCTGCCAACAAACATAGGATATTACAATTTCAACAGAGGATCAGGGCGCGAACCCTATTATTACGTTTTCATGTCCAATCGGAATACAATCGTTGGCCTTTCCAGGTCAATCTATCCAATTTTGGATACATTTTCTTGTCACAGTGTGTACACGTGTGTAAACTCCATTCACACAACCCCGTATAAGTCATGTTTTTTTTTTATTCTGTTCTCGTACTTTGACAAGCGCTAACTATCCCCCGACCGTTCTGTGGCTGCAGCGCCCCGGGAGATCTCTGCTTTTAGATTCAGAAAGGTTGCCTGCTGAGTCCAACCCAAACACATTGTACCGCTCAGCCAAGAGACACAGGGCAAGGTCACTGGATGTGTGTGTGTGTGTGTGTGTGTGTGTGTGTGTGTGTGTGTGTGTGTGTGTGTGTGTGTGTGTGTGTGTGTGTGTGTGTGTGTGTGTGTGTGTGTGTGTGTGTGTGTGTGTGTGTGTGTGTGTGTGTGTGTGTGTGTGTGTGTGTGTGTGTGGTGTGTGTGTGTGTGTGTGTGTGTGTGTGTGTGTGTGTGTTCCCACGCCGTCCCCGAACTGTGTCTGAGTGCATGAAAACAAAAAAAGGGCACACACAGGTCACAGAGCGTCCGTCCCCCCCCCCCCCCCCGTGTACTGCAGGTACTAACCCCTCACCCTCTCCAACAACCACTGATCAACTTGGTGTCAATGTGATTCTCTCTTAGTGGTCCCCAGTTCACTTCATTAAACCCCCCACCCCCCCCGCGATTGCAGATTTGCACTTCACACCAAAATCTTTAATGCCTTAATTAGAATTAGTCAACATCTAGTGAAATTAAACTAGTAAGGCCTAAGTGGCTTTTTTGTAACTAGCACAGCATGAAAAGTCTGCAGTGCCGCATTAGATGGAGTTCATGCAGTGGTTGCCTGCTGGAAAAAAAATAGTACAACTAAAGAATACTGTATATGCACAAAGAACTTGCAAGGCGATTAACAAGTCATTTTTAGAAAGCATGTATTATATTATTCACTTGTCGTGCTTCCTAAATCCCGAAAGCTACACTTGTTCTTTTTTGTGTTACGTGCTGGGGGAAAAAAAAAAAAAAAAGATATTCAGAGGAAGAAGAAGAATAAAAAAGAGAACTTGATATTCAGCGGACATTTACATCGGTGGTAGACATAACCCTCCGTGCCCCGGCTATCTCATCAGGTTTCACAAATCGCGGCGAGAGCGGGCACCTCGAGGCCACCCGTGATTTGTCGGGGCCTGAGAGCATTTGCCACGACAAGAGAGGAGAGTATTGCTCTTCTTTTTTTTCTCCCGAGATATACCCCCATGAGGATGTTTGCCCAGACCAATCAGACTTTCATCAAACTCTATTCTGTACGAGTGCGTGAGAGGGGCCGAGAGAGGGCCGAGGGGACCCTGCAGCCTGCCAGCTCCCTGCACTTCTTCCATACTTTACGCAGCAGGCACCTCTTTCCTTCACGGCCTGGAAAAACAAAATGCCCAATTACTGATGATTATCTCCCGAGCATTTTGTGATAAGTCGGACTCCGGGAAAGGCCGGAGGAAGGAGTTTTTGGCAACTAAGCAGGGCTTCTCGGGGTGACCTGAACCGTAATGATTCAGAAATGGCTCATAGGATCCTGGCTGGTCGGGCAGCTGTTGCCAGTGCACTCGAGGTCGTTCCTTTTCACAGCTGTCTGCGTGGGCTGACAGTCAAGTGCACGCAAGACAACAAAAAACTGTTTTAAAATGAAAAGAAATTTAGCTTTTTTTTAGTCCTCAGAATACCTCGTAGTAATACCCGCGCTCTTCTGTTATCTAGGGAACCTTTCAAAAAGTTGCTCGTCGAGGGCGTGACCCTCGCTCGCAAATGGTCACGTCAGAACCAGGTCAGCGGGGGTCTCGACAGGAGAAGCTCTCCCACATTTCAAACAAGCAATTCACCGCGACGACCCTTGACCCTTGACCCCTTGAGTCAACTTATCTGTAGGTGAATATTTACCTTTAAACACCGGTGGAGTAGGAATGTCCAGGTCGGCCTGCAAAGAGCGGTTGAAGTGTTTTTCCCTTCGTTTTTCATCCTTTCAACGGTGTCTTTTATTTACAGGGCGTTAAGTGACTTCTCCTCCTTGGTCAGGTCGAAGCAAAACAGAAAATAAAGTGGTAACTTACAATAAAAGTCATTTTAGTATTTGTAAGTCACTTTTTAAAAGCCAGTATTATTTAAAGGTAAAAAACTAAAAGATGGATGTCAAAATGAAATCCCACCGAATCAATAATAACACAACACAATATATTACTGAATTGATTATATGCTCATACTTTCACGTTGATATTTTTTGCTCACGGGGGGGGGGAACATTCCAAAGATCAGGACATTTCCCACGGCGACAGGCGGAGCGGCTTTTGACAAAACGCGTTTTGACTCAAACGTCAAACCTCAATAAAAAGGCGCTTGGAAGTGTCTGCGACGTGGCAGTGAATCTCTTATTTTTTCCGCCGCCGCGTTCATAAATAATGCTGTCACCGTGTTCCTCACAGGGAGCGCCTCATTATATTAAGATAGCGTTTGGAAATAGTATATTGAAAATGTTGTCATGCGAGGATAAATGATCTCACTGAGAGGAGGCCGGAGTGATTTGCTAATGCGCGGCCTTCCATTCATTGTGTGAAATCGTACATTTAGTGGACATTGATCGACACACGTGTGTTTACATATGCACACACCTGCATTCTGTTCTCTCTCCCAACCTCCCCGGCTCTGCCTCTAATTGAGCTTTGAGTAGAGTCCAGGTGGAACCCATTTCAATTCCCCGCGGCGTGACCACTGTGGCCGCTCGCGACACAGCCGTGCCGCTCATTTCCCCGACCATTTACGACACAGTCTTGCCACCAGTAATTCTCAGGCTACAGTCATTATGCCACCGAGACACACCATAGCAATTTGTGGTCAAGAACCCGAACAGAGGCACACGCGCAGCACCAGACGGACGGCGGTGTTAACATTGCAATCAGGTTCCGTATTGAGCGAGTGCGGCGCGATGCATAATGTTGGAAACCGCGCCTCACACATCCACCCAGCCAGGGGATGCTATGCAGTGCATGTTTTTAAGATTTCATTATATTCCGTGCTCTTGGCTCAGCATCAGATAATGATATTGAAATGCATGCGCCATTGGGATCAGTGTTATTGACATTGGAATTTGCTGTAACCCTGATTCAGAGGCTGAGCTGAAATTGCTGTGGTTGTTTGTTTCTGTGTGTGTGTGTGTGTGATTGCCCCCCCCCCCCCCCCCCCCCCTCTTCTCAAATCTGGCAGGGAATGAAGTGTCTATTGGAAAAAATTATGCAAATGCGGTTAGAGGGAATACAAAATGCAGGCAAATTGAGACCTGGAAACGTCAAAAACACAAATAATAAACAAAGCTAAACGGAGGTGTTCTCTGAGCAGAGTCCCTCCCAGCACGGGAGGATCGGGTCCGGGCTGTGCTGAAAGGTGATAGCGGTAATTAGAGAAGTGGCCCAGTTCGTCTTTTGTTTCACTTGCGCGAGGGTGTGGTCCGTGTTGTGTTTCTTTGTAGCTTTGTGTGGTTGGTGTTAAGTTTAGTAGTGACAGCGAAAGAAGAAGAATCAAACGGGGCAATTGCTTCTTTTGTAAGTGGCCTAATTGTCAGCGTTGCTAACTGCAAATACACAGTTTCAACTCAGCTCTTCCCTTCTGCCCTTTTTTTATGTATTGCCCCCTAATGATCTGCACCTTACTTTATTAATACAGCACCTTCACAAACGGGGGTTTACAAAGTGGCCTGACAGACGGAGAAGACGCGGACACTCGGGGACAATTACAAAAATGCTTTCACATAAATAAAGGCAATTTCGAAAAATAAAAACAATAAGAAGACAGCATCCCATTTAAAAAAAAGCAGTAAATACAAATTCAAATGATAGGAACAATGGAAATATAAAATCACCCAAAAGCAATAAAACACAAATAAAATACAAGTTGATAGATAGATAATGGATATTGTATTGATCCCGAGGGAAGTTTAACTTTACCAGCTGCCCTGTGAGGATACACTCAGGCGCAGTATTTGAAGTTTCAGTGTTTTTTAGGTACAATTTAAATCTTTTTTCAATCTTAGCTTAGTGTGTCGGTCTGCTATATTTGCGAATTAACTTAGGATGTGTGCTTAGTATTTTCAGGTATTTTGGTCAAATACCCAAAGAACCCAAAAAGTTGTTGGATCACCAATGTTATTACAGTCCATCCTGGATGGGACGTCATCATTTACCGGGTTTCATAGAAATAACATTTTTTTCCTTTTAACCATATGATGCAGGGAAAGGGGAGAATTCAGGAAGTTATTTTGATTCATGCTACGTTGAATTGCAATCCATCGAATCAATATGTCAGTGTCGACAGCAGTGTTGAACCCACCGTCCGATCGACCGTGCCAACGTGGTTAAAAAAATCTGTTTACGTGGCGCCATCTATCCTGCTCATAACCCTGCCAGCGCCATCAACCTGTATCCGAGAAAACCGCTCGTCACTGCGATACATCAACAATATATTGATGCTGCAGTTGGGAAAAAAAAAAAGTAAATCCATAGCTTGGTCGTTTTAGCTCTATCGCTTTAGCTCGATATGTCTGTTTCATTACGAGTATTCTTGTAACCAAATAATCCAGCTTTGCCTCGCAAGTGTTTGTGAACACACAGCATGCTGATTCCCCCCCCGGTGCATGATTAATGGCCAACAGGTAACGTTGTCATGGTGTCCTGCCCACTGAGCCGCTACAGCACCTGCATTCGAAGTGTGGATTTGCTCACTCGGCAATTCATGACCTTCAAGTATCAGCCCCATATCCTTTCTTTCCTTCACATCTTCATCTTTTATTGTGTTCATCCCTGAATCAATTTTTCCCTTCTTTCCCATTTATCTTGCTGATTTTTTTTTCTCTCCCCCCCCCCCCCCCCCTTCTGTCCTCCCACCCTCTTATCCTCATCCCTCAGTCTTTTAACATTCCTCCCTTTCCCCGATTCGTCACAGTCCATCCCCATCCCTTCGCCGTCCTGCCTATTACCCCGCCCTTCCTGTCTCTCTTCCTTTGTCGGGGAGCCGTTTGTGCTGCATTAGGGCCAGATATGCTGAGAGAGGAAAAAGAAAGAAGGAAGACGCGGAGAATGGGAAGTGTCTGAGCTTTGCATTATAATGGAGAGCTGTCTCAAGGCAGATTTTGGCCTGCCCTTAAATGACGTATCTATCTGCATTTATTCACTCAGCTGAACTTCCGCTCAGGCCGATGCGCTTTTATCCGTCTCCCTCGTGGGAGCGTCACCCATCTCCATTCCGCGCCTGTGCAACGTTAAATATTTCTAACGTTAATTATTTGTTTTTCAGCTATTTTTTTCCCCCCCCCGAATGTTTGCACAAGTCATTTCCTCTAATGGACTGGTGTTCCTTTTGTCTTGTAGTCTGGAAGTGTTTCTTGTGTCAGTGCAGTGCCTTTGTGTGTGTGTGCATAGAGGGGGAGGAGGGACTGTCCCATTATTAAAGCCGAGCCATCAGTCACACTCAACAAGCCTATCATATAGAGCCATTCAGAGACTGTGCAGGCTAAAGTTAGCGCTATTATCTGCCTGTCACTGGCTAGCCGTGTTGGGGTCCCTGGTGGAAAACCAATTGTATGAGTGAATGCCTTTGCAGCTCGCGTTGTCAAGCTCCAGGGATGCGCGCAGTGCCTTTTTTTAAAAGAGCACTCTCCATTTACCTTCACTGTTTCACACCTTTCAACTCGCATTACAAAAAGCATGATTTTTGACTCTCCGGCCGTGTTTGGAATTCCCAAAATTTGACCACTCAATTTAAAAAAAGAACCATCGGGCTTCAGGATGGTCTTTAACCGCGGAAAGGAAAAGGATCACCTTTGTTTTAATCGTCTCCCAAGATTTTCCGAGCGAGTGCCCTTAAATCAACCCGTATGCAGACAGTGTGCTCGATTAATATTCATCTTATATGAGACACTTCATTTGCATGAACACACTTTCTGTCTCATAAAAAAAATTACCAGGCCCTCCCCGCTGGTGTGATAAGCATCTGGACATGAAACAGTTTAAAAATCGGAGACATGGTACTTAACCCGGCAACACAATCCCACTTCATTACATAGTGTTACGTGGGAGGGCTTCAAGCAGGCGTGACGAGTAATATCATACTTAGCGTGCCCTCATCAGATAACACCCGAGGATCAAGTTTCACTTTGTTGCAGCGGCATTGTGCGGGACACCTCTGGATTAATGAAAAATATCATCTTCGGTTTCCTCGGGTCAGGAAGTGACGGGTGGAGAAATGCCCCTCAGGTGCTGATGTGCATCGGCGCGATGGCTATCTCCCCGCTCGCATTAGCATCACAGAGACGAGGGGAGTGCGTGTGAGGAAATCCATATCCGTTTGGAAGTAGAGATTCACAAAGACGCCCTTTTAGATGAGAATTATATGAATACAATTGGTCTTTTTATTTGATGCGTCGATTCTGAGGAAAAACAACAATTATGATAACATCCCTGGTTGCAGCTTTTTGATGATTTATATTGGCGACTGTTCACGGATTTATGTGATTCTAAATTGACGGTCTTTGGATGCTGGACAAACCAGTCCAGTCATATTTGTAATCATAGGGCTTATTTTGTTTATTTAGTTTTTATTTATTATTTAAAAATCCTAATTACGTTGTCTGGAAGGAATTTATAAAAATAAGAAATAAAATATTTGCACTAGAAGTATAGCTGGGCAAGATTTGTGGTTCATGCATATCTTTAACTTTGATCCGTGGGTGTATTGTGGGCGGTGTTATTTAATCAAATAATGGCACACGAGGCAGAGCGGGTCGTCCACCAACCCAGCATGTCGAAGTGCCCTTGGGCAAGATGCTGAGCCCCATATTGCCCCTGACGGCTGCGCCGGCAGCGTGAGTCATGTGTCACAGAGACAGTGCTGCACGTGGATGCATGACTGTATGAATGTGTGTGTGTGGATGGCAAAGTTGTACTGGAAAGTGCTTTGTATGAATACAGACCATTTCTGTTAATACTGGATTCATAGTGGTTTTGCAGATGTGTGTTTTAAAATGCTTCATTTGACAGGTATTACATTTATAAACATACATTTACAGTTGGTTTGTATATATCACAGTAAAGTATAAGTCAAATCATCCTCCAGCAGTAATACCCAGTCAGTACAACTAGGATCTATTAATGTAAATTATAATGCACTTACACACATTCTGCAAGTAGAAACATAATTCATATCCATGCATTTTAATGTAACATGTCAATGAAAAGAGTAAATAAGCTACAAAAGTGTAAATTGAAATCTAAACATCTTTTCGAGCCAGAACAGGCTTCAGTGATGCTGATTTCAATGCAGGGAAAGGGACTCAGACTTAGTCATTATAGTGCATTTAAATATGAAAATTGTATGGAAAGCGAAATGCAAAACCCCGGGGCTCCCGTATTTTCTCCTGCCAAGCTCTTTCAGTTCAGTTAGAGAAAGAAAGCAGCACCAAGAAGCCAGGGAGAAAAAAAAACCCGGTGCAGTGTGTTAAAGTACGTTCTTCCGCTTCCTCTCCTGAGAATTGTCTAATTTCAGGTGTTGTATCATCATGGACAAAGTCACACAGCATGCTTCATTACAACATAGCACGTTTGACTCCCACCCAGTACGTGACACGTGGATAAGCAGGAGTGTGTCATCGATATATGAAATCAGCGGGAGGGAGGTAGTAAATATAAGCAGCTTTGAAATCCCCTTTTGTAGCTGCAACACTTTTCCAGCAAGGTGTTTTTGCCGTTATCCATATTGCCTCAAATTAATAATGAACGTGTTGAATTTGCGAGGGGAAAAAAAAATCCTCCGATTTTCTTTTTGCCGTCTTTACTCCTAAATTCCTAATGAGCCCTTTTGCCCCAGCCTTAATTTTGGATCCAACTTGAATCCAGCTAATAGGTTCCATCTCCCTCAACGCTCCCCATGCTTCCCATTCCTCTTTTTTCTCCCAGTCACATTCTGCTTCCAGACGCCATATCTCCCAGCCACTGCTCTTACTGTCTGCATCACCCAGTTTATTTTTTTCTTCCCCCTGGTTTAACTACATAGAAAAAAAACAACCTCAATTAATTAAAACTGCCGGGTTTCGTCTGGGCCCGTTGCTTAAAAAAAAACCACACAAAAACAACAACATCGCTGATTAGAGGGAAAAAAAGTAGTTCTGCGGGAACCGGCGAGGGCAGTAATGAAGAAGTCTCCTTGATGTGGGGCGGAGAACAGACGCCGCCGTCGCTGCCGGGCCTGCTAAATGTTGGCCGGCTTATCTAAGGGAGTTATCCTAAATCCCCCTCAGAACGAGTACCCTTGAAACGTCAGCACCATAATGTATCATAAGGCTCCTTCTGGAATACAAGACGAGTTGGCAACGCTGGACTACCACTCTGTCTTTCCCTTCTTTTTTTTTTTTTACTCCCTTCCTTGTTTTTTCACTGAACCGGGTCCAAACCCCCTTCTCATAAATATGTATTTTTATGATGTGTTCTTTTGGCGGTTGATCGCCGTTCCTGTACCTAAGCCCACATGTTTTCTAAGAGCAAATTAACAAACTGTGATAGTGAAGTGTTTTTCCCATTTCATGTGATAATTCTCGAAGCAACACCTGTGCGAGTCGTTTGCCGCTTTTATCGGGCGAACGCGGCGACATATGGCACGTGTGTGTGTGCGTGTACGTGCGCAACAGGCAGCTGCAAATCTTTCATTGTCTCACCAGCTTCTGTCCTCTGCCACTTTTTTGGGTCCAGAAACGGCAAAAACAAAGACGTACGCCAACGATCACACCGCTGAAATCACTCATATTTTCCTCGTCTGACGTACACTTTCAATATTTTGTTGTGCCTGTGGCTCACTTTCATTCCGTAGCCCTGCTTCCAATTTAAGTATTGTCCCACTGCATAAAACTCAGGTCCAACTTTTCCTCCCTGGACGTTGTATTTGAGTGTGATCATTTGGCGAATAATGTATTTGATTTTTTTTGTCAGGGGAGTCGCACCATCTGATTTGATGTCACATGTAGTTTAGCTCTCCGGCAGCTGTCAGAGTGTTTTCATTAAAAGTGTTATTGACTCACAAGGAGGCGTCTGTGATCACATGCGCTCTTTCACGCTGCTATTTTAAAGCCTTAAGAGGCCCGTCGTCATGAGTACATGCACACAAGGAATAAAGTCAGCGGTACAGGAGACGTGCTTCCGGGTTTGAACTCCGCTGATGAGGACGCTGACCTTTTAACTTCCTGACATTACCCCAAATCGTCTGATTACGCAGAGACGGATCGCCTCGCTGCCTCTTCTCTTAAACCCATTAATATCTCCTCCCCAAAATAAAAACTCTGATTACTCTAATCTGGGATTTTGGAATTGGGGATTAAGGGCTAGATTAAGATATGGGAACCGTTCCCCACTCCCAAAGCTCCCCCGCAGGGATGCACGGGTGTTTTGGAAATTGCGGTGCTTGGGATTTTGATTCCAATCAGCTCCCCAAATTAGTAGGACATTTTGTAACCAGGTTTTCTGGCATCGCACAATGGAATTAACTCTGGAACGACTAATACACAAGTATAATGCGCGTGGATGGCAGTGTGTGTGTGTGTGTGTGTGTGTGTGTGTGTGTGTGTGTGTGTGTGTGTGTGTGTGTGTGTGTGTGTGTGTGTGTGTGCTTTTAGGTTTGTATCATTTTGCAGAGATTAAGCTGCAGATCATGGCTGATAGTGGATAACGGAGGGTTCGGGTGGCCTTTGCGTTAAAGCTGACTTAACCTTAATATCATGATATGGGTTTTGATGAGGATAAATGTAGAAAATCCTCATCGGAAACATAAATCATGAAATCTTTCATCTGTCTCGAACTATATTTTCTGTTTCAACACTTATAGGAGTTGCAAATTTTCACGCACCATTTTTTGGGACTATTTACACGTCACAAGTGTTAATTTCACAGCAGCCGCGTGCCGACACCGTGTAAATCACATTGGATGTCTGCAGCGTGCTTTATGTGAACCAGCAAGTTGAGCGAGACTTTGTTTCGGGTCAGGAGTTCACCGGTGACGGGGGCGCGCTGGCTCATCCATCTCTGCAGCTGGTTAGCCATCTCCGTTGACTGGAATTTGACTGGAGCCTCCGAGCACAGTAGTCGTTCCTTAACAGGTCTAAGAAAGGTGTGGCACGTGACCACAGGAAAGAGAGAAACACCGCCGCGTTTCTTATGTCAATTACCATCGGGCCTCACGAGAGAAAACACACACGAGGTCCGGACCACATATGTCCGTGCAACAAGATACACCATGTACAGTCCATGCACTCTCATAGCACATCCGTCCAAGCCCAAAGCAGAGCGTGCTTCATCGCTCGCTCCTCTTCTCGCTGTGGGAGTGATTCGCCGGTAAGGTGGGGGGGGGGGGGAGTTAACACTTCGATAAGCAAGCAACAATGGGATCTCCAAGAATACATTTTTCGTGGTTCGCGCGGTCGCGGCGTTTGGTTGATCACACCCGGCATGAGTTCAGCTGACTGGAGATCGGAGAACAACTTGCACTGTGTCACTTGATGACAACTCCAACCCCACAGCGCCATAAGGGCTGTGCATAAGGATGATTAAACCGTGGTGCATCCATCTGTCGCGTCTCTTGCTGGAAAAGACGCGCTCTTATTGTTGCTGCGAGAGAGAGAGGGTGAGTCATCTGTTGAGCTAACATTTATGTCTTTGCATTTCTTTACGGCAGATCTTAGGAAAGCATCTGGCGCCCGCCGTGCAACAGGACCCGCGGGAAGAGTGGCGCAGTGGAGGGAGCCGCGCCGTTAAAAAAAGCGGCACCCGATTCGGGCGTCTGCCACGAAAAGGACTGAGCACTGAACTCAACTGGGAACTTCGGCAGGGGGCGGTAAGAGGAGGAGGAGGAGGCCATGTGGGCCGCACGCCTGCTAGTTCTCGCCAGCCTCTTTGCACCAGCCGCTCTGGGTAAGTGTGGCTCATTAGGCCAAGAAGCTATGTTTGTGTTTATGTGGACGTGCAGATGTGGGCGCCCCCAAAACATACTGTACCCTCTTGCAGCTTGTGACTGGCACGGTTGGAAGCCGTATCACAATTTCATCCTTTCGCTATTTAAAGTGCCAGCCAGCCGCGATGAAAGCCTGTGACTTTGTTTGTCTCGTTTCCGCCGTCTAACCTGCTCTCCTAATTAGCACTTTTCTCACTCCCTAAACTCCCTGAAACTTTCCTTTTTTTTCCCGACACTTCTTTGCTTTCTTTGTCTGTTAATTTCTCTGATTTTTTTCCCATCTATTTTTGGATCTGTCCCTTTTTTTTTTTCTCCCGTCTTCTTGATCTCCTGGCAGTGGGAAATGAACCAAAATGACTTTCAAAGAATCATTAACACTACTGCGGCTTTTGTGGTGTATGTTTAGCATAGTGAGAATTACAAAGACTTATTCCATCATTTCATGCATTAGGATTTCAAGATTAATTTGCGAGATCTTTCTTCGTTTTCGCCACGTCGCTGTGAACGAGAAAAACCCGCCGCAGTTTTGCCGCGTTTCCCTTTTGGCCTTCAGTGAATTGTTTCAGAGGCAATTTAAATGAACTCATTTAAATGTAGATTAAAAGAAGTCAATGGTGGTGGTTGGCTGGTTTGTATGTGGATGTATAATTGTGTGTGTGGATGAGGGCGGTTGGTCACAATGAAGTAGAGTTTAGATGTAACGGAGTGTTGGGAGTGGAGCAATAGCCCATAAAATGTTAATTTGATATGGCTAAAACCATTAACGTGGGGGGGGGGGGGATTTGAAGCTTTATTTTGTGTGTGTGTGCTGTGATATCTGCGGAACGTGGCGGCGGCGGCGGCTGGTGGATTCGCCATCTGGTGCTAATGAAAGCTCACTTCCCTGGCATTGTTAGCGTTGCGTTAATGCTCAGGAGAAAGAGGTCAGCGGACAGCTATACGTCATGCATCTGTCTTTTATAAAGCTTCATTGATCGGGGGGGGATGAAGCGTTATGAGGCAGCAGATTTAGGTCTAATCCTGTAGAGACTCCTTGTTAAGAAGTCGTTTATATATAGGTATATACTCTGTGTTGTGCGCTTACTTCATAATAACCCTAAAGGTCATTTTCAATAATTGTGTCGTAACATAGGAACCCCTCCCTACATTACTACAGTCCTTAATGTGTTAACCTCTTGACCTTGTGTTTGACAGCGTGTAATCATCTCTCTGCTTCCCCCCCCCCCCCCCACGTGAATCTTCACTTTATCTCTGAGGGGCATTTTTAGCCCTCGATTGCAGACGTTACTCTAAAGAAGTGCACACAGTCTTTTAGCCAGAAATCCATTGTGCACAAACACCATTGGAAAACGGAAAAAAAAAGCATTTAAGGACGTCCCGGGATTCGAGAGATGCTTATCGACGCTCCGTCGGATGGACAAACACAAGACTGTGGGACGAGCAGCCAATTAGAAAGGGGGGATGGATGGATGGATGGATGGATGTGAAGTGCTTTAAAGAAGACGGACGTCTGACAACTGCGGCCGTTTGTTTAAATCACGGCAGTTGTGTTTGTGCATTTTCACTCCATTTACGGCAAATGTATTGGTCACATTCTTTTTTTCCACACATGCTGCAACCTTTGGATTGGTGGCTGCCTTTCCCCCCTACCTTCCAGGCTGTAATTGATTTCAGTTTATGTCAGTGTGGTATGTAGAAGTAAGGCGAAGAAAAACCACTCATCAATCATAA
Organism: Reinhardtius hippoglossoides; assembly: GCA_006182925.3. NCBI lineage: Eukaryota > Metazoa > Chordata > Actinopteri > Pleuronectiformes > Pleuronectidae > Reinhardtius > Reinhardtius hippoglossoides. Next base: position 8,810,302 of record CM031692.1, read on the forward strand.
AAGCGGGGAAAATGCATGATTTGTCACAAATGGGCTAAAACATGCCAAATTCACCTGCACAAGACCTTTTAAATCATCACCCTGCTTTGTAACTCCCACTCCAATAATCAATCACTCATTGATCCCGTCGGAACAAGTTGACATCAAACCAACAAACCATTTAGTTGCTATGGTTTCTCATGCTGCTAATGCCCCTGCAGGATTTACGTTTAACCATTTGTGTCCTGTTTGAACACCGGATTAAGTGGTTGACATCTCAAATATATAATTAGTCGGCTTTATGAAGAAAAAAAAGATGTCATTTGAACGCCCAGCCCCCAATAATATACGAGCAGACGCAGCCAGATGTTGCCGGTGAATTGTTCCGCAGCTGGGAAAGCTGTACTGGGGAATATTCCCCCCGCAATGTCATTGTGCATGTTTCTCCCTGAGAATGTTGGAAATGTGGACTCCAGGGGATGCTGGCCTACTTTGGGATCTGTGGTCCCTTTTGTCTGCATACAGTCAGGCACAGGCACAGGCATGCACACACACACACACACACACACACACACACACACACACACACACACACACACACACACACACACGCACATGCGCACGGCTGAATGGCATCACACACAAGGACTAGCTGTGTTTCTGTTGACACACATGCAGAGTTTAACATGTAATCATAACAACACAGTGTTTGTGCAGTAAAAAACGCAGCCGCTAAAGCCGAGAGTGGTGCGTCCTGCCCTTTCTCGTCTTTATTCGTATGTCAACGCGCAGCCGACTGACACTTTACACTTGTCTGGACAAAATGAGAAATATTTCTGGACAAGCATCACAGCCGAGGGGTAAAGAAAAAAACAAAACCTCAGTGATGGAATGCAGCTTAAGGAGCGATGGGGATGTGTGCGTGGGTGGAGTTGTGTGTGTTTTGTTAGTGTGTGTGTGTGTGCTAGTTTACGGACTAACATCTGTGTGTGTGTGTGGCAACAAAGTCTTGTGGCGATTAATAACAAGTTCCATCACAGATGCTGTCACTGAGTCGAAAAATAAGTAAAACGCACCCTTGTCATTGTTTTGGTGACAGTGAATAACAATGGCGGAGCAACGTCCCCCAACACTGTGACCATGGCTGAGCGGCACATTAATCATGCGTCTCTGTGCATGTGAAATGCTCAAGGAAGGATTTCATATTCATTCCACTTAATGCCCGGCCCATGGAATCAGAGACAGAGCTGCTATAATGGATGACAGCTCGTGGACCAATCCGAGAGACGAGGCCTGATGCATATTTTTCATGGTCAGATACGAGAGCATACATCAAGCCTGGAAGCAGATATTGTCCTGCCGTGGGGGGGTGGGTACGTAATGAGGGATGGATGAGGCATGGAGGCAGATGTGTGCCAGATGCTTCGGTACAGCACGTGCGTGTGTTTGTAGGTTATCGTGGCTCTCGGAACTCAATGTCAAGTTAAATGGCGATTCTGCGGGAGGGAAAAAGACGCAGTGTAAAAAGTAGGCGTCCATGTTGCTTTGTCTGTACTTCCTCTACGTCATCTAGCTGCGTACTCACACAGCCACACTGAATCCAAGCGCCTCACAATCCACCGCCTGCTGCTCACGTTGAGGTATGCGCACCAACATGCTCAGGTTATCAAACCAGACAACAGCATTAAACTTCAGCGTCGGTCGCATTGTTCCCGCAGCCGATCCACTTAATTAATCTCCTTGTGCCAGGGCACCGACTCCATCCGCCAAGGCGTCCGCGGATTTGCCTAATTTGCTTAATTAATTAAACAAATGATTTATTTGAGGCTCATATTTCAAAGCGGGAGGAAGTTCTTTGTGGAGCCCACTGAGGCATGTACTGTTTTGTTTGCCTCCTTGAAGCATTAAAAATAAGTGGGCATTGGAGTGGGTGGGTGTCAATCATCGGGGTTACAGCCGCGCGTAATGTACAGGCAGATACCGTACTTCAGAGAAGAAGTGGATTCCGCACACGCATTTAAATGTGACATTAAATTAAGTAAATAACTGTCAGCGGTGTTTTATTAAAAGGGGAAACGAGGGGGATGAATGCGGTTGCATTATTTCATCCCGGAGAAGGTAAACAGAAAGGTAGTTTATTAACTGTGGGATTAGCGGTGCGCAGCCACAGTAAGGAAAGAAACAGGCCTGTATTTATGACGTGACATCTGAGTGGGTGGTTGCAGACGTGTACCACACTACCAGCTCATTTCCAACCACTAACTAAAGGTGGGATGTAGCTTAGCACGATTAATAATGCACAGTCAGGAAGACAAAGCTATTATGTGATTACAGCAACGGTGTGTTGACGTACTTACATTTGCACACTAGAATGGAATCCAATGGAGCGCACACACTAATCGATAGGTTCCATCAGGACCATGCATTACACTCTGGGGAATTGGTGTTTAGGATTGGTGGAAATGTAAAAAGAAATGTCCCAAAATTTGGCCTATGTTCCGCATCCCATTCACAAAGTTTCGTGGAAATCCGTTGTGTAGTTTGTGCGTAATTCTGCTGACAAACAAACGGGGGTGATAAGCAAAAATACAGATTTTCTTTCTCCACAATTATTGAGTCATGGTTCAAAACGTCGGACGAATTGAAAATTGACCTGAAGGTGCCACTAGAGGGGGAAAGACAGATGTGTTGTATGTGTAAGTGTTAAACTCTCTGGGGACCGTGAATGTCTGGAGAAGAGCTCTTGTCCAATAACTGTTAGTGTGAAACAAACTGACCTCCTCACATGCCTCATTCACACTGGATGTGGTTTTTGCATTCATACAAAACATTCCTACACCATCCCTCAGCTTGAAATGTGGGACATGCTGCACATACTAGTGCATTACAATGTCAATACAAGTCCACAAGGTCCTAAAGTCTCCGCTCATGCCTGTTGACATTAGTTTGTCCGTTTTAATCTGAAGTGCAGAGACAACAAGAAAACAGAGATGCACTGTAAAAAAAAAGAATGGATCCATGGATGTGTATCTAATGATGGAGAAACGTATCGCCTGCATTTTCACATTAAAGTTTGATCACTGGGAAAATGGGTTTGATGACATTGTTAAAAATGCCTCTGGTATAATGCCTTTTTTTTTATTTGCCTCTCCCCCCCCCTATGCAATGGATTATGCTTTTCCCATACCCCACACTAGGCTTTCGTGAAAATAGATAATGATGTTGCAGTTATGGAAGAAAAAATGACTTCATTTTTATACCCTACCCTGGGGGTGGCCTCCACAGCTGTCGTTTGGACGCCAGCTTATTCCATAGCTCTTTTCTGAATGCTAATTCCTTTTGCGGAGTGTACAGCAGTTTCCCTTTGTAACTACATGAGGCCGTATTTGAATAGAATCATTAGATTTAAATTTCAAGTTAATAAACTGGCTTTAAATCCAGTTTTCTCTGTATTTCACCCCCCCCCCCTGCACTTACACGATATCGCCAGAAACATTTTGTGTGGCATTTGGCACGGAGCTCGCAAATCCCCTTCTCTTTTTATGTTCTTCTATAATGAGTGAAAAATCAATACCTGCTTGATATGGGGAATAAAGAAATGGCCTCTGCTGCCCAAGGCGTCCATAGTGACTGCTTGACATTGCCAAATTGCTGTCAGAACTTGGAACCCCGGGAGGAATGAATGACAGCGACATTACGAATGGGCGGCGTGGGGTTAAATACTTCTGCGTGTTTTATAGGTGTCCGTACTCGGACCTGTGTGTACGTCTTCCAAATAAATGAATTACCGCGGACCCCGTCGTCCATTCAGCCCGGTTTGCACGGGCATAATTGGGTAAGCGCTGAATGATGCCATTTAAAGTGGACTTGCGGCTCGGCCCCCGCCGGTGTTTAACGAGGACAGATATTGACAGCAAGGTCAAGCGGCCGCGTACGGTAGTTTACATTAGGGCCTGCATAATGTGTGCGCATGTGTGTGGTCGTGGTGTCTGGAGGGTGGATTGCTAAGTAACCACCAGCCTCACAGGGCAGAGACGGTGGGCGGGCGATACCACAGGGATGCCGACACCGCGTGGTGGCAGGGGTCAGGCAGCGATTTTTTTTCTTCTTCTTCGGAGGGTGTGGGCGGAATGCGAGGAGCAGGAAGGGCAAACAGGAACCACGCGGAGACACGACGCCCCAGCGACCTGTGCTTGAGTTAATTTGCGAAATTAATTACGTTCTCCTTCCCGCAACCACGCTGTTAAATCTATACGAGCTGCATAAGCTTTATTTTCTTTTTACGCCCCCCTGCATGTAAAATAAACCCGGCATGTCCTGCTGTTTGCACATGTGACAGATTTGAATTCCGATGACACAGTGAGGCCGTGCACATGATTACATCTTGCAGTGGTAGACACTACAGTGTTGTGTATGCAAATCTGACAGCTTTATAATCATGGCTGAAGGTACAGTTGTGTGAGTGAAGCATGCTGACGCCGTCTGTAGTACCCCCCCCCCCCCCCCCCCTCCATATAATGAATTGTTACTGCAGCAGCACATGACTACAACATCTGCCTCCGGGGCCATGCTATATGCATTTTGCCAATTATTTTGATTAGATTCTATGGTTTTTTTTAAACACGCATGCATTGATATTTAGATTTTCTTTCTGTGCGTGTGTGTGTGGGTGGGTGGTGGCGGGGCTACATCTGTTAGATATGTGCGTGTGTTTCTCTCAGTTAATTTGATATGTATGTGTATCGACGTAGTTCAAGGTCAGTAATGAATTATGAATAATATGCCGCAATTTTTTGAGGTAGGAATATATGCATGATATTTTCCAATTATATACAGCAAAGATTAAGATGAGATTGAATATTTATTCAGGAATAGAAACAAACAAAAATCGATTATTTCAATTTAATCATAATGTAGTGATAAACCTGGTAACGTATCTCAGTTCCAGTATATTTTAAAGGAATAGCTTTTAAATATGTGGATACTCCTTTTCTGGAGAGTTAAGTGAGATGATTGATGCCTCTCTTACATTTTGTTATGCTAAGCTGTGTATGCTAAATATGCAGCGACCACCAGAAGCAGATGAGAAAGACTGCAAACAGAGAGAAACCCTTAAATCCTGTGTTTCCTCCACAATGTCATGTGGTCCCTTTTTTTAAATGCCAGACAACCTATCTAAACACATCTGTTGCATTTAGAGCGCCGAGTGCCGCGCGTGTCCGTTTGATCCGAGTGTTTTTCGTCCGTTGGTAAGTGACAGTTATAGACTGGCGGATCTTGCATCACTGGGAACCGTCTGTGAATGCTTCTTCAGCTTATGTAAGGCGTTCTCTTTATTTGCCCCCGGCTCAGATACACTGGGCACACATTGATAGAAAAGACCCAACACAATGGCACCCTGTCACCGGCACAACGGAGCAGTGTTGCAAACGAAGACACGCATTCTTTTATTTGTTTTAATTTTTTTTAACTCTCTCCACTGTCAGGAAGTTTCTACATTACAGTCCTGTGTCGTTTGATGCGTGCTGTGTTGTTGCTCGGTGCCGTGGGAGCATGCGGGGTTATTCGAGCACTGCAGGGGGAAATACAGGTGTCTCTCCCCTGGTAAGATTTACAACCTTGGGTGGAGCGAGTTATTGCTTCTTTTAATATTTATCTTCTCTCGCAGCGGCGCAATGGAGGGGGAGGGGGGGGGTGCTTTTTTTATTGTATTCATACAAAAACAAGAGACTGCTAAAGATCCGACGCCGTGCACCGGCCCGAAGCTCACTCGAGATGCAGCCGGGGCCAATTACGGCCGGGGCGGTGTGAGACCCCTGCTCTCCGTTCCCACAGCGTTGTCATTAAATAAACCAAGCATGCACAGTAACTGGTGATCTCACCCGCAGCAAATCAATATGTAGTATTGTAAAGTCTGCATTTAGAAGGGAAAAGGGGGGGGGTGGGAGCGATGAAGGGCGAGGGTGGGGGGATCAAATGAAACTGTGGCACAGATTAGCCCATGAGACCTTGCGGTAAAGAAAAAAAAAAAAGAGGGAGCTGCCGGTGTGGTGGTGGTGGGGGGGGGGGGGCGATACTGGAGATGGCCCTCGGTATGGCCCGGTGGCCTTGAAGGGGAATTCAATACGGCCATTGACAAAAGAAGGGCCTCCATTGTTGAGGAACCTGCAGCCTCCTTTGGGAAGCTGTTCCATTTCCTTATTAATTGTGCTCTCATTAAAATAAAAGGAAGTGGAGAGGGGGGGAGATGGATAGCGCGAGAGTAATAGAAGCTCTTGAGCGTGGCCTCCTCGTTTGGACGGACGCCAGGGTCGGGCACTCTGCCGTTCCACTTCTATCCCGGGGACGGAAAAATGCACTGTAGTCTCTGTGCACTGTGCACTGCATGTACAGTACACACACACACACACACACACATTCCCTCCCTCCCTCCCGCCCTGCCTCCCTTTATCTTCCGTCTCTCCAGCCCTCCCACACGCGAGAACACAAATCTTCCTTACGGACCCCCACCACCACCACCACCACCACCACCACCACCACATCCTCTGCATCTGCACATGCTGCACATCTGTGCAGCATCAAGGGGTCACCGCTTGGTCACCACAGCTGTCGGCCGAGGGAGGAGCCGTCAGTTAAGGCCACGGATCACTGATATCCTGACCAAATACACTCCCCCCCCCCCCCGAAGTAGCCTGTGACCCTCCACTTAAAGGGATCATTCTGGTTTATTGCAACCTGGGTCATATTTGTGTTGTTTAACCAGTTTACGATAACGTTTTATCAGCGTACGAATGCAGCCGAGATCCCGGAGAGCACGGAACGCAGGACCATCAGATGGCTTTTAAACAACGTCTTTATTGAAAGTGCTTTATTTGAGGCATAAAACGGGAAGTGAGTGCATCCAAAATGTTGGTAATAATTCCTAATTGCTAAAGAGAACTCTTGAGTGGAGGATCGACGTCGAACCAGGAAGGCGGCTCTATAAACCGTGATGGATGTTTACAGCAGGCACTCAAACAATTTTACTGTTTGTCATTGTTTTTTTCATTCGGATAAGTTTGGCTTCGCGGGCTGTTTGTTTAAACTCCGAACGAGCCCCCGACATCTCGGTCCAACGGACTTATTCTTTTAAAGCGTGGCCATATTTTCTAATATATCAGCACTGAACTTTATAGTAGAAACTATAACTATAAATAGAAATGATGGGCAGAACTATGAAACTAAGCTGCAGGAATACATCATCTTTAAGGTGCGGCGCGATGCTAAAACCAGTGTGTCACCGCCACTGCAACTGAGAAAAACATGATCTGTGGTCTAATCGATCCGGGCATGGATTGTTAGTTGCCGTCCTATATTACAGTATCGTCAGCAAAACACAGAAACACACCATTTCACACATTTCAGCGTCCAGACCTCTTTCCCCTCTGTTTATTATATCAAATATTTTTGGTTTGGCGAATGCGGTCTCCGAGCTTTGTCTCCTTCCAGCTTTTTCCTCCTCCAATTGTTCTCTCTATTTTGTTTGGGTATATCGTATATGGCGTTGCAAAAATAGAAATTAAAATAGCCCGCGAGCACAGTGTGCAATGTTCCGTCGACATCTCGGAGAGCGTTCCTCCCATAAACCCAACAAGCTCACAGGTCGCCTGTGCGAGCGGCTTATTATGACCCGTAGACACGTTTTATTGTGAGGCAGACTTCAGCGGCCGTAGTAATTATAACGGGAGCAAAAGGGGGAAGTCGGGTGACGAAGTCGGTGGCGACACAGGAGTCCGCCGTTCTCTTCCCATCCTTTTATCCATGACTGACGTGTTTATTACTTTCAACCCGCTAATCAATCTGAGGGGAGGTCAACGGCTCACATGGTTGTTTAGGTGTGGGGACAAAATCCAGAAGCCATGAATAAATGTGAATGTTCATTATGCTTACTCTTCCTCATGAACACTTTTTAAAATGTTTTTACTTAATTCTCTGCTGTCTTAATTTTCCGTCCCCATGTGGATCCGTGGCTTTTTTCCGCGCTTTGTTTACGTCTAATTGCTCCCGGTTGTGTCGGCGAGTTTGCTTATGTTCTGCCAAACTGTCTGGGTCGTCCATTGGATTGTTAACCCCCCCCCCCCCCGCCTCCCCATTCCCTTCCCTGACGTGGACTATTCTCCACTGAGATGGAGAATACCCCGGTGAAGATGTCTTTTTTAGGGAGGTGGGGGGTTGAGGCCAGGAGTCATAACTTTCACAGACGTCTCCCCCCCCCTCTCGATGCCGGAGACCCGACAAAAGGCCGACTGTGTCGAATGAGAAAAATTGCAGGTGCACATTCCCCAGCGGTGCACTCCCTCGGCCTCCCTCGCTCTGCACACATTAACACACACACACACACACACACACGCACCGGGCCTCTGTGATCACTGCCCCACGTGTGGTGGCGGGAGGAGGAGGAGGAGGAGGAGGAAGAGGGGGGGGGGGATTAGAAGGAGATCCTTTTTCAGGGTGATAATACACTTCTTTCTCTGCAACGGGCCGGACTGAGGAGAGGGCTGAAACCGGAGAGGCAGAGTGAGCGATGTCATTCCACAGCAGGCACAGCAGCGGCGGCATCCAACGACACGACATGCCATTTGTTATAGGCGCACTGCAGATGTTTCTCAGCCCCATCGCAGCCCCACGCATACAATGGTGGCTATTTTGTGTCGGGGGTCATGGTGGGGACCACGACTGGGAGGTCTGGGTTTGACCCGTCGCGCTAAATCACAATACAAACACATTCTGCAGCTTTCGAGATCTGATTCTGCTTCATTGCCACATCACACGTCTGGTGCATATCACTGAGAAGCAGTAGTTCTCCCATAAATCTCCTTTAAAATGAAGTAATGCATCCCCTTGTCCCAAATAATGACATCCCCCTTTCTACATGGTTGTTGTGTGCATGAACATAAGTGTTCCATTGTTTATTCATGTATAGAAATTGGTCATGTGTTAAAAATGTCCGTGCCTTCGGGGGGGGGGGGAAACACTCAGAAGGATTTGAGGCCTCCATCATGTACAGAGAGTCACGTACCCAGAGTTTCTGTGATTAAATGGAATAAGTCTCAAGGTAAGGTGCAGAGACTGGATTGATGACCCTGATGACTCTGGCAGGTTGTGGGACCAGTTTAGATTTCTCACATGTTTTAAGGGGAAACCTGCAACTTTTTTACGAAGCTTCCCCTGTTTTCCAGTCAAAGCTTTGCCGAATGAATTATCAGCTTTCGAGGCACAAACCTGTCTTGGTGTGTTGTTGTATCAGCGCCACAGCTCCACACCTGCTACGTGTGAACGCACGTGTGGCATGTTTCGATGAAAACTCCCTGACGCTCGTTGTCGGGTTTTTTTCTAATACGCCGCGTGTTCGGAGTTGGGACCAGTTGATTTGACGCGCGAGCGTTGCTTCATCCATATTCCCCCCCGCTCATTATCTCCACACAATAACTCCATATCTGATACCTGACGCTTTGAATGCAGAAGAAAAAGATGATCAAAGCAGATGAGCGTAGCCGCGTGTCCCCGATCTAGCGTAGCCGCCCAGGCTAATTTCTGCAGCACTGCCTTGATTGCGCGCGTATGGAATGAGATTACTTTTCACTCTGTGGGTGGTTTGGGAATCGCTTTTTTCAAAACATTTATCTCACTGGTTTTTGTCTCCATATTTGTTTTCATCTCCCTTTTCTCCCTTTGTCTTATTTTCACAAATCCACCTCGACGGCAACTCGCAGATTTCCTCTTCCCGGCACAGTTACTCCGCTGACAAATACTTTTCTTCTCATATGGTATGAAACCACCAAACTGGCATATGATGTGGCGTATAGTAAATCAGAGGACAGCCTGGGACACCGGGGGGGGGGATTGACAAAAGATTGATTAGGTGCTACACCCTGCGAGTGATGCTGCGGCTCGGGAAGCGAGACGGAACGAGCGAGGGGGGTCTGATTTAAAAATTACTGTTGCCTTCAACAGTGTCACATTTTGTGCGTGTAGGTGTATGCACCAGATAGCAGTATTTCCTCTAGGGAGAACCACACCCCCCCCATTCCAATGCATAATGTATTAAAGTGAGCACATGCAAGCACAAACACACATGCAAGTATGAACGAACCACAGGGGAGTGACAAAAGAAGCACAGATACGGACGGCCTTTAATCTGTTGATGCCACCGGCACAGGAGATTGCACCACCCTTTGGGTTCTTACGGTATATAGGGCAAGCACCCACCCCCGCCTTCACCGCTCACCCCCCCCCCCCCCCGCTACTTCAACCTACTATTATCCATACTGATTCGAACACCTTTGAATTATATCTCTCCGGGAATCAGTGTGAGCGTGGACAGTGTCTAGATACTGGTTTTGATCAACCCCTGTATGAACACATCAGGACTAGCTGCCTGGTGCTACATATGCTCCGTGCATGTGGATTAAAAAAGGACTTGATATGATTGAAGTGGCTCCGCCGACACAAACGATCGGAGAAGTAAGAAGTTTGCGTAAAACCCCGGAAATACACAACAGATGAATATGCATGAAATGGTATTTAAATTGTGTCATTTAAATCATTTTTTTTTTGTTCTTCATTATGTAAGTAAACACTACAGAACGGGGCTTTAATTGGTATTAATTCATGCTTTTTTGCCCCTCGGTTATTACACTGCAGCAAAGATTACAGTTGCAGGAGCACGAGGAGGGGGAATTAGTTTCTTTGCGAACACGCTGTGCCACGGAAAAAACAAACAATCGTTACAATCTAATCCAACGAGTTGTGCAAGGATACGTTTGATGAAATGGAGCGCAGACAAATTCATACAAGGACAAAGTGAGCGTTGGCCTTAGTTCCTTGTTTTCCTCTCAACCCCCTTAAATTCCAAAACAAGGCCAGAGATTTTCATGCGCGGCTTTCATGAAGAACACAAAAAGGGGGAAATTTCATCAACAGCCAATATGCCGCCTCGTGCAAATTGTGTTACTGTCTCTCCTCCCGTTCCGGCTCGTTTCAAGTTGGAAAAATACCAGCCTCTAACTAATTATGGGTTATTGCATGTGCAAGTGATGGAGTGTGGAGTGGAGTGGGATGTTGGGTTAATTTAGCTGTTTGCCACTGATTGAGGTCATTTCGGATAAAGTGCCTTTTTAAAATTTTTTTTTTACCACCATCACAATCATCAACAGACACAAACATCACGATGTTCCACGGCGAAAAAAGTTTTTATTTTTCATTCCGGCTGTGACAGATGGTTCGAACCTGGTGGCCCGGTATAGCCTCGTGCTGGAGTTCACCCCATTCCACTATTAATTCAAGTATAATAAGTAGAACCCCAGGGATCTATTCACACCGCGATATTGCCTGTTTTCTTTATTCATTACAAGAGAATGGATTTTCCAAGTGCTCTTGTTATTGGTTTGTCATTTATCTCATGTGACAGGATGACGGAGAGCTTCTTCATTTCGCTGAGCTGCGTTTGGGCGGTGACGCGTGTTCACGTACATGCTGCTTCCTAAAGTTAAGGAGGAGATAAGGGGGTGAACTGGAAATATGATGTCTGTTTTTTAATCCTTAAGGTTTTGATATTTGCTTTTTACCGTCAGAAAAATGCCGTTTTGTGTTAACCAGGGTCACAGATGAACAAACAAATGAATAGTAGGCATTTCTCAAGTGTTTCTCAAGTGTTTACCACAGGAGAATACATAATAGTAAATACATGACACATACTTTACATTTACTCAAGGAGGTCGACTAGACTGAACTAACCCTGCAGTTATGAGGCATTTTTGACTTTCTTTTGTTTGGCTTATTCATATTTAATACCTCTGTTTATCTGCAGCTACAGTTACAATTTTCAAGATTGGACGATTTTCTGTACAAAGCACATATCATCTTATAAAATACATATTGTGCTATATTCTGTATTCTGGGGACCACTGCTTCTCTCTTTTTCTAGTGAAATAATAAATATAAACCTATTTTTCCATAGAGATAACCCTACTTTGCACATATGCTTATATTTGAATAAAATGTGCATGCATAAGGTGGACTTTTAAGCTATATTATCATTTTAAAAGATGAGTTATCAATGGCTGATTGGTGGAAAGAGGTGTTTAAGAATAGTACCTTTTGGAAAAAACGTGTCCATAAAACGTACACATGACAATATCACACAACATCAACAGCGGCACAAACCTGCTCTCGCTAAATCCGCCACCTGCAGGATGTTTTTTTTTAGAAAGAATTCGTATTTGTTATTCACATCGATTGCCCGGCTACGTCCACATTAGTGTCGCTCTTGTCTAAACACCGAACCACCTCTGTTTCCTCGGCGGCCGGGATCAGTGAAGGTTGCGCTGCACTGTGTCTCAGTTCGCCGTGCTAAACTTAGCCCGGCTGCTGCCTCCAGTGAGCTGTTAGGCAATTCCATTTGATGCTGTGTGGTAAAAGAAGAGTGAGGGGGGGGGGGAGACCTCGCTCCCCTCACACGAGACGAAAAAAATCTGCCTGTTGTTTCTTTTCTTTGACCTCAATTACTATCGGGGCACGTGTTACTATGGGGGCATGTTGAGTCATGCCTGTGCTGGGAGTCCTGTGTGTGTCAGTGTGTATCTCCGATGTGTTTGTGTGACAGGGATTGTGTTCATTTAAGCCTAGGAGGCAGCGTACAGTAGGTGGGGGCCAAGGTGCATTAGTCTTGGCTGAGATGTTCCCTTCAGTGATGCCGGCACATGTGGGTGGGTCACAGGAAGGAGGGAGAGAGAGCGGTAGGGAGGGAATGAGGAGGCAGGCGGCACTGGAAGGAGAGGAAACAGCAAAACGATGTCAGACATGACGGGAGCCGAACAAAGCCCGGCTCACTGTCAGGAGCCGCCGCCCGTGACAGCTGCCTGCGCCACACACTCACCTCCGGCCCGGGCCGTCTGACAAAATGCCACTTCGCTGATAGGAAGCAGGACACGTCGCTCTGCTCTGTTTACAATCAGGGAAGAAGAAAAAAACTGGGAAATGGCTAGAATTGGCTCAGAGCTGTGTTATTTTTCATTCTTCTTTTTAAATACAAATTTCCAATTACATCTGATGAAATTTTAAGACCAATCTGAATATAAATGCAAAACTGCAGCGAACGGCAGATTTCTCCTGAGCCAGAGAGGATTTGACCGGAGAAAGGGATTTGTTGTAATTTGCACAGCGAAGTGGTTTTTAAACATACGACTCGCTTCCTATTCCCCCTTTTCTTTCCTCCTCGCCACAGCTATATGCACTTAATGAATTGAAGTAGTGATTAATTAAATGGAAGTGCCCACTGGACGGAGGGATTTCTTCACCTCTGTGTTCTGAGCATGTGAATCAAGGCTTTATGGACGGATGTATTTGTTTCGGTGTGTGTGTGTGCACAAACATGAGGTGACCGTCTCCTGGAGCCGCGTCACACAGGGAAGTTGCTGTGCGCTGCAGATTTCTCCCCATCCAGCGACCAATTATTAACTTTCACAGTTATTAACTTTTATTGTGTCAATACATCGTTACGGGGGGGGGGGGGGGGGGAGGAGAAGCGCGGCCGCTCCGCCACGCTGCTATCTTGTCAGTTTCGTGTACGATTGATGTCTCATGTTGGTTCCTCATCGAAAAACGTCAAATATATTCACAAATTGAGGATGATTGAAGAAGTTGCAGCAGTTTGTTACGGCTGCACAGTTTCTCTTTCCCCTCTGTAGCGATTTTGTTAACACCCAAGCGCTAATTTCCCCACTGGCATCACGGGCCAGTTTGATTGACAGCTTGAAAGTCGCATTTGCATGTTGCTGCCCTGCAAAAACAAACCACACACACACAAACAAACCAAACATCAGTCTTTTCCCTCTGCTGGAATTTGCAAGCGCGTGGTGTGTTGCCAATTAATGTGTTCAAATGTGTGTCAGCGGACGCCGAGTGGAAGCAAAACAAATGGCTCCTTCATTGGCCTGCGTTGGGAATGGATATCTGGATCCTGTCACAATGAGTAATGCTAATTGTGCTTAGCAGCATCGTCGGTCAACGTGTCATAAGCCATCAAGTCGATCCTGAGGAGTTTGTCACGCTCGCTCCCGCGGTGGGCCTCATGAATTCATCATTACCGATCACGCTATCAGTCATCCGCTCGCACGTTTCAATAAAACTTCTTATTCACGCTCGTTTTTTCGATTTCTACGTTTTTTCCGCCACTCTTGTGTGGCGGCACAAACGTTGCTTCTCATCGATGCCGTCCTCTTAAACGCTCGACAGTTCAGTTCCTGGATCATTTCGCACTCCTTGTGAAAAGCCCCTGAGAATGTGCTCGCCTTAGGCCATATGTAAACGTGAATTTACTTGGGAGAACAATTTGCCTGAACTGTTTCTCACTCCAAGATAAATAATCCCTTATGCATTATTGAAGATGCTGTACAATTTTTTTTTTTTTTCCTCTTCCGAGCTCAGAAGATTTCTCCTCCTTGTCGTAAATGTACTTTTTTTTTCTCTGCCAGAAAATGTCATTTGTTGCGAACTAGGAAGTGGGTGTGACAGGCTCCCATTGGTCTAATCAAATAACGGTATCCGGACTCATGTGCTAATTAATCACTAGCTGTGGGGGCCGGGCCATCCAGCGGAAAGTCTGTAAAAAAAAAAAGAAAAAGAAGACATTTGATCTGTTGAATCAGCTCCCTTTGCCTTCCCCTCCTCTCTCATTCATTTATCTTACATTGATTCAGTGGAGTTCATTTGAATTTCAACCCCTCACACACACACACACACACACACGCACACACTCGCACACACACACACACACACACACACACACACACACACACACACACACACACACACACCGCACACAAACTTTTTAACTCCGCATCATCGGCTACAAAATCTGAGCCTTTCGTTTTAAGGGGATAAAAAATGGGATCTTCGCAAATTAACAGACCCTTTCCCAGGAACATATTTGGTGCTTTGCCAGACTATAAATGCAGAAAGGACCATTATTTATTGGGAAGTTATCCACTCGGCACTTCACTTAAAGTCTGAAAACGATCTAAAACCCCGTTTCTCTTTTTGTCGGGAGCCCGTCGCATGTCCGCGACATCTGTTTATCCGAGTGATGGAGTGCGGCGGTTGAACCCGCTCTCGCTCACTTTTTCTTGGGTGTTGAAATGAAAAAAAAAACAAGTTTCCCCCCGCAGGCCCCTGTTTTGTTACTAATGATGACTTTTAAATGTCATTGTTACCCGGCTCTGTCTACACTCCGGTGCCCGCTGGCTCCGATGGAGGTAATGGGTCTGGGCTCTGTGTCAGTGACCCAGGGATAAGCTCGGGCTTTTAAACCGCAACAAAATTGTGTAAGCGTCACAATTAACAAACCCACAATCAAAACTCGGAACCATTTCCCCCTCAGAGTGGTTTTTAAAAAGCTCTGCGGGGGAGCGACATTTTCCGAATGGCCATTTTTCTCCCTGACCTTTTGTCTTTGCCCTTTCTGGTGAGTAATTGCGTTTTTTTTTCTGGGAAATATTCTTTGTGAATTATGTCATTTGCCGGCGTCCTGATTAAAAAAAAAAACTGCTCTGTTGGTGCGAAAGTGATGGAAGTATCCAGCGTGACCCTCTCACGGCTTTCTTTCTACAAACTACTACCCCCACCCCCCCACCCCCCTTAGATTCAGCAGTGCACTTGTCAGAAGAATTATCCAGGGAGAATCTGCAGTGGAGAGATACACACTGCATATAACTGCTCCTCCTCCTCCTCCGAAGTAGCTGCAGAGAGATGAAGTGAGCAGAACACGGGAACTTGGATAAGACAATGGAGTTTCAATAAGAGCTTTTTTTCGATTTCCGATAGCTCCGGTCCGCGACGTGTTCAGGTTCAGACGGCGGCGGCGGTGGTACGTGCGAAAGTGGGACAGGACGCCGTCTCTGGCGCCCCGAGGAATATGAGCCCTATCAATCACCGCCCCCCCGGGCACAAATGTAATTACACTACGGTTGTTGACTAGCCGGGTAATCCGAGACATCACTGGCATGCGTTGATTCACTTACATTAGGGGATTGCTGGTGCCCATGCTGATGGGGCTGCGCTCGCCCTTCCCTTTGAGGACACTGGCATGAATCAAGCCCTTGTCACTGCAGGGTCGCAAAACTTAAAGGACTTATTCTAACCTTTTTAACAAATCATACACATCTCGTTAATCAATTTCCCTAATGGACGGTTGTATACGATTCTTAATGTGATAGCACTTTTTTGTGCTGTTTTATTTTCTCCTGCTCCCAAAAGAAGGAGTCCACCCACAAAAAGAAATCGATAAACAAAAAGGCCGGATTGTCCTTTTTCAATTAATCCTGTGTGGTTTATTGAAGTGCACCTGGCGTAGTCGACTCGCGTCCTCCATTTTTCTTCGCCGTCGTCAGCCTCACAGAAGTTTGGCGCGATCCAGACCAGCACTTTTTCAGGGGGGTGGGGGGGGGGGGGCGGAATAAATCTCCCCATTAAGAGGAGGATAATTGATGGCTTTCATCACCAAATGGAATACAATTATTTCCGATCGGTGCCCGTTTCAATGGCACGCTTTGCTTGTGTCGAAGGCTTGAATGATTTATGAGACAAAATCAAATGACACGATGATGAGCGGCTGCTTTTGTTGTTTCACCTCAGCGTGTGGCATTGTGTTTTCTGCTGTGGAGATTTTTTGTTTTCATTTTAGGCACATTTTAATTGCTTCGGAAAAATAGCAGATTGTAGATGCTCGAAAGAATTGAGTCTAATGACCACCTGTCCCTGTACCTGGGCCTATATCGTGAACTCTAATACTAAATTCCTGTTTTTCCTTTTATGTAAGGATATCATTTAAAAAGCTGTCTAAGGCTTTGAAGCAATTACTTTGTTATATTAAAGTTTACAATACCTACAAACAAAGTCCCAACCCACTCTCACGTCAACCTAAAACTTACTTAAACTGGTTTTCAGACATGGAGTAATTTAAACCTACATTAACTGGTTTATTTTTGGCTTTGACTTTTATTTTTTTAAGATGCTTATGACACCATGCTCTTATACTGGTTTTATCTTTATTTGTATTATTTCATTATTAATATTGAATGTGGACAGATGTGTGTGAAGGAATGTGTGTGTGTATCATTTTTTTAGCGGCTGCACATCGAATTTCGTTGTGCTATTTTTTACAATGACAATAAATCGTTCAAATTCCAAGAAGCCAAAGTAGGAAACTGGCTTTTGGGATTTTGAATTCAGCCCAGACGTTTATTTAAAAAACAACTTTCCTGGATATAATGTGACGATTACTCATCATATTGATCTCAGGTGATGTGGCCTGGCCTTATTTTCACATGTGGAAACAGTCTCTCTCTCTCTCTCTCTCTTCGCCGCCACTCGCTCCGTCCTCTGTGATGAACGTCTGCGCCGCACGTCATCTCGCGGTGGCTCTGGCAGCGCCCTCGTCTGAAAGGATGTTTATAAAAAAAAAATCTATAACTGCCACAGTCCTCCTACTGTCACCCAGTTCAATGTTTACGAATCTCGCTTATTTTTTTTTTATTCTCGCCGCAAACACACAACACCCCCGGTCTGCTGTGTGCTGTGCACGTGCCTGCTTGGTGCACGAGTCTAGGCCCCTGCAGACGTGCGTGGGCGTGTGCGTGTGCCTGTGCGAAGGAGAGGGAGAACAGCAACCTCCAGGCCGCCGCCGCTCGCCCTCGCTCGCCCTCCCGGCCATTTTGGCTTCGCAATAAACAGTCGACTTTTGCCAAACAGACTCTCAGCTCTGGCTGGAGGCAGCGAGCACCTCCTGTTCGCATGTAGCTTCACTTAAGTGCACCGTGTCACCTTAGAATACAGTGAACGGAGCAGCTTGTGTGATTTATAGATTCTAGTTGTGTGTGTGTGTGTGTGTGTGGGGGGGGGGGGGTTAACAATTTACATGAGACACCGTCTGCTGTGCTTTCTTTGTCTCCGTGTTTCTGTCTGTCTCTAATTTCTCAGCCGAACGCGCCTGTAATGAACGTCTATTCTTTCCTCGGCGTTCAAATGCGAACAGCGCGTCTATTTCCTTACGTTTGATTTGTGTCAGTCTCCCTCTCTCCACCTCCACCCGGCCTCTCGAGGGCCCTTTGTTATATCGCTCATCCTCCCACTCCACGCAGGCAGCATCCTGTCCGCCCACACTCTCGGACCAGGGTGGACAACCTCTTCTCATATGTCTCGGAGTCAGACCTTTTGATTGCAGGGGGCCGCCCATCTGTTCTCCTATTTCCCTGCAGGAATATACAGATTCTTTTTTTGTTGTTGTTATTTATTCAACACTGACTGCAACTCCTGCATAAAGTTGTTTTCATACTTGAAGAGCGGAAATCCTTTATCCAGAGTAGAAATGAGATTATGTAAAATAACTAATACTTAGGTCGTGTGTGTTGTTTTCTTTTCTTTTTCCTTGGCAGCCTTTAGTCGAGCGCCCATCCCCATGGCCGTGGTGAGGAGGGAGCTGTCGTGCGAGAGCTACCCCATCGAGCTGCGCTGCCCGGGCACCGACGTCATCATGATCGAGAGCGCCAACTACGGCCGCACCGATGATAAGATCTGCGACGCGGACCCAGCACAAATGGAAAACACGCGGTGTTACCTGCCTGATGCGTACAAGATCATGTCCCAAAGGTAAGAAGGCATTTTCCCTGTCACACACAGTATATCGAAGAAGAATATTTTTGTTAGCAGATGTATTACTGAATGGAATATTAAAAAACACCTCTTTCTTTTGTAGTTATTGTAAAGATCTATCAACGATAGTAACAAAAACAGAGTTGTTTGGAACGTGAACATTTGGATGTTTTGCACACACACAAAATCACACAAACTCACACTCGGGAGTAAAATGTTTAATACTGTTAAGTAATTGACTGAAGTAGCTGTTTGTTAAAGAAACATTACCAGTCCTCAGGCAACGAGATGCTGTTGTTCACACCTTAGCTTTGCCGAAGCAGAAATAAATGCACTTCTGCTTGAACCAGTTTTACATGGATTAGACTGCAATTGCCAGATCTAGACGACCCGCACGCACACAGCAGTTTCTGTTTACATTAATCCAAAGGTCATACCTCGGGAAAATATATAATTGAATGTAGTCATGTGGAGTATTGTGAGTTTAGTCCCATTGTGCACACGTATGTACGTTTTAATCACAATATAACATCCTACTGAGTATTCACAGTAAGTAGGAGCGTGTGATGTTGACACGAGTCTTAATCAGACTGTGCTCTGTTACATGTAAATACAGATGAAATTTGTTGTCAGCGACTCATGTCAACATCATTATAGAAATCAGAAGGTCAATAGTCAGGATATTCATGTCCATGAATATATATTTTCTATATCGTTTTAAATGGAGAACTTATGTCAAGAATCCCAAAGAGCAATGAACCTCATCATACCTGCCATGT
The DNA here is from genome assembly GCA_006182925.3 of Reinhardtius hippoglossoides. Lineage (NCBI taxonomy): Eukaryota > Metazoa > Chordata > Actinopteri > Pleuronectiformes > Pleuronectidae > Reinhardtius > Reinhardtius hippoglossoides. The sequence goes on from CM031692.1 coordinate 8,829,747, forward strand.
CTACACCAGCCGCATATTTCTTCCGGCACAAATCAATGTTGATTTGAAACACTATGAATACACACAGGTATTTGTCAAACACAAATGTGCGTGATGAGCGTTGCTGCCGGACGTGAGCCCTGTTCGGACCCTGCTGTGCAGAAATGGGGACACGGAGCCCAGTTTGTTAAGGTGGACGGGCTGTGCTCTTACTTTGTTCTGGCTGCTGCAGTGTAACTGATTATTAACATTCAGGTAATACAGGGCTGTAATGATTCTCAGACCAAAACTGGAATCGCGGCCCAGACGTCCAAGGGTTCGGAATCTGGATTCTTGACCTGTTGCGTTTGTTGCATATGAGCGTCCAATCAGAACCCTGCGTAATCTGAACCAACACACAGAAGTGACCAGCAGCTGTAGAGCCACCGGTGTGCAGGTCCGAGAGGATCGTGTGTTTCGTGAGCGGACGCCTCGTTTCTCTAAAGTCGGACTCAGAGGGAAATCATCTGGTGAACTTAGTCCCTGTGGAGTTTCCCTGGAGCTGGCCGGCCGGTTTATGCCAGAGGACCGACCAACTTGACCCATCGATGGTGCCCTGAGTGCCCCGTACGTAGTGTAAATGGGAACGCTGATGTTACTGAAGCGACGGGGACGCTCCTCTTTCCGTTTACTCTCCTGAGTTGTTGGTTGTTGAAGATCCCCTATAGCCACTACAAAAAACGAGGCGTGAACGGGAACCGTGGCTCGAAGACGAAGGTCCGAACCGTGGATGTGAACTATCGTGTACAGCCCTAATATGGAGGAGTTTCAGGATTTTAACCAAGTCGTCTGGTTACAAAGGAGAATGTAAGAGCTCAGGGCGAGTGCGGAGTGAATATATACACAGTCAAACTTGCACAGTCTTGTGTTGACTTATTGCAGCACTTAGAGCAAAATGAAGACTCCTCTCTTGGATATCATTCTCGGTATAGTTTCTCTTGCCTTTGAGGTCAAAACACCCCTGAGCACTCAGAAGGAACGGAGTTTATCTAAATTGCTACTCTTGCGTTTACATTTGTCTCCCTCCTTTTTACTGCCACGGTTAACGTATGTCCACGTTTCTCTTTCCAAAGCTTCAGCTCCACATTGTGGAATCCGAGAATCCTAATGGAGCTCCGGGCCGTGTCGAACAATTGCTCTTGGCTTTTTAGTTTGGCACCACGGAGTTCAGATAATCAGCCGCGTGAAAGGCAGCTGATGGTTAAAAGAGGTAGTTTGAAACATGTTGTCAGATAATTGTTGCACCCTGTAGCTCCCTTGTTCTGCAGCCGCCCACTGCAGACTAAAAAATCCCTGCAGGAATGAATCAATGGGTCTGCCTCTGTCAAGAACACAAAACTAAGATAGCGTTCCAGGGAAAAGCACTTTTTTTTTTTTTGTACCATCTCGATGCTAACGAGCTTCACACTGACGCGAAAAAAAGGTAACTCCAACCTGATTCTCGCCTTTTGTCTTGGGAGAGGAAGCTGCTAAGTGGATAGAAGGTGTGGGTGGAATTGAAATCGGGTTTAAAGGGAGGGCGCCAAAGCGGAGATGGGAGCGTGAGGATTCAATGATATTTGTGGCTGGAGCAACACAACCGCACATTAGCATGCGATTGGTTAGCATGAAAAAAACAAAAAAAACAAAAGAGATGAATGCCGCCCCCGACTATTTCATTGTTGGGCTGTCAGAGCCGTTGCTAGGTACCTGCAGCTAAGCTCACGGGGGTTAAAAAGGAAAATGACAACACAAACAGCAACAAGCAATTTGAACAGAGACGGTATTAAAATAGTGATGGAGGCAGAGGTTACAGCCGGGGCACCGAGAGCCGACTCCATGTATGTGGTGTTAAGATGAATAAACGCACGTCCGTCAGCGAGGATGAAGCGATATGAAAAAACAACGACACATACATGAGGTTATTTCAGTTTTGCTCTCAGATTTATACCATATATTTTCCAGTTAGTCAATATCGGCCGTCTGTCGTTAATATTTCACATGGATTTTCCCCTCTAATCTCATAATCTCTCTCTATACACCCAATGCAATATCTTTACACACACACACACACTATAACTTAATCTCTGGAAACAATGTAATGAATCTGATTAAAGCGTGTACGGTGCATCCAGGGAATATTCACACCCATTTAGACTTTATTTAAACACACGCATACATTGAATGGCAAGAAAAATTGATATTAAAGTTCCATAAAAACTTAGAAATGTATATGAACACAATTCTACTATTGTAGTTGTTAGACGCTTTAGAATAGAGGCCAAACAGTTGAATCCTGTCACTGTTGAAACCTTCACTGAGGGGTTCCTGGTCTCCTCTGTTACCAAGACGCTTGTCCAGCTCTGGAATGACTCTGTTGTTCCAAATTTACTTCCATTTATTTGTAGAATAATTATGGAGGCCTTTGTGTTGATGGGAGCTTTCCAATGCAGCACGATATATATATTTATTTTTTTGTTGCCTTTCCAGATCTGTGCCTGGAGACACTTGCTTCGCAGGGACCTGGTTTTCCCTAATGGTGGTTTCCATGAGTCGTTTGATTACCAGTTATTAGCGATGGAAAACAAAACCAACACAGAAAATGGACACGCTTCATTTATGTTTTTGTTGTTTGTTGGTGGCGAATTGGCATAAATACTTGTTTGCGTGTAGCTTAATTAATATTCAATATTCAATTGGGACACATTCGTTGGTCCAAATATTGGAGACTAATCTAATTTCAGTCTTAATTTTACAAAAAAATCACCTGGTTAAAGTGTAATAATCTAAATATGACCTTAATTGGGTTAAACTCTAATTAGCATGATTGTGAGTGCAGTGATAGTATTTTCCTCTCGACTCGTTATTTCCTCCCCCCCCCTCCTCTAACCGGTGTCTAACACCTGCCTCTCCTGCGGGCACCGGTTAAGTTGTGGTGACTGGCAAGCGAGGTAGTTAGCATTCACATCTCGTCTGAGGAGGAGCCAAGCGGCTGCCGGCTCAGTCTCTGTGCCAGGCGCGCATCCGTCTCCGGCAAATGCCCAGTCATGTCACCGATTCTCGCGGGCTGTCGATACACATTCAGGGAGTTCAACCCCCCCCCTCCCCCCTCCCCGGTCCCCCAGGCCACTGAGAGTGCCCCATTGATATTCAGCTATCAAACCCAAGCACTGCCTGTTCCAGTTTAGCCCACTTAATGAGTGTGTGTGTGTACCAGGGCCTCTACGGCAAGGTGTTTCAAGTGAGAGCTTACAGCACCCGGCGCGTTAGTGATATTGCGAGTGCTGCAATGCCTCTCAAGACGAAGGTTGTCTCGCACCCAACTGTGACAGGCCGAAATGAATGGGTCTCTTTCAGCCGCCGTCCCGCCTCTTCCCCCCCTGCGAGCGTCACGGCTCCGCAGGATCCTCGGGCGTCCAGATAAACACGTCGCCTATAGGTGGAGCCGCGTTGCCAGCTCGATGGAGGCTAATGAAGCTGTTATTGAAGCCTGCTACCAAACATCCATTTAGCACAATTGGAGAGCATTTGCATATTGCACACAACACACACACACACACGCACACACACACACACACGCACACGCACACACCCAGGCTGCTCTCTGTGATTTTATAATCACTGCTCTTCCCTTGTGGGATATTTTTGGAGCTTATTGTTTGGGAGCTGAGGCGTCTGTTGTATCTGCTTCTCTCCAACACGCGTCCAGATCCACTTCCACTTCCCCCAATGTTTGAATTCGCTGGAGACTCCGGACACTCGTGTTATCAAACAACACTGAACCTTTTTTCTCATCACAGCCCCACAGTATCCCTTATTTTTCTGTCTTTCCCTTTTCCCCCCCCCAAGGCGGCCTGGCCTTCACGGCCAGTAATTACAGGCTATATCAAAGCTATATATCACCTGATATCACAGGAGACCTCGGCAGGCACCTTAAGGGACAGCAGATAGCATTGTGGCAGACTGGTGCATGACCCCTGAAGGAGAAAGGCAGGTCAGGAAGGAGCAGAACCCTACATTCCCCCGAACAGCCACATCCAAACACACAAACACCTCCTCCTCCCTGTCTTTTTCACAACCCTCCTTTTTGTGTCTCTTTTTTTTAAATCATTTTTAATTTATTGTTTTGGTGTCTGCGGGTTCCTCCGCGCCGCCGTGTCATCAAACTTCAAGCAGCAAAGACGAACATATTCCTGTCGCCTGGCGGTTGGTGTTTATGCACATGACACAAATGAAGGTTAATAGACACAACAGCTTGATGAGTCTCTCGAGGGCGATAAAACCAAATGGATGCAACCTGTGGTTTTGAACCTAATGGCCCTGTGACAGTTGACATTTGACAGCCTTCCTGTTAATGACATTAATGTGGAAAACAAATGCCTCCGGGCCATTATTTACTCCGGCGCACTCTGAGTTGGATGCACAAGACAAATGACTCCGCTCCCCGTCGGCTGAGACCGTGTGCTGACAGAGTGACGAGAGTGACGAGAGTGATTGAGGGATAAGGGAGCAGAAGCAGATGGGAGGATCCCTTTGTCCTTCGCAGATGATCTTTCCCATACGTTGCCGTTCTCATTATCCTTGGCTTTTGACCTTATTTCAGACTTGAAGGATTTGATGAGATATTTGTTTGAGCAGGGGGGGGGCAGGATTAGCGGGAGAATCTCCTTCGGCTCTGTGCCCATCTTCATTTAAATCCCCTCATTTCGAGCAGGATATTGGGGGTGTGGGTTCTTTGGGTGGAGAAGGAGAAATCTGAGGTCTATTCTTTGCCTAGTTGCCAATTGGAAATTGAGTAGTTTCTCAAGTGAGTTATGAAAGTCACAAATTTTCACTTTTAACTTCACGTAGCCCTGTCCTCACTGTAAAGCCATACATTTATCTATTCATTATCTTTTTTATTTCTGCCTATTTTAAATGGGATGATACATCAAATAAAATAAAAAGAACACACTGATCTGTACAGAAAACGGATTTTCCGTGTTTTAATGAGTAATTATTCCCGAGTATGCCACCGTTAAAAAGTGAACTGGCTGTTTGACTGCACATAAATGTGTTGAGGGTAGAAAAGTTCCATCAAGTTGCACCTTGGGAAATGTAGGAACCAGTGTTTATGAAGCTTGAGCCAAATAAAGTGAGGATATCTGGGCATTATCTGATACAAGTCTCCTCCTATGGAAGTGCAACGCTAGAGTCGTAAGTTTTTGTAAGTTCCGTGCAGCTCTTTGTTTCTTAGTGTCTAAACAAAGCTGGACAAATGTGCATATTTATTTCGTGGCCTGAAAATAAAAATGAATGCAGTCTTTAATTGAAGCAAATAGGCATTGACATTAAGAGAGATGTGATCAAGCTGAGCAGATGTGAGTGTAATGCGGCCATTGTTCCTGCACGACCCCCCAGAGCCTATAACAGCAAGTGGCCTCCCTTGTTAAAAAGGCACGTTTTACATAAACGCATTGAGATGTCAGATGAAAAACGAAACATGACTTCCCTGTTGAAAGTGCAAATATCACACAGGTGCTCTGTTATATCAAAGGTTTTTGCTTTTGCAGATTGTAATAAAAGAGGCGCTGTGGTCCTTTTAATTCCACGGAACGATCCACTGCCGCTGCAACATTTAGCGATTTGAGTCCTACTGGGCCACTCGTACTGGAAATACAAAATATATTCAAGCACTTCAGAGCACATAGGGTATTACATGATATCAAGTGCATATTTTGCATCAATCACTCAGCAGAGTTTCCATGAGGTCCTCACTGCGAGCCTCCCTCCTCTTCTGCGAGAGTCATTGGTTTGTCTAGTTTACTCCTGGCTGCAGGCTGTTTTTCTATGATACAATTATGTGTTGAGCACCTGACAATTACCGAACAAAAACCAAGAGCGATGAGCGCAGCGGGGGGGGGGGGGACAACTGCCTGTTGTATGACTATGAGCAAATAGAGGAGGGTGGGCGGTTCTGCAGCCAGCATTAATATGCAAAAATGATATTAATAAAAGCTCAGACGGAGACGAGATAAAGACACCCCACCTTTTGCTCTAAAACAAACATGCAGAGAAACAAACACATTTCTAACCTCTTTGGATTACTGCGGGAATTTAAACCGTCTTCCCATCTGTCCATCCCCCCCCCCCCCCTGCCCCCTACGTAACCCGCTTTCCGCAAATACTTTTTTAAATCAAAAAGGTTTAGTTTTTTTTTTTGATTTCCTCCCTTCACTAACATCTCCTGACTTCCATTATCCTGTCTCATTTTTTGGTTTTTCCACTCCTGCTCCCGTCCTCTTCGGTAAGAACCTGCCGCTTTTAATTTTGGCCCAATTAGTCGCCGGAATTTTCAAGCCCGGTTCTCCAGACACGGCCATACACACTGTGATCAGACGGAGGTCGAATCCTGGGGTGGCAAAATGGGAAATGCTTCAGGACGTCTCTGCGGCGTGAAGCGGATTGGCATCTCTCAGGAGAAGCTGATTTAACCATGCCACTGCTTTGAATCGACCGTAACAGGGTCCATTTCTGGCTTCCGAGCCGAATGCCCCATAGACTTTATTACTCCCCTACAACTTTATCGCTTTGCCAAAGAATCCAGAAGTTTGACCGTTTCTCACAAAATGTTTTTTATTCTTGGCCTCCTTCGCGTTACCCAGAGGAAGCTCGGGGCTGGCTGCAGGGTCTTCTGGTGTCAGATTAATAGCCGTCACAGTGGTGGCTGACTAAACATTGGGTTTTATAATGTGTAAAAAAAAAAAAAGATGGAAGTGGGAGGCCTCAGTCCATTTGTCAGCCATGGGAGTGAGTTTCACTTGGACGAGTCCAAACAGTAAAGAAAGGGCTAATTCAGACAGGAGCAGGTGGTTAGTCCCAGTGCAGGGAGCAGACTGTGAGTTTTCCCTTCCCCTGTCTGACATGTTCCCTTCTCCGCACTGCACTCCACAGGCTTTCATCCATGTTCTTCTTCTGCGTCTTCCTTTTTTAATAGGCAGGTGCCAACATACACATTTGATGTCTCCTGCTCCGCCTCTTCCTTCTGCCCTTAAGTGCTGGACCCATATCCCCCCCCCCCCCTTCCAACATGGAGAGTGCATGCTACTTCTACTAACCTTTAATGACTTTGCTTGCTTTTCATCATCTCGCTGCCAAGATAAAAACAACATCCCCTTCATTCCTTTTCTGATTCATGGTTCATTTTTTTTGGAACGAGATCCAAAAGTTCTTTCATCTGTGCAGTCGACCCCCTCGCCGTAAAAAAAAAAAAATTACTCCCACTCTGCTCTTCAGATGAATATCTGCAATTGTCAAGTTGCGGTGCTTTAATTGAGGGTCTGAGTGGAAGAAGTAATCCTGAGGAATGTCGGCTTGAGGGACAGTGAACACAAGTGAGTGGACGGCTCCGGTAATTTATGCCTAATATTTATTTTTAGCAACACTTTTATCCATCGGTATTTTGGTCCACTGGGCAGCTTGCATGTCAGAAGCTGTGGTTTACTTCAAGCCCTGTGCAAAGTGAATGAGGTTTGACAAATTTGGTGAACCTATTGCATATTTTAAACTTTAATTTGAAACAATTAAAGTTAAAATCCAAACTGATATTCATGTCACACCTGTTGACCAAACAAAGTAGGATTCAAAACTTTAAGGTTAATGAGATGGTAATTTCCTAATGGACGTGTTCTTGGACAAAGTAAAACAGTCTTGAGTCAATGTCTATGATTTATTTTTAACTGATATTATAACTCACTTTTCTGTACAATACTAAATCATCTCCGTACAGTTTGTTCCCATCAGTCTTCCTTCTCTAACCTTATTCCCCCCCCCCCCCCCCCCCCCCCCCCCCCCATCCCAGTTGCCATGGGCAACAGCCGCGTGAGTCATGACCTTCCTTCAACTTGTCTGGCAAGACTAGTGTTGAATTTAATTTTAATAATTGGCGAACTGCCTTTTTAAATGGCAGTATAAAATTATGCGGCGGTGATATGTTTGCGATAGTTTTGATTAAATGGGATGAGGGTGAGCGGGCAGTTCATCTCCTAAAAAAATATATTTTGTCTGCGTGTCATGTAAACAGGATTATAATAGAGAATTGTTAGTTTATGCGATCACATAAACAGCTTAAACAAACTGCTGTCTCCGTTTTGGCACGGGCTAGCCTCAGCGCTGCAAGTAAGCATATCTAATAGAATCCAACCCTATTAATCACTTAAGTGAAACAAAGGCAAACATCAAAATAAGGTAATACATAATTCATTTCATGTTTACTGCGCGGTCGGCGTGCCACCGAGGGGCCACCGTGTCGCCAAATAAAACTTTCAGTGACTCCGCAGACACCAAGATGCATCGCCAGCCTTTGGCACAGTGCATCTGCACATCTGAATCTCCCGGACAAGAAAATGATTACCCCACCACACTCTTGCTCTCTGTTTGGGTGGGGCAGTTTAAAAATGTAAATGCTTCAGTAACTCAGCCAATGAAAGGAAGGCCTCCCAGATATGTATCTTGGATGTGGGACTTTTTTAATGTTAATGTGTCACATCAGGCTTTAATAATTCACCGCATCTAAACTACATGTGATAAATTATGTTTTACCAGCCAGGTTATCCTTTTACTGCGTTATTTAATACTTATAATGCCTTTTTTTTTTTTTTTACTCTTTCAAGACGGTTTTCCCCTCTGTTGTACAACTCCCAGCGTTTGTCACGGATATTTAAAACTTGTGATTGTGTCGACGTGACGCTCGTCATCGAACATAGCTTGAAAATGACTCATCTTTCAGAGCGAGGGGCCGGGATGAGGTTCTGCGTCTCAAACTTGGCTGAGAAAGCGTCCAGTTGTTGCTCAGCCCCGCGTTACACGCCGCTCTCCACCTTCTCTTAATCCCGCTATCTTCCCCTCTCTCTGTCTCTGTCCCTCTCCTCTCAATTACTGTTCGACTCACAATCCCTCCCGCACCCCTTAGCACTCCTCTCCACTTTCCTCTATTTCACTTTAACGTCTCGCTCTCTCTCTTGTGTCTCTCCGTCACGTCACCCTGCTTTCTAATTGGCTTACGCTCGGGCATGAACCGAGTAGCCGCTGTTCAAATTCTCCGGATGCTGTACATGCGAGGGCAGCCAAAGTGGGATCTACGTTCATGCCACATGCCCCCTCCTTCCCTTCCCCCTAACCTTGCTGTGGCAAAATCAAGGCAGCTATACAAGAAGCGGTTTCACCTTGTTTCCTTTGTGACTCTCTGATGGCTGCCGACGTTAGCACCTCACAAAGGGCCGGTTCTGTTACCCTGGTCTCATTCAGCCACAGTCTCCTCATTTCCCTTTTGGCGAGAGGATACATTCAGAATTGTGTTGAAGATTTTAAGTTTTTCGTAAATGGCCTTCTACTCGTGATAGATGCCACAGGGATGTTCGTGTTTGTCGGGCGGATGAAAAGGGTTCCGCTGACTCGAATGAACCCACGTGGCTAATTTGAAAAAAAGGATAAAACCGAATGTTTCAGTCTTTAAACTGAAAACGCTGATGACACTTTTGCGATCGGTGCTCCATTGCACAGTTGCATAATTCGCTTTGATCAAACCCATTGAGCTGAATATTCATAGAGCCTGAACCACTTGAACTCTGTACGGATCCAGTACGAGACTCGGCAGCTGACTTGGCTCTGGAGGGATTCTGTTGCACTAAGTTGTACATGTCGTTCAGTGCTTTTAGATTCCACGACAGTAGATAGTGACTGACTCGGGTTCAATTGTTCTGATAATCAGAGTCAAGCTAATTGGCAGTTTGACACCAATGCCATCCTCCTTAAATGGGATCTATAGACATTTTTGGCCTTTCTATTATACATATGACCTTTGTCAAGGCTTTGAAGGCGGTGGGGTCGTTCTCTGAATTCCACGATACATTCAGGGTCTTCTAAATGTATTCTTTAGAGTAAAAGCTCCTTCCTAGCCTTGAGCATTACTACCCTGCCTCATTCATCCTAGCAACAGCTCCATACAAAAAATGAAAAGAATCTCTATTAAAGACCGACGTCCTTTTAGACTCAACTGAGTGTGGTTAAAAATTCTGCCTGCAAACACCACTCAATAGCATGCGTTCAGAGCGGTCACTCTCTGAGCCTCGTGTTTTCAGAGATGTTTTGAGGCAGTTAACTGCTCCGATGAAAGATCTGTCTTTTATCGATCCCGGGCTGATTGTGCCTCCACCTCGGCCCGACCACTCACTCGTATTCAGCGGCACACGCGCGCGCTCCCTTTCGAGGGTTTTGTCCGTGTGGAGTGGCCTCTCCCGCTGGCCCCACACTTGCTTGTGAAAGCTAATTATACCAGGCTATTTTCTGACCAGGGAGCATGTCAATATTACACAGTGGGAGAGCTCTCACTCGCCCCGCGCTGCATCTTATTCATGAGCCTTAATTCCATCAATGGCCTCCTCAGCCACTGGACCGCGGTTGCTCCGTAGTCTGGTGCGATTTTTGAGGAAAGTGCTTTTGGATGCGGCGGAGTGATGCGGCACCATAAAGATGCACAACCCGTGCTGCCGCCCACTCACCATTTACAAAAGCGCTTTTTTATAATGCACGACAATGGCTTCTGCAGGTGCCGACATGGACCTAATTCTGTCATGTATATGCTCATTGGAGTGGGGGGGTGACAGAGGGTGGGAGCTGAATGACTGGGGGGGGGGGTCTTGTTAGGGAATTGAACGCGATGCTTAGCTTGTCTGTGCAGTGCTGTGGCAATTCTGGATTGATCTGTTTTTGAATTTTAAAAGAAAAGCGATTGGTGGAAAAATTCAACCTCATCAATTCCAATGTTTATGTTTGCGTTCTTGCTTATAACAGATTATTTACATGGTCTGACAACAGGGATCAGGGCAAATGTAGCCTTAACAGATGGATTACACATATTTACATTCATATTTCTTTCAACTTCTTTTATTTCATGTAATTATTAAGCCTCTTTATGCTGTAATTACTTTTACCAAGGAGGTTATGGATTGATTAACCACAAAACTTGGGGGCTGGATGCAGTTTGGCTCAGGGAAACATTTTGTTGTGGATCATGGACCATTTGCTGATTTCTCCGTGAATCATTCGTGAATAATGACATTTTAGAGGGTAGGGAATCGATGAACGTCTACATTTTGATGCGGATCAAATCTAGTGGATTTAAATGTGGTTTCACAAGAGAACTGTTGAGCCTTGGCAGAGGTTTGCACTCTACTGATTTGATTTAGTTGAGTTGTTCAAATGATACTTATTTTGTGCAGTTTGAGGCTAATCAGTGCACACGTGAGGAGGCCAAGGTCCTCAGGAGCCAAACGGGAGCCAATCCTAAACTTTCACAGAGAAAAACTGAGGCTGTGGACTAGGCAAACTGCTGATGATGCAAATACCTTCTCTAGTGGACCAACTGCATTTTGGCAAAGACCCGGAAGTCATAAATTCGGCTTGAATTTGTCTGCATTATATCGTAGATGGAGGGTAACATTTTGCCCCCGACGATTCAGAAGCAGACTTTTCTTTATGCGCCTTTTTTGGCTCACGCAACTAACTATTGTTAATGAAATTAAAACATTCGGCTTTAATCTATGGCATATGAGCCATGACAAAGGCTGTGCAGGAGGAGAGACGGAAAGTAGACTTTTTTTTTTTACAGCTGGAGAAAGACGGGGGAGGGATGCAGCAGAGATAAAAAGATGCCTCATCCTTCAGCCCTGCCGACACTGCTGCCGCGCAATCAAGTTTCTCATGTCACCTTGAGAAGCTGATGGAATTTACTTAACATCCACCGGTCCCTGACACTGTTCCTTACAATGCTGTTCGCTCGCAACTTCAAACCCCAATCTGCTGTGGTTTAAATTAGTTACGGGATCGGAATTTGAATTTGCCTCTGCAGAGATCCCGGTTTGACATCAAAACTTTAAAGAGCCGTCTTGAGAGGCCACTGCTGTTGGATGTATCCCAGGTGCTTCCTCGGCTGCTTCACCCTCGGCCTTCCCCCGTGATGCAACTTGACATGAAAGCGCTCCGAACTGTAGCAAAGGCAGTGAGCCGCTGTCTGTATATTTAATAAAAGATAATAGATACGATTGAATAGTTGATTCCAGTTGGGAAATTAGCTTGGTGCCGGAGCATGAAATAATAAAAATCAGCAAGGTAGAAGAGTTGGGGAAACAAACCCACAACTTGTAAAGCAAAAAGTCAGATAACAATACAGAACGTAAAAATATTATAACCCCAGTTGTACATAAAGACATAAACTTTACATATGTCACCTAATGAACTAATCAGTTAGAATACCAGAAAGAATACAGCTATCAGTAACTAATTCATACAATTTATTAATGATAATATTAAATAGCTACCAACAACTGTATGTCTTCAAAAGTGAAGCCAAAGCATCTTGATCACCCCCTGGTGGCTTGCGGCAGTATAGCTCGCAAACCCCTCCTCATCCCAGTCAAAAATGAATTTCACCTACACTTCCATTTTTGCCAAAGATGGCTTCTGTCTTTCCTATTGATTGGTGATATTTACCCACGTACAAAAAACATTTCATTTGAGGTTTCGTCTGCAGCAATAGAAACCATAGCAACAGAGCTCGGGTTAACCTTGAGATGTCTTTGTGGGAAACAGGTTAGGCCCAAACATAGCTCGACAAATCCTACTTTTGAGACCGGGCCTCGGGTCACAATAGATCCCGGAGATGATGGAATTAGGCGAGGATAACATTTTTATGTTCCCTCCAACATCACAACAGCGTGTGCTCCGCAGAAATTGCCATTTTCCGCCGTGGTTTGCAATAAATCTTCCGCTACAGACGATGACACCAAATGCATACCGGTGTAGGGGAAACATGCCGAGCAGAAACAGACAGGTTGACACGCTCCACAGTTTGTTTTTCACCAGAGTGAGACTCCCCTTCTCCTCAGGCTGTGTCCCAGGAGACCTGTTGGTGTGGAAGGGAACTTAAAAGACAGCTAAATGTCTTGGCTTCCCTTGACAAATTCAATTGGACAGTGGTGCTGCGTGGGGTGAAATACAAGAGACGCCTTGTCACCTCTACTAGTACAGGAAGGGCCCGAACTATATCAGTCTTTGTACTTCTTGTTCAGTCCTTGTTCACCTCGCTTACACTCGTGGTCTGTCGAGCGAAAAAAAGCTCTACATAAATCTACTGTGTTTGTGAAATACTGCTCCTGACTCCGAGCTTTGGAGGAAGACGTTAGATGTAAGTTAAGAGCCTGTGATGTTTGTACAAATTCTGAAAACGGTAAATTAACAACAGTGTTTGAACAGTAAATTGATTAACTGGTGAGCCGTTCAACAGAAGATGACTAAGGTTTTTTTAAATTTTTTTAATCAGGGTAATTCACAGCTCAAGGCTTCTTCAGTAACAAAGCATTCCAGGGATGGTTCTCTGTACATCCATGGGTACATTGCAAAAAAAGGAAATGTTAATATAATACAAATCGTGCAATTCTGAAACGTTTTAACCTGCTCAAGTTGTATTTTGCCGCCGCTGCCCTCCCGCAATTAACATAACTGGTACATCTTGTAATGAATGAGACCTCTGGGCCTCCATGAGCCAGTAAATTACTTTCCTCTCAGACTTAAGTTGTGACTGACAGCGCCCTGAGCATATTGACACCGAGGAGACAGCAGAGTTCAGTCAAGCCAGAGCTTTTAATCCCGGCCGTGCTTCTTCCCGGACAATTCCTTAAGACCGGCGGGGATTTCGCGCATGCTGATGCAGGCCTGGACCCTTGCCGAGCTATTGACATCCTGACCTGTCCTGTATCGAGCACTAAGGTTACTCATAACCTCTGCTCATCTTTCATTATTGAGATGTGAATGAGGAAGGTCAGGGGGGGAGGGGGGTGGCTGCCATCGATCGGTCAACACAGGAATATTTGATTGTCAGTCAGCGGCTCTGCCAAGACACTCGTCTTCACGGCAACAAAGGGGTGGCCATTTTGAAGGTACAAAGAGATTTAACACGGCAAACACAGAGTTTTTGAAATGGCCGTTTAAAACCCTCCAAGGTCACTCGTCTCATTCCTTCTCTTATTTTGATTGAGGATCGCAAAACAGCAGCTGTACTGACATATGTATTTATTTCTAAACCTTGTGGCTTGAATGGAGAGGTCTGTTATTAGAGGCACCTGTTTGTGTCTTTGGGATATGAGGCAATTAGCAGCTAAACCCTCCTGTAAGCTACGCACTGCATTGTCCATTAGAGAAGCAATCCAGTTTTAGGCTTTGAAAAAAGAGGCTTTGAAGACGGAAAGTGCTGGAAGCGCATACTGGCCCAAGTTGGACATTGGAAGTTACCATGGTGACAGGGACTGAAAATAAAAAAAAATCTTTGCTTAAAGGCAGGCCTTGGTGTGTGTGTGTGTGTGTGTGTGTGTGTGTGTGTGTGTGTGTGTGTGTGTGTGTGTGTGTGTGTGTGTGTGTGTGTGTGTGTGTGTGTGTGTGTGTGTGTGTGTGTGTGTGTGTGTGTGTGTGTGTGTGTGTGTGTGTGTGTGTGTGTGAAGTAAGAGGGAGAGAGAGATGGTGGTGGGGATTAGTGATACAGTGCCTATTGATTTTGTGTGTAGATTATAAATACAGTGAATAGAGTACTATTCTCTTCTCTCGGTGCTATGGGTAGTTTTGCATTCTGTTTGCAGACAAAGCTCAGAACTTTTTTTGTTTTTCCTCCCAATTTTCCTGAAATATAGATTGAATGACAGTCCAGGCGACGGATTAGAATCTCTTTGTGGTTGCCGTGCAGCGCCTGCAGTCGCATAAGCTCCCCAAAGCACGGCTTTGACTGGAAGCAGCAGCAGTCGTCACTCTTTGTGCGTAACAAACAGGACTCGATGCCTTGAAAAGTCAAACCAGTGGCATTTCTGCCTCTCGGTTTCCTTTTTTTTCCTTTTTTCTTAAATTCCCCATCCGTCCGTTTGAAGGCCAGCACAGCAGTGGCACCACTGGGTATCGGGCCCAAAAATCTGGCGCTCGCAGAGACGCTCTTGAGATCGGCTCAGAATCTCAGCGGGAACGGTTCAAAAGGCTAACGCTTGTCAGCTATTCAATGGGGCCTGTCACTCGGATATATTTCAGGATGGATTCCGTTTTTATTCTACAGAAAGTGTATGAATGAATGTAAATGTCGGTTTGCTCTCACAAACGGGATTTCAATCTAGCCCTGATGCATATATTGGTGCAAGCAGCCCCCCCCCCCAGCCCATCACAAATCTCGCTTTACACCATGCATTTCAAATGATTACTTTCCTTCAACGTGTGACACATTAATATTCATATCCTTGTTGTGAAAAAGATATGACCCAATCCTCACTTTTACACATACACATATCCCCCCCCCCCCCCCCACCCCCGGATGAGGTTTAGCCTCAAATGGGCCTACAGGGCTGGAAGTCCCAGGGGCCATCGCTGGAGGATAAATCAAGCGTCAGCGGGATGATGGGGAGCAGCATCATTTGTCGGCACAGAATAGAAAAATTCTTCCCGGAAATCGTAAATCTTTCGGCGGCCGGGCCCCGGCGAATAAGCCGCGCCCGCCAAACAAATCGATTCCTGAAGTTATTGCACATTTCAATCCTCCCCTCTGCCTCCGTGCAGTCACCTGAAGAGACACTGTGGGCGTCGTCATTTACATACACATACCCGGAGATTAGACGCCGCTGTTTTTTTTTTTTTTTGACAGTGACAGATATTGAAATGATACACTGAGATTTATTTATTTGTTTACTTTTAATCGAAGAGACGTGCTATTAACCTTGTGAAATGAATATTGGGGTCAGCGGGTTGGTTTTCACCGTGCGGTGGAGGAGGAGAGAAAACACTTTTCCAATCAATGCCTGTTTTCATAACGACAGATTTCTAAACATGTGACAATGAACTATTGTCCTAAATGTACTAGAAATAAATATTATTTTTATAGAATTATAACAATACATTCAGTCTCCTATCAGGTTCCGACTTTTATTGAGGTTGCTGAACATCGTGTTTAGCTCTAGAAGATGTCCGTACAATGCAAAACCCTTTAAGATAATAACATGTTCCTTATTGATCAGACGTGAAGGAGGCTGCTGTCTCACGGGAAATGATCAGACGCTATTGTATCGTACGGTCTGTCAAAAATGCTATGTTGAGTTGTCAGTACTCCGTGGCAGAAGTCCCTGGTGCCTTGCTTTAAACGAGGGCAGTCGGGAGATAATGACGGAGTACTTGAGCTGCTGTTTTAATTAGCACCTGTCCTGGCTGCAGAATCATGTAAATCACATGTATGTGTCAGCTCGCGTGATGACATCATTTACATACAACACGGCTTCCCAGCCCATTTATCTAATCATCACATTAGTGTAAGTGGAATTATGATAATAACAGCAGATATGTGTGCGGGAACTGTGTTAGTCCAATAAACACTGGTTTCAGGCGGATTCCGTTCGCTCACAGGATTAAACAAAGACAATAGAGTGGGGATGATGCATTATTTATATGAATATATCCACTCTGGCTACAAGGTCGTGTTTCAGTTTGTGTGGGTGTGACGATATGTGAACTAATATTGGCAGAATTTGAAGTTTAAACAAAACACAGTTCTTCCCCTCTTTTTTACATTTTTTTTTAGAGCTGCACAGTTTTCAAGATGTGTATCTCCAGACATCCAAGGAAACGGTTGAGGATTAGTCTGCCGAGTTTATCTTTTCCCGTTTTTGAGATAGACATTTGTGTGTGTGTGTGTGTGTGTGTGGTGCTCCGAAAGACCGCTGACTGTGCCCCTGGCCTGACAGCAGAGATAAGCTGTGCATGTGGATGCATGTGTGTGAATTCATGTCAAAGAGGATTCATTACATGAGCTCTATTGTCTTCGAAAGAATGGTCCTATATTGCCATTGTGTGGAGGAGCACAATCGGATTCAAATATGAACTCCAACACTCTCTCATTCTAAATTAATTATCTTTGTCGTAGATTAGCATAATTGTATTTTATTGTAGAATTTAAACCATACTCTTGCAATATGAACTCAAGCTATACTTTCCTCATCAAAGCAATTCCCCTGATTTATTTTGATCAATAATTCCTTTTTTTCCCCCCTAATGTTGAATTTGGACGCATCCTAACTCCCCCGGTGCTGCCCGGCATGTGCCGAAATTATACTTTAATGGAATTTTGTGTGCACGCCGGCAGATAGATCTCCTCAGTGTGTGCAGAATCACGGACTGACCTTTCAGGTGGAGAGAGAAATTGCATCACCTATTACCTGTTGTGGCACCGAAAGAGTTGGATTCATTTCAAAGAGGCTGTACTGAGACAGGTTTGACCCGTCCGCCTCTGGATTACCACTCCTTTTTAAAATAACACAGCGCAGGACTCGTATTCATGATTCCTGTAAAAGAGCCCTCGTGGTTTACATCAATATAATCACGTATTTTTTTTATATTTTTGCCAACAAAAAGTGTTTTGGTGAAGTAAATGTGAAATAGTCTTGTTCACCCCAGAGGTTTGAGGTTTAGAATTATGAAATGTAAGTGTTTGAGTTCCAAAACCTCTCATAAGACCTAATATGCACTCTTTGATGTAATCTTTATGTATTTGAAATGCATGGATTAACCTTTCAGAACATATGTCAAAGAAAGTTTACCACTGCTCTTGAACCTGAGTGGTGTCAGTTCCAATTTCTTTTCTCATGAAATATGTGTAGGTATGTACATAACCAATGTTCCCTGAGGGAGGCAAACAAGGTGCAGCACATCCGTTGTATTTTCTTTCAACACGCTTGTCGAGGCCAATGAGAAATATTGCAAGCACGGGAGGTCCCCCCCCCCCCCCCCCGAGGAGTAGAAGACACGCTGTCTCATCTACTCAATCAACCCTGCGCTTCATGGAGCCCTAAGGCAGGGATGTGCTCACCTGTGTTGTACCTCCTTTCCCTCCGTTGGGGAACATTGCATCACAACCCCGAGACGGCATTTGCATTTGTTTAACAACACCAGATCCACTACAGCCGCGGTGCTACTTAGCTGGAGGATAAAGTCGGCTCTCCTGCAGACCTCGTTCAACAACCCTTGGCCACTAGCGCAGCTCTTGCAACTTCTTTGCTCAATTATCCTGCAGCGTACAGGCAGATAACCTGTGCTGCTTATTGGGAGAGTGGCTTTCAATGGTTGATGCATTTGGTTCTGGCAGTGTCGTGTTCATAGAACGAATGCTAGCTTGTCTCCATGTCGTTCAGCTCTGAAAACAAGAAGTGGCAGGAAATGGGTAATGAGTTTGGCCATCTTGCAACCTGCTTGAGGTCCTCTGCTTCTTTGGGGTAAATGTGGAATGTCGATCTGATTGAATATGGAGAAATGCAGCTCACTAGCAAGTATGGATGGGCAGAGAGCACGCATGAGTCACCGACAAAGGTCGAGCAGGTCAGGTTATGTGAGATTAAGTGCAATTACATTAAGAAGGCAAAATGGCGGGGGGGAGGGGCCTCATGTGCCTGTAACAATCTCATTGGCCTTGAGAGGCTTGTTGAAAGAATTGTTTCTCATAGATCACGCAAAGGGTGCAATCTCCATACCGATGCATTATACTGACCAAAGGGTTAAGATCTGTCTGAGAAAAGCAGGCAACCCAAGGTAAATAAATTCCTCCTCTGAAGCGATGCTCATGATGGGGCGAGGGCAGCGCATCCCCCGAGGTGATCCCCCCGAGGTGATCCCCCCCGAGGTGATCCCCCCGAGGTGATACCCCCGAGGTGATCCCCCCGAGGTGATCCCCCGAGGTGATCCCCCCGAGGTGATACCCCCTGACCTCGCAACCCTGTGTTGTCCGAACAGAGTCTCAGCTTCTCTCCAGATTTACTTTTCTTTTGCTCCAAAAGACAAAACTATGCTGCAACTGCAGTGAAAATAAACTATATATTTGTTTGTGTATATATAGCAGATTGGCGTCCTATTAATCGTATCATATTAATGTCAGATAACGTAGATGTTTGATTAAAGAACACAGAAACACAGAGAAAACAAACTACATGTTTTGTTATTGTGCTGCACTCTAGAGGACCAAATATTTGCATCTGAACTTTGAGTGACCACAGCTATTGACATCAGTCTTTGCCCTGCGGATTGTTTTCATGTAGCTGCCATTGTTAAATACACATTATCGAATAAACAGTGACAGAAACGTTCTTAAAAAAATCTGGACATGTTCCTTTCACCAACCAAGTGGTCATAAATAGTTTTTATACATAAATTGTGAGGCAGGATATTTTCTTGGCGCAGCGTTCAGTCAGTGGGCAAATGTACAAATGGAACAAATACGATGAAGACAATATGACCATTGTTTAAATGTGTCTCATCCATCATTGTGAGCCGTAAAACAAGACCACTCTCTCTTCTCACTTGCAAAATATTATTTTTGTCATCAGCTCAGCGAAAGTGCCCACTCGTCCGAAATATACACAGCGAAACGGGGGAAAGCATGTGTTTGTCAAGCTGAGCCTGTGCTTCACTGTAGAGACTTGGACGAGAACCAAGAAAAGAGCTTCATGGGTGAATCCATATCCCACCTCCACCCGTAAATTCTCCAGAATTAACTCTGATTTTTAAAATACTCCGTGTTCCAGTTAATCATCTCTCCCATCCAGAGTTGCGGCGCCTCAGTGCCACTGCGTGTTTCTAAGCTTGTTGTTGCATCGGGATGAAGTGCGGCTTATCTTCCAAATACAATATTAGAGAGCGGGAAAACTGTGTGATGTAAAATCTCGTGGAAGCTACTAATCTGTGTGAATGGCAAAGAGGGATTACGCTTGTCAGCGCGGGAAGAAATGAGCACAAGATGCTCATTTTGGGTAGAGATTGCATTGAATTTACGTAAGCGCAGGAAGTGGTTGATCAGAGATGGTCAGTCTTGACCTTAGTGTGACCACCCCTAATGAAACTCTTATCCCGGAGTCACTGGAGCCTGATAAAGGTCGTTCGTATAGCTCCTGCACATCTTCCCTGCTTCGTTCCACACAGCTAATCCTGTAAAAAAAAAAAAAAAGGAAAGATGGCTGATGTTTTGTCCCAGATAGTGTTTATGCAAACAGTCTGACACAGCCTGGTGTTTTTCGAAGGTTTAACTGCACGCTGCCGATGCCACCTGCCGCACTGTGTCCATCTCAAATTCAATCGTCTCCATCATCCGTGGCCATTCGCATCGATTGATCACCGGTTAAATTGTAGGTGCACACGTGCGTCGGCACGTTCCTTCTCATTCGTATCTGTGCAGTGGCATTCGAGCTTAAGTGCCGGAGAACGGTGAGTCCCTTCAGCGATTCACTTCAAAATCCTCCACTCCCACACTCAGCCATTGTATTTGTGTTGTATGCGAATCATCCCCCGTCTTCCTCTTCTGGTTTTTAATCTGCATTGAGCAGCTCTGTCTGGGTTGTGGAAACAAACTCCGCAGCTGAACAATGAAGGCGGAATATGTCAGGTGGATTCACTGGTTAGTGGACTTAAATATGTGTAGCCCACAGAAGACAATTCACAAATATAAGTCGGCTACGATGTTTTATAAATACTTCACAATTCCCTAAACATCATTTGTTATGTTGTGTATAATCGTATCTTCCCAAAGAATTGAGCGGTTTGCAGATACACACAACTTCCTTGACATTTGTACACGTGATACTTCTGCAGATCACTTCTCAGCTTGTCAGTTAAATTCTATTTTTGACATCACTCATTTTATTGTTGATTTTTCCAATGAAAACAATCACAACTATGCGTACAACTTCTTACTTGATCTGTTGGTTTGATGTGAAAATGCTCGATTTCCCCTGTGACGACACAAATATCCTCACGACTGTTCATTGCAGAATTAAGACGATGCATTCAAATACAAACACACACTACTATTGTACTGTGTTTACAGTTACTCGTCTCTGAGAGTCTGAGTACAATATTTCACAGCTATTTATGTGTGGTTGATTGGCTCAATCTCTCCTGCTGACCGGCATCTCATTCAACACACAGTCAACTGGAATTCTCTTATAGAGCCCACATTGTATTCTGATTGTTTTCCCTTCCCTTATATTTGTGCAAAGCATTTTTCCAATATGAGCTGCTTGGAGTAATTATAGTCTGCATTGAAATGGAACAAAAGCCTCAGTCGCCAATAGTTTCTCATTGCACTTCTATAATGTTGTTGGACTCGTAAGGATAAAAAGCGATGAAGCAGAACCTCAGATATCTTCTTTTTTTCAATTCATGCATTCTACTTCCTTATCAAAACCTGGCATCCACGTTACCCACAATGCATCTCAACTAGTAGTTGTAATAGCAGCGTGTCTAAATAGCTGTGTTGAATCATCCAAGGTTTACTCAGTATAACCTTATTTATACCGATTTTCTTTAGATTTGATTTTCCTTTCACCTATGAATTGGTGAAGATTTTCACAACCAATGGGAATGCAAGTAGTCACTATGGAGACAAGCTTCCAGTATCATGTCATGATGAGGCTCAAATGGATGTTGCTGAGTTCCTAAAATCACTGAATTCAATCACACACACTAAGCGAACCCTTCCCAACACTGGGAGAACATTAGCAGTGTAGTGTTGTGCCAGTTCACACTAATAACAAAATAACTTGTTCAAATTCCGTTCATAAAGATGAAAATGAACGAGTTCACATTCATAGTTCATTGAAAAAAAGAAAATTTAACCAAGTTCACAGTTCCAAAAATGAACTAGTTCAAGTTCAATTATTCCATTTGCTTTTTATTGGGATGGTTATGATTTGTGTTTAGTTATTAATTGATGGTGTCGGATCATGACTCCTGATCGCTCCGACACTGAGTCCTGGCTGTGAGCGTCTCGTCTGCTACAAACCAGCCGCTGCCTCTGCTCTGATCCCGAAGCAGCGGCGCTGATCTCTGTGCAGCTGTGCACCATCGTGTAAACTCTGTATTTTCACTGTTTGTTGCCGCTGTTCTTCAGGAGAGTAACTTGCTTCACGGCAGCAAGCTCCTGCTATCTCACTGTGTCTCTGTGTGAGGGAGTGAGGGAGTGAGGGAGTGTGTGTGTGGCTCCCACACTCTTCAGACTGGGAGCACTGGTGTTTCACGTGATGGCTTATACGATGATGATTTAAAAAACGGTGTCATAAAACGTGAGCGCCATTCACTCTCACTGGAGTTCATCATATATATATTATTATATCTATATATATATAATATATATAAATAACCGTAACCCCTAATCCTAAACTGATTTGTTCAGTTCAGCGTTGACAAAAAATATCAACGTGTTCATTGAGCGCGTTCATGCACAACACTGAGCATTAGCATGGTTGATTGGGTTCATTTGATCGTCCTCGGCTTGAGGTTTCTTCAAAGAAACTTCAAACAATTGAATACACTGCATAAAAGATTGTTTTGCATTCTGTTGCAACTCCCCGAACAGAAAAGCTGAGACGTGTGCTCCTTGAAAAAGCTCTCTCCGATTGGAGGCTTCCACAGGGAACTCGCCTGATGGCTTGATGAGCTAAATGCACAGTGCTTATGGCCACTGTGTCTCCTCTTCTTTTGTCGTTTTTTACGGGAGTTTTAAAAGTTGGTATTTTTGTGGTGTTGCACCGGGTGACAGGCTGATTGAGAAAAGATGGATGCTGTGGCGCGCACAGCTGGGAAAGATAATGAACGAAGTCGAGCGCGGCTGGCGAAGGACCATCACTACAGCGTAATGGGTCCCGACAGAGGAATGCGGATATTGACCCGTCCGTCACTTTTCCCTCCACAGCGATCCCTCCCTTTCTTTACAAATACAAACTCTTACTGGTGTGCACAAGCCTGGCGCGCACACATAGACGCACACTGCAAAACACCAACAAGCACTTAGTCCTCGCTCACACGCTCTCGGCCCCTGAAGCACTTTGAGCATCTTTGTCTATTCTTAACACACGTTCAGATTCCGATGTGGCGATATTCTTGGAGGTGGATGAATTAGCTTTTTATTTGAACGGAAAGCAAATGGGAGAGTTCGCCAGCGACGTCCCAATCGATGCAGAACGCCAGCTGAACCGTATATATTTGAATTTCTTTCATTTGGATTCTATGGAAAGTAGAAGTATTAAGCATGTTGAAAATGGATTCAGCAGGGGTATTTTTTCCACCTGGACTTTTAAAAACTGGCGAACCTTCCGCTCGGTTGATATTTTCCACCTGATATGAATCGCTGAAGCGCTAAAAGGGAACAGTGGTGCACACCAATTCTCTTTCATTATTCTCCAGTGAGGACACATCCTTCTGGCTTTGACAGCACCTGCACTATCCACTATCTTTCTCTCTATTAATTCATTAATTCGCTCATTCGCTCATTCATTCATTTATTTTTTTGGTCCCGTGTACGTGGTCAATAGACGGAGGGGAGTCGAACCCACTCACTGTCATCACAGGCAGCCGTGGGATCAGCCAGCGATTATAGTGATTACAGTTTGTGCTTACATAGGACTCTGGCGCTTTGTGCCACATCTCCCCTCGTCAGCTGGCAGTCTGAGCTCTAATCTGCCAGTTATAACAAACAGCAGACGAGGAAAAAAGCTGTATGGCGGAGAAAGAGAAAGAAAAAGAAAGAAGAAGCAGGAATGCGGGTAAAAATTGGTTCGTTTGTGGCCACATTTCTCAAATCAAGGGGTTGTTATTGTCCTGTTTTTGAGTCTGACTGAGCGTCGTCGTCGCTTCAGAGAGCTGATGACGCCTATAATTTGTGTATTGCTGTTATTTCCTCTATAGTTTTATCATTTGCTTATGTAACCTAAGCCCTCCTGCCAGTAAGAGCACGGCCGCCTGCAGCATCATCGCACCACCTGCTGTCTCCCTCCTCCTACAGTGCATATGTAAACCACATACATATCTGAGTGCGTCAGTCAAAGTGAATCCATTTCCCTCTTCCCCTGCTAGTTCAAAGGGCTCCAGCACAGCCAAGGGTCTGATGAAATCCTGATTACCCCCCTCCTAATTGGTAATTGTGAAGTCGTTGTGGCGACGTGGCGCGAGCAGCTTCTCCTGCTATCGATCCCCCCCACACCTACTCCGCCATTGATTTGCGCTTATGCATTTCATTGTAAATTCTCCACCTTATTTTTGTACTCCTTTGCAGGTGCCCCTCAGGACAGACATTTTGGAATATGGGTCAAGATAGATGTTTATGCTGGGATTAAGTTTTGCAATCCACGTTAAATACACATTATGATATCTAATCCCTCAGGGAGAAGTTATTACAAACTATGATTAAAATCCCAGATTCGGCGCAGGCTTAACTTCTGGGGCAGCGTTGTTTCATCAAAAAACAAATTCCTGTTGTGCATTTTAATAGTTTTACAGTAACAAAGAAGTGGAACGCCGCTTTGTAGAAGAAGCCAGCACTTCTGTATCTATCCACGCTGCTAAAAAAGGAAATGTGTTGTATTTGTTTTACGCTCCAACCTCCGGCGAGTTGCATCTCTTCTCTCTCCGTCTCACTTCTAATTCCGTGTGACACTTCATCTTAACTTGTGTTCTCACCCGCTGATTGCAAAACCCCCACCCCCCACACCCACACCCCCCCCTCCAGATCCAAACAGAACAAAGCAGAAGTGGTCGCGAGGAAGGAAGACTGCAGAGATGAGAGGGGGGTGCCTCCCTATAATTGTTTCTCGCTTTCACGGGCTTGACCCCTTATTTATTAGACTGGCATTCACTGCCTGGGAGTTAACTCTTCATCGCTGGGGACAAGCTGCACACACATCTGACGTGGGGGGGGGGGGCTGAGAGGGGGTCAGTGTGGGGCAGGGGTGGGAGTTCATGAACCTATAAAGCTTGCATGGGGGGGGGGATGCAGACCACATCTCATTAAGAGCTTGGCTTGAAATGAGATTGGGCCCCCCGTTTTCGTTTCTTTTTTTTCCGCTTGTCCCTTACTGGTTGGATTGATTAGTCGGCAGCCAATCAATGTTAATTAAGGTCTGGAGAAGCCTTTAATTGTGGCGTATGAATCATTGTGTCAGACCCCGCCTTGACCTTCCCGAGACGTACACTGTGAACGGCCTTGCTCGGGGAATAAATACTTTTTATATATTGCAAGGTAATGGCGGTCCGTTAAACGAGTATAGATCTGATTGTACACCGTAGCTCGCAGCGCTACGACCACACACACACACACACACACACACACACACACACACACACACACACACACACACACACACACACACACACACACACACACAAGGCAAATAGGAACCACACCAACCCCTTCAACTCCCGGTCCTCCGAATTTTTTTGCAAACAGACGCGGAGTACGGGGGCCGATCGATACCTGACAAAACGTTTAAGAGTTAATGTTGTGAGATAAGTGCTGCTATTATGTGTGAGGCGAGAGGCTCCGTGCATATGAAGTGGGGCTTTGATTGATGACTGCCAAAAACAAAATGGCACATGAGAACACCACCGGCAGTGTAATTGTGTTTTTTTTTTTTTTTTAATGAAGACCTACATTTCGTGTTGGAGCTGATTTCGCACTCAGTTGATTGTGTCTGCCCCCCCCCCCCACCCCCACCTCCACCATCACTAGCCGCCACCAACATCCATCATGCAGCAGTAACAGTGTAATCTGGATGTGGGGCGAGGTGTGAGCTGCACTGCCTCCAGCTCTTCATGAATTTAACCGCGACGTTGACTTCTGCCCCGGGGAAAAAAAAGGGAGACAGGTCAAATTTATAATCTCTCAAAAGTAAAAAATGTCACAGAACTCGGTTTGCTCTCCTCTCTCCTTTATCTTCTTTATTTTTTTTTCACCGTGACTGAAGCACTGCACTGATCTGGGATTTATCGCAGAGTGCCAGATGAAATCTTCATTGTTATTAAAGGTTTTTTCCAAAAAGCACAGAAAAGATTTTAACACTGTGAGGCAAAAGTTTCTCCAACTCAGATTTCAACTGTTTAAATTGGTTCAATTTCTTCAATGTCAGAGTCATGGAGGCCAGTGTTCTTGGGAAAACGTTGTTTCCTTCTCCAGATCTTCCCAAGATGTGTTTCTTGTCTCTGAGCTCTGCACCTCTTGGCTTGATTTTTGTTTTTCCGAACCATACACTGTCTATAAAGATGGATGGCACGTCTCTACTTCCTCCCACTGTCCAGACACGAAGCCAAAATATCTTGGATTCGAACGCTGCCATCAGGCGCATTAGGAGTCACGTCGTCCATCTTTATATATAGTCTATAGTCTGAACAGAAGTAGAATACACATGTATATGTATATTTTATAAGAGAAGAGACCGGATGCATAATTTTCATGCAAAGTGTAGTGTAATGATTATTGCTGCAGAATTAAATAGTTTCCGCTTCACCAACCAAACACTAAACAACCATCAACTCATTGTGGCCAATATGAAGGACTGTGTTGTTTGTTGTTGCGCTTGGTGCCATGTTTACACTAATTGAAATGACCCCCTTTTTTTTTTTTGCTTCCCTTTTCAGATGTAATAACCGGACCCAGTGTGCTGTCGTGGCCGGACCAGACGTATTCCCCGACCCTTGTCCCGGGACCTACAAATACCTGGAGGTCCAGTACGAATGCGTCCCTTACAGTATGTATCCCTCCGTGCTCTCACGCTCCCACTGATCCCTGCTGATGCTCCCACTCTTTCTCAGATCCTCCCAACAGCCGTGACTCATCATCAACGCGCTTGTGGTGTGTTCAAATGATCAAATATCACAGATTGAAAAACACAGCAGTGGCTGTCCAGACGACCGATGATTCATGTTATTCGAGAAAACACAACACCCTGCATGAGGTCAGGGAAATATTATTCGCAGTGTCATCGACGTGTGAAAAACAATACAGCGGTGCGGGCCAGTGTTGTCCGGTGACACGCTGCTGTTTATCAGCTGTTTGAGTCTTTGTTGAAACCGACGAGACATTAACATTTTCTTCATTTCCCCCTCATCCCACACGGCGTCAGTTGTGTCGTCAGTGCTGCAGCCGACACTGAGCATCCTCTGTGGGGTAATGGGTGTGCAATTTATTCAGGATAAAGTAAGTATCGTAAAGGGATGCGGTTAAGGTGGCGCGACAGGCAAATAATTTGAGACAGATGTAGATTTGTTTCCCAGAATAACTGCCGCTGTGTGGGAATGCTGTTGTCGACAAAACGCTGAAAAAGAATACGACTGCACACCTGTTGGTATAAGCTACGTTTCATTTTTTTGGGATGGCGCTCGTCACTGCCTTCCCATCAGCTCCCCCAGTTCACAGCATTCTTTAAATATCTTTGAGGAATCACGTCTGATTAAGTCGTGTCTCTGTTGTCGCGGCAGCAAGAAAGGCCACTTGACTTTCGTCAGAATCAAAGATGCTTGTTTTTTCCGTTCAGCTCAGTGGATGCCCGTTAATGCTCAGACTAGAGGCCTCTCTGACGGGAGGAAATAAAATAATAAATAAAAAAGCAGGATTTAATTAGTGCAGCAGGTGAAAAGCACAGTCTGGCTTCACGCAAGTCGAGGTGGAAACATTTGGGCAGGGACTGGAAGGATCGGCGGGGGGGCAACAGGATGAGCACGCAGAGAGGAAGGCCAGGTGAGGCCAGAGGAAGTGGAGTGGACCGTTGCCACGTGACCTCAGCTATTGTGTTAGGATGACCTCTGAAGTGGAATGCCAAACTCTTCCTGCCAAAATCCCGACATACTCTGCTCAGAAATGACATAAAAACTGGAAATATCTGGTCACGGGGCAGTTATCTGTCTCGTCTGCAGCTGCCGGGGTCCAGGCGAACTCTAATAATTCACATCCAACCCACCTTTTGAACACGTAATCATGGCTCCCTCAGCGGTCTGCCTGACAGGCGCTTTCATGTATGTGCAGTAAAAACTATCTGGACCTGTGATCCCCCCGGATGACAGGCGGCTCTTTTGTACCCGACTCTGACATATGCACATTTTGCCATCTCAGCTCCCCAGTGTCGGTGTCTTTCCTCGCTGACGGCATCTAACACTTCCCCACAGAGGGGGTGCTGCGATGGGGCAGTTGCACCTTTTGCACACTCTGCAACCAGTGACCTAGGTCTGACCAATCGGAACGTGTGCAGTTCACAACGTCCCATTTTGAAGCATCAGCAGTTTGAGAAGAACTTCCTCTTCTATCCAGTTTGAAATGTTTGTTGATTTATCCAAAATATTTGCCGTTATTCACAGATTGTTTGTTAACGGACCAAATGCCAATTATTTGTGATTTTGTGTTGTTTATTTGCCTCTCTGTTCATGTGCAAAGACCGTGTAGGTATGTACACACTCACAGTGTGGACTTGTGGCACTCAACTGTTCTACTAAAGTCTTGTTTACCTGTAGTTCGACGCAAACACTGATGTTTGAACTGTTTTTAGCGAGCCTAGTGAAACTGGGGCGATATTTTACATCCTGATTTATATTTTCTTGATCCCATTGATTGGCTTTCGTGCTTACTTACTTCCCTTCAAGGTAAACTGTCACTTTTCATAGTTTATATTTTGGGCATACTCACACGTGAAGGCTCTGCGGAAAAATAGTGTGACACAATACCCCTGCCCTTTAGAATTAGAATCAGAATCAGAAGTATTTAGTCTTATGGCGATTCTCCTAGATCTATCTCATCCGTAGTGTTCGAGTCCCACCTTCCACCACTAGAGATCAACACAGGAGTGACTTGTTTATTCCTATTTGCTCAAACCTGATTTAGTTTTCCCCCTGAACCCTTTTTGGAAAAAAAACGTATGTAACCTCCGTTCCCATCAGATTCCATTACACTGACTTCTGGCGTCTTGTTTGTCACATATCATGACTCTCGTGTAAAAATGTTCCCATGAAATGCAGAGGCTTGGTTTTGCCGCTCTGTCACGATCCCAGCGACACACAGTAATTGCCCCCCCAGTCTCCTGGGAGTTTAGTGAGACCCATCTGATGCATGGCGCCCCCCCCCCCCCCGTTCAGTCGTCTGACTCAACCACCAACCTGCCAGGCTCCTCTTTCTTTTTTCCTTAACAATATAATCATCTTTCCTTTTTGAGAAGCCGAGTCAAAACACAGTGAGCCAGTGTTCCCTGGCAGCTTTGTTGCTGTAACATCGGGGACGCCTATTAGTGGTGCACTAGCGAGGGGGGGGAGACGGCTGCACCTTGTGTTGTTCCACTATGGATTGCGCCCCCAGAACTGTTGCTGGGGTTAAACATTCTGCTGGCGTCGCGTAAACATTACAGAAGTCGCGTAGGCGTTTATTTGTACGATGAGTTTAATCAGTAGCGGCCACTGGAGACGACTTTCAGATGCAGTTTATAACGTGGCGGGGATCAAGTTCCTTTGCTGGGGGGGGGGCCCGGTAGACGAATGGAAGCAGTCGGACCCTTTTTGAGACCGTTTCTGTGTCTTGCTGAAGAAACTACCGTGCTGCATAATTAATAATATACTAAATCCTAAATGGGTTAATCCTGTTCGAATAATCAGGGAGCAAAGTTGGCAAAGGGGGGGAAAGTTTCACGCCACGAAAGCTCAATTGTGGATGGGCTTTTAACACAAAGTCTCTTTACCGCCTTCTTGAGACAGACTGAAGGATTTGAGTGTTTAATAAGAGAAGCAGCCGCCCGTGACTCCGACTCTCTCCGTCAGCGATGGAGCCCGGACTCTGTATTCCTCTGACAAGCTCTCCCTAATACTCTCCTTTTCTTCCAAGCCACCATCACTTTCACTTTCACTTCACTTACACTCACTTACTTGTCCTTTAAGTGCTGTAACTAAGTGCCCCCTACCCCCCCACAAAATATCTGTATTTGTCCTATTCGGAGCTTCTTCTCTTTTGGATGATTCACCGCCACTGTTCCCCAGGTCTTCATGAGCCGGCGAGATCGTACAATCTGATCCGCCCCCCTAATAATCGAAGGACACGTGCCGCAGATGCAATATTTATTTTATTAATTTGTGATTTGATCTGCTCCATCAGTCCTAATGGAATGATAGTGCCAGTCTTTGCCGTGTGCTGTGTGGCAGTGTCACCGCTCAAGGCAATCCATCAATTTCATATTTCAGCTGCCGTCGGAATGAAATATTTGAGCTTTTGGAAAAAGAGTGGAAAGGAGTTTATATTGTGTTTTTAAAAAAAAAAGTTTTAATTTCAGAATCCGTTCTCGTGCAGTTCCTGTTTGCTCCTCCGTGCACTCACAGATTAGCGAGGCCACCCTCGGGCGGGAGTCATGCGCTGACCCTTTAAAGTTACTCATAAACATGGCCGTGCTCCGGCGGCTGACATCCGTCTCTGCCTCCGCCCTCTCACCTTGACTCTCCGCAGCTCAGCGGAGGGATGCGCGCCTATTCTCCGAGTGCCCCATTAAATCCTCCCGCTTCCGCCCCTTCCTCGCCGTGTAACTTTCGCTTTAATAGCTCCTCCCAAAGGTCGGGGCTTATAAGAGGTAAGCACAACTGCGTCGCACTCCCAGCCCGCCTATGTGCTCTTCCTCCGCAGTAATGAAATGCTTACACCCCCCCCGCGGTGGCCCCCTCAAATTCTCCGACTCACACAAGAAAGTGCAGTCAAACTTGCGTTGCCGTGCTCCGTGAGAGGAAGAGTCTCTCTGTTGTTGACAGCTTCCTGTTACGTTTCATGTCCTCGCTCCCTGGTATCACCATCTCCTTCCAGTAATTAGCTGCAGCGTAGAGTCTATTGGAAACTGACTGATTTAGTTCAGGCGAGCGGTCGAACCCGTCGTCCCACAAAAATGAGGTATAGGGGCTAATTGCACGTCCTTTAAAAAAAAAAAAAGTGACAGTTCAGTGTGAGCGGCGAAGGAGATGGAGAGAGCGAAATTCTGAATATAAGAGTGAGAGAACAAACGAAGAAAACCTGCTGTCAGTGTGTTGCTATACATAAGCCACTAGTTCCCCCCACTGTTTGTAGCTAATAAGGACAATGTAAAATCCTGTCTCGCACAGTGGGATCCAGCTCAGCCCTGTCAGATATGGCTCTGGCTCTGAAAAGCTAAGCCAGGGCACATAATCATGCAATCAATTCCCTGATTTGAGCGGAGCGCCGTAATCCTGGGCTCACTCCTCTCCTCCTCCGACTTGCCGCGCGACGTGTCGTCGTTCTTTTATTTCCAACTCGCCTAATTCGTTTTTAATTCATTTTGCTAATATTAACACACCTAGCAGGTTCAGGGGGGGGCTCTAATCGAATAATGGGATGGATTGTTTTGGCAAGTTTCACCCGAACACCTGCTACCAATCTCCATCCTTCTGTGTTGGCAAGTGAAGCCATGAAATTGATGCTCTGCACATGGCTACCAGGCACTCTGTCGTTTGGGCATAATAAGGTGTGATTACAGGGCCTGTTATCCAGTGGTCACACCTCAGGCAAACGCCACCTGTGTGACCAGGACAGGGCTGCACGGCCTCAATCCCGGCTTTATTGTTTCAATGCCCCGATACTTAGTTATTAGTTAGTTTCTAAAATATGGATTGTCTCTACTTGTTGCTCCCACTCGCACGTCATCGCCCGGCACTTCCTCTTTGCCCGTTGATAATCTTTCCCACTAACTCTTGAGCCTTCGGAGGAGCAGATTGCTCTTTTTCACGCCGTCAGTAAATCAACTAAGCAGATTGTGTGGAAGCTCGGTGGCTCTTTGCCCTTGGGCTCGCTCCGATCCGCGTTCATCAGGTCCAGCGTGGGAGTCAACAAGCGTGACAGCCGATACATCACGCAGCCACACCCTCCGCGCTCCCCGCTGAAATGCCAGTGAGCATTAGCCTGCTTGTTCACACAGCGTTTTCTTCCCCCCCCCCGCCCACCTGGATGACCAGCTCCACTTCTTCCCGTGTGGGGGGGAGGCTTTAACGCCATCTCATCACTCAGTGACAGCTGACCACTCCCAAAGCCGCGCAGCACGCTCTGATGACGATGACTTTCATATCGCACTCTTCCAGATTCGCACTAGTGTCACGGCCGGAGTTTGCAGAGATTGATCTCGTCACAACACATTATTTTTAAACCCTCGCTTTGCAGAGAGCTTTTGAAGACATTTTCCCTTTTACATCTTAGAATGGAACTGAAGTCACACTTTCTGATCCATTTTTGAATATATATATATTTGTATATGCATAGGAATGCATAGTACTTGTACTCCTTTTCCCTCAAGCGTCTCATTGGCGAGATGCATGCTCTGGTAGGTGATGTGGCCCAACTTAGTTTTTGGCTTCAACTATACTGCTCATTCACTTTGAATGGGGGTGACGTCATGTGTTGTCAAACTGCATTACTCCAGCACCAAGTGACTGACACACCAACACGGTAACACAACGCATCCATGTGAGGGAGGTGGTGCAGGATGGCTCGACAACAACTTACTTTTCAAACGGGTTCTTGCCCTTCTGTAGGGCGAGTATAAGACATATGATTGAGGTCATTATTTTGAGGTATGAATAATAAAATTGATCATATCTAGCTGCTTTTAGTGTCCTGGTTTTATGATCATGGCTCAGCATCACTAATGTTTTTCCTTCTATGCAAACTCAAAATCTTTATCTTCACCAGGACTTTAAATACCTTATTGATCAGTAGAGTGAGGGAAGGCACTTTTATTTATAGGGCTGTGGAATATAGTTAAAAATAATATTGCTCTATCAATATTTTTTTTTTACTTATAACATCATTTGTTTATTGTTCTTTGAGATAAACTCTGTATCGATGTCTGCAGAAGTAAAACAATTTTATATTTTTATTTTATTTTGAAATGGTTAATTTAAAGAACAGAATTTTGTAAAAAAACGTTAATATGATCATACAATTTATAACGAAAACTTTGAATTATCGCCCGGCTTCCTGATTTACCAGAATATAATAACAAATAACACATTGTCCGCATATTTACTGTTGCACAGTGTTTACAGGGATTTTCATAATACGAGTGTAGTCGTTTTTTGGAGGGTCGAGATTAACAATGGCCCTTTCACACACAAAAAAAAAAGATATTACTTCCCCTGTTGAGAGGAGGTGATAATTGCCTAGGGAAGCAGTGATTACCAAAGTGGATAAATGGCGGAAGGACAGGGGTGAATCTGGACATGTGGAAACTGTTTTTCCCCACTAATGGCTATATAAGCTGGTGTAATCTATCAGCTTCTTGTTTTCTAGCCGCTGCTCTTTTGCTCTCCAACGTACATCCGGGATACGGTCATAGACCCAAATGTGCTGCGACATAAACACTTCCATTTATATAACACAAGCAATGCTTTCATCTCCATGTTTTTCCTCCACCGGCGAACCCACACACGTACCCATAATCGTGCACGCGCGTCGGAAAGACTTGTTGGGATGCCAAGTGTCGAGGATATAGCTCTAATTAGAGATCGGTCTCCTCGGGGGGTCTCGCCTTTTAATGATAACCCTACTAATCAAAGCTCCTTTTCCTTTTGTCTTTTTTATTTTATTGCTTTCTTTGTCCACTGGTGCTCCGCCACGTCCAGCCACACACCAGACACCCTTGTAGCTTCCTCTTCTCCCCCTACGACCTCCCGCATCCCTCTGTTCTCTCCGCCAGAATCCCAAGGTCCTTGAAAAAT
The DNA here is from genome assembly GCA_006182925.3 of Reinhardtius hippoglossoides. Lineage (NCBI taxonomy): Eukaryota > Metazoa > Chordata > Actinopteri > Pleuronectiformes > Pleuronectidae > Reinhardtius > Reinhardtius hippoglossoides. The sequence goes on from CM031692.1 coordinate 8,863,341, forward strand.
CAAGACATATAATAGAAAGTGCAATCAGGTTATTTCTGCTCCAGTTGCCGCTGTGTTCTGCAAAAAAATGTATTTAATTTTGTTTTGCCCAGGCTGCACTACGTCTTTTCCTCCCTCTGTTGGTCGGTTCCACGTGGGTAGCGGGCAGGACGGGCGCCAAGTCCTTGCACCTGTCCCCTCGAAGAGGGACAAACCCACACAGGCACATGCTCGCACGCACACGGAGCACCCTGCATTGTCAAGGTTATGAGATAGCATAGCCGCTCCCCCAATAGGAGGAGAGAGAGAGAGAGAGAACGCGACGGAGACAGAAAGGAGACACCGGGGAGGAGATACGAAAAGGGAGCACAAAGAGAGCAGACAAGTGTTTTGAAAGGGGGGGGGGGGAAAGAGGACTGTTGAGGAATGGAACCTGTAATGATGGTATGGGCGACTCACGAGCACCAGCCGAGGGAAATGATAGGAGGGGGGGGAAACAAATGAAGGAGATGAAGAGAGATTTCGGAGAAAGAGAGATGGTGGCCTGCACGTCCTCCCCCATCCTTAGGCACATGCTATTCAAAGCCCCGTAATTTGTGTCATTAATTAAAAAGCTGATGGGATGGAGTTAAGGGGTTTGCACTCCTCGGCTGAGAGGGAGAGGGAGAAGGAGGGAGATGGAATGGAAGAAAGACGGGTGGTGGTGGGGGGGGGGGAGAAAAATATTGCAAAAAATATTGCAGCCATTCCGCCATGAATCTCTATTAGCGGCTAATGATACCATTCTGATACCTCTCGACCATTAGTGTGGAATTGGGAAGCATTAATTATTCAAATGAAAATCCATACAGCTGCCGCTCACATGACAGGGGCCGCTTCTCCCAGCAGCTAAAGGTCCCCGCCGTTAGCTGCGCCGCCTGCGTCTCAAGTAGCAACGACACCAGAATAAGTATGCAGGGTGACATCTCAGGTGGAATTTATATTTAACTCGTGCATTATCTGAAGGAAATACACGATGGACTGCATTATGCATTGGCAATATAATGTTACAAAATAACTAGAATGGCACTTAGTCGAGCATACCGCCGCCAAGGCTCAGCAGTCCCCTTATGAAACCACGTTTTTTTTAATTGGAGCTGCACCAAACTGCAAACACTCAGCGGTCCCCTGAACATGCTCAATTCTTTTTTTTTTTTTCATCCAAATCCAAAAATGTATCGCTAAGAATGTTAAATGTTAAATGTTACAATTTTTCTTTCCACCAAGTTTGATGGTAACCAGTCGAGTAGTTTCTACGTAATCCTGCACTAGCAGATATACAGACAAACGAATGCAGACCAAAACATAACCTCCTTGGCCGAGGAAAAGAAAACATTTTAATTCCACTGGTTATTGTGCATCACGGAGACACATGGGCTATGATCTGACAACGAATTTTGGCTCTGGGGGCAAGGGCCAATATTTTGGGGCCAGTGGAAACAGCGGATATCCGAGTCAAGACTCCATCTTCCGTTCGCTGTGCACAGTTTACTGTCCAACTAGCATCTTCTATCACATGAGACAAAACCCAGTGATTTAGGTCCAGACAACATGTTTGGCTTATCTCCATTCAACAGCTTCCTGCGTATGAATGCAGATGAATTAAAAAAGCTGAAAGCAGATGCATTTCGATTCATCTGTTCCTTCCTCGTTCGCTTCTCCACACTCTGTTTTCAATCAGATGCGATTGGTCCAAACTAAAAACGGAATATAGAAGGATTCCAAACTTCAAATCGTGTCCCTCCCCTTATAGCTTCTACATGCAGAATCTGTTCATAGATGTTAGGCATCGTGTGGCTGAACGTCGGGATACTTCAGCACTTTTGAGCTCCTGCTAAACGCCATCAAAGCTGAATTACGCTCACAAACGCGAAAACACTTTGTTTTTGCGTCTACTGTAGGTTTTTCATAGTAATGAACAGCTGCTACGCTCCTTTATCACCATTAAAAAATTTTTAAAAAAGATTATATTTTAAAGGCAATGACATATATGTAGCTTGCTTTTTCAGCTTATTAGATTCGCAACAACAGCTTGACCAATTAGACAAGCTTGCAGAATCCGCCACGTTGCCTTTATGTGCTTGGCAGGGGGCGCCGCGGAGCAGCCCGAGCGATACAAGCTGCGTGCACACACATCAGTGAGTTATTGTTTTGCCCAAACCTGTTGCCAGGATTAGCTCCAACATGGCTACTTGCGTGTATTTACTCACCATCTACAACCTGGTCGGACACTTGCATAGGAAAACACTCATCTGACAGATTGATAATAAAAATAAATGTTCCCAGTTTTAGTATGGGCAGCTGCTTATTTTATTTTATTTTTTTTTGTCCTTGACCCAGTCCCTATATAAACCACTTGCTGGGAGTGAATGAGCAGCACTTCAGATGCCTTGGAGCAAGGCACTTAACCCCAAACTGCTCTAGTGCAGCTTCTCCGCAGCCACAGGGTAGGTCAGCTCCCATCCTCGGTGAATCCACACCCGATAATTAATGCACAATAACAGACTTTTGTTAATCGGCAAGTCCAGGAGATGTGTGAATTTCAAGGGGATTTTTTTTTTTAGATTTTCTCTCCTCGCCAGTGATGGCATTTCCTCCCGGTTTGTTTTGGCATCCGAGGAAAGACGCTTCCAGCTGGTCATCTCTTTTTCCTCTCAGGAAAATGTGCCAGACCTTCTCAACTCATCACGAGGTACCAACTGTCCCTGCAAAAAGCAGAACGATGAATCTTCGTATGTCAGGTGACAGACGTCTCTGATCATCCATCAAGATGATTGTCAAATTATAACTGGGAAGCAGCACCAGCCCCTGAAGAGGCTGAAGGAATATCAAGAGCCCACCTGTTCTCTCCAGCTTGGTGTGTGGCCCCCAAACACCCATCATGGAGTTTGCGTATTTCTTCCTAATTCTCCGAACCCCATGTCTGCTGTTTGAATAACTGGATGGTCAGTCAGTGATGATGATCGCTTTTTCAAATAATTAGCTCATCCCTTTCACTGTGTTTGAAAGTTAATTCCATTGAAGCACAGCATGTTGGCAGGTGGTAGGATGAGCATTAACATCACCATTAAACAATTCAGTAGAGTTTACGTATAACCTCATATGATCCCTAAATGAGTGGCCCATAGGTAAAAAAGCTGTTTGTACTCATAGCCATTATAAGAAAAGATAATGTGGAACAGAAGGGACATCGAGAGGCTAAACGATCCATTAGAGGCTCCCTGTGTGTCCTTAAATAGCAGGGAAATGATTCTTCAAGTGTTTTGTGGCAGAAGTGCAGACGTCGGAATCATGAATCAATACTTAAAGGTGTGTTTTGTTTGGTGGAGGAGCATGTGACCCTTTCACAAACCTGAGAGTAGCTCTGAAACAAAAAAACGGATTTGTATTCATCTGCATATTTTTAACACGAGACGGGGGGGGGGGGGGGCAACGAGGAAGGAGGAAAAGATGAGAGAGCTAAGTGCTTTTTAGTTACTCACTGACAGCCGTGAGCCAAATTGTATTGAGGTCACAATGGGGGTTGGCGTGGTGGAGTAAAAAAAAAAAAAAAAAGCCTTTCAAATGAATCAATTCTCCGTCTCACTCGGCTTCTCCCCGCCGCTCCTCTTGTGTCGGTGACAGAGTGAGATAGGTACGCCTCAGCTCGTACACTACACTAAATGCAGTGAAACACTAGTGGACGTAACGGGAACAAATTGGTTCGAGCGATTTGACGGGTGACCTTGCCGCGTTCAGGCGGGCTGTCCTCTGGTCAAGCGAGAAGCTGCAGCCCCCCCGGGAGCGTGCGCGTTCCCTCGTCACGGATTTCATCCACATCCTTTTTTTTTTTACTCCCTTCTCACACCATCTCCCCCGGCGATTGCGTCGCGTACGACTTCTCACATCCCCGCCACTAATGCCTTCCTCCATAGATCATTACCCTCCTCTCCCCTCGCCACTGTTAGCGATCGCTCAATCAGAAATGCCCGGCCCCCCCGCCGCGGCCCCTGCTGTGTGGCCGTCGCTCGTGGGAGGTGAACGCGCTTCGATCTGAGATGTTTGGCTGTTTACTTTGATCTGATCTATGGTGTCCACGTTAGGTTACGAGGCAAATTTGAGTTGCCAGTAATGGTGGCTCAGATGTAGCCTAGAGCTGTAGTTGCTTGAGTATGGACTATTTAAAACATTTTTTTTACAGTTGATTATGTACTGTACTGTACCTGTGATCTGACACACCCAGTTGAAAGCGTCTCCCATCCCCGCCGTCCCTCTCTCTCCTGCTCTTTCGCCCCCGCCCGACACGGCTCCGCCTCCTGCTCCGTTTTGCATTGGCTCACTGCCTCGCATTCATATTGTTCACCTCTAATAACTTTCCCATCTTTCAAACTTTACCCCCGCCTGCCCCCGACACACTGACCTCCGCAGCTCACTCTGTTGCTCTCTCCATTTGGAGGAGAGGACTCGTGTAAGCCCTGGTAACAGAGGTTAATCCTCTCTTATTAGAACCAGGATTACTGGAGGGGAAGGGACAGGAGCGGGCTCGCTGTGTGGAATCCAGCCCCTGCTACAAATGGAAGAGACCAGAAGAATGACATAAAAGCGTGTCCACAGAGGAAGTGATATATTGAGTTGAGACGTAACGGCCTCAGTCGTTCAGCCTCCAAGGTTCTTCTTGTTGTGACACAAAAATACTTTTTTACATTTCAGTTATACGTTAAGTTATTCCGATTTTAATCAAATAAATCTTACGTTGAAGAAGATTTTTTTCGGTGCAAGTTTATACTATATTTACCAGTGCATTCTAACGACCGAAGCTGGACTTATTGATAATGGTGATATTAATAATTGATCAAACCACTGGAAATAATGTGAAGGCAACTACTTGTAAAGAATTCACTTTCTAACTTGGCAGATCTTCAGCTCGTTGTTTTGGTTTTAATGGCTCACAATATGTTTTTGTCTGATCTCGCTGCTGTAGTCAAGATTGCAAAACCCACAGTACCAGACACACGGAGATAGTGGCGAGCTCTTAAGTGTAGTGTAGTATTGATTGGCTCAGGTGTCAGATAGATGTTGGTTGAGACCAAAATAGAGCTAAAAGGACACTTAACAGTTTACTCAGAGTATAAATCCTTATGTTGCTTAGCATAGTGTAAACAGTGTTTGCTAACACATTAGCTAAGTATGTATACATGTTATCGTATCAGTCTGTTTAGGTCACAAGTGATAACATTTGATTTTCAGTTTGAGATTATTGAACTGAGCAATGTGAAATCCACCCGATTTTGCATTTTCCCTCCCAGTTGCACCTTCGACTCGAACATTTTACGGGTGCAGAAAATAAACCACGTGCTGTTACATCTGTTTTACACGTTCACATCTCACAAACATGTTTTACAGTTTAAGACCTGATTAATCTGTCTGTTCTTCCTCCAGAGGTTTTTGTGTGATGCAGGACTTTTTTTTTTCTTTCTCTCTCTCCTCTCCGAAAAGCTTTCAGTTTGATATAATGTGTCTCCTCCGCTAACCCCCTGCCGTACTTTTGTGTGACTGTTGTAAAATAAAGACAGTTATGACATCATTAATCTGTTCTTTATTTCTTTTCTTCTGTCTTTCTCTCTACCCTTCATGCCTAAAAATAGAAGTGGAACAAAAAGGTAACTAAATGCCAACAACTTTCCATTTTTTCACCTGCATATCCATTTAGTTATATGCTTGCTTTTTAATTTTTTTTTAAATTTTGGTGACGGGTTGCCAACGCAGGTTTCTAGGTCCGCTCTCATTGTGTGGTTCATCGGCGTGGTTACGCATGTCATTCATGGGGAATATGAAAGTGTTACCTAACGACATAATTCTTTTCTCTCATTTGATCGTGTGCATCCAGAACAATGAATTCTCATCTTCAGTCCTTGTTCTCCAGCGCCGTCGCCACATATATAATCGTTCTTTATGGCCGGGGTCATTAAAAGACCCCCCCCGCTGCAATCCCGATGTTTTCCCTCCGTGTAATAACTGAAGATTATTCCAGCTCTGCTTTATCAGCTGCATAATATTAAAGGAGAGGTGATCAATAGCTTGTCCAATAAGCTGTCAGCATTTTTGATTATAGCTCTAACACGATGATGGCCATAACCTTCAGGGACTCACCAGCCGATACTGGAGGTGGATCACAGCGGGGGCGTGTTTTTCGACCTTATCAGCGCCGCGGGGCGCCGCGGGACGCACGCTAAAATCCTCCCGCGTGCCCCAGGAGCACCGTGTTTGTCGTCACACCTTTTTGCACGAGTGGGAAATATGTCCTGTGTCAGACATTAACCACAACGCTGGATTGAAGTCAAAGATGTAAATGGAATCATTAAACAAGAGTCAAGAGTTCGGTTTTAATAGCCGCGCAATAAATTTCCCCCGTTTCATCGTCGTCGTTAATTAATGACATATCACTGAAATCCGTGGCGAAGAGAATGAGAAATGAAGGTGAAGGGGGGGGGTTGGAAAACATTTTTAGGTGGAGATGCCTACATGTGCTGCCGCGGTAACACTGTCTGTCAATTCCCCATGAAAGACCATGACTTGCTTTTGTGTCACTTTTTGTAATATATCGCTCATTCCTCCTCCATCTCTGCGCTTGCACCCTTCAAAAGCATATTGTACATCCTCCTCCGAGTTCTGTGTGCTGCGAGTACAAAGCTTACCCACTCCGACCTTGTACTTCGGCACATCTCGTCTTTTTTTCCACCGTAGAAATGCAAACAGCCCCCCCCCCCCTTTTCGCGTTTAGCGGAGCAGCCGCTGAGATGTGTGCCGAGGCACCGTGTCAACGGGACGCATCTTGGCACATTTTTCACCCGCAGGTAGACAACATGTTTAATCTTAAGAGATTACAAGAGGAAGGAAGCCTCTGTTTTCACTGTCTTCTTTCTTCTCCTGCTCCTCGGAGCGCTCAGCATCTGCGGCAAAGAACCTGTCAGCGCTGTGTCGGGCTCGTGGCCCATTACGGCGAAGGCAGCCTTCACATGCACTCTGTTTCCTCGTGATGTATTCTGGGCCCGGACCTGTGGCAAAAGGAAAAAACTGCACTGTCTAAATTATTGATTGTTCTTGTCCGTCAGACTTTTACAGTGGCCATTTTTCTTTTGTTGTTGTGGTTTTAAAGGTAACTTTGTCAAATAAAATGTAAAGTTTAATTGAAATGTTCAGCCATCTATGAATGTAGATATCACATGTTAAGAAAGACGGACATTTCCAATTCCCCCAGTCTCAGATAACCAGTAATGAGCAGAAATTAGCTTTCCCAAGCGGAGCCCACTATTGACCTGCTCCAGCTGTATTGCCTTGGTCTGGCTTTATCAGATTTGAGTACAAACCAGTTCACGTATAATTAGTTTACCTTGTGTGGTGTTGTAAATCATGCAGACTAGAAAACGTCATGTGGATGAAATAATGGACATGCAGTCATTATATGGATGATGTAATTATTTCTTTTCTTTTAGTTTTTCTTTCCCCTCAGGGCTGCCGATGCCAATAATTAAAGCGTAGACATTTCTTTGTGTTTTCTTTGTGTTTAATACTTATTACTGAGAACTGCCACTTGGGTGGTTTAATGAAAGAAAAGAACGAATCCTTTTTTATGCTGCAATTATATATTATTTAGTAGATCTGTATGGAAAAGTAAAACTATAAAAGGAAGAAAATGTGGATTTTTAATGTACATATAAGACGTTCCGTGGTGTTTGCCTTATATGAAGTCCGATGTAATTAACCCCACTTGTTCTGTTCATTATACTCATTATTCATTACTTCATTGTTGCTAATTGCTTTAAGAATCAGAGGCTAACTGAACTTATATAAGTTTGAGTCACAGCTTGGAATCATGACTGGTGTTTGTGTGTTGGTTGATTAATGCACTGTAAAGTTCTCGCCATCCAAAACTAATTAATGTTACTAAGTTGTTTTCCACCCTTCATTTGTCTTGCTTGGACAGTTAGTGATCTCTTTGGCATTTCTCCGCTCGGGGTTTGTGGATAAGGCTTCACATCGGAGAAGACTGAGCCGCACATTGAAACATTAGTTCTGTTTCATTCATCAGTTGCTGTTCTATCTATTGACATGTAATACCTGCCAATGTAACTCTGTACTTGTTTTTCCCCTATTTTGGCTCCTCAGTATTCCTGTGCCCAGGGCTTCTGCGCAGGGTGTACCAGAGCGAGCACCTCTTCGAATCGGACCACCAGTCCGGCGCCTGGTGCAAGGACCCTCTCCAAGCCTCTGATAAGATCTACTACATGCCGTGGACTCCCTATCGCACCGACACATTGACTGAATATTCGTCCAAAGAGGACTTCATCGCGGGAAGGCCCACGACAACCTACAAGCTCCCACATCGCGTGGACGGAACCGGCTTCGTGGTGTACGACGGGGCGCTCTTTTTCAACAAGGAGCGCACGCGCAATATTGTCAAGTTTGACCTGCGGACTCGTATCAAGAGCGGCGAGGCCATTATCGCCAACGCCAACTACCATGACACCTCTCCGTACCGCTGGGGAGGGAAGTCAGACATCGACTTGGCCGTTGATGAAAACGGCCTTTGGGTGATCTATGCCACCGAGCAGAACAATGGGCGGATCGTCATCAGCCAGCTCAATCCGTACACGCTGCGCGTCGAGGGCACCTGGGACACGGCTTACGACAAGCGCTCCGCGTCCAACGCCTTCATGATTTGTGGAATCCTGTACGTGGTAAAGACGGTGTACGAGGACGATGACAACGAAGCGACGGAAACAAGATCGACTACATCTACAACACAGAACTGAGCAAAGATGGGTTTCTGGACATCCCATTCCCCAACTCCTACCAGTACATTGCCGCAGTGGATTATAATCCCAGAGACAACCTGCTGTACGTTTGGAACAACTACCACGTGGTGAAGTACTCTCTGGACTTCGGAGCGTTGGACAACAGACTCGGTAAGACCATTCATATTTATTCTTTCACCTGACATTCATAGTGTGCAATTTAGTGCTTCAGAGTTGGTGCATTGTTCTAAAGTGTGAAACATAAGTGGAAATGACAACACAATGTTAGACAGAGTGTAAGACAAACTGGATACTAACCCATTGACAAAGAAGAGCTGGGTGCACGATGGTTTCATGTTTTCATGAGCACGATATCTCATTATTGCCTTAAGGAATTTCTTATTATTTAGTGCAAACATTAATTTTGACATCAGGATGAACATAATTAGTTTTTGTTGTCAAAGGTCAAGGTCACTGTGACCATAAGCATGATATTTACCAGTAAACTCAGGCATACAGTCATTATGACAACATCCACTTGACAATGACCTTGAAAAAGGCACGAGTCTGCAGGAAAGTAACTCTAATTTGTTGTTTAGAGAGATGAAAATAAAAACATGATCCTAAATAAGAAGTAGAACAACACAGATACTTTTGATTTAAAAAAAAAAAAGTCTATGACTGAGAGTTTCACAGATTTTGTATTTCAGCCGCAAACTGAAGTCTTCTCCTCTCTCTAGCTGTTGGCTTTGCACAGAAACCTCCAACCCCTTCAGTAGCCAGTGACTTCAAACTTCCCCAAAACTCTTTTGAAAAGTCTAATTTATCCACTCTGTTGTTCTTTTTTTTTTAATACATTGGTGCTGGTGGGGAGGCATGAAATGGGGGAGAAAAGAACCTGTTTTGGCACAGAAGGGTGATTCTTGTGCTATCTCATCAACAGCTCTAGTCAGAAATGTCACAAGTTATTTGACTGTGACGTCGCTCCCCTCTGCTTTCTCCTCTGGAGCTTTTTCTCTACCTGCCACTTGCGAGTTTAATTTGTTTCCCTTAGCTGACTGTTACTCTACCCCGAATCTTTTTTTTTTTTCATACACCGAGTCCTGCTTCAACAAACCCCATAATATTTTCATTCAGTCAGTGACCATGCTCGCGGTGTTTGCTTATTTGATGATACACTGCTTCACATAATATAATTTGTTGCAGTTAAAAAGAGGAAAATGCTGTTGTGTTGTGTCGCTTTCTCTATTAAATGATTATCCATCAATTTTTTTTTTAACAGAGGCACACAATGATAACAAACCGATTTTTTTTTCCCGCATACAAATGCAAATTCCCCGCACCGAGACTTCCCGGTGAGATGTCGACTCGCGTGCTCGGCTTTTGTTTGCGCAGAATAGGCTGCCTTCCAAAGACTCTGCTGCAGGAATGTAGATAATAAAACGTTGCATTAAGCGGATGGATGGAGTCAGAAAACAAATATAAACGTCAGATAAACAGAGTGATAAGGGAATGAAAGAGTGATTGAATGGACTCCGGGGTAATAAACACTTTAGTTTGATCAACTCCCCCGGACCACATGCAGAAACAAAGGACGCGGACTTGTTTCGGTTAAAGCAAGTTTTCAACGGTGCACGTTTTTTCCTCTGTATTGTCTCATGAGGGAACTACTTTGGAGACGATGGGATAGTTGCAATAAAACTGTGTGGATTAGCATCGCTGTCAACCACTTCACAGCAGACACATATTATTTGTCATATTGTTTTTTTTTTTTGTTCTTCTTTCCTTTTATGTGCTTCTCCAATGAGAGCCTGTAAAGATCTGAGAGCTAAATGTGACTAAGGCACACCAGACACACGTATAGAGAAGTTGGGGGATTTGGTGCAGATACATTTAAGTCTGACTGGAAGCAAGGATACTTAATATCCTTTTTCCCCCCAGCAACTTCATAATCTGCTGTTGCTGCAGGAACTCAGTGAATCTGACTAGATAAACTAACACTATATGGGTTTAAAGCCAATTCGCTGCACACGCGAGCTTCTGCAATTTGATCCAGTGTCATGATCACAGTGTCTGTTAACACTCCCGGAAAGGTGTCGCTCGCTCATCGCTCGAACACAGGCTCATTTCCCACTCGCGCTTCCACCTTTTATGAGCATGCATGACCTGCCATACCAGTGGAGCATGGTACATGGGCAACAGAGCAGGAGAGACAAGGCCAGACCCACAGCTGGGGCCCGCTGCCGTATGCCCAAATCACACGGGCCAGGGCACAGCACATGCTACAGCGCATTAGGCAGCGGTACGGGTAATGACATCTGGACTTCAGACTATCCTATTGTATCCCATTTTTAAGGATATAAATATGTATCTATTTTAGTGAATACTCACAAATTCTTTCCCTCCCAATAAATGTCAAGGAAATGTGTTGATATTCATGCTCATCCACTTTATTTCTGCATTTAAAATACACCCCCTAAGAATCCTGTTCTAATCTGTGTACTTGCTGACATCTTTCAACAGACAAGAGCCCAAACAGCCTGTTTTCAAGGACAGATGATCAATGCCCGCGAGTGCTTCCATGACAACCCACTGATAATTAAATTCACCGAATTGGTGATAAAAAAAAAGGAAGTGCTGCACAGACCGCTGTTAGCAGGGAGATATAAAAGCTCTCTTACCACCCAGTCCCCTTTTCATGATCGGATTCAGTGCCGAACATGCAAGGACAACTGAAATAAATTTCTCCACGGCGCTCTTTTCATAAAAGAAATCGCGCAGAGATAGCCCGTATGATTCGTACGATCCTTGAATAGTCAGCAGCAAACAGGAAGACAAAGTTTTTTTTTTTTTTAAATGTGTCAATAAATGGAAACCTTGCAAAGTAATTTACAAAAGTCACAGTGACATCGAATTTCCAGCAGTTGAGTAAATGTCGTTTCGTGACTGTTCGACGACCTCGTTCTGCAAATCCTCACTTTCACCTCTTCCATCAGAATCCCCTTCTCTTGTGTAGCTTCTCACATGCCCTAACTTTACCTGTCAGTCCCGCCACATGACGTCTCTCGGTACAGGCCATGTTTACCTCTAGCCTTGACTCCTGCGATGCCCTTCTGCTAAGCCCCCCCCATTCGAGCTCAGGGAAACTCTAACAGATGGTCCAGAATGCAGAAGCACGTCTGGTCTTTGATCAGCCTCAAAGGGCACCTGTCACTCCGCACGTCACTGACCTCCACTGGCCACCCTGTGGCCGCCACAATCAAATTCAAGTACTTTGCGCTTGCCCGCTGAGTGACTTATGGGTTTTCAACCTATCTATTTGAACTAGTCCTTCTCTCCAATGAATGAATGTCGGCCAGCTTAGCTTTCGTTTGTGGTTCCCTGAGGGTGGGACGAGATGTTAAAGGTGCCCCTCTCTACCTTCGAGACCTCTAAAGGTGGAAGGTTCTCACCTCTTCTCCTGGCACCCTCTAACATCCCAACATGCCTCGCTCACACTTACCGTCCCTACGTTTCGGTGCACCTCTTCACCTGGTCTCCAGCACTTCTTTTATCGATCAGCTTCAACACGTGGTACTTACTCCCAAGGTCCCCAACTGTACTGGAGCTTTAGTGCCGCGCGCTCAGTTGCAAGTCGCTTCCGATAAAAGTGTCTGCCAAACCAATAAATTCAAATGTCATGTAAATTGCATGATGCCAAGAGTCAAGATACGAAGCAGCGGACTTGCTACCAGGAAATCACCCTTGGAAAAATGAGTCCTGTTTCATCAAAACCAACACAGCAAATCATTTTAACAGTTTCCTCCTAAAAGCACGTCACTGCTCATCAAAACCATCTGCAATTTAAATATGCAGATCGCGCTCAGTGTCTCAGGTCAACAAGCCGTCTACGGCAGATAAATCTCTCAAGAAGTATCTCAAAATGTGCAACGTGCTTAGTGCAGTCAGCCTACTGATGTTAATAAAACACCTTGTACCTACTGTAAAGAAACGTCTTCCTCCAAATATCTTTAAATATTATATTTACAAAACATATATATTTAATTGTTGTATCTACTCATCTCCAATAGTTAGCTGTCTAACATAATCATATCTATGCAATGAGGTAACGTTTTTCGAATTTGGAAAACAGTGCTTTTATTAGATCGGCTCTCAGTATTGGCTGCAATTGAAGTAATGGAGTCACGATTGGAAAAGTCAGATTTGTGCATTTCTGGTATCTGTGACAAAAGATGCAGGGGTTGAAGTGTAGATGAACCGTATGAATGTTTGTGTGTGAATAGGTGAAAAACTGTCATAGAAATACAGACCAGTTACCATTTACTGTTGCTTTCAGTTCCTAAGCTTCTAGTTTCATTGCTACATGCAGTAGCTTTCCTTGAACTTGACATGATAAATTACTCCCGGCCTCACCTCTTCCAGACTAAGCCGTCACTTTGAGCATTGGACACTGACTCCACTCAATCCACTATTTGTGTTTACAGCTTATTCATGTATATATATATTCAGCGATTTCTATCATTTAGTTCCATTCGGTGTTGACAGAATACAGTGGCTATTAGGGTGTTGATACTCCTCCACAGTGTGAGGCGATGCCTTCTTCTCCGGTTTCAGCGAGACAAATGTCTGATGCCTGACTCGGCTGCTGCTGCAGGAGTGATTCTTTTGTTGACTCATAATTGGGGCATGGGATGCGGCACAGCGGGTGTCATGGATACACATTCGCTGTCTGGTTGGTAGCTCTTTAATTTTGCCACATGTTTCCATCTGGTCAAAGGCACAGAGCCAAGGCCCTGCCAGGGTGCGGACTAAGCCCGCAGACGACCTTCATGCCGCAGCAGCCGCCGCTCCGGTCGTCTTGGCCCTGGTTGGCGGTGCCTGACACATGCTAAATAGATAGAGGCCGTCTAAGCAGTAAATACGCGCTGGCAGAGTCTGGTGGAGATAATCTGAGTGCGACTCAGTTCGCTGTTGACGGCGCGAACCGTCGTCCTTTTGGCTTTCGCTGCTTTCCACGCCAGCCCTGCATCACCTGTCACGTCCGTTGATTGATGCACTTTGACGTGTTGCTATGCACATTCCAGCGACGCCCCGCGTGTTGTCACCGAACCTCGTCTTCCTTGATTACAAAGCTTTAGGAATTTCTTGCTTTGTGAACTAAATGCTACTATTCCACAAAAAAAACGGTGTTACATGCTGCACGGAGCCCCTTTTGATGTCAAGGCTCAGGAATGTAGGCTACATGCTTATTTGCGGGAGGCGCACTTATCACATGCTGGGTGCACCTCTTTGCAGAGGGCAATTTTTTTTTTTTTGCAATGTGATGTGTGAGGCTTAGGATTATAGTTTAGAATGATTTTTTTCTACACACACACACACACACACACACTTATGCACAAATGCACAGCTTTTTTCTTGCAAACCCTTTAATGCCGCAACACAATGGGGCTCTGTTAGTAATGCAGCTTTAGATTTTTTTTTAGCCTGGAAACAGAGAGAGCTTTGTCGGTGCTCCCGGCCTCTGAGCTGATTCCTTCATGTAAGAACAATTTCTGATGTATTGTAAAACTTGATCATCTCTGTAGTTGTGTTTTGCTGTTTTTAGTCGACTTTTGTTGTATTATCTCCATCGAGAACGTTATATGTTTGTACCCATGGATCCGTGGGGGCCATTACATTTTGATCTGAATCCGGTTAAAGGGGCCAAAAAGATAAATTTACAGTTTTCAGATCTTTTTCTACAATATGTGTGTTTAGTTATATTTTTATTTGGAATATTTTTCTATCACAAGAGCTAGAGCCTCTGTTCTGGCCCGAATTGTCGCACAACAATGTTTACAGTGACATATCTTAATGGACAGTGGGGAAACGCTCATAATCATTAGCAGTGCAGCGCGGAGAACGTTCAGCCGCAGCTTCTAAATGTCCCTGTCGCCGCTTAAGATAACAAACGTGCTGGTGCTGCTTGGTCTCGTCTGTGCTTTTTCGGTTTGAACGCTCTCTGCACACCGCCGTTGGTACTTGTCAAAGATGGTTTGAGAGAGAGGAGCGGCCACTCTGTAACGCCGCTGTACAACCACAAGTGTTTCTGCAGTTCCAGCAAATCAAACAGAGTGAGACGTCTTTGCCTCCATATCATATCAATACATTCAGCTGACGGACTTTAGGTCCATGAGCCGTTGCTTTCAATATGTGGAACAAGATGCGCCACTGTGAGCTAATCAACATTTAATTATTGTAAATGAAGTGTGCATGGATTGGACGTGTTATTTGCAGATATCCAATATCATAAAAGAATCTGATTGGGGCCCAGAGTAATCATGATGCTGAGCTTATCACAGAGATTACTGTCAGCCATCTGTGATCCACTCCAGGAGACACTCGTGCAGGATTGATTGTCTTTGGCTAAATTGTGCACCGTAGAATTTGCACTATTCCTTTTTTCTGATGTGGAATTTAAGTGACACCTTTTGTCCGTTTGAACAGAAAAGTTTCATCCTGTGAAATGTACATTTTCTGGAAGTGATGCCCTGTTTATATATCGTCCGTCCCTCATAAATAGCCATCCATCACTGGCCTTGCAAATTCCCAGCTGACAATAAAACCCTGTTCATCCCTCCTGATATAAATAGGAAGAAAAAAAAATTTCAAATCAGAATATTGTCCTCACGAAACCTGTGGAAATTATTACTAATGAGAATAATGAGGTTCATTTGTCTGCGTAATGAATTCCGATTTATTTTATTTTTTTTACCTCTGTTTTCATTGTGCAGAGCCAAAATAATTCTTGCATCTGTGCTTCCCCAGTTTGTTCCCCTTCACTCATTCCCTCCAACACACCTGTTCCTTCACACGAGTATCCTCACATAAGCCGATCAGCTGTGCCGTGTGTGTGATCTGAGCCCGTTTTTTGGCAGCGATTGCAAAACTTTTCCAACTGATGAATATCAACTGATTTAACCAAAACAAACAAACTGTGAGTAACTGCAGTCATGCTGTTGTGTGTGGGATCTCCTCCTCCTCTCTGCTCTTTTTCGACACCTGATATGTGTGCGTGTGTTAGTGTGTGTCTGTGTTAGTGTGTGTGTGTGTGTGTGTGTGTGTGTGTGTTTCGCTATTGCTTTCGCTGGAGCCCCCAAAATTGCCACATTAAATTTAACAGGCTTGGTGGCACACAAGCTCAGGGTAATTTATTTTGGCCAATCAGCCGAGTAAATCTGATTGGAGGCCTCTGAAGCATCTTTAACTCTCTTTATCACCGGCGTCAGAGTTTCTCTCCGCCCAGCTCCAGCCTCATCCATTTTGGCCCAGTTTGGCTACTGGTTGACAGTGTTTTCAAAAAAAAAAAAAAAGCCTCACTCAAGGTTTGACTTGGCAAACGCTGACACCTGGGAGGAGGGTGTCTTCCCTCCTGGCGAGTCTGGAATCCCTTCTGCTCGTGTGCTCGCACTCCTCTTCCCTCCCTTTGCTTTTTCCTGGTACGCTTGGCGATGTCTGGTCTTGTCGGGAGCCTGACAGACTCAGGTTTTGGCTGGAACAATAAAAAAAAATCCAGTCCAATATTCTCAGTTTCCTCAGTTGCTTTATATGGATTTGTTTGGGCTGTGAGTTTGTAATGCACCTGTACGTCACCGTAGGAGTAGATGTTTAGATGCATGTCAATCATTTGAGCTTCAAGGCTATTCAACATTATGCTAAATAATAAATACATCAAAATGGAATAAGGAAAAGCATCTTTAGCAAAAGCTGGTGAGTTGAAATCTATGCGTGCACCTGTATGTATGTGTCTCTGGATGCATTTGCAGCAAGTGAATATACCCTCAGTACTTCACTGCGGTGCAAATGCAAGCAGGCTCCGCTTACATATCCTCTTTCACTTCACTTAAATACTCTCTGGGCTTGGGTCCACGTGTGCATACATATCAGCCGCGGTGCGTGCGTGCGTGTCTCCCGGTGCCGCGTGACCTCCACAGATGCCCTCTCGAGTCGCAGGCACAGAGCCCGGGAATCAAAAATTAATTGCTAAACAATGCATAGCTCCCATCCATTACGCTTCTCATCATGTCAGATGATATCGGAGCACTACCGGATGTCTGGCCGCATAATTTACCGCACCCCCCCATCCACCCACATCCCAGTTGTACTCTGTGATGGATTTGTGGGCCCGCCACAAAAGGCGCCATTAAACGACAGGACCTTTTATCATCGTTTTTTTTTTTCCGGCCGTTCTGCTCGGCTCACGAGGACACGTGTAGCGTTGTGGTGGGAAATAAACAACGGGGGGGATTGAGGGTGAATCACGCCATCGGGAAGCGGGTACTGATGGAGTGAGATGGCTGAAAATAGATGTTGAGCCAGAATAGTTCTCTTTGGTTTTGTTTCCTACGGTTAGAGTCACACTGGGACAAATCTTTTACTGTTATTTGTTTTTTTGACCCTTCGCTTTTTGAAAAGGAAACACTTCATCACAGTCAAACCTGCTGAAGGGTTTCCCTATAAAAAAAACAACAACATGAATTCACAATTGTGGAACTTGTTGTTTCTGGCTGCAGCTTCTTCTTCCTTCTGTTATTCATGCGTCACATCTGCTCTCACACTCGTCTAAGCTTCCGAGATCGTTATCATGACATTTGTGACACCACTAATTACTGTCTGGTCTATTCCCAAGCAAGGGAAGTAATTTAATTTATTTTGCACAACAATCAGAAGAGTGTGTAATAGGTCAAGGAAACGCAGAAACTATAGGTATAGACTCAGTATAGGGTAAGGACTGTAATTGTGAGGTAACTGCTTTTGTTGCTTTGCTTGAAGATATCAAAACATGTCATAACTCTTTGGTCTGTACAAGAACCCACGCATAACATGACAAGTTGTGCAGTATGGCTGAAATCTACCAAGTTCAAGTTTGATGCATTTCATATTCACATGCAAGTTAACACAGGGTCAACGGTGCAATTAAAAGTGTTGCACGATAAAGACAAATGACATAGAAAGATAACATAAGAGAAAAGAAATGTTAAATAAATATATGATTTATGAACTCCGTGTTTCTAACCTCGAAACATTTTAGTCATGGTATTCAAAACTCTGCTATAAAGCTTGCAATGCATGAGAACGGCATAATTTCTCTAAAATTTGATTTCAGAATTGTAACTTGAAGGTTTAATTGGAATATGTCAAACTGCCAAACATCCGTTAGCCCTGTGTGTCCAAAGTGTTTGAGAATATGAGAAACTTTAATATTTGATGCTTAAACTACTCACAATGACGAACATGGTTTCACTCTCTTGTATTTGCCTGCTGTGCAGAAGTCCTGACATCACAGCCAACTTTAAGAGAATTAGTCAATAGAGTTACAAAGCGGGAGCAGCACCCTCGGCTCCAACAGCCAAATGAAACCAGTATATGAACGTAATTCATTTCTGAGCGACCAGTTAACAGCTGTGACGATAAGTTTGTGCTCCGAGTCCACTTATTAAGTCTGAAATCCCATTTTCTATCCCCTTTAAACAGGCGCGTGCAAAGCAAATGTGTGACATCACACAAAGACTGTCTAGTATTTGGTGAAGTCTGTGAAATAACCTCCTGATGCAACACGCATAAAGGTTCAAATACTGAAATTAGGAGGTAATTGGGTTCAGCACAAGGCTGAAAGAGTCATTTTACCATCTGATGCTCGCCTCATTTTTACCCCCCCCCCCCGAAAGCCCTCTGCACCTCTTTTGATCTCCAGTCTGCAGACGTTCCTCGGAGCCGGCGAACCCGCTCCCGGTGCGGAAACGGCAAGTCATATTAAACCGGTTTCATTTCGTAACACTATTTTTTTCTTTTTTCTTCTTCTCCCGGTGCGAAGTAGAGTGGGCTTATCTAATTGTGGAAGCCACGAGCCCTGGGATACAGAGCGGGAGAGAGAGAGAGAGAGAGAGAGAGAGAGAGAGAGAGAGAGAGAAGCTAATTAGTTTGAAACGAATGCTTTGAAATGAAGCACAAAGCTCCGTGTGTGGTGGGAACAGACTTCATGCGTTTTGGTGAGGGGGGGGGGATTCTTGTGTAATAGAAGTGGAGCGTGAACGTGAGTGGAGCTGGTGTTTCGGCGAGAGGAAGCACAGGATCGCTCTTAAGGCCACCGCCTTGTGAAGCCTGAGCAGCTGATAGGTGACTTTTAGTGGTATTCGTTTTTTTTTAATCAAGTTCTTATTGACATTGAGAAGGGATTGAATCTTAAAATTAAAATAAAGGAAATAAATAGTGATGCATCTACAGTCATATGTGTGGTCCAACTTTTGGTGTTGTCCTCTTTTGACCCCGGCCCATTAAAAAACTTGTGTGTTCAAATCTTTCCTGTAAGGTCACTCGCACGCCCCTCGGAGCATACCAAACACTTCAGCTAACTTTCTCTCTCTCTCTCTCTCTCTCTCTCTCCCTCTCTCTCTCTCTCTCTCTTCTTCGTCCCTTTGGCTCGGATGGGGCGAGCTAGCAAAGCAAAACAAAATGTCCTTGTGTTGTCTCCAAGGCGATAGTGCCTCCATACTGTGGCTGCTGTCGGCTCCTGCCTTTCCTTTTTTCTCCTCCTCCTCCTCCTCCTTCTTCTTCTTCTACTTTTTTTTGTTTCCGTGCTCATCTCGTGGAAAAGATATACAAGTTTGCTCAAGGACACATTCTTCTCTTCCTCTCTCTCTCTCTCTCTCTCTCTCTCTCTCTCTGTCTCTTGTGAGTATTTGCAGGAATAGTTAACATGCTGTGTGTTAGACAGAGGACTCAGGAGTGGGGGGGGGGGGGGATATAATTTAAGAGCGGACTCAACAGGATCATCCGGAAGAATGGAATTACATTCTAGACATGTTTCCCAGTGACTCTGAATTAACCTCATGCTGGGTCGGCGATTTCCTCCAGTCGTATATATTTCTCCGTAATGTAATATCACCCTCGATGTTAAAGCAGGTGATGTGATAACTTTATTTAAAAGACTTGAGTCTAGTCATTGACTTTGTGAGATAATGAACTTCAAAGTAAGATCGTGTGACGTTTGAAAGAAGAAACGGTACATGCTCGCTTTTCAAAATAAAAGGTAGAGTTCATAAGCACGTTCATGGCACGACACACAGTTTTTTTTTATTAGTCTTTTTATGTCATGTATTCGTGCAATGGTGGTGGAAAAGGAAGAATAGAAACCCTCCATCAGTATCCTGGCAGTCACAACATTAAAAGTTGAGATCCGCTCCCTTCCACACAATTTAAACGGAGGAAGATTCCCGATTGTCCAATTAAGATAATTAAGCAATTAAGCTGCTTTTGCTGTGTTATGTACTGGTGGAGGTTTGTGAATGAGTTAAACTGGATGCATAGATAATGTATTTTTGAAGTAGCTGAATCAATCATATAAATGTTTCAGGTTGGATTCCGTGAAGATGTAATTGCTCCCATTTGTGCCTTTACAGCCATCTTCATTGTAGTTCATTACATCGAGTGGGAGATGCATCGCAGACGGCTGTTGATACTGTTGCGGCCAGAGATTCCTCACATTCCGAACATATGCATGCTGCATTATTTAGGTTGGCTAATGTGAAATATAATCCTGGAAGCTAAAGGGCAATTAAGGAGGTCATTATTTCTGTAGTTACCAATTCTGTCCACAGTGGCTACTAAAACATGACTATAAAACTTTTTGCTGACTGTGCTGAGGAATGGAATGGGTCCAGGGGGAATATATGTGTCTCTGAATACCGTATGGTGTGTTTACATGTATGTCGGTAACAGTGCTTAGATGTAGAAGAGAAGCAGAATTATTTTACCGTATATAGTTGCTTATATTAACTAACATAAGCCGTACAAGCATTGGTCATTTCAAACTAAAGCTAGGAGCAAAACCACAAGTGGATTTTCATATGTATAGGAGTGTTTCTTATTCTTGCGTTAAAACCTATTAGCTTATAAACCCTTGATATTTTTTATGAGAAAGAACTCTAATATCAAACGTGGTGTCTTCTTCATCAGTAGAACTGTGCCCACTGCAGCACATGTCCCTGCACAGCTTTACTTTCTTACTTCTGTATAAATAAACACTGTCCCAATCAGAATCACACACTGTATCAGCCGCCCCCGACCACCGCAGCAATTCCCTTATCCTCACAGGGCCGTCTGCACACCTTTCGAGCCGCCCGTGACCTTCACTGACCTCAGTATGAGCAAGAACCAGATTTCCATGAGTTGCTCTAATGGCCTCCTGTACCATATACGCTGTCAAAGCACCACCATCTTATTTCAATTATACCCAAATGTGTCATGTTTGGAAACGATCACCGCTTCTCCTCTTTAACAATCGAACAAATTCCCCCGGCGTCCTCGACGATAACTCTCCCTCCTGTTTTGCCTGATGGCTCGGCGGTTGAAGGATGGACTGGGCGGCCGTGGCACAGATTGATGACGGTGTCTAATAGTGGTTAGAGGATGCAAATGGTGATGTCTTGTTGGCTGGTGGAAATGTTAAATGTCTATTTGAGCATGCAAGTGACTTCTTTTTTTTTTAAAGCCCTGTTGATGGGTGGTGGTGTCAGTTTATGTTTGTTAATGAGGGTTTGTGACTGAGTGTGTGGCTGCCAGTGTGTGAATCTGCCTAACGCAAGTGTCTGCATCTGTTTACAACTGAATTAAAGCAGCTTCCCTTAAAGTTAGTTTGTTCCCCACTTCACATTTTCTCCTGCACACTGGGTTGATTATGGAGCCTCTGCATTCCAGCCTCTGTGTGCTTTTACCTAACATCTCCCTTCAATGAGATTCACTGATGGAGCGTCTTCACAGGTGGGTCCAAGACACCCACAGGTCTAAAAAAAAAAAAACACATTAGACTATTTTGTTTGCAAGCGAAAAAAACAAATACTCAATCAGCCCGGGACTCTCGCTGCGGCGACCTATTTAATCAACCTTGCTGTCGTTGAATGCTGTTAAGCATCGAATGCATTGACTGCTGATGGCGGCGTGGTTTGTGTTATTACAGCCTCCGGCGTTGTGTTCCCTTTCCCAAACGGCGGCACTTATTTATGCTGTCTTATTTCGCCCCGCTTTTTTAAAATTTGCCACACAGAGAAATGGTCACGATGGCAAATTGAATCCTGAGGAACTGGATTTTCTTGGCGGCGATGTCTGTTATCTAAGTGCTCTGCATGTGTGACGTCCATTACACCTGCCAACCCCTTAAAATCGACCCTCTTTAAACATTGTTTTTCTTTCGCCCCTTTCTGCAAAGAGTGGGACCATTTGTCACTTGTGTCACTTTGATTGCATCTCTCCGCCAAAGGAAGCAGCGTCGATCCCAAATTGCGTTTTTTGTGCAAACACCCACATCGTGCGTGTGTCTCTTTAGAAAGTCCCACTGTCTTTCTCACCTCACATCAGTGCAGCGTATTTCAAAAATCTGCGTACAAAATCAGCAATGCAAGTCTATAATGAATATTAAAGATCAATATTGCAGAAGGAATCTGAGGTTTTATGAAGTCTGACGTCCTCCGCGTCCTCTGACCCTCCGCAGCTCAGCCAAGTCTCTTACTAAATGAATTTGGAGACCTTATTTTCCAATCAGGGCCGGAGGAGGAGGATAAAGGGACAGAGTGGATGAGCAGATTGGATGATTGATGACAGGGCGTGAAAGAGGAGCTGTTTGTGCATTTCAGTGGGAAGAAAAGGATTATTGTGTGTGTGTGTGTGTGTGTGTGTGTTGGAGTTATGACACCCCGTCTCCCTTACAGCTCCGGTAAACAGTGTCATTATCAAGCGCCTCCTGGAGTGGAACCACAGGGAGGGCTCCCATCCAGGAAATGGATATTCCACTTTGTCCCGGCTGACCCAGAAATAGCGTGAAGCTGCAACACCCAGCTATTGACTCGCAGAGCTATGCCCTCGCCAATGACTACATTTAGACGTCACAGCTGGAAGTGTGTGTGGTGTGTGTGTGTGTTAGCTTAGCCAGCCAGAGTCCCCCCCCCTCAACCTAGACACCATGCATGCTTATCCACGTCACACCTGCCAGTTGGATTGATCTCCCCTTAACTATCTTCTCTTAAAGTGACACATTGAAAAGGAGGGAAGAATGGAAGCTCGCTGCATAAGCTCGTCTCTTCTTCGCCAGCGCTGGAAATAAATGTTCCCTCTCAGACATTAACGAATAGTGACAGAAAAAAGCAAAGACATTTACCCCTCGATCTTCACTTCATTTCTACCCGAGAATACGTCACTTCATTTTGTTCTTCCCTTCTTCTTCCTTCCAGAAACGTCCTCCTCTGTGATGGTCTTCATGGACACGACGACCACAACGGCGAGGACCACCACTCGACCTTCCGCGGTTACCTTGACATCCACAGTGGCCAGGACGACTACCGCCAAGATGCCCGCCACGACGGCCGCAGGTCCTCAGTGGCCACGGACGACATCGAAGGTGGTGGCACCGGCGCGGACGCCGTTGGAGGGTTTGGCCCCCGGGGACGACGACAGAGCGCCGCCTTCCTCCAAGCTGCCCAACATCAGGGTGGAGTACTGCAGCCCGCTGGTGATGATGGACATCTCCTGGCCCAAGACCAAGCAGGGGGTGGTGTCCAAGATGCTCTGTCCACCTGGAACCATAGGTAATGTAGATTCTTTTGATATTAGATTAGATTATCCGTGCGTTCCCATTAAACGATTAAATTGCCAATGATGTTTCCAGCACAGGCTCTTCCTCAGGGTCCCCTTCTTAAATACCCACAATCCATTGTGGCTGGCAATGGGAAGAACTCATTACATCTTGTTGAGGATCTGGATCAGGGGACAGATCCAGGATCTTTAACATAAAGAGTTATTTCTCAGAGGATATTTTGTGTTTCTTAATGAAAAATATGATGAGAATTTATGACCTAAATAAAAATCTGGATCTAGCGAATTTAAATGTGGCTTCCTAAGGGGGCTGTTGGGCCTATGCAATCTACTGAGTGCCAGTCAAGTTAAATATTAAAAGGGAGTGAGTGTCCATATTTGGACACTTACTTTGTAAACATCCATCAGGTTAGACTCCAAATTCAGGCTTGAACCAATTTATATATCCTAAAAGTTTTCCTTTCTATGACATGAAACATTTTTTCGCACTACGCGTCATCCCCTTAAAAAAGTACTAGATCATCTGACTTAACTGTTAACTGTTAACTTAACTGATCATCCAAATGCTGATGGTCCCTTCCCCATTCAAACGTCCTAATTGAAGTTTTAATTATTGTTATTGTAGTGACGTCAGTGTTTTTCCAAATCTCAGCAGCTACTTTGGCCGAAACTACAAAAATACGTTTCCAGTTGAGAGTAGTACTTCTGTCAATTTGTCGCCAGACGTCTCACTGCACACGAACAATAGCAAACTGTTTGCATTGCCACATTCCAGCAGGTGGAGGGTAAACATCGTGATGATTAATGATCCGAAACCTCAAACATTGTCTTCGTGCCGTCCAAAAAAAATGAAAGAAGTGAAACCTATACGTTGTTTCTTTCCTTTCTTCCCTCTCTGTGAAGATGTCAATACTCTCATTAGGAGGCCCGGTCCGCTGTGAGCCTCTTTTCTCTTGATGTCGGTCGCTGGAGTGTGTTTTGTGCATGTTTACACTCCCCCTGCAGAACTCGTTTGTGTCCTCACTCCTCAGTCTCACTCCTGACTCACTGAGGCAAGGTTCGAAATGTAGCTTAGCATCACTTCTGAATGGAAACAGGGAACTAGCACACACACACATAGATATTTTGACTATTCATTTGTGGTTAATGTATTTGTGCCATGCAGTGAAGAGTGCTTAGAAAACCACTTCATTCAATATCCGTTGTTCCAGCTTTTGTCTTCGTCTCCAAAGAGAATGAACACACGTATACATAAAGATAAAGCCGATTCGGCTGCTCGAGATATAAAAGCTTTACCTTGGAGAGTAAAAAAAATAAAAGTGCTTATCTCAGAGTTCATATAATAATGAGACCTGACCACTGAGCGTAGACTTTAACATTTTAAAGTAAAAGCTCCGGTGTTATAAGGTTGAAGATAATGCTGCGTGCTTGAAATGAGGAAATGAATTCAAGCTTAAAGGTAACCTAGAAACCAATGCATTGTGGGTTTGTGCTGTCAGACATGCTGTTGCATAAATAAAGCATCTCAGCGGTGGCAGTGCCTTATTATTATGAACCCACAATAAGAGCGTACGTGAATTGCAGAAATTAGCTTTTGTCAGGGATTTTCTGAAACTTCCTTATCATGATTTTTTAACCGACCGCTCCACCCACATTAGGGAGTGACATCACACCCTGAAATCTGGCCCCAGGCCTCAGAAATTGTGTTAATTGCATCAATCAGCACACACACACACACTCACACACACATTCAGGCTTCACTAATGGGCAACCCCAGCACCCATGGAGACCTCACTAACAGGCGTCATATGGCAGGATAAGAGGAACACATACCCCGCCTCCTCTCGGCGCCCCCTCTTCAAAGGCCGCCGCTCTTCACACGACACCGCCGAGCAGAACACGACTGCGCGAGCTTCCTCTGCCGCTCTTTGAAAGTTCCTCGAGCTCCCGTTCCATCTACCTCACTTCGCTCGCTGTCATTCTGCCCCCCCCCCCCCCCCCCCCCCCCCCATCCCCTCGACGCCCCCAATCCGACTCCCGCTCTCTCCCCTCTTTCATGCTCCTTCTCTCCCCTGCCTCTCAACATAGGAGGAAATGCAGAGAGAGTCCCCCCCTTATCTTATAAACCCATCAAACGTAAGGCTGTCCAAGGTGTACCCGGGGAAGGAAATTATATGTCAATCAAAATTTATATCTGTTAATGCTGGTCGTCTCGCCCTCCGACACCCCCCCCCCCCCCTCTAAGTAAAAGCAAGGGCGATTTAATGTCAGCGTGAAGCCTTGTCGATGTCAGCTCGAAAACATATAGACGTTAGTCACAGACAGTTTTTTCGTATCCACTGCATCCATGGGATTTATCACAAAATAAAATATAAATGTTTGATTAAACTGTATTTGAGTTGACACATAATATTTATATGTTTAAAGATAGATATAGCAGGAGTCGGAGAGGCTCTTATACTTATATCCGGGGGGCTTATTTGTGCTGAAGCCCACATGCAACACTGTCAGACACTTACTTAACAAATCACATCTCTGTCAGCGGAGAGACAGTCGTCCTCCGACCAGCTTAATTGACCTTTCGTGTTGAATGCAGCAATGGCGGATTTAATTGGCATGTATGTTGTTAGTTTTCTCTCTCTCTTCCCCGTGCAGCAGTTGAACTGTCACATTCGGGCCCTGTCTGGCTTTTAATGATTAAATACAGACAGTGTCTGGGCGAGCTCGTCTGGCCTCCACTTCATGCCAGTCGCTGAAAGATAAAATCATCCATTTAGATCATCCATTATTTTAATCACTTATGAGTCGTGTGTCTTGGGGTGTCACAGCTTTATTTTGACAGGCTTTTGGAAATAAGTGCTTGACACACAGAAGGAATAGACATTAGTGGACAAGGCTGACGGGCCTGTGTAATCCATCACTCTCTCACGGAGTAAGAGAAATTAGGGCAAATCTAATTGTAGTAAACTTTCAGTAACACATGCAGAAACACACACACACACAGACACACACACACACACACACACACACACACACACACACACACACACACACACACACACACACACACACACACACACACACACACACACACATGACTGTAGCTGCTGTTTTATGACCCAACACGTCTCCACTGCCTTTTCTTCTCTCTCCAGGCGTGGCCTCATACATGTGCGTGGGTCCGGAGGGATACTGGGACCCCCAGGGACCCGACTTCAGCAACTGCACCTCCCCGTGGGTCAACCTCATCAGCCAGAAGGTACCGAGCTGCATGATGTAACAAGCTGAAAAATCTGTTCCCTCAAAGTAACATCACACTTGGTTGGTTTTTGTCGAGAGCTTTTTGTCCTTGCGGTGCCTGATCAGCTCAGTTGCAAAGTACAACCACAGAAAACACACAAAAAAAAACGTCAGAACAAACCTAAGCCACTCTGACCTGCTCCGAAAATAACATTTGGAAGAGGTCGCAATTCACATCGAGGTAACTGAGGATATATCGCTTGCGTTCATAGGACTTGTGTTTTTGTGGGTTTTTCTCTTTTGTTCTTTGTCTCTTTTTAATTGGTCAATTAGTGTCATTGATCAGCCAGAGGCTTTACTCAATGGGAGGGTTGTGTGTGCGTGTATGTGTGAGTGTGAGTCTGTGTGTGGTCGGATGGGGTCGGTGTGAAAACCTATACCACTGCACCATAGTCTAATGGGCTACTGTGGCTAACGGCTAACCAGGAACATGGCCTATATGATGCAGTAGTTATTTGTCATATTTATCGCGCGCAAACGATTTGTATCCCCTCTTCTGCCGGCGTGTTATCATGCAAAGCTGCACATCAAGCTTCCCATGTTTAAATCTATAATCAAATCAAAAGAGAGGACCGAGGTGCCAGGTTGTGAATCGCAGGTAATGTTGGAAAATGTTCTCGTTTAAACTCATAGGACCCCGAGACACGCATGTTATAACACTTATGATCCACTCCATGGCATATAGCTCGGCCCATTAAACAAATGGCAGTTTGCAGATATGGGATGGAGCATGGCTGTGGGGGTGGAACAAAATAGAAGAGCCTGTTTGGAGAAATTAACTAACAGCAAAAGTTCTCTCTGAAATTTCAGGCTGTTTTGCTTTTTCACCCATTTTGTCGCCGTGTGACGCTAATGTCGAAAGTTTCCTGTTAATATCTACAGGGCGTCAGTCAAGTGCCGCGTGTATTTTTAACAAAAGCGTTATTAATCTCTCCTTTAATAAAAAAAAGAAATCACACTTGAGCTGTGTTCCTGTCACCGTAAGAGACGCGACGACATTAATGAAGATCAACCTGTCAGGGATCTGAAATGCCCATCTGGCGCCGCGTTGTTTCCCATCTCGAGCCACTGTCCTGTACGTGCCACTGCTCATTACCAGATGGTTTCGTATATGCACCAAATTAGAAGAAGAAAAAAACACAGGATTCAGATAAGCAGAGAGTGTGGAGCCATTTACCCGGCGTTCACTGCGCTCCTCATTAAGAGACAAGAGCAGGGAGGGGAAAAGAGGAAAAACATCTTCCACAGACACTTTCTCCTGCGTGCACCCCTGTGAAGAGTGCGGTGTAATTGGCTTCGCTAATAAACAAAGATAGCAGGTGATGCTGGAATAAGCAGGGTGGGACTTTTTAATGCGGTGCCACGGCGTTTTTTTGAGTCTTATCTCACTGTACCTGATGTAATAGTCAAAACTTTGAAGTTCACCAACTTTTAAACATCAGACCTATATGTTTTTTTACGCATTTAGTCACATTGACTGCAAGTTATATACTAGTTGTGGTTATTTCATAGTTAAATAACTCATTTCATTAATTTGTTAATGGTGGCATGGTGGAGTTTGAATGCCCTCCCTTTGTCTGAGTGGGTTTTCTTAGGGTGTGCCGTCCACCTCCCACAGTGCACACAGATTGGGGGTAAGTTTAATTGCAGACTCTAAATTGTCCATATGTGTGAATGTGAGTTTGAATGGTTGTTTGTGTCTGTATCTATGAAAGGGGACCTGTTGAGGGTGTGTACCCTGCCTCTCTCCCCCAGTGCCAGATTGGCTCCACAGCCCCCCTGCGACCTTCAAAAAAACCGAATTGATTGATATATTTGTTTGTTGTTTGTATCCTCTTCTGTTTTTAATTAAAGCCAGTTTATTCAAATGTTTGTTGAGCGGAGGCTCCAAAAATAAAGGCAACTTCATATGTCTGATATCAAGGGACATTATTAGCCCGGTAGAGATGTGCAGCGTGATTTGAAAACCGGGGTAAAGAACTGTGCCGAGCGTGTGTACTAAGAAGAAGTCTGTGAGCAAAACCTCTCAGTGTTTGTGTTGAGTCTCATTAGCCACTAGAATATGCATGTGTAGCTTCATAGTCAGATATTAGGAAGAAAAAGCAAAGGAAGACTTTTCTCCACTATTGTCTGCAAATCTACATCAGGAAATTTGACCCCATAGTTACTGTTGCCAAGTGGCTAATTTGTAAATCAGGAGGATCTGAAAAAACAGAGGGCGCTGTTATGGCGGGTCGGGGGGGGGGAAACACGGGTCAACTAAACAACACTGTCGTCACAAAGACAGCCCTGTGTAGAAAAAAACACTCTTAATGTCAAATTCCCCCCAAAATTACAATGATCAATGCGACGTAAATAAAACAAAACAGCTTTTGTACCACAGTGCCCGGGTCAGTTTGCCTTCTCGAGAGACACTTGCCCAATAGATCGGACAAATAGATTGAAGGCAACACACTGGTCCCAGAAGGTGGCAGCGATTCTGCTGAGCGGATGTCGAACGCCCGTAAAACAAAGTAGAAGCAGAAAACACCAATTTATGTGCAAACCGGATTTGATGAAAATTGCTGAAGTGGCAGGCAGCAAGCGCAGCGCAGTCCTACATGGGGGAATACTTTTTTGAGTATGACCCCGAGGTAGACAATAGTAAATGTGTCATGATGAAGAGCGACACTGACATTTGTGGGATGTAGCTGAAAGGGAGAAGAA
Source organism: Reinhardtius hippoglossoides (assembly GCA_006182925.3). NCBI lineage: Eukaryota > Metazoa > Chordata > Actinopteri > Pleuronectiformes > Pleuronectidae > Reinhardtius > Reinhardtius hippoglossoides. The sequence continues at coordinate 8,892,761 of CM031692.1, forward strand.
ATCCCACGAATTTAACGGTTCACCTGAAAAGCTCCGGCGGAGAGAAGCACATGAAGAGGAGTCGAGGCAGCGACGGACTAATGTAAGCTCCGAGCCAGACAGCTGCACCGCATCAAGACGTCCACAGACACGGGAACCCTCACCCCGGTGCTTTGCCCAGGAGGATGCGTGCTGTGCTGTTCGCAAGCACGAGCGGGCGGCGGTTCAAAAGTGCATTAACTCAGGTTCCTATATATTACTTTTAAATATATAAATACTTTTAACCAAGCGATTCCGACGATAGTTCAGAACTCCTGCCTGACCGAGAGCATAGCTCAACAGCCGCTAGAAAAAGCTGCAAGATAACGTGAGGAAAAGCTCTGAGCTGGATTCGGTGTGTTGATGGATGGACTGAACGTTTCGATCATCCACACGCTGGCGAGTTGATGGTCTGCTGCATTGACCCGACGGTGACCTGGCGTCGGGAAGATAGGACGTCAGGGACGACAGAGTGCCGCTTGCTACACCAGTAATGGAAGCAATAATGTGAAGGCCATGTGCAAGGGCCGGAAAGAAAAGGAATAAGATCCCACAGACTCTTAAGTGCAACGCAGTTAGATGGATACGAGGAGAAGGGTACAGATAAGAATATTTATTTATCTCAGAAGCTAGCTTAGATATCTATGTATTGTATTTGTTACTATGCATCTTGTAAATCCAATTTGTCAAAGCTCCAGCAACCACTAAATGACTTTTTCCCCATTAAGCTGCATCTCTACTGGTATACATTGTTTAGTTTTTCCATCGAACTGGATAATCACTTGGAGAATAAGCTATGCAACAACGGATAGAGATAATTAAACTACTGCAGTACAAGTTGGAAACAACATCCTCAGCTGCTGATGTGCCGAACAAGTGACTGGAGCCTTTTTCTTTGCACACTAACCTAATCTCATGTTGTGCCATCCCTTTAAAATCTGACACAACACCCACTCTCCACTACCTGTCGCTCATTTCCTGCTCAGGTCTCTGATAGTGTTGCCTGCATTCAAGGCCCCTGCAGCAGGAGCCTGCGGAGTGGACCCCGATGTTTCATTCGTACAGACCTTAGCAGAAGAGTCTCATCTAACTATTTAGATGAAAACACCTCAAGGGGCCAATGAAACTGCCTCTCCAGTGCCCTATGCCCTCAAGAGGTGCAAGCAACCCACCTGGAAGGGAGAAGGTCAGGCACCAACCTCGGTGTGAGATGACAAAGATATAATGGAGATCTAGACCCTCTGGAGTTCTGCAGGTTAAGGGAAGCCATTAATCCAGGTTGCTTTATCACTGTGTTTTCCTCAAGACCTTATGAACTAAGATATGCGGTGGCAGCTGTGGGTGCGTTTGTGTTTCTGCAACTTCATTCTGGCCCCGTTAATGCAGACAACAGTTTTGCTTCCGATTCATCCGAGAGTGCTAATTATCCCGCTCGGCTGTGGGTCCAGCAGAGTCAATGGGTCATGTTGTTTACTCGGTATCATGTTTGATGTAATGTGTTTTTTCATCCCACCTTTTTCAGCTTCGGTGGATGAAGGCTTTCCTCATAACACAAGTTCATAAGAAGAACCTAAACTACTTATTCACTCCAAACGACACAAAAAGATATTTCAAAACTATAATTAAAGCTTAGAGACTATGGGTAAATGAATTACACAACAAATTATGATTGGGAATTAAAGTTGGTCCAAAACAAAATATGGCAAACAAACACAATTATGATGTAAAAGTCACTTAATCTTAAACATGAGAAAAAATGAATATCCAGGAGCATCTGTCCTCTGTGTACCACATATACCTCCTCACGCTGCAGTGCTCCCCTTTAGTTTCATAAAGGTCTAAAGGCTATCTGGGGAAATTCCCTCAACAGTTTGATTTTATAATTGCTTCCGGGTACAATATTGGCCCCCGTGTACAGTCAGCTGAGAACCATCTCGCCACATTAATTGCGTGCAATATAGCAGCAGTTATGGAAAATGCATAGGCTGACGTGAATTTATCTCTGCACATTTATGTATTGCAAGTCGGCATGTTTCCCCCGTGTTTTCCCGTGTGTAGGCCGTGAGGAACGCATTAAAAAGCATGCCACAGTATATTAACAAAATATTAATAGATGTCTTATCTGAGCTACGAATCTCAGCCATTAAAGATATTCACACATTTTTGTTTTCTTCAGCTAAAAGCCGGCGAGACAGCTGCGGTCATTGCCAGGGAGTTGGCGGAGCAGACCAAGAGTAATCTCCAGGCGGGGGACATCACCTACACAGTGAAGGCCATGGTCCAGCTGGTGGATCTCCTGGACGTGCAGCTGAGGAACCTCACTCCAGGCGGCAAAGACAGCGCCGCCCGGAGCCTCAACAAGGTAATGAGAGAGGAAGCAAACATCCCTTTTATCCCCTCAAATAATTCTGTGTAACAAAAAAAACAAAACACAAAAAAGAAATGATATGGCACTTTTCTCCCGAATATGAAACCATAGGGAATTTACAAAAATGGTGGCCCGCTTACCACAAATACCTGCAATTTTGTCCTGTGCTGTCTGGTAAAACAATAACCACCATTTCCCTGTGCTGCGATCCAATACTAAAAACAGACCCTCACTCTGAAGCTCGAGCATAATCTCACTCAGGTATCATGCAATAAGTTTTACTTCTGTGTAGCTTAAAAGATGTTATCCACACGTCCTGCTTGTCAAAAGCACCACATTTGCACTTATGATTCCACTAATGAAACGGGCCCAGATTCCACCGGGAAAGATCTAAGCTGTGGGAGTACAGTGGTTTTTCATTTAAACTGAACCTAATGCATCCCTTCCCCAATTCACAGCAGAGTGAGGCAAAGGCGAAGTCGGGCAAAAAACGAGCTCGAATAATACTTTCTGTCTGCCGAGCAGCCAACAGGGAAAGCAAACATCAGTGAAATTCAAAAATGACAGTCTCTAATTTCCTGGAGCGACTTCACTTGCAGAGGAGCCCGAACACCTGTTCTGGGATAGCTCTTTTTTTTTTTTTTATTTCATTGCCACAACAGACACAGATGTCCCCATTGAGATTTTAGTGCCAGTTTTCTCCAATGGAGATGGGAGGCAGTAAAGATGGCCAAAAGGCCTCGGAAAGGGAACACGACGAGTAAATTCCCATTGAGGAGCAACTAGAGTTTATAATGCCTCTTGAAAAAGTAAGAAAAAAAAGTTTCTCATAAAACAACAGCGTTGGAGGTGGAGGAGCTGTCGTAGTCTCGAGTTTCTCCCGTAAAAAAACAGGAAATGATGAGATGAAAAACCCATTTGGGCTGAGGGGATTAAACCCGCCTCCCAAAACCAGGATCATTTATTCAAGAGGTCATAGGTTCACGATTGATTCATAATTCTCTCTCCACTGAAACACACTCCATACTGGCAGTGTGGTACATCTATGGCAAAAATAAAAAAAAGTCCCTATAGCCTCCTCTTGTGCTCGTCTTCCTCTGCCAGTGCACGGAAACCCTGGAGTCCAACGCTCCTCTTCCTCGCTGCTCTGGCAGTGGCGGCTGTTTACCTCCCGAGGTTCAATCATTTTTGACACAATCTGCAAAGAGCTAAGCGAATTACAGGGTTTATATATTATTTTCGATAGCGAAGCACAACACTCTCTGCCAGCAGACAATGAAAGGATTGAGTTGGCGAACAGGCGGGATCAGTGTCGTTTCGGTGATCAAAGGTGTAGCTGGCTAACGGCTGCGGACGGGACCGCTTCCAAGAGAGTGGGCTGTGATGTAGAGCAAGAGGCGCCTTTATGGGGAAATGTTGCTCTTTGGAGCTAATCTGCACGGGATTTAGCACGGTACCAGAACCGAGCGTTAATCCACAGAGTGGCTCCACTGTTTGAAGCAGAGGTCGATGCGCTCTCCGTGCACTGCCGAGTCACTTCTTTGAATCGGAGCTTCCCGCTAGTTTCCAGGTTTTCTTCCCCCCTAGTGGTGACAGAGGCTTCCACACAAATACACTAATGTTTTAAAACGGAAACTATTTCACTAATTTAAAGTGATGTGTTTTAAAACTGAGACGTATTAGTGTGGAAGGAAGAAATATTAAATAAAACAAATGTTCATTGAAACAATGTTTACAAGTGTCACAGCCATATTCCCGCATCATTTAAGTTCTAGCTATTGATTTTCACCCCATTTATTTGAGTGAGGTGATCATTCCCCCCCCTCGCTCCTGTGAAGTCTGTTTTTCAATCAGAAATGTATTTCAAGTGGACTTGTTTGCGTTGTTGACCTTTCGCTAACTGTTGCATTTTCTTTGGGTTGCAGCTGCAGAAAAGAGAGCGCTCTTGCCGGTTTTATGTTCAGGTATTTGGACGTAATTTTCCCCCCCTTAACATTGCTGTCACCTTCATTTTTTAACATGTAATTTGAGGTTTGACCTTTTGAAATTAAAAATAAGAAGAAAACACAAAGCCACAGTTTGAAAGTCGGTATATACGTATATACCAGACTGTAGTTGTGGTAGAATCAAATGGTCAAATTTCATTAATATCATTTCAATGACATTGCATCCAAGTAAAAACCATGTGCATCGAACCTACCATCATTTAATCACCTGTCATCATTTACCCCTGCATGGATGTGTCGTGACGTTCCCCTCCATCTCTAATATGTGTAACCTGAGCATGAGGCTGAGAAGTTTTGTATTTTCAGATGCCATATAATTCTCTAGTGTCTCAATCATTTTTTTAAAAAACCGTCACATCAGCACTGATTCTCGGGGAAATAGCCCACATCAGTCAAAAGTAAAACCTCTCAGGCATGTAACACACTTCTCAGCAAATGCTTAAAAGCCAAAAAACTGACCTCATTATACCAGGAAGTCAACTTCTAACTACTCACTCAGCCAAAAGTTGTGGCATGTTATGATTCTCCCTGATGCATAATACATGTGTGTCCTAATTTAAGTGGGTCTCCCGTCGACCTCACTCAGCTACTTCCCTGGCTACGGAGTGGTTTTTGTTACCCCCGGGGGGGGTCGACTTTTGAGCTGTCGTCAGAATCATTTATACCTTGACAAGAAAAACTATGTGAGAAGTTGGCGTCCCCTGTCTTCCATACAGATGTGTCCAATGAGCCAGATGTTGGTTCACATGTATGCTCGGCAGCGCTCACGTGAAGAAACACACGCATTTTGCCCCCCGATTCCTCTGAGGCGTGTCAGGAGGCACTTAGCTATGTGTCGTCATGTGATTATGCAAATGACCTCCAAGTGGAATTTTACGTGTGTGTGTGTTTGTGGTTGAGTGTTTTCACATGTGCAGATGTGTGTGGTGTTCTGCTTTTCTTGTTCCCGCGAGCAAATGTCACACAGTCGATCACAGACAACAATTTGTTAATTGTCTGTGTTGCCAAAAGCCTGATTTAGCTCATTCTTCACAGACATCCACAGCTCAGATGTAACATGTGAGCTACACAGCTGCTTCTGCTGTGACATTTCTTCTTGCAATGAATATGAGCATTATTTTATTTTCAGCTATTCGCCATCCTGGTTTTGAAAATGCTTAAGATGCTGATAACGATAGACCTTATAAGTTCACTATTTATCAGTATTTTAGCATTTTTTTGGAAAACTTTATTGCCCAGTTGTTTATTTGTTGTTTACCCCATTTTAAAGCAGACATATTATACGTGATAATTTGAATTTGGGTCATTACTCATTACTCGAAAAGGTTGACATGCTCTCATATTCAGAAACAACCTCACCACCTTCCTCAAACTGCTCAGCTCCAGTTTCCAGCTTCTGTCTGAAATGCTTGGTTTTAGCTCCTGTCTCTTTAAGTCCCCCTTCCTGATAAGCCCAGTCTGCTCATTGGCCAGCTCTCTCTCTCTGTTGTGATTGGTCAAACACTTCAAGCACTTATAGGACATTTATGAGCCAGACTGGTGCGTTTTTTTAAAATGTGATCACAACGGGGTGTTCAGGAGCGTCAGTGTTTTCTCTGAGGAAGAGGAGCTCCCCTGTACCGCAGACATTGGGACTTTTGTCTGTGCAGAACTTTCACATGCACAGAAAAACCTATAACACACCAGAGGAAAGAAAAATACAGAAAAGTCTCCATTAAAGTTTTGTAGGAGGAACACGTGTCCTTGGGGGAATTGGGGACGTCTCAAGAGATGTACCAGCATTATTGGGTTTTGCTCTTTTTCAAGGGAGTCATTTTAACCACAATTCACAAGGTTTTGTTTATTCTGACACATTTGAACAAGCAGCCATTGGTGTGGCTAACGAGGAGAAATAAGATTAGCAGTACTCTAAATACATGTACAGTCTCTGCATCTTGGTTCAGGTGTCGTTTACACTTCTCACCGCCTTTTGTATTCAGCACAGCCTCACGCAGGCCGTACACCGCCGCTCAGCCGTGCACCTTCTCCTCGGTCCCGTCCCCGAGCTACGGGGTTTGACAAATTCAAACAACAGCGCTGCGCTTTCACTTGACGAACCGGAATAATGGAGGAACATCTGTGGCCTTAGGTAAACACAGGCATCGACTGCACGCGCTGCCAGCCTTTGAGGGACTTTCATTGATTAGGGAAATTGGGCAATGTTTTCTCCAACGGGGCCCTGGTGGCTGACGTAAGTGGGATTAGCAGAGGAATACAAAGCGAGCAAGGGGGGCTGGGGGGGGGTGCGCCTGCCTCTGCTGTCCCCTCTGCGCGAGGAGAGACCACGCACGTCGCTGCAAAACAGACGAAGACGGTAGGGGAGAGAACGGATTACACGGGTGCAGGTGCGGTTGTGTTGAGGGATTCTTAAAAGTCCGAAGTAATACACACGGGCCTTGTGGTTGAGGTGCGGTGATGTGGTGTCTGAAGAGGAGTGATTCTCACGGGGGGTGGGGGGGGCTTCCATCACGATTAAGTGCTAAACAAGTAGATGGCTCTTGAATCCGCACGGTACCGAGAGTCTGTCTCATTATCGACATCGGGCTCGTTACAACACAGAGAGCGTATATGTGCTGTTCCACACATTCACAAACTGCAGCGACGACCCGGCCTTCTCCGGATCCTTCTGCAGATAACTCGGCGATTTAGTGCTTTTGAATCCTTTTCAGTTGTTAATAAACAGCGATATCTGCTCCATGTCACAGCCAATTTAATCCCACTGAGCAGAATTTGGCCTTGATAAAGCCACAGAGCATGTAATGATCAACTCCCTGGGTTCTGAATTCCCCCTGCAGGAACGCTCTCTCTCTCTCTCTCTCTCTCTCTCTCTCTCTCTCTCTCTCTCTGCGCTCTTTGATTTTGAACAAACTTGCTAAAAAAAAAAATTGTCTGCCTTCCTGCCGTGCCTTTTGGTCCTTTTAACAGCAGCTTGTTTATAGGCAGTGACATTACGGCCGGCCAATTACTGCGATTATTTCCATACACGTTGCGCCGAGCGAAAAATCAAACACGCTAGCTTTTGAAATAGCTTCTCCCCCCCCCCCCCCCCCCCCCGGCGCCATTTATTTGGTTTCAAGTTGAAGATGGTGCGATTTACAGTAAACGATGCCCCGCTTCCACACATAAAAAAAGATCCAAATAATATTCCGTGCCTTAGTAAAAGCCAAGTGAGTGTGAATTTTGCAGGGCGCGGGGGGGGTGGGGGTTTTTGAGCTCCGACCCCTCATTAAAATGACACCTTTGCGTGCGAAAACGAGCCGTGGGAGCGTCACGGCGCCGGGTGACCTCAGAGCAGGCGAAACGGAGGGAGGCTGCTCGTTTCGGGGAGACGTAACGAGATGATAAAAATTCCCCCCCCGGTAGTCAATTTGTTGAAAGATGAAGATAACCACGTTCTCATAAACACAGAGCTCCTCGTCTGGCCGGCAGGTTCTGCCTGAACGGTCTTTGTGAGCTGTCTCCGCTCACAACGAGGAGACTGGAAAATACCTCTCGAAACATTCAGGGATTTGTTTTGCGAACAGTCGCTGTATAGTTTTATCTATATTTTTTTAGTGTTTTTAATGGGATTCAGGTTTTATTTATACACATATAGTGCATACTTAGATTTAAAAAAAAAAAGCTTGATGACTCTGTTCATTAAAAGCTGGGTGAAGGCAAGGTGAAAACTACTGAGTGGGTGTGGAATTAACTGCACTCGAAATTCACCCTGTGGAGTATTTGACCACTGTTAACACTGTGGATCTATTCGTGCTTTCATGAGCTTTTATCTGCTTTTTCTGTCTTGTGTGTAGATGGAGAAGGTGCCATGCACACGATCATTGCCTAGAAACAAGAAGATTACAAGCTTTCAAATATTATTGTAAACAACATAGCTGCACCATTTAATGTTTAGTTCCAACACTAATTAGATATATGCAATAATTTGATGTTATTTTCAGCAATGTGCTGCTTTGAGCTTGAGTTTTATTCAGATTTTACAAAGTAATTACATTTTTGTACTTTTTAGTCACAACAATTGCTGCGATTCACCAACTTTTGTGCAAGAAATGTCAGAAATGATTGACATACAATCAAACAAATCACATCAAGTCAAACACAGGTCCTGCCTGACATCCACACATTTAGCAGAGAAGGAACATCATCATCATTCATTCTCAAGGAAAGTCTACTATTCACTCTCCTTTCAGCTCTTCTTTGGTCTCCACTCAGGACAGATATCTTGCTCTTGAGCCGTCCATTGGTCCAGTTGTGTTCTTAACGCAGTGGCTGATTTTGGCGGTGGACTGGTGCGTGTTCAACGTTGTGCAGTGTTTCATCACTGGGTACTTCCTGTCATTGCATTGATTGTGTGGCCCAGGCAACAAACTGTGATTGTGGTGCACGCCCACCGTCACAACACATAAGTGCGACTCCTGTGAATTGAGGAAATGAAAACAACGAGTTTGTGTTGTGGAATCTACGTGTTACTGATTTTTAAAAGCAATTTCAAATAGCAGGAGATCAGCAAACAGAAAGTTGACTTGCTGAACCTTAGTAAAATGTGCTTGTAATACAGGCATTTCTCCTCTGTAAGTCTGTTTCAAACAAAGACCTGTCCTCTCTCCAGTTGAGGCAGGCGGCTGCCGGGAGAATTGTACAGTAGCACGATGAAACCCGAGACATAAGACAAGAGGCACCGAGGTAATCCCTCAGTAGCTCCCATACAGTACGCAGACACCACCTCCCGCTAAGAGAGAGGTTTCATGAAATATTTAGTGAGGATGCTGCAGAGATGCTCAAAGAAGACGGATGATTTGGCCCCGGCAGGTGAAATGAAAACGGGCGAAAGAGACGCAGCACTGATGCAACAGCTCGAAGAGGACAGCGGGAACAAGACGTATTCCCACCTTGTTTTGTGTTTGTGTGGTTTCCACCCGCTTTTTTGAGATCAGCCTTCAACTTCGGCGAGAGGAAAGGGAGTGAGGGGAACCAACTGGTGAGCGGGGAGCGAGGAGGGATGAGGGGACGGCAGCCGAGTGCACACACGCCAGAAAGGGAAGCAAAGGGAGATCAGCCTCCGCCAGAATCAATTTCCCGGACCCAGAGTTCATTTCATCAATCAGCACACAGATAGAGACACACACACACGCACACACACAGACACACACACACACACAGCACGGTGAGGGCTTGAACATGTGCCAAGCGAACACTAATATCCAGCTCTACCCTGCCTTCCTGCTGCACGGTTCTAAACGGGCCTGTGCACTGCAGCGTTTCACCAGCGAGTCGTCATCCTCGTTTCCGAGCGCAACATTCCAGCAGTGAGTCCACTTTTAACCATTAGCATTTCCTCATGTACCAGGAACCGGAATACATTCGTGTTTTTTTTTGCAGCAGCAGCAGCAGCAGCAGCAGCAGCAGCAGCAGAGTAGAGCGGCCGCATTTGACAGATGGAGTGGCAGTGTGCTAATAGCGGTGAAATAGCAGCAGGCCGCCGTCACGTCTCCGCCATGCAACTTGCACAGAGCGTGATGATGATGGCGGTAGCGTAGTGCTGCTCGGGTGCACCCCCCCCTCCCACTCACCCACCACACTCACCCACTCCTCTCTCCTCTGCGCTTGCTCCCGCCGAGGCTGAAAACGATGCCGTTCTCTCTGATCTCATGCAATTTTTGCAGAGAGCGAGCCCGGCGTTTTTATTCAGAGTGTAATTTGCCTGCGCCGGGAGAAGCACAATTCCCCATATGGGAGCGGATTACATGGAGGAAACACAAGTACATACAGGCAGGGTTCTGGCACTGAAATAGCATCGTGGAAAAAAAAATAAAACATGGCGTACAAATAGACTGGAGTTAAATGAAGGATTTAACTCCAAAAGATAAAAATGTCATTTTCAGCTTGTGTTGTTATTTAACCAACCAACCAACCTAAAAACCCTTTAACCTGTAAATTCATCATTAACCTTTTTAGCTTGAAGGGGCGGTTTGACATTTTAGTTTCCTCCAAGAAGCCACGCTATTTTAACATGATTTGACGTGTTAATTATTGAGCTTTAAAGGTGCTGGGAGGTAATGCTCAGCTCCGCTAACTGGCTGCAGCTTTATATTTACCACAAAGCCGTGGGAAAAATTCAAAGTCAGTTCAAACCAAGGTCCTGTTACCTTGTCTACATTGGACCTGTAGCCTACTTGTCATTGATTTGTCTGTAGACGGGTTTTAACGATTGCCAATTCGGTACTCGCTGGTTTCCTTTTTTTTATAAAGTTCATACGAAAAAAGAAATTTTTCCATTTGAATTTTATTCATTTTTATTAATTAACTCTCATTGCGGTTTTACCACCAGCAAAATGAACACGTGTGAACAAATTGATTAAAAGCAATCCAAAGCTTTTGACTTTTTTATTTGGCTGCTGCCGTCTCCATTTCCTGCGAATGTTCCCAAAACAGGTTTTTCCACACTGAGCTGAATCGGTGTCCTCCAGACTGAGACCACCTCCTCTCGTCTGATTACATTTTGGTTTGTCGGCACCAGGCCCATTCCTCAGCTGTTGTTTTGCTTCCGACCAAACTGAAAAAAGTCTGAAGGACCAAACAAAGTCGGTGTGTAAAAAAAAAAAAAGAGCAACTGAAAAAGATTAATTTAACACCAATAAAGCTTTAGTCGTCCGGAGCCGGTTGAAGAGTAATGAGATAATTAGTTTGAAACTCAGTTACACTCACGCTCTGACAACATGAGCTGTCTTCATGAGTGTTTTAGGCTGTTTTCGCCCTTCGGATCAGATTCAAACCATCCATCAACCGTCAAGGCCCCATAAACTGTCTGTTCATGTCTTTTTTCGATGAAATCAAAGTTAGGGATTTATCATGGGGGGGGGGGGGGCTGGATCTGTGAAGTGGATGTTATTAGTCAACCGTTTGCTGCTGTGGACATGGAAGGAAGAGGATGGATGTGTGTTTTATCCTCCTGAATGGCAGGCAGTGCTTCCTGAAGCGTTTGAATGAACCCAGTTACACAAACATGACGAATGTCCGTGCTGCTTATACGTTTAGAGACTGAAATACACTTACAGGCTGTGGACAAATCTTAAATCTGTGATGACATTTCACTGACTCTACATACACATTCGCCCCTGGTTGCAAAAATCTTCTCTGGAAAAAATATATTGATGCGCCAGAGGGAAAAACTAAAGTGAGGGCTTTGATGTAGAAACATGTGAATATGCTTTATTTTGACATTCGTTTAACACCAGAGCTTTGGCTGGGGAAGTTTAAAATACACACATTTCAAAATATTAAAACCGCAACGTCCCTGAGGGAAAATAAAATGAAGGACGTGTCATCGCTGTCCTCAAGGAAAGCTTTAGTGCTGTTTGTCAGACATAGATGGATGAACAAAACACTCAGGGACACGAGGTAATAACACACAAAAAAGGTGTTTCTCATTCGACGTGACCTGTAGCCGGGGCTATTTTACTTGTCTTAACTATTTTCCTGAACAAAGACATAAGTGACGCATCGGTGGGATGTACAGTTTTGTGATGGAGCAGCGTAATTGTCCCCGCACGAGGATGATCGGGTTCGCCTCGGAATTTCCTTTCACGCAATTTGGCCGTCTCTCGTTCGGTCCTCAGAAGCATTTTTGGCAACGGAAATGCTGTTTTCCCTTCTCGTCAACACTAAAGGACACATTTTTCTTATCGCGTCGTACATGTTGTGCTCTCGCACAGGTTGAGAGAGCGCGCTGTTAATTAGATTTACACGAGAGCAGATTTTGAACATGGAGATTTTAAGAAATTGAATTAAATCAAAAGTTTCTTCCTATCCAGCACTGTCCTGCTCCTCTGTGATTTAAAGCCACCATCTGTTCTCTTCTAATGTTTCGGGTCATTATCTTGCTTTAAAACTGTCCGGCTCCCTTTGTTACTTGTGTTGTTTTGACTCACAATACTGAAAAGCGATATACACAACTGCATCTGCAGCCCAGGGTTATTGTTATAATGAATAAGAGGACAGAGTAACGGTTTGACAGTTTATCATTTGTGACAAAAGTTGGGGAACCTGAAGGAAATGCAGATAATATTACTGCAGTAAAGCTATAAGATATTATATGCAACAATTCTTAATTACAAAAACAAAAAAGCAACTAGACTTGTGTTATACATTGAGTAGACTTGTCAATCACCAATGTCATCTGAGGTAGCAGGGTGTTACATTTTGGTTATATACCTAACGACGGAAAAAACAAACTACCAACCAGTTAATCATGTTACTGGCCATTTCTTATTCATTGCCGTTTGCTGTGGATAAAACTTTAATACCTCATCCGGGGACATGATTTGCACTCGAGTTGCGTCCGGTAGATTTTCATCGGCAACGGTGGCGAAAGACAACAGCTCCCATGATCCCACGCTGCTTCGTGACGTCATGGAACTTGGTCTCTGTTCTTGTTTCGATTGAGTGATTATGACTTAATTTTCCTTTTTTTTTTTTACTGCGTACCTTTGTGCCATAAACAGTTTCTTAACTGCTCAAAGTGCGGCTTTCTCCAACCTTTTGACCAACAGTCTGTCCTCAAGTTCAGATAATTGTGTCACGTGTAAAACCAAGTGTGAAACCCAATGAGAAAACACTGCACAGTCATTATGTCATGATTTCATTCACTGGTTTGAAGTGGACGAACATGGTGTATGCGTATTAACAGTAATGAATAATGTGCGTCACCGTGATTCGCTGCATGTCCAGATAATGCACTGTGAACAATTGTCTCCTCGTGATGGCCCTGTACGGAAACACATCCATACGCCAAGATTCAATATGTGATGCAACACCAGCCCATAGACGCCTGTGGTTGTTTTGTCCACTCTTGTTTATCAATTATCCGTTGCATATTCCGTCCTCATCAAGTTTCGCCCCCCCCCCCCCCCCCCCCCCCGAGGCTTTGGGGATTTGCCACGAACCAGCTTTGTGTACGCCTCCTGTGCATGTGGGTTAAAAAGCGAGACGGCAACTCGGCAAGTCCATCAATCCTTTCTCTGGAACCATTATTGCTTTTTTTTTTTTTTTAAAAGAAGTGCTGAGGAATAAAAAAAAAAACTCGCAGTTGTGAACAAAGAGGGAAAAGAATGTCAGTGCCTGGAGAAAAAGAGCTCCTTAATTGAGAGTGAATCAACCTCTGCCTTTAGCTGAATGTCAAAGGGGGTGAATGGAGATTGGCTGCAGATAATGAATAATTACCTCAATGGGTGTGTGTGTGTGTGTAGCTGGAGTATAGCTGTTTTGTTGTGCACAGCCTGTTTGTGGCTGCTCTAGTATGCAAGCAGGTGTAAAGGTGTGTTTCGTCATTCTCTCACTGTGTGTGTGTGTGTGTGTGTGTGTGTGTGTGTGTGTGTGTGTGTGTGTGTGTGTGTGTGTGTGTGTGTGTGTGTGTGTGTGTGTGTGTGTGTGTGTGTGTGTGTGTGTGTGTGTGTGTGTGTGTAGCTGGAGTATAGCTGTTTTGTTGTGCACAGCCTGTTTGTGGCTGCTCTAGTATGCAAGCAGGTGTAAAGGTGTGTTTCGTCATTCTCTCACCATGTCTGTGTGTGTGTGTGCAGTTTATGCTTTGAATAAGAAAAAGCCAGCTGGTGCTATTTGAAATTCTCAGTCGGCGCTGGAGAATGCAACACACCCAGTCGTCCGTCTCTCCTCGCGATCACAGTGATTCCAAACAAACATCCAACTTAACGTTTCGAGGTAATTGGAGGTTTCCATAACACTTATGCTTTGTGACTCTAAGGGGTTTTTTTTGTCTTTCCTCTTATTTTGGATCAGGAAATCATTTGATACACTGGAGCACCAGATTTTTATATTTTTTTCTCGTTGCCTCTAGCTTTCTCCTCATGCTGTTTTTCGGAGTCACGTTAAAAACTCTTATTCCCTTTCATAATCCGCTGATCAAACGGGGGTGGGATCTGAGCGGAGTTCAGAGAGTTCCGCGGCGTGACATTTTTATGTACATCACAGCTTCCTATCGGCGGCGGCGGCACGTCTCCACGGCGTGTAAAGTGGCTTTTGAAGGAATGTAAAGGGAGCATGAAAAAAATTCGAGCACGTTTTCAATCAGATGTATGATTTCCCCCGCAGAGCGCGGGGCGTTGCTATTATTAGCCATTCAGGAAAAGTTCTCGTAATTATGCGTTTGACCACCTACCGCACTGTAATGGCTCGGAAATAGCTTTTTTTCTTCCAAGGGCGGCCGGGGCTCACTTTGCTCTTCAGAGCAGCGATACTGGGAATGAATCGCTTTGCTTGACCAATTAGTATTCCGTTCATAAATCTCGCCATTGGCACTTTTAAATCTTTAATGGCTCTTAATTTTTCATCTTGTCTCGAGAACGCTCCTTGCTTACTCGCCTCAGCTTTGTCGCGGGGAGATTAAAGAAGGCACACGACTTGTTCGACGCCATTAATATGCAGGAAAGATTTCCGCTGAGTGGTCGCAGATGGCTGCTACCGGCACAAACCTTCTCCAGCCACTGGAATGTTTTAAGTGTTGTGGCATGCTTTTTTTGTTGTTGTTTTAGTATCGCCTGTGTGTGCTGTGATTGTCGGCATGGAGGAACATTTATCACACCAATTACAGACTCTTGCCTCGGGTCATGTAAGAATTGGCCTGTAGTCTTGTAAGTATTGGCTCTGATTCATTTACACGATTAATTCCCCCTGTAGACAAAAAGGAAACGGGAACAAAAAAGCAAGCGAACAACAACATCTCCTGCGTTGCTACAGATTCAGGTGTCGCTGCTGCTGTGGCTGACGATCCATGTCCAAAAGCATAACTTGTAAATGAACTGGAAATAAGGTGTCGTGGAGTTTCTCAGTGGGAAAGCTGATAAAAATAGTGTTTTCAGTCCAAATGAAGAAGAGGGGAGAAAAGCACTCTTCCTCGCACAATCCCACAGATTCTCTCTTTCATCCTCCTTCACTCAAACCATTTTAACAAATCACCGTGCAAACAAACGCAGCCAGTCGCCCGCCCAGCTTATGTTTATGCTAAATCAATGATTTGGGCTCCACAGGCCATGGTGGAGACGGTCAACAATTTGCTGCAGCCACATGCCCAGGCGGCGTGGAGGGAGCTGAGCACCGGCGAGCAGCTGAGGGCCGCCACCATGCTGCTGGACACGGTGGAGCAAGGCGCCTTCGTCCTCGCCGACAACCTCCTGAAGACGGACATTGTGCAGGAGAACACCGAGAACATCCGTGAGTATAGAGGAACTATCTTTGCATGCTAATGTTGCTTCTTCTGATCCAACTTTGTCCATATTAGGTATTCTGCTATAATTAATCTAACCCAAAGGCGGCTTGACAAAGTTAGGAAAATACAAATAAGACAAACCAAGGACACAAACAGGAAGGATGCAGTTAAAGACAAATCCATCAAATTTGTCAGGGATTAAACCAGTAACAACTGAAATCCTGCAAGCACAGTACCTTTTAATTGTGTTTTCTTCACTTGTATGAGTAAAACCAACTCAGAGGGAAATAAGATCATTTCTCCTCAAGCTGCTGGAGAACAGATTGTTAACTCAGCTGAAGGACCAGTGTTTGGTCCTTGGGATGTTTTCCCGCGGTGGTTTTACTCGCGTGTGAAGTGTTTCATCCTCTACTGGTCCTGTCCACTGTCGTGGGGGGGTTACAGAGTCCACCATACTGCTATCGATCCACCGTGCTGTCATATCGACAGCCGAGCACTTGAGGTGGTGGAGCAAGTGTGAAGGTCACTGGAGAAATGCCCCCCCCCCCCCCCACAGGAGGTGAGGTTTGGCAGGGCTTCTTATGGCTGACGGCAGTTAGCTGTAAATTGACAATTATCTCAAATGATTGTGTTTATATTCGTGTGTCAATTATTAGCTGGAATTAACCACTAGTCGTGCAGATCAGGGATCGGTGCTCATTACTCAGCGTAAACATACCGAGCGAGCACAGATAATGGAACTTCTGTCGTTACCGTTTCTCCCCAGCGGGGCTTTTTTGAAAACTGGATACATCAGTTGTTGAAAAGTAGAATTTATTAAATCTGCGGGTTTGCATTGAGAGTCATTTACACAGCATCAAATAAAAAAAAGGAATTGAATATCTTTTCACAGACTGTGGCTACTGGGGACAAAGGGAATTAAGAAAGAATAATGTTATGATGTATTGCCCTCATCTCTGAACGTGCTTCTTTTTTTTTTTTTCAAGTTCCTGCTGCCATGGCAACCTAAAAATATAGGTCTGCTGACTTAAAAAGGAAGCAGGCGTTAGGAGAATTAATAAAATGGATTTTATTGTATCTGGCACACAATTCATCTGGGTAAGGAGATTCTGGGCTCGTTTAAAGGAGGGAATGAGACGATGCCTGCGCGGCTTTACAGCCCATAGTGCTAGTGCTGGTTAATTATGTGCTGGTGACATGTTTACTAGCCCTTATCTCTCTGTTTGCTCAGCTCATTTTTTCCCCCCCAGCCAGTTGGCTCCTGCAATCCCTCACGCCACGCAGGGCAGTTAAATGAGGGCAAGGAGGCCCATTTAAACATTGATAATCCCCGCGGCGGCTAATTATTGATCTCTCACACTGAATTACAAGCAAAGCGAAGAAGGGGTGACATGTAGGCTGGTGCACTGTCGCTCGCGCACGTTGCACCTGGTGACACGTTCTCCCCACGTCAGATGGAGCCGGTTTACCAATATTAAACCGGAGGGATGCCTCGTTCCAATTTTAGGCTTAAGCCGATAATGAGATCTGTTTTCTTTGCTCACAGAGAAAACAAAAAAAAAGGATGTTTCCTCAACTGTCGGTGTGTTTGTGTTCACACGTCACAGTGCATGTGCTCGTCTGGGGCTTTGTCTGCAATGAGAGGGTGCTTCACTCTCTGCATGATAATCTCATGAGCAGATTTCTGCCGATTAGCATGTTATTTAAACCCGGCTTTGAAGGTATAGCCTTTGGGTCCAGCAACTACTATGGCATCAAAGAAATTCCCCAAAGCCCCGTCGTAAGCTCTTTTACACAACCACACAGGGGAAGGAGAATGAGAGAGAGAGAGAGAGAGAGAGAGAGAGAGAGAGAGAGAGGGAAGAAAACTGCTCCCTTTCTTCTGAAGGCAGGCTTGGAATCCAGGGAATGGTGAGCTATCTGGGGTATTGTCTTAGCTCAGTTGAATAGGAATGTATCACTGAGCTCCCCCCCCCGGCCAAGAGAATGTTAATACAAAGTTTCTGTAGTTTTTTTTTTAATAGAAAGTATGGGAAGCCTTGGTTTGAGAACAGATACAAAGGACTGATTTAATGCTGCCTCCTCTGTCGCTGTTCATGGACACTAACCTTTATCAAAGTGAGAGGTGTCATGGTCGGCTGACACGTCGGCTGAATGTCTCATTAGGTCGAATGAAGTTTCTATTTCTCACGCCTTGTTTCAAGTTGAGATCGCCCTCTCACGATTAGGTCGCCAGACGCTCTGTGCTGTTGTTTTGCAATGAGAGCCGTACAGAGTAGATTTAGTTAGATCCTGGTTGGACAGGTGAAGGTAGCCCACATTATGTTTTATCTCAAAGCACTGGCCAGAAAGGATAAGACTGTATATCAAGATGGGAGGTAGCGTCTCCACTTCCTCCCACTATCCAGAAATGAAGCTAAAATATCACGTACGGGGTGATTTGAGGTGATGGGAAGAAGATGCAGCCGTTGACATGAAATCAGAAATGTCAGATCAAAATAGTCATGCACCTGCACAAATAAGATTGGACACGACTTGTCAGCTGGTAGCCGGACACTGGCCAGAAAGGATGAGACTGTATATCAAGATGGGAGGTAGCGTCTCCACTTCCTCCCACTATCCAGAAATGAAGCTAAAATATCACGGACATAAATGCTGCCATCTCTGAGTATGCATCAGTGTGCATAGAACAACCTCAAATAACAAAACCATATTGAGAAAAAATGATTTTAAGTGTAGTGCTGCTTTGACGTTTTAGTTTGGCCCCTGTCCTATCCATTAACGTGGAGGAGGAAGGGTTTGTCACTCGTGATATCGTATTCAGGAGGAAAACAAATGCCAGAACACTGCATGTTCTGGCATTTAAAGAAATACAGCACGTACGGTGATGTGATTTGAGCTGATGGGAAGAAGATGCAGCCGTTGACATGAAATCAGCGCAGTACCAGAAATGTCAGATCAAAATAGTCATGCACCTGCACAAATAAGATTGGACACGACTTGTCAGCTGGTAGCCGGACACTGATGAATGAGCCGCTGACTGTGAAGGATGGATGAAAACGGCTGGTTCCAGTAAATCAGTGCAAGCTTCAGTTGTCTGTCAAAACCCAAGCTCAGCTCCATTGATGTCGACAACTTTGTCCGAGAAATATCTGAGTTCAACTCGTCTTTTAAAAGGAGACATATTCAAGTCGTGTTCAGGTCGAACGTTTTTATTTTTCGTCATAAAAGGTTTACATGGTTCTCGTTCTGTCCATCACTGACTGCAGCTCCTCTTTTCAGCCTCTGTCTGAAACACTTGTTATTCCCTCCTGTCCCTTTAAGACCCTCCTCCCGATGAAGCCTATGTCTGCTCTGATTGGCCAGCTGGCACGTGTAGGAAATGTTGGTGTGAATTATGCAAACGTAACAGTGTCAGAAGTATTGACTACTGACGAGGCATTCTTTTTTACTGTGGACTTTTTAAGTTTACCCACGCAAAATACTGGAAAAGCACCATATGTATACTTGAAAGTTTATTTTTTACTCTTTAGATTATGTACATTCGTTTCAATAGCATTAGAATGGCTACATGTCAGGATTATGGCAGATTGTATATACAAACATGACGTCCTCCTCAGAAACCGCAGCATCATTATGTGGATTCCCAGGCGAGATTCTGTACCTCAGTGCTGGCAGCTTGTTTCCTCACAGCCTGGATTCCTCCACGCCGCTCACCTCTCATTCCTTGAACATGAGATTGGCGCTGCTTCCTCTCCTCTCCAGTGCTGTAATGAATCAGCGGATTCATCCGAGTGCATCTGGGAGCTAATGTGACATTTAGGAATGCCTCGACTTCACACGGGTCACCGGTACTTGAGATTAGAGCACACTCCGCTGCTTTATTAACCCGAATTGTATCCCGGTATAATAACTTTGACGGAATGAGCTTCTTCTCTCAGCACCGGCTCGTATCAGCGGCTCATTTTCCTCTTCTGTGTGACGCCGGGGTCTTTGAACCATGAATTAGGAGCTCGCTTCAGACACAACAGCTGCTGAGCTGCCGCAGAGGCGAGCTCGTCTTCCCCTCGCTGGTGTTTATCTCCTCCTCGTATCTCTGGCTCTCTGCTCTTCATGAGAGGAAGATTCCTTGAAAGGAAAGCAGTTTTTTTTTGTTTTAATTTTTATTTTTCAAAGGGCACAGACAACCTTTGTTGTTAGTTATATATTTTTTTACAGTTTAAGAAGAAACAGCCTCACCCGAACGCCTGATAATCACTTAATTAAGAAGCCTACAGTGAGACACTAACCTCCCCCCCGCACGCGGCGCGTTGAGAGAGGCAGGCCCTCAAAGCGGCGGGAATCAAGAGAGGATGTGTCACATTTAGGGCCCGTCGGAGATGCACTGATTAATAAAAATCAGCTCCTACAGGAGGATGTTTGAATCAGTCAAGTGGCTGAAGGTGTGTGTGTGTGTGTGTGTGTGTGTGTGTGTGTGTGTGTGTGTGTGTGTGTGTGTGTGTGTGTGTGTGTGTGTGTGTGTGTGTGTGTGTGTGTGTGTGTGTGTGTGTGTGTGTGGTGGGGGGGGGGGGGTTCGCTGCCGTCTCATGTAGTTGTTTGGTCTTTATGTGATTCCAGAGATGACAGGTGCGCCACGCGGATGCCAGGTGCAAAGCGCATGAATCGCTTTATCGTTCGTTTAGTTTAACACTTACACGGAGTGAGCATAATGTGACTGTGCAAGACGATATTACAGCCTTGTGCATGTGATGTGGATGAGTAGAGGTAGAGACAGAGAAATTGCTTATGACCTTTGAGAGTTGACGTCAACAGAAAATATCAAACTCGTCCTATACGGTCAGCAAAGCACATTTTTTACGTCTAATCACCGTGAATAATGGCTGATGGGTTTTCTTTTTTCCCAGGCACCGGATTGTTACTTAGCAAAAAGTAGCACGTCTTAGAAAACACAAATATTGATTACAATGGTATTTAAAAGATGTTGCAGTGTAAAAAATCTCATCCAGCGAGAGTATAGTCAAATAAGCGTATTCAAGACTTTTGCAGATTCCTCAGGATATAGGTTTCACTTTTTATGTTGGCTTGTGCATCATAGGAAATAACATTGATCACTAAATGCCTGTGTGTGTATCTGCAGAGCTGGAGGTTGCAAGGATGAGCACCGAGGGAAATTTACCTGATCTGAAGTTCCCACAAACCGGAGGACAAGGCAGCTCCATCCACCTCTCTGCGAACACGCTGAAGCAGCACGGACGAAACGGTGAGAAGTCTGTTTAAATCTTGTTTGTTTGTTTTTTATTGGTCCCTTATTGTTGGTTTGAAGTGTAACCGGGCCTCACACACAGTTTCTGTTATTTTTACAAACCGACTGTGAAAGAAATCCTGTTTTATTGTACTGCTTGGGGGGAAAAAAACTTCCCATCTCAAGCGATCCTCCGTAATTAATCAAAATTCTCTCTTTCCCACTTCTGGATTTGACGTTGAATGGTGGCGCGGTTGTTTTGTTGAAATTTCATTACTCATGCCGGAGAATCGCTTTCAAACCGCTGCCCCCAAATCCTTTTGTTCGGGCTGCATGTAAAGAACAGGAATAGCTCTGCCACCTTTTAAATAAGGCCCCCGGCTGCAGAACTATTTATGTCCAAGTGCTGCGTCTGAACTGTAATTGAGGCAGTTAGACACAATACATGTGTCTAACTGCCCCCCCCCCCCCTCGTTTTTTAGCATTCAAATCAGAATCGACTCATGCTGCGCCCGCCGCCTCTCCACGAGATGACTCCGTCCACGTCCAGCCGTGGCGGATCATTAAAGCAGGGTGGCCGGATATTTCCCCACCGTCATCCAGCCCCCCCCCCCCCCCAAATTGTTTTCTTTTCATCGGAGTGACTGATCTCGGTCGCGGCGGGAGGGAACTTTCTTTCATACGAGTGCTCCAAAGTGAGACAGCAGGGGGGAAGGAGATGCGTAGTGGAGAGAGAAGGAGAGGAGGAAATTATTAACAAGAAAAATGCTCGCTTTTGTCGGCGCAAAATGGAAAAGTGATAACCGCATTCTTTGAATACTAAATTGAAATCAATGTTTGTTGATGTCGCAACGGTTTCTCCTGTTTTCCCCATTTTTTTTGTTTCTGCCGGGCCCTGACACTGGTTTCTGTTTTGACAGTTTTACTCTATACACTTTCTGATTCCTGTGTTAACAACACTTCAGCTGAGGGATTGTTTCCAGTATTGTTATTTACAGAATTTCCCAAGTGTTGCCGAAGCTCAGCAGTTCAATTTATAAGCCATATAAGTAGTATATATCTGGGCTGCTTGGATGGAAGAAGGAAAAGAACCCAACAGACACATTCTTGTCACGTTATTTCTTATAGGTTGGACTTGTAGTTCCATTCATGAAGGAATCTTAAAGCTACAATATACAGTTATATTTTCCACGATAGAGTGTTTACAGCTTCGTGGTGACAGCTCGAGGAAGACTGTTTACTACACGTTCCTGCAATTCCTTTCAACACTGAGGTTCTGTATTCGACACCAGAAGAATACGATCCAATTCTTCTAATGACCTTCAACACACACCGGGAGCTGCTGACATCCACCTACCATGTCGTTATTAAAGCTGCTTTAAGAGGTGAACTGATGATGAAGTTGAGCGTGGACATTTCACACACTAAGAGGAGGTCAGACACGTTCACTTCATTTGTCCTGCTGCATTCTCACATGGGCTCTGTTACATTTCCCATGACCTTCTAACTGGGGCTGTCAGGGAAAGTTACGTCTCTCTGGAAAATATCAGGACAATGGCTGAACTTCTGTGCATGTGTGAAAGCAGCTTTAGAAACTGAATGGAGTGGGTTGTAGAAAAAAGAGGATGTGGTCGTCCACACACTTTTGGCCATATTGTATATTCTAACTGAACCTTTTCTCCAATCGTCCCCCTGCAGGTGAGATTCGGATCGCCTTCGTTCTGTACAAGCACATCGGCATCTACCTTTCGACGGAGAACGCCAGCATGAAGTTGGGCAGCGAAGCCCTGGCGACCAACTACTCCGTCATCGTCAACTCGCCGGTAATCACGGCAGCCATCAACAAGGACTCCAACAAAGTCTACCTCTCTGACCCGGTCATTTTCACCATCAGGCACATCCAGGTAATATTCTGCATCTGTGTGAGACCTCTGTGTTTTTTTACTTTGATCGTACTCCCTCTGGCCTTAATGTGCCTCTCTCTCTTAAACTATCTCGATAGAACCCACCCATCACGATTTCCTTTTATCCCTGAGGCGCAACAAAAACCGCACAAATCCCATCTCAAAGCGAGAAGATTGAGTTAGAATGAGGAAGTTTTGTTCAAAGAAATGTGTGAAGAATTAAATCGTGCAAAACCAAATTGCTCGCAAGGTGTTGCCGGGGATGCATGTTGTCATTTATTAGTTTGAACAAATAGCAGCCTGATCTCCTGAACAAATAGCAATCTCACTGAGCTTCACTGGAGGCCGCTTAGTCATTGTGGGAGTCGCGACTTCTCCCTCTTGACTCCATTATCTTCTCCACACTCTGCTACCCTCCAAATATCCCTGTTTTGTCTACAAAACAGCGCCCTCAGCGATTATCAGGGATGTTGAACAGCCATAGGAGAATTGCGGCGGGGTCTCATGTGTAGGAGGAAGCTGGTCGGAAGCAGCAGCGGCAGCACACGGAGGGATAGAGAGAATAAAAGCTCCTGGATGTCAAAATTAAATGGCTGAAAAAATGTCAGGGGCCAATGTCAGCATAGTTATTGCTGTGACTCACCTGCCTTAAGTGTAATTTGTAATTTGGACTGTAGATTCAGTCATTTTAGTGTTGGTCAAATGTTGGGGCACCGGCTCTTTTATACCCTTGTCTTTCTCAGCTGGAGTCATTTCAATAAAACACTGCCCTTTTGGAGAAGTGTGTTTTCTACACTGTGGCCTCTTCCACTTATTAAACCGGAGAGCATCAAGGAAAAGTGCTGCCGGTCATATTAAAGGGCCATAAACATGCTCATTTACATATAGAATATGTTTTGTTTACACCGTGGGCTTCACAGTGAATCATAAAATCAGCATGATTAAAGTTAAACCTGATTGGATGCAATATTGACGTTCTGTGTATTGAGTGGTTACATCAAATCAAGCCCTCCCACTTCTCTGGTAAACCAGTCAGAGGGGTTATTAAGTGAGCGCTCTGATTAGCTGCTTATTTGTGGCTGCGGGCAACTATATCTTTTTTTCTTATTCCTCTCCGAGGGGATAAATCCTTTTATATTTTGTTTTATATGTATATTTTATCATCTTTTTCTTTGTTTAAATTTGGCCCTAAAGGCTTATTCATGCTCAACATTTGATATGAATACAGAAATGGACGGAGCCCTACTTCTGAGAGCTTACAGATACGGACGGAACAGAGCATTACCACAGGAAATTGTTGGGGGGGGCAGTGTCCCGGGCACAGGGACGCTCCACGCATTCTAGTGGACGAATTTTCTAACGTCAAAGGCAGCATAAATTGACTCAGGAATCCAAACAGTTCTTATTGTAGCTGTAAGAATGCAGCCCTGAGGTAATGAAGTACTGTACATGATGTGTTAGGCTTTCAGAACCAATCAGAGTTATTAGTTATTACCCAAATCAACTCGAACTTGCCCTCGGTGGAAAGAACCGCAGTAATCTTGACTCGCTAAGCAGGGGTTCCTACTGTTACGGCCCCGCCTCTCAACCATGTGGCTCCGGATCACCGGCCCTCTGGGACGATGATGGCGATGTGTCCTCTAGTTATTGTTTCGCTTCCTTGCTTCACCACTTAATGGGACCAATTAAAGCCATTAATGGGACAGAGGTTCCGTCCTATCTCCTTGCTGCCGAGTATTTTACACCGGGTTTGGGTTGTGTGAAGGGTAAATTCAATCAGCGGCAAATTTACATTCACAGAGGATAAACCTTATTAGACTAATTACCCCAGAGCAAGTGTGAAACTATGAAGAACTGCAGCTCCTCACGTGTGTTTATGAGGAAGCAGACGCAGTTAACCTTGGACGCTGCGAGCCACCAAGCGGGCGCACTTTTCTTCTTCTTTTTTATCCCGAAGCTACAACAAAAAGAAATTGGGCACAAGAGGCAAAAGGCTGTTGATGTATCTATTTATCAGCGGTTATGTGTTTGCTGTGCTCGTGTGTTGCCCAACCCCAGCGTTGCGAATGACTTTTTTCCCCCGAAAATGGCGAGCGAGATAGCGGGGAGGCGTGCTCGTCGTTAGGGTCGCAGCCCGGCGCAGACAGAGGTGGTGCCCATTAAACAGTGGGGCGGGCCATTGTCACGCAGGGAAAGTTAAAGAGCAAGGTCAGAAAAACACAAGGAAAAACAGGCACGCGGCCGCTTGATGCTGTATGACAGTAAAACCACCTGCTACTCGCTTTCGAATGGCCATGGATTGCACTGGGGGGGGGATAGCCTGTTTGCAGGATGTTTATTTTGGAGACAAAGGACGGTAGAAAATGGACGAAGCTAATGTGTGATTAAACCCACATCCCTGTGTTTCACTAAGTGAAGAGACGCCGTGATTAATTCCCCCTCTTTGTTTGGTTTCCACTGATTAATCTGTGTGTATTTTTGTTCTCCTCACAGCAATCCAAGGAGAACTTCAACCCCAACTGTTCATTCTGGAGCTACTCCAAGAGAACCATGACTGGCATCTGGTCCACGCAGGACTGCCGCTTGCTGGGCACCAACAGGACCCACACCACGTGCTCCTGTACCCATCTGACCAACTTCGCCGTCCTCATGGCTCATGTGGACGTCAAGGTAGGAAGGGAAATCAAGAGAAATGAAAATGCGTGATCCATCACCAAGTACAGATGAGCATTTTAATCAAAAACCCTGCTCTAATAGTATTTGATTATCACGAGGAACTACTCGACCCTTCTTCCTCTTTTCATCTTCGTCCTCTTTTATGTTAAATTGGTGGTGTGCAAATGGCTTTTAACCTTCTGGCAGTAGAAAGCTCTTACTACCGGGTGTCTGAAAATAACGGAAAGGTATATTTGTCACATAAATTGATCACTTAAATAATATATGACCATTGCAAAATTCAAAACTACTTTCCAAATGACAAGAAAAGTTAAGTTCGTCTATCTCTTTGTTTTCTACATACGTATGTAAGCAGATAGGCCTTCATCCAGATGAGTATGATATTTCTCACTTGGACTTTAGCATTAACTAAGCTAAGCTAATGGCTCCTAGTAGAAGCTCTACTGTATATCTAGCACACAGAGTGGTTTATTTTACCCACTGTAGCTGTGCAAATATACAAAATAGTATTTCTACTTGTATCTGGAGCTGCATTTTACTTAAATATTCATACACCTTTGTGTCTGGAAGTTGTTTCGAGCCGTACCTAACTGTATTTAATAAAGGATTAAGTGGGAATACATTTTACAGTCAAGCCAATAAACCCTGTATCCTAACATTACGATTTTAATTAGGCTGCCCTGGTCCCAACTGCTTCTTGTATTAAAGCGTGCATTTATTCATTTATTTATTCATACAAAGGAAGGAAAAATTCAAACATTTACAGCCTATCCGCACATTTCAGTTTTCTCTCAGTGCACCATGTGTTTTTCTGCCTTCAGGGCAGCAACAGCAACTAAGTGAAAGACGCACGGTACAGTAAGTGTGATGGTGATTAATAAGTAGGTGCTAATGACGGTTGTGCAGGAGAAAGAAAGTGATTTGGCCTTGAGGTTTGTGTGGAGTGACGACTGTGGGCAGCTCGCTCTCTCTCAAAAGAAGAATACGAATGGAAAGGAGCTGGGTGAGGAGTTCAGAAATGGGGGGAAAAAAAATCTACAAAATTGAAGTGAAGTACAAAGTCAGTGAATTACCGTGAAGCCGTGCTGTTGTCATGACGCTGACGGACAACTTCATTATTTCTGTTGCAGGGAGTTTTGAGGAGCTTTCTGCTGACATGGCAGAGAAGTTCTTTATATATCTGGCGTGGCAGCTGTCTCTCCGGAGCCCCACTGCTGAATCACTGGGCGGAAAAATCTATAATAAAATCTAAATAATAGCTCATCGTGTACACAACCGTATACAAAACCGAAAAAATTCTAAAATGTGTTCTTCCCCTACACGCACACATGACTTCTCCCAGCTAAAGAGGGCCACTGTTTGTCACTCGGCGGCATGACTTTCAGAGCCGCTAAGCTCTCCGCGGGGCCGACGCCAAGTCTGGAATAGAGAGAGAGCGGCGAAGAATGGGAGCCTTCACGCAATGAAAGCAAAGCAGCGAAAGAGAGAAAAAAAAAAGAAGAAATACAAGGAAGAAAGAAAGTAAGCAGTAAAAGGGGCGCTTTCAGTCGAGCCGATCCCCTAACATTTTGGAAAGCCTGGCTCGCTTGTGGCTCGGCTTTCACTGGAGGAAAGTGGACGGCGGTCACACCCCGGTTCTGACTGATAGCGTTTTTTAAGTTTTTGTTTTCTTCCCCGCCGCCTCTTATTCTTTATCGTTTCGACTTGGCTGTTATAAAAGGCGGCTTGTTGGAAGGTGCCGCCAAATGAGAGATTCTGAGTCTTTTCTTTATTTGACAAACTGTCACTGTGTTGTATCTCAGAACGCACTGAATGGTGTTGTGTGTGTGGTGTGTGTGTGTGTGTGGTGTGTGTGTGTGTGTGTGTGTGTGTGTGTGTGTGTGTGTGTGTGTGTGTGTGTGTGTGTGTGTGTGTGTGTGTGTGTGGTGTGTGTGTGTGTGTGGTGTGTGTGTGTGTGTGTGTGTGTGTGTGTGTGTGCGCGCAAACAGGAGAGAGGCAGAGAGAGACATTTTATGAATTTATGTTTTTTGTATCCATGGCAACAGGACATACCATAGCTCATGCTTTGCTTTGTTATTACTCATTACCCTCAGAGCAGCAGATTATATTCTAACCTTGTTTATTTCTCAGTGGCATCTCAGGAAGAGAGGAAAAAAAAAAGATGGGCAGGCTGTAATTACAATTTTCCTTTGGAGGACAGGGGCTCGCTACAGTATCACCACCATCTTTCATCTTGTTGGGGGGGGGGGGGGGGGGGGGGGGGGGGGGGGGGGGGGGGGGGGGGGGGGGTTTGCAGCCCGACCGATTACGTGCGCGGTAGTTTTGAATAATCACGGTGTTATATTACGAGATCTTTACGTTCTGCCTAATAGGCCGTCGACCGTATCGCGCGCTTCGCAGTGTCACATTTCCACCGCCGAGTTATGATTGCATTCAGAGTGCCACATACTTCACTCAAATTAGAAGAGGCAAATGTCCCCGCTTGGCGCATGTGACATTGCCAAACGCTGTCATTTTGTCCTTGACGGTGATTTCAAGTTGCCGCACGGCTGCTTTCTCCAAATTCAAATGTGCGTTCGTATTCCATCGCTCATCCGGTAGAGGAAGAAGAAACAGAGGCCGGCAACTGTGTGAAAAAGTTCGTTTGGAGGAAGTGGTTTTTACCTGTGATGCATCTTCGTTGGTAAAATCACAATAATTATACATTAATTATGTGTAATCATACCCGACGACATGTTCTACAGGCTTTAGTGTGTTTACATTACGTAGACTTTATGACTTCTGGCTGAACTTTGTCTACTTTGAGATTTGTTCTAAAACTAATGTATGTGCATTAATAAACTTTCTTAACAATGCGCCTTAATCAGTAATCACACTCAACCTGGCGTTGATTGTAAGTGTGGGCAGAGTAAAAAAAAAAACATTGCCCACACATTCATATTCATAAGGAGCCCTTCAAGTAGAATGCAGTGCAGAGAATATGTAACATTATTAGACACACTCATCAGTGGAGAAACTCCAGACTGTGTCTCATCGGGATTAATTACGTTTGAAGTCAATTAGTTCCTCGGAATAATTTCTAAATCACATATTGTGGATGTTCGAAACGTCGATGGAAATTTCCCGCGCGCCGCCACCCAAAGATGTTTAGAGCTTTGGCGGTTTCCGATGTAATGGCCCTAACCGAATCAGCAGACGTGAAATCTTTTTAAAGCCGCAGACTCGCGAGGACTCATTAATGACAAACGTCTAAACCGAGCCTCCCACTTCTCGGAGTGCGCCCACTCGCGCGGGTATCTGTCAGACGCAGGCGATCAGGTAACCGCCACTTAGACGATCACAAGGGCATCGAGTGCCGCCCGTGTCGCCACTCGAGCCCTTTGTTTGCTAATTTTTGAGCTATCTCGCCGGAGAGAGAGAGCCGATGCCTCTGACTGATCCTGCAATCGGAGCAGAGGAGCGCCGTCGGCCGCATAAACAAATTAAGACGGTGCTCACAGACGGCGGCAGGCAGCTGCAGCGAGAGATTATACGTCTCTTTTGTCTTCTCTGAATGAGGAGCAAACGGGGTGTTTTTGAGGGAGCGGCGTGAGAGTGGGTGTTCTTTTGATGTGACTTTGCTGTTGATTCTAACCTCGAGATGTCCTGTCACCGAGCCGGGAGACACTTAAAGCAATCAAAGATGTAAAAAAAAGGGATCCGCAATAAGTGCATTCCACTCGACGCGGTGTCGAAAGGCAGGATTCAGCCACATCGCCGGTGCACATTTCAAAATGAGATCGTTTGACTTCAATTCTGTTCGCTAATAGAGGCGATGTTGACTTGTTTTTGACACACAGATCAGCCTCTTTGTTTGCGTGAGCCTTTCTGGGTCGCTCGGGCTCGTTCCAGGAGCCGAATGAATGTCACAACAAATGCGCCACAGACCCCCCATTCCATCAAGGTCGGCTTTAGACATAATTTTTAAGGTTCCCTAATGGCTCATGCCCATTCAAGCCCTTACGGCTTCTTATTGAACCCCTCTCCTGGATTTAAGTCTGCCATTTGTGAGGATAGCCAGTGGGCATTAAGAGCAAGAAAGAGATCTTTTATATACGGGCTGAAGCACAAGCCCCAGCTCAAGAAATATAGACCTGCTCTGGTTCCTCCTACAGGCTATTATTTACATAGCAGATATGT
Source organism: Reinhardtius hippoglossoides (assembly GCA_006182925.3). Classification (NCBI taxonomy): domain Eukaryota; kingdom Metazoa; phylum Chordata; class Actinopteri; order Pleuronectiformes; family Pleuronectidae; genus Reinhardtius; species Reinhardtius hippoglossoides. The sequence goes on from CM031692.1 coordinate 8,922,411, forward strand.
GCGCTGAGATGGGCCCCAGGGAGGCATTGAGCTATTGGTAAGTGGCACTATTCCCGACAGACCAGTACGTATAAATCAGTGGCACATCCCGATGGATGATGGAGTGGGTGATATTTGGGGAACATCCATCACTGTCCTCACCGAACATCTCCACGCTGGCACCATCAGACAGTAACTATGATGAGAAAGGACAGTCAAGGTCGGTTGTGTGTTTTATGATGTTACATATTGTATAAGCGCGGCCCCGGCACTGTACACACACAGCAGGGCTGATGTTCAAGATACATCTATTTATATGTTTAAGGTGCAGACGGGGGAGACAGAGAGCATGTTAATTGCCATAGCAACCGCAATGCATGTTAGACATAGTTATCTCAGCTTGGAAAACAGTCTGACGTCTGGGATATGTGCTGAATGTCAACGCCGCCGCCGCCGCCGCCACACAAGCGGGAATCTATCTCACGGCCCTTTTGAAATGTGGCGAATTTGCCCCGATGCCTGATTCATACGCCCTCGCCACCACCGCTCCTCATCCTTATGCAGATCATAAATCCATGGTCACACCGCAGGTGAACTTGTCACATGACTCCCTGCGGCGGGCCACTGCCCCTCAGCTCAAATGTCTGCCCTGCCTGACCGTATTTCATGAGTCAAAGGCCCGGCTCTGGAGGCATATAGGGAGATTTATGCATTTTAATTGGATTGGCTTCATGGCCCCCACGCTGAGGGCGGTTCTTTGAGGTATAAACGATTGATGCTCTCCTCTCTTCGCCACTTCACCTTCATGTGCTTTTTTTTTTTTACAGACCTGATTCCAAAGGTTCTGGCTCTAAACACCGGATGTCACGCTAATTAAGTGCATATGATTTGATGTCAGTTTCAAACGGGGTCGGCAAAGAATCGCCAGGGTGCTCGCCGCCGCCACGCACCTGCACCTCCTCGACTCTCTGCTCGGGGACCCAGAAACCTTATTTTGTGCTATATGTGAGCCGATGAGTGGCAAAACCAATCTCCACAGGCAGCGGCGGAATGAAAAATACGTGTGTTTAAGAAATAAGAGAGAAGTGCAGGTGAGAGAGAGATTGGAAGACAAATCGAATGTGTACACCTCGCCCCGGTAAGTAACATGGATGCCGCGTGACTCGGCTGGCCCTCGTAACAGAGCGAGTGAATTTCAGAGCAAATTCTGTCGGCCCACTTCGGAGACCCCTGCACAGATTCCTCTCGTGGAGGTTTGCAGGTGTGAGGTGATGTGCAGGGGCTCTGCAGATCACATCCTTTGCCCTTCCTGTCTGGGCACGACTCCCAGCAAAAGGAAACTTCTCAGCAGAAACGCTGGGGCCGGCGACGTCTGAGCCATCATCCGCCCCCTCCCAGAACAAAGAAATCATGCCACAGTAAATCCATCACCCAGGTGTAGATACACTCCCCTCGCCTCCCCTCTCTGTTTCCACAGCTCTGTCTCTTCATCCTCTCGTTGCCTCTCTCTTTCTCTCTGACCTGGGCCCCTCTCCAATTTGAAGGTGATATTGTGATGGATAGAGCCCGCAGCCACCGCACACCTCGCTAGACCTCAGGGTCCGCTGGCGATACGCCCGCGGCCACCGCACCACCCACCGCATCGATACCTCTGTCGTGCAGCGCACTGAGAACCGACCCACGTGTCGCATGCGCCGCACAAACATCAGCATCTGTTGCCACCCACCGCGTAGGCACTCGTCGGAAATAAGGGGGCTGAAATCAGCTTTGCTTTCATGCAGACTGGTGTACACACACACACACACACACACACACACACACACACACACACACACACACACACACACAGACACGTCTGCTCCACATTACATCTCGCCAACCCCCCCCACACCCTCCTCCGAACGTATACACAACGGCTCATCAGGCAGGAAAATCAAAAGAGCGCCTTCCCCAGACTCGAGGAGCACTGCGGCTGTTATTGTACGAGAGCCCCTTAATGATCAGCATCTGTTCCCCCCCCCCAGCCCCCATCTCTGCGAGCGTTAGCTGAGGGTTCCACTAAACAAGGCTCCAGTGCGATACTTCATCTCCCGAGATTCCACACTGTAACCCGACTGTGTGCGAGAGGTGAGAGATGAGAGGAAGAAAAAAATGGCCGTCCCTCTCCTCTCCCTGCCCCCCCGTAGGAAATCCTGCTGACTGTGGTCGAAGCACGACTTAAAGAGGTGCTTGTTTTGAAAAAAAAAAAGACGCACTCGACATACAGAATGCTTTTGCATGATTATTTCCTAGGCGTAAGCAAATATTTTCTCGGAGCTCCGACTCGTGCATTGCTTTGCTGGAGGCCGAGACTGATTACACAGCCTTTGATATCAAACAGCCAAACTGTACTGGAAGGCTGCAGGGTAACACACAGTTGAGGGGGAGTATATCTTAGATTTCACATGTGCTGGTTTTTCACCGCCTGTCAATGGTGATAAACCGTCCGCCTCGGAACTAGTGGTGACATCCGGCTGTGCCGAAAGAACTCCCCGTTTGATCCTCATTATATTCCAGGTGTAGTCGTCGTGTCGAAACTCTGAAGTTCCACCCATGTAGTCGTCGAGCGCCGGCAGGGCTGACAGTCAACTGGAAGGAGGGTTGGCAGATTTCTTTAAAATTACCCACACCCCACCTCCACTTTCCCTTTCCACTGTTTAAATCGAGGCCCAGCGGGCTCAGCGAGAGAGGAGGACGATTCCTTTGGGAAATTAGAGAAGCTTCAGTCGCTGACCAGAGTGTTTGGCTGCAGTAATTATGTTTAGTTAATAAATCAAGATGTCACTCTCTGGGTTTAATCTCCATATAGAAGGGTTTTTTTTTTCATGCACATCACATGTTTTGGTGTCTGTCCTGGCACATGATGCAGAACTGTCAGAGTGAACTGCTCTGGGAATGTGCACATCTGTTCCCAGTGATGTGTGCTTGTGCGATGTTAAATATTTTAGGTTTCCAGCCTTTCTTGTCAGACGAGCCCCCCCCCCCCCCCCCCCCCCCCCCACAGCCACGTCAGATGTCGACACCCACCCATCACGCTCCAAATGTGTTTCTCTGAAGTGGTTTTTAAACCGGTTGTTATTTAACTATTAACGATTTAGAAGTGGATGTAATGGATGATGTCAGGATGTTTTGCACCCGACCTCTTTCAGTGGCAGAGTTTGCATGTTTCTTCTTCCAGGTGCCGCCCGGGTTACCTGAACTCAACAGGCAATTATCAGATTTCCAAAAGCTAAAGTAGATAACTCAGGCAACGTGACCAAACCTGACCCTGAGCTCAAATACCATTTCAAAATATTTGTTGGCACGGCAAGGTAGTTTTTAAACTGGTGCGTACGGTGATGTTGTCGGATGGCGTTGCGGTTTAAAAAAAAGATTTGAGATTACTGCAGTGCGGAGCAGCAGCTTGGAAAAAAGGCTCGGAAGCGACTTCTTGTAGTTTACTTTTTTCATACTTCCTCTGTTGTCTTCGAGCAGAAGCAGAAAAAACATGTAGATGAAAACTGCTTCGTTGGGAATTCGACTGTAATAAAATGGTGTATATGTGAGCGGAGAGAGCAAGAGGAGCAAACACCTAAAGGGATGAACCAGACGACACTCTGCAGAATGCAATATGCAGTACAATGACAATCAGGGATATGCTATTAACAGATCACAGTCCGGCCACATACTAGGTTTGACTTAGTGTTAGAGGATGTCTGTATTTTCTTTACTCTCGGTGAGTTCCGATGTTTGCCGCAGACGTCTTTGTTTCACTGTGCCTTTCCTCACGTCTCCGCCTCAGTCTCCCTGCGTGCACTTGGCTTTTACTGCCCGTTGTAAATTTCCTTTTCATGGCTGCGGCAGAATTACTGTTGATCCTCATCCATCCTGTAAAGCCACAAACGTAATGTCAGCAAAAGCAGGGTTGTTTTTTTTAGCACCCAAAACTAGCCGCGATGGCGAGCGACGGTTTGAGAAGACCCCAAATGATGAAAACGGCAACCGGGGAAAGTTACCGAGCGTGTTGTGGTCTGATTGTGTTTCGTGTTGCGACGGCCTGAGACACCTGTGGCCCTTCCGGTCTGCTCACTTTGTTTTACGCCGCACCCGAGCAAAGCGAAACAATAGGGGGAGCATTTTAGATTGATTCAGCCTAACTAATTCATGATTCATATCCACCACCTGTGGCTCGCCGTGTTGGGCTTTATTGAATGCACTCACTCCCCCCCCCCCCCACACACCCCAAATGGAAATAAAAGCTTTAGGGTTGTTGCTGGGATGGAATGGTGATATAACTTTATGGGCACTTTTTCATTTTTTCCCATTGATTGTTTTTTTTGTTGATTGTTTTGTATTTTTCTGCTTTATAAATGAACCCCCGGCACACGGTGTGCATATATTATCCTTTCCTTACAGTCTAGTCAAATATCATCTCCTTTGGGACACGGCAATAAAGGAAAATATAGATTTCCAAAGACGTGACGACGTTGTGTCTCTCTCTCTCCTCTCTCTCTCTCCTCTCTCTCTCTCTCTTCCTCTTCTCTCTTCTTCTCCTCTCTCCTCTCTCTCTCTCTCTCTCTCTCTCTCTCTCTCTCTCCTCTCTCTCTTCTCTCTCAGCACGCGGACCCCGTTCACGACATGCTCCTGGACGTCATCACCTGGGTGGGGATCCTCCTGTCCCTGGTCTGCCTGCTCGTCAGCCTCTTCACCTTCTGCTTCTTCCGGGGCCTCCAGAGCGACCGCAACACCATCCACAAGAACCTGTGCATCAGCCTGTTCGTCGCCGAGTCCCTGTTCCTGGTGGGCATCAACCGGGGCGACCAGCCGGTAAGGCAGCTGCTGCTGGTGGAGACATTGCACCACTGTCAAGTATTGATTTATTTAGGACCACTGCAAATAGGATTGCAGCGCAAAGTACAGCGAAACAGCGAGGAACCTTAGAATGAGATAAAAGAAACAAATTCTAGACTCCGATGTGCATGTGCTCCGTAGTTCTTGTGTAATCCTGCCGACAAACAAGCAAATCAACCAACCAGCAAACGAACAAATGGTCTGGGAGAACACATAAACTCCCTTGACGGAGGTAAATATGCACACAGAGGCTTCCATAGAGATAAATGATGAAGTAAAGTTCATTTGAAGTCTCAGACGTTCACTTCAAACCTGTTCAATTAGGTAATTTCATACGTTTGAAGGTGTTAAACGATGCAGTGACTTTAAAAGAACGAACACGAGAAAAGACACCAATGTGATAATGTTGTTTTTAGTTCATGTTGGCACTCCACTTAAAACCGTTTCGCTTCTTCCTTAGATTTAAGAGCTTCTTTGTTTAGTTTTTTGAGAAGATGTAACCTCTGGTGTCACGCTGCACTGTGAGTGGTGCGTCCCGGCGAGCGCCAGCGGCCCTGAACATTTTCTCTCCTGCCTGCCTCGAAATACCGAATGAGAGGACTCGGATCTCTTTATTCAACAAATGCTCCCTCCACTGATTCCACAGGAGGAAAAACATAATCTCACACCGACGCCTGCCAACATATCTGGATCACTCTGACACCGCACGTACTCGATGACATGACGTCATCCATTAACCCCAGAACTCCCTAATCTGGATTAAACTCCTCAATACTTAAACCTTCTTCTACTATAATAATCATAGTTTGCATTACTTTCCTGTGAGGGCTCAGCTGTGGTAGGAGGTGGAGGCGTGCTGTCACCGCACAGCTATTGTCAAGCGTTGGCGGCGCCATTACAAGCGTACAGGAACGCGGACGGCTTTATTCCACCTACAGCTTTTTTCTTTTTGCGATCGTGCCATTTTTGCTTGCTAATGAGGCAGAGCACACAGTTAGCTTTGCTCTCGGTGGGGGGGGGTGTGGGGGTGGGGGGAGGTTGAGTGACGATACATTTAGTGTCTGAGCTCAGAGTAAAAAAGATCTTGTGGCTATAAATTCCTAATGGGGTCACACGCTGAAATACATCCTCTTCCTACTAGTCTTTTTAAAAATAATTTGAGTTGTTTATTTCCTGTCATCCTCCGTGTCGTATTATCCCACGCGGTTTGCAGATGTGTTGCCGGAGCAGCTCTTCTATTCAACCTCATGTTTTCACCAAAACACGTCTATGTTTTGCTTTTTTTTCAAATATCACTTTAAGCACCTGGATCAAAACTCACAGGCCGTACTTTAGCAGCAGAGCTACTTCCGTGTGAAGTGAAAGCTAATGCTTTGGCCCTACACCTTTCCCTTCCATTACATTTTATGGATGTAATTCACAGCCCGGCTCTAAGATCACTCTCCTGGACGGCAATTAATGTCCACTCGACCTTTTAGATATTTAATTGGATCCATTGCAGTGACGAAATGCAGTGGTTAAGCTCAACTGTGCCAGTAATTATATCAATCCATGTAAGTATTGTGTCTTATTATTTTTTGGGAAAGCGAGCAGGCGCACGCAGACGTAGTGTTTGCACGTCTCGTCCGTGTGCACCTCTCGGCTCAGGAGGTGGAACGATATTACGCGTGTGTGCACCCGGCGTTTGTACACAATGCGACGAGTTCCAAATGGCTTTTGGACGGTCGACTTCCCTTCCTCATTCATATCTCTCTTTCGCCGACGCCAGCTACAGGCAAACACACGGGCGCATGAGCGGCAGCGATCTCCTGCCAGTGACTGCAGGCAAACATCCAATCACTTCAGCCAAACAAAAGCTTAGCATTGCTAATTGTTGGGAAGACACAAACATGGAGAGGTCAGGAAAAAAGCTGCTCCATCACAGCCGCACTCTGCCAGGCACGCTCTGCCCTTCAGCAAGGCATTTAATCCTCCAGAAAAGCAGCTAAATGCCCCACAGTGATTGGAATGAAACATGTTTTCAAGGGTTAATTCTCATTTCGCTCCCTCTCTCTCTCTTCCTCATTCCCTCTGTCGCTATATACAACTTTCCCAGATTGCCTGTGCCGTCTTCGCCGCCCTGCTCCACTTCTTCTTCCTGGCCGCGTTCACGTGGATGTTCCTGGAGGGCGTGCAGCTCTACATCATGCTGGTGGAGGTGTTCGAGAGCGAGCACTCGCGACGCCGCTACTTCTACCTGGTGGGCTACGGAGTTCCTGCGCTGATTGTGGCGGTTTCAGCTGCGGTGGACTACCGAAGCTACGGCACAGACCGGATGTAAGTACACGTGACGCTAGATTGTGAGCGCATGATATAAAGGACAGCATGATGGAACCTTTTTGAGGATCATTTAAGATAATTTGACATTCAATTTCTGTGATTAAAATCAAAAGCCACAGCGTAGAGGACATGAGCAGCTTCCTTGAAAAGTGCATTAGTCCACTTAACCAACACATCGTGTCAGACGTGTATTTACTATTACACATCAAGATCCATTTATGTCATGTGAAGTAAGGAAGTCATATAACGTCTTCTGTTGCTCTGGAGAAGTATGAGAATACCTGCTTTTTAAAATGGACGTACAGAGTTTGAAAGATGATATTTTGCACTTTAACCGTAAGCTTTATTATAAATAACGATCAATAAATGGACAACACTTATTAAACCAAATATATGCAACGTGAATTAAGAATGTAAGTGTTTTCTTCATATCTTTTCTGCATTATTTTATTCCATAAAATGAAGATTGTCATATTAGTAAAAACGCAGATAACAATATGGTTGTGGAAGGCTCATACGAAAATAGGTCTGGCTTTAGTCATTAATCTGTGGAGACATGAGACTGAGACATAATGTGTGTTATTTTTCCTGATATTAATTATTAAATGTGTCCAATGTATTAAAGAAACTAATGCTGATGTTTTACTTCATGATAAGGAAAGGAAAAAAATTCCAGAGTTTTTTTCCGAAAGCTTTCTTGAATCTGGGGATTGAGTCGACTCTGTTGGGTTTGGAAGAACAAGGAGAAAGGAAAACCCACTCGTGATTCCCAGCCTCACCACATCTCTGTGTGAGCGTCTCCACCCACAGAGACCCCGCTAACAACTTAACAACTGTTTGTGTTGTTTTGAGGGGGCTTCAACAACAGCTATCGCTCATCATCAACTTTTAATGAGGCAGAGCGGTTACTCAAGCTGAGCACATTTCCCCCACCGCGGAATTGACGTTGTTTTGACAGTGAAAAAATGTAAACCTCAGAAGATGGCGTCACTGGTTTGGATATCAGGCTATTTCGTGGTTTGTCTCTCTGGCGTTTTAGGATTGCGCAAATTACAGCACGGGAATGGAGAGATTGATTAACAGAAATATGGGCGAGCGGAGGAGACGGCCTTTTTTTTTTATGTTTCCCGCAGAGGCCCGGTCAGATATAATTCCCCAGCCCTTCCCCTCTGAAACACAAAGTGGTCCATAAAGCAGCGTAATGTCGAGCAGAGGACCGGCCTCCATCCCTCTCTGTTAATCTCCGACCCATCCGAAAATAATGAAGACCAGCATCAGCAGTTTGCTTCTGAGATGTTTATCATACACACGCACGCACGCACACCACACACACACACACACACACACATACACACCGCCACACGAACGCAACAGTGCATCGGTAGATTGGCGGGGCAATAGTTCTTGGTGATGGATGAGGTGATAGCTGCCACCGCCTGAGCCTTGGCATCATGTGAATAATTAAAGCCTGCCACCGGTGGAACAATTATACGCCGCCATTGAAGAGATGAGGGAAGGGACGCGGCGCGACACGTGCCGGAGAGCACAGTGTCGGCGAGGGCACGCGGCCCTGCCTGCAAATTGATTTCGGGGGCCGTGGCCGTGTTATCGCGGGGTGGCCCCTGATCCAACAAGCCAAAGTGAAAAGTGACCGCGGGTGCGACAGATGAATGAGCGCTATCGTCCGGTGACTCATAATAAGCGAAGCATGTGTAAAAAAAACAAGGCGGCAGCAGCAGCATGAAGGTCAGCGGGCTTGTAAAGTCACCTCTTCAAAGGCAGAGATCAAATGATCTTTGATCCGGGAAGGGAAAGTCGGACTTCCATTCACCCTCTCTTAGTAATAACAATAAATGCGCCCTCGAGCAAGGCACCCCGCTCGCCTCGCAGTCCAACGAGGCTGTTTAATGGTCGGCAACATGTGATTCTGTGTAATCCGTCGAGTTTAATGAAAGTAATAGATCAACCATCTGTAAACTCAGTGGATGGATTTGAGCTTCGGTGACGTAGCTGCTGCTAAACGAGTCGAATGTGTTGAGGCAGAATAAGGATTAGTACGAGTTTTCTTTTAAATGAACACAGTTGTGTTTCTCACTACAACCATCATGTGCATCCTCGAAGGCCAAGACACATGTTTCTTTCCTTTTCCCTCTAACACTTTCAAGGCCAATGTCCGTTATATATATTTTTAGCGTTAAATTCTGATCCGTTACATTCTATTGGGTTTTAGATAGTCACTTTTTTGTTCAGCAGCTATTATTACATGTTGTGGGATCATTTTTGTTGTGTTAGTGGTTTTTATCTGTTTTGAATTTGCAATGGAAATGTCATTTGGCTGTTTACTAGAGTGGCACTTGGCTGAGCCTTGTTTATCATCTGATTATCTCATGTTGATCGTCTGACGTTCAGAGCGAGTTTATGGAATCACTGCTGCTCGTTTGTGACAGTGACAGGGAAAATGCAAATTCTTGTTTTGTCGATGGGATGATTCCTACTTGAGTCTTTTTTATTTATTTCCCACTGTAAATAAACCATATTCAAGGACAGTTATGTTATGCATTTTCCACTCGTCACCTTTTTTACTGTGCAAGTACAAAAGGTAGAAAAGCTTCCGACAAGCGGCCTCCCGACACGTCCGGCTGCCTCTATCTGTCGTGTGACCTTTGAGTTGCACGTTGGAGTTGAGCGAGAGAAGTTCCATATACACATCGCTGCTTAAAATCCAGTAACAGAATATTGCTCCGTTGCGCAGCGAGTGGTTAAAACAGCACAGGATACATTTAATGCATTTTGAGAAAACAAGATGCAGCTCGTCATCTTCATCGGCCGAACCTTTCACGTTGCTTCATGCTCTCATTTGTTCATCAGCACACTGTCATGCCAAGGAAAAGACGATATCTGTTAGAAAGATCAAGTTCCCTGTGTCAACTCCACCTGGTGTCACAAATGCAACAGGCCCGGCTTGTGTTTTATCCAACTGGCACATTTAAACAGTATTTAATGCTTTTCTACTGAAGGAATTGTGGAACTACACAACTTACAAGTGCTGCAAAAGCCAAACGCAAATGTCACATAAGAAGGGGACATCGAGGAAACATTTTAAAACCCAAAAAAAGAACCTGCAGCTCCCGCCACCCACCATGTTTTTACATCTTTCTATGATCTGATGAAGACCGAGGCAACAGAACAAACAATAGGACCTTCAGCATAATTTATAACGGCGAAGTTGAGCGCACGCAGTTTGATGAGCTGCCCGACTTCTGCGCCTGTTCTCCGGCTTTTGTTCGTTGATTTCTTTGTGCACGAGTGAGCTGGAGACGTATCAAGTTCCTGTTACGACAAAAGGAGCAGTGGATTTTTTTTTGTCCTGTCCCTTCTTGCACAGTTTTCTCCTCGTGTTTGTCTGCAGATTTTTTGTTTATACGACGAAAAAGCGAAACGTTCAAACCCGTCCGTGGCATTTGAGGATTTGAGCCTCGATTTCCTCTTTGTGGGCTGTAAATAATGAAGACGCCTCGTTTTGTTTTTCCTCCGAGGGAATGGGACCAAAATAGCAATCATCGCATCATAGCTCATTATGTTTGGGTTTGTTTTGCTGCGGTATTTGTGTCCTCATAGAATCCGAAAACTAGTTTCATGGAAAACATTTTCCAAAAAAGCATATTTTTGAGACTTATATATTTGCTAATCTTTCGCGGTTTTGTCTTCAGCACCCCCGTCGGTGTTTAAATCCAAATGGTGTGTTCCTCTAAAGTGCCTCACACACTTCACTTTGCCTTAAAATGCAACGGAATTACATTTAATTCTCTGCCACTTCCATTTTCCCTCTCTGTCAGCCTGAATGACATCGCCGCCGTACGCACTGTAATTTTCCAGTGGCCAAAAATGGAGGCGTGTATCTGCTGCAGTAGCGGAGATTAAAAGATTAATAATTCAACCACAGGACATGAATCAAGTTTTTTTTTTTTTTTTTTTTTTCTCCTCGCCCTTTTCTTTTTTTTACCATTTCAAAGAAAAACCGTCACCTTCCGCCAGCCCTGTTGCTTCTGGCCTGTATTTAATTGTACCCAGGGCGGAGAAGAATTGACTATCTGTAATGTTTGGATGTGAAGTATGAGGTCAGGAGAGCGCTTTATTCCATTATTGACATAATTACAGCAGGACTCCAGTCACCGCGGTTAACACGAGCATGTTAGAGATGTCGAGGTCTGCGTGTGGCCGTGTCTGTCAGGGTCAAGGTCAATCCAATTCCTTTGGAGTGATACAGTTAGGATTCAATTGAGAACTAATTGAATCATCCATAAATTACCCTGTGTGATCGTAATTTGCTTCCTTAACCCGGGAAATTGAAAAAAAAAAAGAAAGAATTGAACTGCAGTCCGGTCACTGTCAGACATCTTTAACAGCTGCAGCCACATCCCATTCACGTTTTCCTTTTTTTCTCCTCCTGATGGTCATAACATATCAAGCTCTTCCCTTTATCCTGTTTTTGACCTGTCACTCCGGCCTCGGTCGGGATTTCCATCCTCTAAAGCAAAGTATAAATCTCTGATCTCTCTTTTTCTCCCTTTCCCCTCTCCTCACTTTCTCCACTTCATATCCCCCCCCCCCCCCCCCCCCCCCCCCCTCACTTCCCTCTCTTTCATTGCAGTTGCTGGCTTCGCCTGGACACCTACTTCATTTGGAGTTTCATAGGACCGGCAACCTTGATAATTATGGTAAGCGTAACCCTCCCTGTCTGCTCATTAACCCTACTTAGCCTGCGGGTCGTCGCTTTAAACGGTCCGCCGAGATCCCTTTTTTTTCCCCCAGCCCTCCCCTACCCTCTATGCCCTGTTGAGCATATATGCCACCGCCGGGCATGGCCACGTCCAGAAGAACGAATGAGGGGGTGCAGGGAACGTATCGCAGTTTGTTACCCTGCTGCAGTCACCGGCTGCGACGGTTCTGGAGGGGGGGGTGGGAGACTGAGAGACGGAGAGAAAGAGAGAAAGAGAAGGAGAGAATGAACTCTGCTCAGTATGCAGTGTCGGAGTAATCCACACTGCCATTATGATTGATTTTGTTCCCGTTCCAACTTGTACTCTGCCTTTTTCCATCTCCTCCTTGCAGACACACACACACACACACACACACAGACAGACAGACACACACAGGGCTCTGAGTGCAGATACACGAATATCACACACACACTTTATGTGTCTTTCCCCAACTAGGACAGCCCTAATTCTCTAATAAAATAGCTCATTTATTGATCCCACTGCTTTAAATCTGATGCAAGACTCGTGTTCCTGTTAGATTTTAAGTTAATGCCAAGCCCTAAATATCGCGGTGCCACCAGAGATTTGCTCCTAATTGTCCAAGACACCACTCAGCTATGATAATACATATTTTGGAACCAGGAAATGAACCTAAGAATATCCCCAGCAATGGAAAAAAAAAGGGGGCCACAAATGTGAAATGTGATTCTCCAACATTTTTATTCCATCTCCTGCTGCCCGGCTACAATCTGGTTGCTAAATCCAGACATGAATAATGCACTTTCACGCTCCAGTTTGAAGTAATCATTCACTTCATCTCTGTGAGCCTCATGACTCACTGTATTTTTTTTTTTTAACTTTTAGATTTACAAACACGGGTTTCTCTGCAGGAAAGAAGGCGAGAGCTGCAGATCCGGTTCTATCCCTGGGCATGTGTTGAGGGTCTGACCATATGAAGCAGTTAAAAAATGATGAGGGGAGGGCTTTTTTTTTTAACTTTCAATTCATATTAGTTGAATGTCACATGGTAACAGCAAGTAAATGTAAGAAGAGTAAGTGGAACACTCACTAATTGCTGTCGATTTTGAGGAGTCATTCTGAAAAATAGCCCGACTGCCGCGACCGGATTTGAGTCAACTTTTATGATAACTGACTCGCTGGGGGGGGAAAAGGGAAATAATGAGATATGCCAGAGTGGCTCGCTTTCATGTACGTTTAGTTTCTTTTTGTGGTTTTTTGATACGCAGCAGTCAAACATAAGACAATGTTTTATTTCCCCTACTAATTACAGTGTGTTTGGCAAATGTAGGTGTAAAAGTTCAACTCACTGAGATGGGCTCGATTCGACTGTTTGTAATAATAGTAATAATATATAACACATTTGATCTGTATGGCACTTGTCATGCTTAAGCACAAACTACATCCCAATTAAAAGAGAGTAGATACTAGAATCAGAAACCCATGAAACCTCCATGGAGGGAACATGACAATAAATATATCAACGGCACTATGCATCAAAATTATGTACAAGTATAATTAATTATAATAAAAAATGTGTGGTTAAATTCTAAACGATCGTCAGAACAAAATAACCTCATGTGTATACTTCTATAAAACGATTAAATTAAATAGAGAAGAGAACACAAAATGAATATATAATAATAGTAATAGTTCGTAAGTAGTTCAAATCTCTTGAATATATAACCTGGAGCTAGGCCATGGCCTTGCGGGTAATTGCTAAAGCTTTATAATGTGGCTCAGGGGATAGAGCGGGCCGTCCACCAACCAGAAGGTTGGCGCTTCAATCGCAGCCTCTTCCATTCTGAATGCCGAAGTGTCCCTGGGCAAGACACTGAATCCAAAGTTGCCTTGACAGTTGCCGGACATCTGGGCCGACAGTGCGATAGAGACAGCGCAGCATATAGATGGACATGTGTGTGACTGGGTGAATGACAAAACTCTTATTTTAAGGCGTTTTGAAAGACTAGACAAGTGTTATATAAATACTAATGAATAAATATTACATTCACCATTGAAAGTAAGATTATTCTAAAGAATGATGTGGTACTTGGAGATGATATGTCAATTCAAAAGTGTTTTTGTTATGGCAGTGGGCACATAATTGGTATTGCAGGAAACATGAGATTATAAATGCTGATCCTTTTTCGGGGCATTTTCCCCCGAAACAATCCCCCCAGTGCCAGATGTGTAATTTGTTTTCCAGATGTACAAACTGTAAAGAGACAGCAGCAGTGTGAGTTACTCCCTGTGGTTGCCTCTGAGTGTGAATATGACGAGACACGTGCGAGCGACTCAGACGGAAAAGGGCTCCCTCATTCAAGAATGCAGCTGTCTTGTCCCACCGTTCCCTGTTTGCTCCGCCGCAGAGTTTTCAGAGGATTTCTCGCTCTGTTTGGCAAAGTGGGAAACCGCGTCCGGCTGCGGCCGTCCAGCTTTGTGCTACAAAGTGCCCTGATTTAAAATGAATGGAAGCGAAAACAGGAAACACGAGCTGCATCCCCTGTCTCTCACTCTCCCTCTCTCTTTCTCTCTCTCTCTCTTTATCTCTCTCAGCTCAACGTTATCTTCCTGGGCATCGCTCTCTACAAGATGTTCCATCACACGGCCATCTTGAAACCAGACTCCGGTTGCCTGGACAACATCAAGTAAGAGCACTCGCATCATATCTCTCCGTCCGTTAGAAATTGTCCCGAAACACGATTTATCTTTGTTGCAGAGGACGTTTCAGTGTGCGTGAATGTGATCGGCTAGAATCCACCGAGCGCACCCCCGACAGCGCTATTGTTTTCTCAGTCCGGCTCAGTTTGACGAACTGAGCAACTTTGGGATGTTGCTCTGTATTCTCCGGTGTTCCCGAGCAATTCACGGCACCTTGCCCTCCTGCTTTGATAGTTCAAAACCTCATTAAAAGCACTTAAGGTTGTGAATTCCCAACCCGAGGGGGCGCGGGAGTCTGAGGCCGCAAGGTAAGCACCTCCCATTATGCTGAAAGGTCGTGTCAGGCAAGGTTAAAATCAAACATGTATTCTGTTGCATCTCCATCATTATCTGAGGAGCACTGTTGTCGGGCCCGGGGAAAAGGCCAGGAGACAATCTGACAGACCTGACCCGGTGTTATCTTGGTGTCAACATGCTGCAGATGAATATTCATATTGCGCTGGTGTGTGTGTGTGTGTGTGTGTGTGTGTGTGTGTGTGTGTGTGTGTGTGTGTGTGTGTGTGTGTGTGTGTGTGTGTGTGTGTGTGTGTGTGTGTGTGTGTGTGTGTGTGTGTTTTTCAGTCTGTTTATCTGCGTTCGCCTGGCTGCTTTCAGATAATGTGAAAGCTTGAGGGACAATGATGGTTTTAAAACTTCGACGCAAACTTTGTCTGGTGTTTACAGGTTTGTCAGTGAACGTTTGAGGTGTTTACATACGAATGGAACAACTTTGTCAAGATTTTTTTGCTAAGGTCAAGTAGTGAAAAGTTACCATAAAAGTTTCAGACTCTAGGTGTCTGTACATTTGGATGCGAAGTGGAATATTTATTCGTTAAGATTTACCCTTAAAGGGCCATACTACTGTTTCCACATCCAACACTGACATGAAATGTAACAGCCTAATGTTAATGCTCATTTAAGCTCTGTTTTGGTCTCCACCATCTCAAGTAACGACCAAGCTACAAACCCAAACTATTGACCTTATTCTGAAAAATACATTATTTGATTAGTTGCTCATAGAATATTCCATTCATATTCCTGGTAACCTGTTGCAGAGCATAGTCTGATTATGAAGTCAAGCTGTTGGAAACTGCCATATGTTGCAATAGGACGTTACAATGCGATGAACATATATATATGCATGTTTGCATAAGGTGACTAAGGTCAGAATACATCATGTCTTAATTCAATTATTGCTTAATCCAAGTATAATCTTATTCAGGTTTAAGTAATTACGAGGAATATTGTCTTAATCAGGTTAATAACAAAGTATGTGTGTCCATGTAAACCTAATCAGTGACATGAGAAAAGCAGCGCACTCCGGATTGTCTGTGCACTGAAGTCATTACAGAATTTCCAAACAGACTTATTCACTTATAAAAAGTTGTGTTTCAGATCTCTTGACCGCTGCAGAATGACACAGTGATTGTCTTTGACGTGAGCCGCAGTTATCTGGTGTCACGGCACGGTTCATCCACAGATGGTGTCAACTTGTTGTTCTGCCTGTTTTACTGTGATGGATCAGGGTCCCTGCTCTGTTTTTGCTGTCTGCCTCGCTTTTTTCGAACACACTCTGGACACATTAGTCTCCTTTATGGCCGCCGCTCTGGCTGGTTTTTTTTTTGTGTTGCATCACAGCGCTGGTTGTGGCTCAGCACAGTGGCCCCTGTCTGGCCGGCACAGCGATGCACACAAAGAAACAATCTTCTCAGAGCATGATGTAGCGTGCTTTAGCTGCGGCGTGCAGACCACACTGTGCCACTGTGGGTTTTCCATCACAGATTCACTGCAGGTTATCCTGAGCCGACCCACGGTTCTGAACCCGTTTTGAACTGCTGCCTCTGAGCGGGACCACAGTGTGTTCAGCAGAGTGGCCTGAAGATC
This sequence comes from Reinhardtius hippoglossoides, assembly GCA_006182925.3. NCBI lineage: Eukaryota > Metazoa > Chordata > Actinopteri > Pleuronectiformes > Pleuronectidae > Reinhardtius > Reinhardtius hippoglossoides. The sequence goes on from CM031692.1 coordinate 8,938,940, forward strand.
ACATGTCAGAGGAGGGTGGTGCTATCTCCTCTTGATTACATGTGTAAAAATTCTGTTACCAGCATGTTATAAGTTTCAATGCAACCTAGTTATAATCTAAATGTTCACTAGATGGAGGGTGTCTTAGTGAAATCGGGCTGCTTCACAGAAACTAGATCTATAGTGTGGCTTAGGGGATAGAGCGGGTCGTCCACTAACCAGACGGAGGGATCGATCCTCGGCTCCTCCGGTCGGCACAGGACGAGGCGAGGCTAAACCTCCGATTACCCCTGTGTATGAATGATGTGGGACAGAAACGTGCCGTGTGTAGAAGCTCTGTATGAATGTGACTTGAAGTCTAAAGAGCTTTCAGTCATCCTCAAGAACAGAAAAGTGCATATGTACATATTTACGGTAGATAGTAGAGCCAGTGTACTATATGCTGACATTAACATAATATATTAACCTTTTTAGAGAGTAAAATAAATAAGGTTGTGTATATATATATATATATATATTCACCTCCAAAGATGGATTTGAAGTAAACGTGGGTATAGGTTTGACATGTTCCCCCTGTAAAAACAATATTTTGTTAAAATAGGGTGTTGATATAATGCTTTAATTGGATGATGCTACATATGTTGCCAGGTAAGTATAACTTTATAAATCACTAGTTTGAAACCAGCCTGAGCTTATTTACAAATGCTTTAAAGGCAAAGCTGATAACAGGTTTATGAACAGCTGGTGCAACACAATCATGGTGTTACTGTTGAAAGAGACCTTCCTGTGTGTTGATCCTTTTCCATTTTCGGCGTGCTTTGGTCGAGACTGTACCCGAGGTTTCCCTCCCGCCACGTTAATAATATAAACACCCAAACTCGACGCCTCCTGCAGTGGTTCCATTCGTGTTCCATTCCGTTGTCCAGGGCTTTCATTTTCATCAGATTCTGTGAAATCACAGGCCGTGATTCATCCGTGGGGACAAAGAAAATGTAAAACTAATCGTATTCACTTGGCTAAAATGAAATTACTGAAATTAGGTTTATGGTGTGGGAATTGTGAAGCCGCTGCAGGAAGTGTTGACACAACCGTGAAGGTCAGACGCCGAGACTTGACTTCTGAGTGATCTGCTTCTAGATTAGTATTTTCTCTTGTTTTTGAGTCGGTGAATGACGGAAACACGGAAAAACACGGCCTTCATTTCCTCACAGTGTGGGGCTCTGATCACCAGCAGCTCTGCTTGGAGGAACCAAAAATACCTTCTATACTCAGACGTATACATGTTTTCATACTGCGACAAAGTATGTACACTGAATGTGCAAATAAACACACAGGCCCAGGCTCCAACATGAGAACTAGACACGTTGCATGGTGCAAAACTCTGGCAGCAATATATGCAGACCACCTGCAGCTCACACACACCACACACACACCACACACACACACACACACACACACGCTTGGCCGCCTCTGTAGCTCGTGCACCGACTACGTGTTCTGGAAATATATTGCTTAGCCGAGCACCGTGATACAGCTCCAGACCACAACTGGACCAGAACAGCAGGTACATGAATCAGAAATGGACTGAGCAGGAGTATTCGAGCAGAACGTTTTTTTGTTCTGGCATGAACGTATCACAAATCCTGGAATACAATTTAGTGATCTCAAGGATTTAAAGTCTGCTTATGTTCCATCTTCGCGTCGACTGCCCTGAAGAAAAGAAGGAAAAACCAACATATTGACTGCCAGAGTTCTCCGTGTCGTATGATTTATGACACTGGCCGCACGTAATGCAGCAAACACCTGACCTCCCGACCCCCGCAGCTTACTGACTTCGAAACAATCTGCAATGTTTCAGATCGCCATTGGAAAGCGGTGCAAAGCCGCGGCGCTTTTTGTCAGCGCTCATTCATCTGATACAGTTTTTAAGTCGGGAGCCATTACTCAACACGCCGCCGCGCAGACACTGTCGGCTAAACGGCGCCGCTCAGCCGACAATGCATCGCCACAACACAACAAGTGGTGGGAGACGGGGGGGGGGGGGGAGATGACAAACAATAAAGACATTTTCTTTTTATATCTTCAGCAATAAAATGTATTAGATCCCTGTGATCTCTAACTATAAAGCGGGATCTTCTCAGGATCATTATCGCCTCGTGTTTCTCTTCGACGCAACAAGGTGAACTGGTTTGATGATCGCGGCAGCGCGGTGTTAATTAAGTCTATTTAGCTTCCTTTAATGAGGTGTTTCTGCATCCGTCTCATCTCGCTGCCCTTTGCTCCTTCTTCGCGGTTTGATGTCACGTTTTCTGCTTAGATTTCATCACGTCGCTTTGTTTTAATACGAATGTTTCATGTACTCTTACTCCTGTGTTTCTGCGCTTTCTTCTTTTGATTAGCTTCCCGCCTGTTTTTTCGTGTGTTATGCCGGTGCTTATCTGTAACATCGCTCTGTTTCTCATCTTCATCTGCTTCTTTTTCCTTTTTTTTTTTCTTCTTCTTCTTCCTCTTCATTTTAGCTACCGTTATTATGATGGATGTGTTATTGTAGAGTGGCACTGGTAAGACGTTCCTCAGTAGAGGGTGTAAAATAGAATTAATATTGTGTTTGATGTGTCTCTCCCCCCCCCCCACCCCTCACCCGTAATGGAGACAGCGGCTGCCACTGTCCTGTGATTCATGGATCACAACATGACTTTTACACCGGCGCGACTTTAAATACCAAACTCGCCTCTGAATGCGGCGCATTTAGAGCATGATGGACCGAAAGTGTGAATTCTGTCTCGCTCAGCTTCCCCCTCGACGCGGATACGAACTTCAAATGATGAATGCTAATGAGGATGATGTCAAAGATAAAAAAAATATATATATATATGTCTCCGCCAAACGTGAAAAACCATTGATGTCTTAAACACTTTGAGGTGATTAGCATTTCAAGCATACCTTTTGGTTTAATGATTAACACCCCGTTGCATTGATCGCAGCCCGTAAAGCGACTTCATGCAGATTTAACACAGGTTGAATTGACCAATTGCAATCTCATGCATAAATGACGAGTGACACTGCGGTGAATGGCACCTCTGCAAAATTAAGTCATTTTGAAGGAAATTGGCGGTAATTTGATGCCACGGTCTGAAGTAGTTCTCTCCACGACTAAAAATGGCTCCTTTTTTTCTCCCCGGTTTCTGCTCGATGATTAGCACAATAAAGCATCTCTGGCTTTTTTTTATTTTTCTCGCGCTTCAGATGCCTGGAAGCTGCTCGGCTGCAGCCCTCAGGGACGGATGGTATATCCATATATCGCACGGTCGTTCAGACGGATCTATGGCGCTGTGACGAGCACAGTTGAGCTTAAATGCTTAAACTGCTCCGATCGGTTTGACACTCGGATGTGTTTGACAAACACATTTAATTAGAATTATTCATAAGCCATCTCCAACCTAATGATGCCAAGAGCACGAGAGGATCCGTAAGTGATATCGTATTGGCGTCGGCGTTTCGGGCGTGCGGCACAACTGACAGGGTAAAAACACTGAAATGTGGAAGTGAGCTGTTATGCTTTTCAGTGACTGCTCTGCCGTCTCAGAAGTTTTTTTTTTTTTGCCTCCAGGCTCCTCTCTCCGTGCAGCCCCTCAAATTCATCCTCATATTTTTATCTGATAACTCCAGAGTGAAGATAAGCCATGTGCGATATGAGCTGCAGCCTCTTCATATCCTGTCCTCGCGGATGCATTTCTTCATGACCTCTCGTGTCTTTATCATCCGCCACCCTTAGGAAAAACACCCCCCAAAAAAAGCCTCCCACTATAGTTTAGAGGACAATACTCTGCTCTCTTCTTGCCCACTGCCTGTGTTTCCGTGTCCATTCCGGGGGCAATCGCCTTGATGAAGTACCTCCACCGCCAGGTCATTAAGGCAGCCCTGGGAAAGTTATGTTTAATGGTCGCCCCGGTGAATTCATAAATCATTTATTTTGCCGCACACCTGGCCCATTTATAACGGCTTAAATGTGAAGGTCTGCCAGCATTTATGAGAGGAGCGAAGATACTCGCGTGAACTGAGATAATTACGCCCGTGCACCTGTAAATCACTAACAAATCCCTTCCCGGAGACGCTATCTGGCCCTTCCTGTGAACGTAGCGTTATTCTCCTCTGCCAAATAAACCATCTTCCTCCTTTGTGTATTGTTTCCCCCTCAATGTCTAAATTTGCTCCTCGTATCACACCCCTCCGCGTCCTTGTCATGTGATTAAATCTATTTCTGTGTGATCGCTTATTGTTCTTTTCTGTTCTTGTCGTGTCGCTCAGCTATCAGGATTATGAACCTGAGATCAAGTAAGGCAAAATTGGACGTGGGTCCCTTGTCCCTTGTCCCATGATGCCATCTTTCATTCACTCCCCCCCCCCCCACCACCACCACCACCACCACCTTATGAGCGAATCTGGACCCAAATCCATCTCGCTGTCCGCTCCCCGGACTCATTAACATGATTTATCGTGGAGTGCTCAGTCATGTTGAAGGCCGCATTAGTGTGCACACACCGCTCCTGTGTTACATATACATGGTCCGCAGATGTGACAAGCAAGATTAGTTTTAAATGGCACCTGTATCTTCACTGTGCTCTCTGCGGAAAGATTAGCACCGTAACGCAGACACGGCATTTTACAGACCTCCGTTATCATGTAGGAATCTGCAGCTTTGTAAAGAGGTTATACCATCATGTGAAAGAGGAACAGGTACACAAGAGAGAAACAAAGATAATTGAGTTCAATGTCATGTGTGATTAGTTTCCTTTCCCTCTTCATTTGTTTTGTGACTTTTCTCCCTCTCAGACAAAATGTGGATTTAGTCGTAGAACTGTTTTGTTTAATGTAGTGAACAAAATATTGTATTTTTGTTCAGCTTTCACTGCGTCTCGTGCATTTCGAGCCACGCTTAAACACATCTTGACCACATTTCCTCTGGCAGATGGTTTATTAGTTGTTGTGTCTGGATTCCAGATCTTGGGTGATCGGGGCCATCGCCTTGCTGTGTCTGCTGGGCCTGACCTGGGCCTTTGGTCTGATGTACGTCAACGAGAGCACGGTGGTCATGGCCTACCTGTTCACCATCTTCAACTCGCTGCAAGGAATGTTCATCTTTATCTTCCACTGTGTCCTGCAGAAAAAGGTACGGGGAAACTCTGTATTGTGACTAACTTGAGCAGATTTGTTTTCCAAACTTATTTGTAATTTTACGTAAAACGTTTGCTGATTACATATGTTTAATGCTATCTAATTGTTAGCTGGTTTGTGGTGTGAGTATCTTTGTTGTGTTTTCGTACAGGTGCGTAAGGAGTACGGAAAATGCCTGCGTACTCACTGCTGCAGTGCGAAAAGCGTGGACAGCTCCATCGGCTCTGGGAAAGGCACGGCCTCTCGAGCTCCGGGGCGCTACTCCACCGGGTCACAGGTGACAGGACACGTTTCCTCTTCCCCTGTATTCTCCTACTTTTTTTTTATTTCTGAATATATTTTGCCGTGTTTTTTTATTAGGCCAGGACAAATTTATGCTTATTCAGTGAATCTTAATCTTAAAATACATATTGCACAGGAACTCAGTATGCACACAGTAGCTGGAGGAAAGAGGGCACATGGTTTTAAATAATACACTGATGTGTGCACCCATATACAGAACGAATGAGAAATTATCTTAAAGGTGACTGTGTGTGTGTGTGTGTGTGTGTGTGTGTGTGTGCATGATAGATTTCGAGGAAGTGTAACCAATGTCCTTGTTTGGGAGCGATAACAGGAGAGCGGAGCGCTTGTCGAGTTCAGCATTTCCTAAGTACACAGAGTCAGCGTGCGGTTGATTTTGCCGCAGCAGGTCCGGGCTGCAAACTGGCAAAGCAACACTGAGTCACCGACTGAAGCGGCGGCTCGAGCCTTGTGAGGAATGTGTTCACGGTCACGAACGCAGATCCGAACGTCTCTGCCAAGATATGTGGATCCTGTGCGCGGGCGAGTCTCCCCGCGCGGAGCGAATCGCTAATTGATTCCTCCCACAGTTACAAGAAGTATATGGTGAATAGCCTTGATATACTATAATTGAACATCATATCCACATTCCAAAGAGTGTGATTTCCTCCCAGTGTTCAATTATAAATATATTATTATATTATAAAGTCCTCGGAGTCGAGCATGCAGTGGCGGCCCACGATACAAGCTGGATTCTGCATGCAGATCAAAGTGTTTAATTATACACAGGGCTTTGACGAGGCGGCTCTAACCTCGTGCTCGCTCGCTCGATACAGGAAAGGAAACCCTCGCGAATATGTGGCTGTTTGTCGCTAACTACGAGGCGTCTAAGTGAAGTACACGCTAACCCGTGTCCGAAAAACACAAGAATAAATAGCAGTGGCGTCCTTTTTCAACCCATCTGGGGAACGACGTGACGTGTGGTATGTTAATGAGATGTTGCTGTGTCAGTGATGCTGTCATGGGTTGTGTGTGCTTGTGTGAAATAACGAGTCCCACAGAGAGAGCCGTCTTGATCAGAAGACGTCTGCACGGGCATTTTTCACTTGATTTACTGTATGATGTATAATGTTACGTGTAATGGGTGGGGACTGAAATCCAGGGCCAATCGAGCACCAGTTACCACATTGCCGATATCTATCACAACGAATCACAACGTGGATTTCGGTGCCTGAGCACATGTCTAGTTTGAAATAGACCCAACCTCAAACTTGACAGACAACAAAATGCTTGAAGCCAAACAGTTAAAAATGTGTCTGTATGTCACACGGAATTATTCCGACACCGGAACGTAATGCAAATGATTGATACGGAAGGAAAAGGACAAACTTAATGAAGCCCCTGACGACACACGGGATACATTTAAAGGAAATGTATGATTTGTGTTTCACTGCTGGCTCGACCCCATGTCAAACACATCAGCCTGGGCCCCCCCCGGTCCTGGCCGTGGGTCGACAAGGGGATGTTTGTTTTTGGAGCTGGAGTGTTTTGGCTGTATTAAGAATTGAAACTGTTATCTTAGTTAGTTTATCATGTTGAATTCCAACTTCCTGTCTTCCTCAGCAAAGAAAACAATCCCTTCTTATTCTTTTTTATTTTTTTTTAAAGTATCCGCTCCTGCACCGTTTCGGCACCAATGCTGTTTTAAAAGTATCGACTCAAACCCAGTATCGGGGGGAAAACAACCAAACAAACAAACGAATCGCAGTTGGGTAACAGTTGCTCTAACTCCAGCTCACATTCCGCTCTGTGGTTGGTTATCCAGCCCCCTTCACCCTCAGCATCGGCCCCTGGGACTCCATCATAATTAACCAGAATGAACCCTCCTGGATTGAGCCTTTGCAACCTGACACGCTGATTCACAGGAGCTTGACTGATGACTTTATTATTGACTGCACCTATCCCGGCGCCGGCGCTCATCTTTAATTGGAGGTTACTTCTCCCCTCTGCTGACACGTCTCACAGTTTTACTGCTCCAATCAAAAGCTGACATTTAGTTTTTCTGCCTCGCGTCTTTGCCTTTATTGTGTTGAATAGCAGGTGAGGAAAATATGCAACACGTTGTTTCCTCCACATTATAATATTTTGCTGTGCTCGGAGGAAGTGTTCTGATGGGTGTTGACGTGTTGTTTGTCTCCGCAGAGCCGCATCCGTCGGATGTGGAACGACACGGTCAGGAAACAGTCCGAGTCCTCTTTCATGACCGGCGACATCAACAGCTCTGCGTCCCTTAACCGAGGTACTTGATATGTTCTGAAATGACTCTGCAATGCACCAGCTTTCACCAGATTACTAATGCAAGAGATTTCCGTTTTTCTTTCCCACAGTAGCTCATCTGTTTGTTTGTTTTATGACACAGAGGGTTTAGAGCATCAGAAGTCTTTCATTTTAATAAGTAAAGCTTTCAAATGGAGAAACCTTAACCCAGCTTCTCAAAGTCAAGGCCAAACTGCAGCTTCACCGCGGATATGTAATAGTTCAAAACTCCCAAGTAAAGGACATTTTTCTTACTTGGCTTTTTATCAGCAAATATTGAAGCGAGGTCTTAAACATGTGTCAAAACTGCCGTCAGTCGCCTATAACTCATGTAACTATATATCAACATTTCTGACTGGGTGAAACAGGACGTGATTGTGAACACAGGGCGAGAGTGAGAGGGTGAAATCCTTTGGTGTCACACTGGTTCAGAAAAGAGTTTATCCAGTTGGCTTTTCTCGAAATGTAGTTATTCAAAGGAGCATGCATCAAAAATGTCTCTAAACTAACATAAAGTCCAAACACTCACTCTCACATTTAACCCACGGATAATTTTGAGTCTCCAATTAGTCCAACCCCAATCTGCCTGTTTTTGGACTGTGTTGGGAGTAGCTAGGAAAAACCCTCGCAGACAAGGGGAGGGCGTTCAAACTCCACACCGATTATGAAAATCCTACTTTTGTTGCATGTGATTTCTGTGCAAAAAAAGCGACCTCTTTGTTTTTTTCCCTGACTGCAAAATCCTTGAATCTGAAACTGGGCATCATATCAGAAAGAAAGAAGAAGAAAAAACAAACCTGCTTAATCTCAAACTAAACTAGAGTAGCACTCAGCAGAGCGTGTACCATCGCCAAGGCCCAACAGTCCCCTTAAATCCAATTAAGCTGCACCAAAGTTCACACTCTCGTAGATATCAGTTCCCGAAACACGTCTGATTTCTTTCTTTTTTTAATATCAGGGGCCATGAATTTTTTCCTTGGGAAAACAGTGGAAAAGTTGAAAAACACCCCATCTCACAATGTTAACAAAGAAAAGTGAAAACCCAACCCGAGTTTTATTAAAAAATCTGCTCAGTAGATTTTGTGTAATCATGCTTAGAAAATATAACCTCAGGAGAAACAAATTGATTCAGTGGAATTTGAAAAGAAACATGTTAATATATTAGACAGCCACAAATTGATTACTGTAGCTAACTGACTGGGAAACCAGACTGCATCCCATCCGATAGCGTCCACACTGGCGTCTCTCACTGGGGGCTTTGAGTTCCACTCAGCCAGGGTCTAAATCCACTCTGGGGCGCCTGCAATGCGTCGACACTAATACATAGTTAAAATGACGGATTAATGTTTGACACACAGAGGAAGTTTCCGAGATCTCAGTAATTAGGCGCTCGGCTTAGCACCGTCAACGGATCCAGCTTTTATCCATGGTGGGTGGGTGTGGGGGGGCTGAGCCAGTGCTGGGGTCGGGAAAGAGGAAGAAAAGGAAATCTATGTGGAAGTTCGATAAAGACGAAAGGCGGAGCTCCAAATTATTTACGCACTTTAATACCCCTACCCCCGATCTGGTAGAAACAACACTCACCAGGACCTCAAGTGTGTATTACTAGGTGCAATCCTAAGTGTCATACGGAACAGATGCAAACAGAATCAGACATGCTTCTTGCTGATTTTCCCCTCTCGCATGCCGGCTACTCCCCCCCCCCCCCCCCCGCACCTCTCCATCACCACCTTCGCATCCGAACCACTCGAGACGAGCGCGGCGTCACGCAATCATCTCGATAGCGTCGGCATGTTCAGTTTATCCCCGGCGTTCAGGATTATTGCCGCACAATCAGTGTGTTTTTGGAAACGGTCCAATTCCCCAAACACAAACACAGCGAGCGGCGGGCAGCGGGAGGGGGAGGGGTGTCTGTCACTGGGAGGATTTGAAAGGGGGCCGGTGTTTGTGCAATACACTGTAATTAGGGCAAGCGGCGGCGGCGGCGACAACATCTTTTTTTAATTTTATTTTTCAGTCGAACATTGATTTCCAAGCAAAAACATAATGTGCCTAATTAATACTAATCGAGAATTAAAGTGATGCTGAAATATGAGCCCAAATCGGCAGGAACGCAATCATTTTATTAATCCTCTCGCTGAGCACAATCTTCCAGGACGGTAAATATTTCTGCAATTAAAATTCTCATCAAAAAGTAAGTCTGAAAAGATGGGTGTAATATTTACCGATATATATATATATATATATATATCTTCCTCCATGATCGGTGCGGTCTAATTGCTGTGCACCGCTTCTTCAGATACGAGATGTTTACCCGGCTCTGGACGCACATACATGCATCGCCCTCACAACTCTTGTTTTGAGCTTCTTAAGAGCATCATATCATGTTCACAGGAGGAGGGGGTGGGGGGAGAAAAAAACAACTTGCAAACAGGAAGTGAATGCAAGTCACAAACATTTCCTGCATACTTGATATTCTGCATAATGTATTCAAACGCTTGAAAATCAATATATATATATTTTTTTCTTCTCACACCAGTGAGGAAAAAACAAACATCAGGGAAATCTGTAGCATTCGTGTTTAGGATTGCAGCCTTCAAAATCGGCCGCTAATCACGAGGCTCAGACTGTGAAGGTTGCTCTGCCGCGTTAGTATGTGGTCGGGGAACCGATGAGTCATTCCCGGCGAGATCCTGGCAACGGGTGCAGCGTGTGAGGACAAGCGGCGGATAAATAGAAAACAAGCCCGTGTTGGGTTTGTGTGCGAGGGAGGCGGGGCCGCCGCAGACTAATGACCATCATGACTAAAGAGAGGACGCGTCGCTTTTTATTCAGAGGTTATTTCTGCAGAAAGAGAACGAGACCAAATATGAACTTTGCTCTGTGGGGAGATGGAAATTAAACAGCACTCCGGCTCATGAGATTGGCTCAAACAATAATAACAGTGACGCACGGACTCGTCTGCATAGGCCTCGCTACGCCTCTCAAACTTTTCATTCCTGTAAATATGAAGTTTAGAGTGGAGCAGATTTAGGTCAGACGTATTCATAATAATCGGGAAACTGCAGGAACATTAAAACGAGGGGTAGAGCGAGCAGGAGGAAGCAAATGATGCGCAAAATTCCGCTGCGTTTTGGTTTTAGAACGTCAACAATGGCGTCGGGCCCTTTTCGCCAAAAGCACTAAAATCGTTCCAAGTTGAAATCTTCGTTTGGCGTCTTCTACGTGTTTGACGCCTCTTTTTCATCCTGATATATTCGCATTGCGTCCGTCGCTTGAAACGTCGCCAACACACCCACTCGCTCTGACATCACTCACCGTATATTCCCACATGGACTCTCTCTGATGTTTTACAGATGTTTTTACTCTGGCAGGGAAAGTTTCATTCACCATATTTTCTTTTTCTCATTAATTTCAGCCTTTTTAGAGTCCAAACGATGTCCCGAGAAGTTGTTGTATTCTGTCCTGTTCGAGTCGTTGCTGTTGTTGTAATTCCTGTCTGTTAACACTGGTATGCTGCCTGAATGTGGAGCTCCAAAAATGGGCTTAATACTAATGGCCGGCATTAGCGATAAATCTAATACACTCTCCATTGGTCCCATTAGCCATGTCAGTTCAGCTCTGCCACTTTCATGTAGCATAAAAAAAACCTCACATTAATGATCATGTGATCATTTGGGTGTTAATGGCTGTCATTGCTCAGCTGCATCTGCCTAACTGATATGAATGTTCTCTCTCTCTCTCTTTCTCTGTCTGTATCTATTTTCTGTCTCTCCGCTCTCCTCCTCCTGTTTCTTTCTGTCTCACCCTGTCTCTTTCTGGCTGCTCCAGGGGCTATGGCTAACCATCTTATACCAAATGCACTCCTACGTCCTCATGGCACTAACAATCCCTATAATACATTGCTTGGGGAATCGGCAGTCTATAACAACCCTCTGGGCATGTACAACACACAAGGTGTGCTAGCTTCTTCTTCATTCTTTAACATTGTGTGCAGGGCAGTGTTTTTTTTTTTCTTTCTCCCATGTCCTGGAAAAAACCGACGAGGTCTCTTCTCTGTCCTACGAGAAGAAAAAAAGCAACTTTTTGATTGGACATTTTTAAAAGTTACGGACTTTAGCTGAAGGTCCATTGTTCACCCTCGAGAGATTTTACAGGGCTTTAATAAGAAGACCAAAAAAACACTGCCCCAAATGTTGTGTGTTAACAAACTGCAGCTTTAGCAGAAAAAAAATCCCACAGGTTTGAGCCGTGGGGTTTTTCATTTGTAGGTGTGTCCTGGCTTCTGGTCAGGGGGCGTGCAATTCGCTTACACTCTTTCACGGCTGATTGGCCGACACAGAGATTATAAAAAAGAGGAAATCAACAATGAGTGCCGATGGGAGCAGGACACATCCCCAGCCGTTTATCTTAAATGTGCTCTAATGTCGTCAGTGGAGCTCGTCAGTCATGTCCTCTGTCCCTTTGTTTTAAGTGTCAGCATTTCTTTCTTTTTAATGGGCAGTTGGACTGTTGTTCTGGGGTAGATGTCATTGAAACCTGATTTAAAACACGAGAGCTTCCATTAATCCGATTCTCTGTGTTTAAATATTTTCCAAAACGAATTCTACCCCTAAAGCTTTTAATTGTAATGATTTAGAAATTCATATATTCAGAATGTGGGTCATAAGTCAAAATTTGTGTTCTATACTTTATTTTGCAGACTTTCTTCTTCTGGGGGAAGTTTTAAATGTTCTTAAGCACACCAAAAAATTGATCTGACTATTAGAAAGCACCTCTGATGAGCCACTTATCGATTAGTATTCTAGGATCAGTGCTTTTCAGCATTCAGTATGAGATCTCAGTGATTTGAAGATAAAAAAAATCCCGAGAGCTTTGATCAGAGGATAATTTATGTGCACTGTACGAGTACTGCAACGGAGCTCTTTACATAAGGCCGTAATTCAGCAGCATTGCCATAGATGCAATATACATATCCGGGAGGAGGGAAATGCTAATGCATCATGTTGTGGTTCTTCCTGCGGGTGGCAGGAACTTTGCATGGTGACTTAAAACAATTGCATTCTGGGAGCATTTTTTTCTTGATGCGTCATCAGCATATGTGTATGTGCACATTTCTCTTTCTACCTGTCACTTGTTATGCTTATTGTGTTTTCTTTTTCTTCTTTCCTTTCCCTCATGCTGTCCCTAAAAGAGCCCTACAGAGAGACAAGTATGGGAGTCAAACTAAACATTGCTTATCAAATGTAATTGACTTTGGCTTTTACTTTCTTTACACTCAATGATGACAGGGGGGGGGGGGGGGGGGGGGGAATTGAAAAACATAAACTGTACCTCCTTTGGGGATTAGCATCACGCTTATGACGAGGCCCTCACCTTCTCAAACAGCCCCTAAGAATCGGTGGGAATCGCATTGTGAATTCCACCGATGAGCGGAGATACTTCTCCTTACAGGCACGCCTCCTTCGGCCCGCTTGATATCACGCACTGAATAAGTTAATCCAATTACAGCCAACATTCAGACTCTCCTCAACATTTCAGAAGGCGCGTCGATAGAAATTGATCCGTATTCTTTTTTCGGCGAATACCGAGCGGCCTCAGCCGTTGTTCGCGCACTTAATCACTATTTATCTTTTTCTCACTTTGTGAACTTCTTGAAGGTCTCGGGGAATGCATCTCGTCAAATTTTCAAGAATTCACACTTGCGGGGCCCGACGTTTTTTTTTAACAAGCCGGACGTCCTTGTCTGAGGTGCTTTTAATTATCGTCCAAAAATTTGGCTTTGATGTTGCTAGCGTGGAAATCGATAAAGTATTAAATCTACAGCAACAGGGGAGAGCAGAGCGTCTCCTTCCTCGCAGCGTGGTTTTGAACTAGTTTATGTTTAGAATGATGTATATTGTTACATTGCAATGCTCCTATGGGACAAGATGGCTGGGGTCCGAGTTTAAAGCTGGTGCACTGGTTTGTGTTTACTTTATGAAGTGTGAAATGCATGGCTTTTTCTGTTGTTGCTTGCTTTGTGTCGTTCCGTGCCGTGCTTTGGCTTGTGGTGTTGTGTGTGTGCGTGTGCGTGTGCGTGTGTGTGTGTGTGTGTGGCGCACATTTATCTGTGTTTTCATCACTGCCAAAGAATAATCAGTTAAATTTAATGAAAAGTGAAATTGGGTTTTAGAGAATGTTATTTCATTTTTTTTCCTCCGTAACAAGGTAAGTGTCTATGAGGCTCACATACAGTATAAAGGCTTTTAATGTAAATGCAGTGCTTTATGTCTCGTCTAATCCAAATACTATAGGGTCTTTATTTCCACTGAGTGCACTTTATAGAAATGTGGATGACACAAAGTGCTGAGAGTGCTCGAGGGGTCAGGATGTGTTTCAGAATAAAAGCGCCACAGTGTTTGATGGATGTAATGTGTGTTTGTAAAGATGGCTGACATTTAGCTGTGGCGATTACATCCCATCAGATTTCACCCTTCTCATTCGCCCCCTCTACCCCCCAACCCGACCCATGTCTGTCATTCCAGAGGGAATCCTGAACAATGCCCGGGATACAAGTGTCATGGATACTCTACCACTGAATGGTAACCATGGCAACAGCTACAGCATCGCCAGCGCCGAGTACATGAGTGACTGCGTCCAGATCATTGACCGGGGCTACAACCACAAGGAGACCACCCTGGAGAAGAAGATCCTGAAAGAGCTCACCTCCAATTATATCCCCTCCTACCTCAACAATTCCCACGAGCGCTCAACCGAGCAGAACCGGAACCTCATGAATAAGCTGGTCAACAATGTCAGCAATGGCGGCAAGGATAGCGGCTACGGGATGGGCTTGGGAGTGGGCATGGGCATGAATGTGGCGCTGAGCCTGGATGACCACTCAACTTTTGGCCCGCACCATGACGAAGGCCTTGGCCTGGAGTTAATCCGTGAGGAGTCTAACGCCCCGCTGCTGCCCCAAAGACCGCCCCCTTCCCTGCAGGCAGTGGACAACCTTCACAGTCATCTCCACCCGTCAGCGCCGCCGCCCCTGCCCCTGCCCCACCACCCCTTCACGTCCGCCACCGCCTCCTCCTCGTCCCGAAGGAGGATCCCCCAGGAGAACAGCGAAAGTTTCTTTCCCTTACTCACTAACGAGCACACCGAGGACGAGGGCTCGTCGCCCACCCACAACCACCAGAGAGACTCCCTGTACACCAGCATGCCCATGCTGCCCGGCCTGCCCGATGTGTCCGCAGGATCTGCCGACAGCTCCAAAGACGGCGGGGATGCCAAGAGCCCGGAGGCCAGCTCGGACGACGTTTACTACAAGAGCATGCCCAACCTGGCTCGCGTAACCACCTGCATCAGCTCCACTCCTACTACCATCTAGGGCGGGGCAGCAGCGATGGCTTCATCGTGCCGCCAAACAAAGAGGATCTATCTCCAGAAGAAGCCCACCAGGAGCCCTCGCACCTGGTCACCAGCCTATAGGCCCAAAAACCACCCACCCAATAGTGTCCCTCCTATTACCGTAGTCCTCCTCCTCCGTGTCCTCTTGTTCTATCAGTCGTTGGCAGTGGTAGCCTTTCTTTTTATTCAGTGTTCTGAAGACTGAAGCGGAGCGAAAAACAAACTGTGCTCTCGCTGTTGCTGACCACAACCAGGATAGCGATTGCACGTATGGGGGCGAGTACGTGACTATATTTGGTTAGAAAAAGCGGGAATCTGTTGATGTTGTGTTTCCCCCCTCAAACCCTGTGTGGTTTGGCGTGTTTTGTCTCGGTGTGAAAAGAGGCAATTGCTCGAGCAGGATTTTTAGGTCTCAGAGATAAAGTACGACAGTCGAAACGGAACTGCACAGCCCCCACCCCAACCCCCCCACCCCACCCCCCCAACTATACAACTTCACCATAATAAATGGGAAATTTAAAAAAGGACTATTTTATTATTCTTCTGTATCTATATTGACTTTTTGAAATATTTTCTTCCTCTTTGGTGAGTTGCAGCACATTTTGTTTGCTGAAGTGTCCCTTCAATGAGAAAAAAAAAGGAGAATCAAAAAACACACAAAAAAAAAACATTTTGGACAATTACCATGAAGGAATTATTGATCGTATGCTTTCAAGCATAGCTGTTCTTTTTTTTCTTTTCTTTCATTTTACTGTAATAACAGTTGTTAAAAGAGGGAGAAAAAAAACTAATACAAGACTTATGAGAAATTTCTATGTAATTGTACAGATAACTAGCATTGCACATAATAGTATGCATTTTTTGTTTTGTTTTTTTGTTCCGAGCAAAAAACCCTTTTGTCTCTGTAAATGTAGTGGTTAGGAGAAATTTTGTTCTGTTGTGCTGGCCTCGCTGGGTTTCTGGTAACAGTCTGTTTCTTTTTCGTTTTTTTTTCTTTCTCCTCTTTTATCACTTTCCACACATAATCATCGTAATAGAAACAAAAATAACACAAACACGTATCCCACGGAAAGGTTCATTGTGCATTCTGCATCTCTATTGGCATTCAGAAAACGCTTGTGCTTCTCCGAAAAAGAGAACAAATTGAACATTGACGAGCACTAGGCACTTGTACAAAAAAAAAAAAAGAGAAAGTTGGCTGTTTTACTTATTAAAGAAAGAGCTTTTGGAGTGAGGAAATACTGGAAGTGTTTTTCTTTTTCTTCCTCCAGGAGAAAACATATTTATTTATTTGTTCAAATGAACCGTAATAAATGGGGTAACTTTAGCGGCACAAATACCTTTTTATTTTTATTATGGCTTCTTATTTATTCCTTTTTGTATTGGTTTCCAAGCTGAATGGCATAGCTAATATTTGTTGTAACAGTGAAACTTGTTTACCAACAAATAAATCCCTGATTATGGTTCATAACTTAGCTGCGGGGGAAAAGTTTTGTCTGGGCCTTGGAATCACTTTTGTACGGATACCAGTGAAGGACCTCGACACACGATGGAGCGATCAGTTTCTTTTTTTCTCAGTTAATCTCCCTCATTAGCCCTCTGTCTATTTCAGTGCCAAATACATTTGGCCCAGCAGCAGTGGATGTGCTCTGTATGCTCTGGTCTGCTTTACGATAGAAGCAGTTGATTTCATAAGCTGTAATAAATATTTCAATATCATCGCTGGTGTAACCAATCGATTCTTTCCAGATACTGTGTGTATGACATGACTTTGATCAGCCATGCAGGGGAAGCATGAAAGACAGCGGGGACACTCATCTCGGCCCTCGGACAAGAAGAGAAGTAAGTATGCTCTGTAACCGCTGTTCTTATGGTCGTCGTCAGAATATAATCCTTATATTCTTCCACTGTAAATGAAATCTGATAATAAACAATGTGAATTGATTGACCTCTAATAATAGATCCAATGACTGGACTGTGGGAAAAGGTGTCATCAAGGAAATGATACCCCGACTCTGCTGTTTTCTCTCAGATTTATAAAGCATTTATATCTTATTGTTTTGGTTCAATGTAATGTGATGTCACTCTTTTGGTTCACTCATTATTCACCACGTTGCAGCAAGCACTTTTTGTTTAGATCAGTAAAACCTAACCAGCCCCAGACAACAAAGAAACCAAAGTGATGCAAAGTGAATAGAATTGACATCACCCCAAACCAATGCTAATCTTGCTCTGTGTCTGCTCGACCAACTGCTCAACCATCGGTGTAGTGGCTGAAAGCTGTGGGGAGCAGAGGGTGACCTATAGCTTGTTGCAAGTTTGAATTGAATGTGTGTTAATGTTTGGGTTGTTCTCTTAATCGTGTCATTTGTGCATTTGACATCACGTCGAGTAAATTGAATGAACAAATTAAAAGATGTTTTTTTTTCTAATCCCACTGTTCCAAATACACACAGATAAGGAACAAAAGTGAAAATGTATAATAAGAGAGTTGTTTTACATCTAAATGTTATATCAATAAAGCAGTAAACCTATTTGTCTAGATGCACAACTGTGTTGGTCTGCGAAGTCGAAATCGTAGTTTTTCACTTTTTACTCGTCTTTTACAACGTTTGTCTGTTTTGTTTTTTCTACACTGTGCATGTTAAGTATTGTTGAATGAAAAGGGCGACGTTAGCCCCTTTTCACCGAGCTGTGACTGTGACGAAAAGCTGAGTCACTCGGAAAACTCGCCAGGGACGTGGGGCTCAGCCTGGATCCTGCGTCAGAAGATGGAGGCAGCTCCGGTCCGTCCTCTCGCCCCGCGATGCGTAAGCCCGGATCTCCGCTTGCCAGATATGACTTGGGTGGACAGAAAGTGCTCCGGCTGTCACCGCCGCATCACTTTGACTGACATTTGCAAACCCGGGCGAGTTTGTGAAATGTGCTGAAGATGTGACTCTGACCCCCCCCCATATCCACTTTCTTGATGAGTTGTTATGCAAGCTCATAGGCCGCACCGGGCCCTGACGCTGCCCAGGAACATGCTTGCGTGGCACAAAAGCACCAGAGGGAATAAGCAGCACTACGGCTCACTGCCCATTCACAAAGACGAAAAATCCATAGAATGAAGTCAGCGTGTAACTTTTTTTTTTCAATCAAACATTATCCTTCATTCACGCTTTTTTTTTTTCACGCCCAAGTGAGAATAATTTCTGAGCAGCACAGGTGGACGTTGTATTGATTTTTTTTTTCAGGCTAAGCCATCACACTTTAGATAAATCCTTAATTACTAAAGCTTTTCTGCTTACCTCCCGAACCACAAACTTAGTGTTGACATGTGCTCAATGCTCTTAAAGTGGAGCACCGTGACGCTTCCAAATAAATAATCGATATACCGAGTTTGTGCCAGCTTTTTTTTTCCAGAAACCGGTCACACTCTGACAATGTAGGCGACTGTAAAACATTAAAATGCTATAATAGGAAGACACAACCATCTTCCTGTTAATGTCAGACCTGTGGGTTAATTTCAGTTACTTTAGAGGATTAAAAACAGTATGAACTACACATTATAAGCCCCGGTTGAAGTTCCCTCTGGCGAGCATTAGAGGATCCGTGTGATTGGAGATATCCTTGTTACTGACAGTTGAGGGCATTCTCCACTTTCCCTGCAGCCCTCCTCCAGCACGCAGCTCCTAATATATGACTGATTTATTTTACCTTATCCTCAACATGAACTGCTATTGAACTCATCCGCTTTACTTTTCCTTTTAAGTCGACATAATCCGATATAATAGCATTTTAAAAGTATTGTAACACACGTTTGTCTGTGTTATTCCTCTGCTGTCTGTTCTATGGGAAAACTGTTGTCCGCCATTCACGTGTGACCGTGAGCAGTTGTAAATACTTGTGTACATGTATTGCGAGGACAAGGGTCTGCATGTTTGACTTTCTGTGTGTGATATTAAAAAACACGCAGCGAGACAAACACCTTCATGCCATGTGAACAACAATGCACAGGGTACGGCTCACATGTCGTATATCAAACGGCACATTTCATTTCTGGCCCTCTTGTGAAAAAAATCAATGGCCAAATGCCTGGCAGAATTTCAATTGAAAGGTGAATCAATGTCATTTCCAGCTCCCTGTGCGTTTGGACAGCTTGACAGCCTGAACACATGAAGAGAAATACCTCTCGGATTTTTAGTCAAGATAACATTGATTTAAGGTGGCGGGGGAGGGGGGGTGTTATAGGTGCTGATAAGTATAGGTAGGTGTACGGCTGTTCACTTGTAAGAGCTGCAATTCACTCGGGAGTTTGACTTCCAATTCCCTGCAATGCATTTTTTTCTGTGTCAGTGGCCTGTGGGATTTCTGTATAAAACTTAATGGAAAGACAATTTGTAAGATTAGATTTTCAGAGTTTGACTGAGAGGCACATCTCAGGATCCACTGGGAAAGTAACTCCCTGACTCTTGGATGGAACGTCTCGGATCCACTGCCAAGAAAAACCTAACTAAACTTGTAGTTCACTCTGAAAGGTCCAGTGTGAAGGATTCAAGGAGATTTACTGGCAGACACTGAATATGATGTTAATAATTGTGTTTCTGATATATTCTCTTGCTTAATCCCCCTGATATTGACAATCGTGTGTTTGTGTTATTATATTAATGTTAAGTTATTTAATTTATTAGACATGTTCTTAGCAGGATGTAAGCGTCCAGGGATGAATGATAATGTATTTTATTTGTAATCATGTATTTTATTGGTAAGTGTGGAGTTATGTTGGCCTTGGTAGCATCATTTTAAACCGGAGCAAAGGTCCAAACAGTCACAATATATGAAAACACAGATGGATTTTAAAATAATTATTGACATTTTCTGACAAACATTAAATTACAAGGGTAGATTAGGCTCTTAGTTAGTTTAACATATATTATTTACATTTCACAAACAGTCTGAATCATCTGTACAGTTGTTTGTTTAAAGACAGCGATGCATTGTGGGTTGTTTGTGTCTGATTGGTGTCACCTGTTGTGTTCTTCTCCTGGAGCCAGTCACCTCAAGGTAAGATGAGTTCTATTAAAGATATGAAACTCACACGAGTTCTTCCGGTTTAGTGTTGCGTTAATAACGAAATTTAAAGTTCCTCATGAGGAGGGAAGTTGGAACAAAGCGGACATGACGTCCGTTCGTGTGTAACAACACCGTCACACCAGCCGCAGCTTGAAAATGAATGCGCGTCTATTATGGTGTTACGGTAAATGTGAATGGGGTGAAAATAAGGTGGAAAACGCGTTAAAAGTAAAATTTCACTCGTGGACGTTTAATAAGATAAAAACAAGGGTGAACCCACTGTGGCTTAATATGCAAATACTGAGGGTCACCATGAACCAGACTGAGGGGAAGCATCTTCGTCACCTCTTAGGGATTTAAAAATTATTTTGGTGAAGCGAGTTTTGAGAGCTATCCTGAAGATTTGGATAATTTCCTCTTAAAAACATCATTAACCGTGGTCTTACATAAACAGAGAGACACCACCTGAGACCAATTTGCAGGTGCACTGTCAAAACAACTGTAAACTAGTTTGGCCCCACAGGAGGTTATTGGTTAAAATAGACTTTCTATTCTGAAAAACTGGCTACAAGTTGAATCTAGGAGCAACGTGATGCTTATGAAATGACTGAAGCTGCAACCAGCGAATAGTTTCAGTGATGCTTGTTTTTAAATGACAAGCGTTGTCTGTAATATGTCATAAGAAAGTGAAACCGACATAATCGAATATCTTGAAAGGTCCCTCAGACCAGGATCCGGACCAATGGACCAAAATCTTGTCCCTGAAAAGAGGTGGTCTTTGTCCGGATCAAACAGAACCGTGGTTCTGTTCAGATAGTTTTAAAGCATCAAACAAAAGAATAAGTGCAGGATTGCTTGCAGTCTTTACCTCTAACGATATGTTTGAATAATGAGGACATTTGTTTAGCACATTTAAAATAGTGTCGTGGACTTCACCTGAAATGTGTGATGCTCGGAGTAATACCCACATGTTACAACCAGTTAATACATTTTCAGATACTTCCTGTCAATAAACCAATCAATGTCAAGTATAGGTAGACACAGCCCATGTAGGTGATGACAGGTTGTACGTAGATAAATCTTCAGTGCGTTCCCTGAATTGGAACGTGAAACCCAAACTATCCAGATTAAATGTAAACACCCTCAGTCACATCAAGTGTTTATGTTCTTTTATCCTGTCACATTAATGTCACCCTTAAAGATATTGGAACGTGCCCCTCCTGCACAGTTCTGCATCTTAACCTCTGACAGTCCCCATTTGCCCTTGTCTCACGTTTTTTGGCCACACAGAAATAAAACCCCTTGCAACGTGCCACCGTGGCCTTGTTTTATGACAGAAGGGATCAGCAGTGAAACCCTGTGACCCTTCATCGCCTCACAATATCACAACACTTGCTCATCAGGGAGCAGCAAACAGGCCCTTATGCCCGTGGCAAACAGGTTACGTGACATTCGCAGGGAATCCTCTGTGAGTTAATTTGGAAGATAATTTTCAGTGTACGTGGGCCACAGGAGAAGGAGCGTGGTAGCCAGGATAAATGGTAATGGCTGTCCGGGGAATTGTAGTGTGTGAGTGCAGGTCGTAGAGTGGAGTGTGCTGCAGGTAACCAGAAGGACGACGGCAGCACGAGCCAGCTCACCTGTTACGTATGTGCGGACCTGGGCTCTGTGGTGTGAAAGCTCTTAGGTCACTTGGGCTGTAGTCGTGTTTACAGTCTGGACATGGGCTGAGATGTAACAGCGTGTTGACCTTGAAAAGCTGGCGAGGAGCATGGATGTTAAGTAATTGATTTACGAAACCTGCAGCACAGCAGGAACCAAACATACTGCATTTTGTTTTTACAACTGAGATAAATATGATTTACCCATTTCTCCATCCTGATGCACTTCACATGTCTGCAATAGAAAAATTACAGAGAAATTAAACTACGAACTTCCTTCACATTCGAATTTAACATTTTGTTATTTAAATAATTTAAAATACATTGTTGTTAACTTTGTTACTTAAACATGATATTGGAAAGATCATTGATATTATCGAAAAACTAATCAAACCACAACTTAAAAAAAAAAGTTTTGTCTCCTTATTCAAATTTAAAAAATGAACCCTATAGTCAGAACTGCCATTGATGATTAACATTGCTGATCATTTTCTTGATTGATGAATTTTTCCGAGTTTGTAAAATGACAGAACATTGTGCAAATTGCTTATTAAAATTTCACACCGTGATGGAGTTTCTATTTTTGTCTGACAGTCAATTAAAGATATTCTGTTTTCTTAGAAAATTAATTCACAGCCATCATTTGAGAAGCAGAAACATCAATGTTTTGGCATTTTGCTTGTAAAATGTCTGAAATAAGTTCATAATTTCCTGTCGGTTAACTAAGGGAAGCTGAAACGATAGTTTATCGGTTTATAGAAATTGATGTGACAAGTAATTTGACGATCTATATTTGTTTTATTTGTCCTCAGGAGAAAAAGAAAATCCTAAATCCAGTGTAAGGATTTAGTGCTTTTTGTATTATTATTCTTTTTTGGTATCTTTATACATTTGTTCCATAGAAAAATCATTATTTTGCTCCACTTAAAAAAGGAATACAAAAAGCATGTATCCCTACAGTTTAAACCACATTCTAAAAGTGTATCGGCAGTAGGTGAGATGTTGTTGTGGCACACACGGGTCGTTTCTGGTGGGTCAGTGATACAAATTTGGTTTTTGCAAGGTTGTGACAACCATAATGACACAGTAATTACGCCGTGACACACCTCTAGATGAACGATAAAGACGCGGCGATAAAGGGTAAAATAGTTCTGCCTCCGAGCCAGATGGCGTGCGGTGATGACGTCTGGCCTGCAGTCAAGGTGGACGGCACACGAGCCAGTATTCTGACAGGCCAATGGATTCCATCCTCGCCGTAGCGACCCGTCTATCCCACCTCTCTACGGCCAATCAACACAGATAATCTTTTGAATTAAGAGGAAAAATCCGGGGTGAACACTTTGATGAGATAAGTACCCTTTGTCAGTGCAGGCAATGGTATTTTAATTAAATATATGAACACATGGTCCTGCCCCAGATGCTCAAGTCTAAACAAAGATAGCATCATCTAATCAAAGCCGGGCCCGGAGTGTTTCAAGGGCAGAATTATTTTCTATTAGGGCCCCTCTCCTCAGGGATTGAGCCAATTTTCTTTATTATGATAGAATCAGCATATTGTAGATTGAATCTGGCGATAGTGTCACGGCGGGATAGGTGCGCTGGTCCCAGACCACCCGCTTGTCAAAAACCCTTCAGACGTACACAGTTGTGTCTTTGGAAATGTTTTTACTATTATAGAAAGTGAAAGAGATTGTTGATTTTTTTTTTATATTAGTTCACAAGATCACTGTGTTTGGTTCACACCATCTCGCTGAGCCGTTAATCTCTTGACCTTGCTTGATTATAATCGGTTTCCTTCAAGATACGCCATTGAGAAGCAAGATAAGGATACCCGCTGTTAAGGCCTCTGTCTCAACATGCTATTCTAATGTACGGAAACTATATTAAATAAATAATATGCGTATATATATATAAACCCTGCTTAAGGTAGTAAAAATAAATCCCTCCTGGATTCTCTGTGGATGCCGTTGATTGGACACTACAGCCGTTCCAGCACTTTGATGAGATCTCCTAACGGGAAGCTCTCGCTAATGTCTCCGCATCTGCCAATACCAGCAACCGGGTTTCACAACGGATGCCAGCACGCGCTGCTGCACAGTGGGATTTAAATGATGAAGTTGTATATCGCCATGTTTTCTAATTGGGTCACGGAGCAGCCTGGTCGAATGTGGAGAGAGAGACGCTGTCATTGGGATTATTAGATTTATTCCTGGTTTTTAATATGAACGGTATCACACTGTCACATTTCAAGATAATTGTAGAAATGGAGACAGTAGTGAAAACCCAGTTTCGTGCACAGGAGTGTGTATTTTAGCTCTAAATTACAACAGTGACTACAGTTGCACGGTGCATATTAGAAGAGGGGTTCAGAGAGTCTGAGGATTTGCGCGATGATTAAGTTTGATTTCAGGTTTTGAAAACAAAGCATTCAGATCTGTAATTGCCTGGCACCCCTTGTACATTCCTAATTGGCTTAATTTCAGTCTGTGGAGCAAGATGGTGAGTCAAGCGTTTGCAAATTCCAGTCAGGTCCGTTCAGTGTGAACGTGTTTGAAGTTGCGAACATGAAGATTTGTATTAAGTGGAGAAATTCGAGGAATAAAAGTAATTTTCTGTTTGCAAGTCGTCATGTGGGTCCCAAGTGGGCGTTTAATCTAAATCTGCCGTTGCCCTGTAGCATTGTTTGGATTTGTAGTGTTTATGCGATCAAACGTACTGTAGGTTTATTTATGTCGCTCTCTGAAATCAGATCAGAACATGAGCCGACGCCTATCGCTTATCTAAATTGTACCTCAGACCCCAAAGAGACAGATCAGATCTGGAGCTCAGATCAGGGACCATGTTTCACTCTGTTTGAAATCGAGTGTTCCTCGAAAGGAGTCGGGAGAATCGCTCACTATTAACATCGTGTTTACAATGAGAAGCTGCGTCATTATCTTCAAGCTTTACATTGTTACACTGTCCTTGTTTCCGCGACAGCTCTAGACTGGAAATTCTTGTTTTTATCTTATCTGTGAAGGTGCCACTTAAGATAAATAGAAATTGATGATTGTTTCTGATTTTGACTTATTAAAGCCACCACGAAGGTCATTTCATCTTTCTTTTATCTTTAATCTTTGTCTTTCAGTAGGATCGCTGAATCACCAGGTTTAGCACCCGTCAATTTTTTTGGAGCGGATCCAGATATAAACGCGCCAATCCAGGAATTATTTTCCTGAAATATTATGGAGGTATGCGCTTCTCTGAGGGTTGTTCTTTTCATAATGTTTTATGCCAAATCCTTGACTGAAAACGTTTTTGAAAGAAAATATGCTGGTATCAAATTATACTCTGTAGTCAGACAAAAAGAAGCATATCTTTGTGAATCATCTTTCCATTAAAAACCCTGATTCCGTTGTTGGGACGAGGCGGCACACTCTGTTATATACTCTGATATCCACCTCGCTGCGTCTGGAGACGCACAGAGAAGCTTTCACTATACAACCTCCATTGGTTCAGTGTCCAAAGGAGTGCGTGTACATTTAGAGCAGGCCAAAATCAATATTGTTATAGTGCTGCATTGTCATGCCATGTACTGGAAGGGTTTATATGCCTCAGTGCAGGGGACAGCCATGCACCTGAGGTATAATGTTTTTTTGTTGTCCGAACGTCCTTGAGTCCCATTCAATATATATTAAAATATACTGTGACCCTGGAGAGTCGTGATGGGAATTTCTGGGATAAATGATGAACTAATTAGACGTTTTTTGGACGATCCTGAATAATATGTATTCTAATTATGGCAAGCCCTCATTCACATATTAAACGAGATAAAACCATAGACTGTATTTAAAGATGGACGACATGACAGCTGACCAAATGTGAAGCTAAAGCATCTCAGTCGTAAGCCATGAACTCCGCCCTCTCTATTTTAGGTAGTTCTTGACACTGATGTTTGTCCAAGTGTACATTCCTCCGGTACTTTGGGTAATTGGGATATTTTAGCTTCATCTATTATATTTAAATTAAGGATGAAACAATGCAGTGATGTCGTTTCATATCCAAAGGTCAAAGGTCAACATCACCGTGACAACATAAGGCTGCGTAACAACACTTTTCTGGACAATATTCAACAACATGAATCTGGAACAGAAGGCTTTGAATCTATTTCTGTCATTTGAATTGTTGGTAGAGCCGCAGTTCTGTTCTTTTCTTTCTAATTCTAGTTTTACACTGGCTGTGCAGTAGAATATTGTTTTTAACAGCTGTGGCATTTATTGAAGAATCGATTAAGCATCTGGAGTTTACAGAAATAAAATGTTCATGCATGTAGTACCGCCCACGGGATGTTGAATGTTTTGATCGGTTTATTAAACAAAGTAATTTATTCTTACCGTCTGTTACATTTTTGCTAGGCCTTCACCACCCTGTAGCCATGATTGCCACATCCATGTATGTATTAATGATATATTCTTTACATTATTTTTCATCATTTCAAATGGCACACTATAGTTGTTTAAATTACTGCATGTATTTCTCTACCTTTCACTGCAGTCATTGATTTCCACTGGGTTTCAGGTTGAGGTAATTCATCACAGTGCTTGGTGATAGTCTGTTTTTATTGTTTTAAAACGCTGTTAGTGGTTTGGCAGAACATTTTCCTCGAATTAATCTGGACTGAACCACAATACCATTTAACAGTGATGTAACTTTGATGAAAAGGAAAGCTGACATGACTTTTACTGTGATAAATTACCTCAAGCGCATTGTCTGCACATTGATTGTTATGTAATGTATGGAAATCAAGTAGTGCCAGTAATACAGTTTAAATCCTGGGTAACAATTACCTCATTTATTCTAGTGTTTACTCTGTAAATCTGGATTAAATGTGGGGATCACAAGATGAATTACAGGCAAATTAACCTGGTGACTTCGAGTAATTCTCCAACAATAGGTCTCATACAACAAGAAGAAAAAGAACAAATGTGTGTGCAGTTGCTACTCATCACAGGTCTAAAGGATTTATATCAAGCTGGGAGTCATATCCATCCATCGTCTGTGGGAATAAATGCATTTATAGACGCTCGCTGGCAAAAACAAGAGGGAGTAAGTCCGATGAAGACATTTTTTTTTTACAAGACAAAGGGCAGCAAACAATCAGTTTATCTAAAATCTGTGGGACTTTGCTTTTGTATCAAAATGTCATGGGACTGGGAGTCAATAACTCACAGTGAATGACCGAGGGAGCAGTTGTGCTTTCCTTTAATGAAGCAAGAAAAGAGTTTATCTGGCTAGATTGACCTTAGGCAATTACTTTAAGCGCATTCCTCAATCAATAAAACACTAGTTCGGTTTCTGTGCGTGCTCGTGGGGAGCGCAGCTATACGTTTTCCAGCTTCTTTGGTCGGGAGTATCATTCTGTTGCGTTGGATATGTTGCTTTTGTGCCGTATTTCTACACCTCAGTGTTTTTGGAAGTATTCCATTTGAAAAGCATCGCAAAAAAAGGGCCACTCGTAGTTGTGAGTGCACCTGTGCAATCACTTTAATAGATAAGAAACGGTCCCTCGGGGGCCCCCAGTGTTTTAAGATGAGGTTCCTGGCCTTTAGTTACTTTATGTTTTGTTTAACCACACTGTCAGCTCTGAGCAGCAGCTGTCAAAACCAAATGCCCACTGGCCCTGCTAAGAGAGCACAGATAAAAGTGACCCTCTGCAAATAAGCTTTTTTTCCCCCCTACCTGGGGTTTGCAGGAGGGTACAATAAGAAATCACACTGCAGATGAATATCTGCACAATGGCCCTTTGTTCTGTATGCTGGGATGACCTTGTAGGATCTAAACTCCAGATACAGCGGAGAGAGGATGCCTCAAATTAAAGCTTTGCACAGGAAATTGAACTGTCAGACAGATGGAGAAGGAGAACGAGCCACTTTGTAATACAGTTGATTTTATGCTTAGGGCCTGGCTGTGCAAATGTCACAGTTAATGTTAGTTGTTCTGGATGAAATATGCGTTATTGTTCCTACTACACTTTTATCAAGGTGATTCATTGTTGGGAGTTGTTCTATATATAAAATACTGTGTGTGTGTTGTGTGTGCGCGTCCGTGTGTATAATATATAGTGCACATTATATGAGAAAGCAGAGGAGACATGGTGGCTTGACAGATGTGTTCTCTGCTCTGTAAGATGTGATATTAATATAATTCCCAGTGTAAATATTTATTCAGTGGTATTCTTTACATATGTGTTTTGGGTCCGACTGTTATAATGGATGATCCTATTATTTCTATACAGCTTCAGATTCCTGACTGTTATTCGTGGGATTTGTTAGCTTTTGAGGCTAAAAAGGCAAAAGAGGAACATTTACGATTAATTGTGTAAGGTCCGTCCTCCACGTTCAAATCAACCAATTATTTAAAAAGTATCAATCCATATTTACAACTTTCAAACTCTACATTTGTTTTTCTAGAAGACTAAAAGCTTCTCTACATGGGAGGCATTCCAGTCGTCATTCTCTCACACATCTGGTGGAATAAGTGTAGGGTTATTTTGACCGGTACCGGCTTGCGGCTTGTCTTTCATTTGCAGCCATACACCTGAGGCACATTTTTTTTTAACGTTTCAAATCGGTTGGTGAGTTAAAACAGTCACTTTTATTCGAATGATTCTGGGACAGGGTTATTCACAAACATCCCGAGGCTAAAGTCGCTCCCAACTGAGTTAGCAGGGCTGTGTCATTTCTTACTTTGCAACTCCTGAACTAGTGTTTATTAATTCACAAGTTAACTTTAATTGTAGAAACTCACTTATAGAAATATATTTGTTGCTCATCGCATTATATTGCTGCATGTTTTGAACAGGGACATGCAAGTGAGCGTCTTTGCACTGTTGCACATTGAAATCAAAACCTCAAGCTACTTCTCTAGTTTTGAAATGGTTTATTTACACAAGCCCCCCCCCCCCCCGAGAGACTTTCACAGTCTATCTCTGGGCTTTATCTTGTTTTTCATCTCTTCAGTTGATGCATTGTTAATATTTTGAACAGACTTTTGGGATTTCCGTCTGCCCTTTGCTGTCAACAGTTTCCATTGTGTAGGTATTAGAGAATCCTATGTTGTTATGGTTCCAGAAATATATCAAAAATACCAAATAAGCCGGTTTAGTTGTTGCTGTGATCGTTCCACGTGACATGGTTGTGCTCCGTGACACCGTGTCCCTCCCATGTCAACATCCATGACCTTACAATGTCTCCTGACTTATGTCGCTCAGTGAACCCCCCCCCCCCCCCCCCCCCCCCTCGCCCCTTTCTTCTATCTAACTTAAAGTAATGACTCCAAAGCTTAGAACGACCTATTTCCACTCAGAACCACGGCTCTTCATTTATATTGGGTAGCTCGGACAGTCGTGGTATTCTCCTCCCAGGAGAGTCTAACCAAGACAAGTCTCCCGAGCCTTTGACGATAGCAGACCATACCTCACGTGAACCACGTGGCATCGTCTTTGTGGAGCGATGAGTCAACAATGATTCACTGCAAGGAAAAATCTAGAAATTTAAGTTGAAGCAATAAAACGGTTTCTTATCAAATTCGAGTTGTCATTGACGGATTTCTGGACTCTCTTGTTTTTCCACGTTAAGCCGTGAAGCGTGCATATTCGTCTTTACTGACAACGTCCATAAACCTTTACAGTGACAAATTGTTATAGGCAAGCCAGGGTTTTTATATGGAATAACTAAATAAAAAAATAAATAAAAAAACGTGTAATTCTTTATCTTCCTGTCAAGCAGGTCATGTCCTCCGTCCTCTGGGGAACAAACTGCATCTAAAACCTTCATAAACGTCCCGCGGTACATTTCATGCAGTAGTAACTCTGGCAGTGTCCTTTATGTGAGTGATGACTGAAATTAGTATCTAACTAAATCTGCAATAAGCTCCTGTATTAGGATAAAGCTCCCATAGGACAAATGATGTGCCTGCATTAAATTAAGTGAGCCTTCGGATGCCATCATATCACCCGGAGCATCTGTGTCTGTGCTTCCATGATTATGCACGTCCCACTAAGAGAACTGTAAAGGCGCTCTGTCATTGCTTATTAAGTTTTCCTGCACAAATAGTGTCAATTAAGTGCAGCTCCCAACAGGCTACCTTAGACGCTAAGTGGATTGATTAGGTTTTACATTTGAATGGATTTCCTTGACTGTTTATGTGATGTGCTGGCAATGAAATTACAGATTAACTCAGTCTTTCAGCGTCTTTGCTGGCAGACGGAGTCTTTCTATAGAGGTTGCATGTTTATTTTCCTCTTCTAATACTTTCTTCTTATACTTTCTTTAACTTTGATATTTGGAGTGGATCAGACAATGCAGTTCCTTTTCTATACGGCCACAAACACTTGAGCCGAATGTCTATACCAGTGCAATATTACAAGAGGCTTCCAACAACAATGGGTCTGTGCTTTTTCGCTCGAGCGAGTCAAGGCTGCAGTGATGCTGAAAATGTCAGTTGGCTGAATGGTGATGTTTTCACTTGTGGCACTGATCGTTATGTTGTTGTCAGGCAGGTTTACAGCTTCATATCCTCTATGCTGAATTAATAGACAAATGCTTTCCCTGCTCTTATCCATCGATGTTATTTTAGTCTTTTGAGTCAGGTGGTATTGACATTTTTTACCATTTTTTCCTGCTGCGGGTGTTGGTTACATGATATCACGCAATAAATTATTCATCGCGGTGGGTTTTCTGGGTAATTTGTCTGCGAGCTCAGACGTTAAAAGCCAAGCATCCAGCTATAATAAGTACAACTTCATTGAATTCTAATTTGTCAGTCCTCCTGCAAATGCGACCATTAGAGGAAACGTATAGCTATTTAATTGTCTGGCTGTGGCTATACTTCAGTGCTTTCGCTGACAGTCGTGTCGAAAGCCTTGTTGAATTACCTCCTCCACTTTATTTTGATTTGAAATCCACATTAAATTAGTCACCTTTTGTACTTTTCTTTCTCGGTTCAGATCGCTCCTCCTCCTCCTCCTCTTGTTTTGCTCTCTCGGGTTTATACAGCGGCATGAATCACGCGTGAGGATTATTACTCTCCCTTCGGGAACACCTCGCTGTCCATTTACTGAGGCACGTATAAATGCACTGGTAGTCAGTGGGCTGATCATCAAGAGAATAGTTCACCTTGTTTTGTAGTCAGCACGCCGTGTAGTTTATAGCTGCGGCTTTAGGTGTCAGACGATCTTTAAACTTTGTATTTTATATTTACTTAGGCGGAGAGTTAATGCCTCATTTATATGCAATATCATGTCTTTGTGGTGTCTACGAGGAGAAATGAACGCAATCATGAGCCAGCATGATCTTAATTATTAAAGCTCCATATTCTTAAGCTTTATAATTCTGTTTCAGACCCTGCCGCTCTCCAACACATGACGCCGACGACAGTTCATCAAACTGACCCGATCCGGAAAAGGAAATGGCATTTAGCGGCGTGATTAATAGGGTCAATATGCCGCTAACGGGGGACACTAAAACATGCCATTTTAATCATGACATTGCTTGTGGGAGAAATGGAAGCAAATGATTTCATTACAATTTCCCAGCATCTTGCTGCACTGCGTAAAAGAGAGGGAGAGAGAGGGAGAGAGAGAAAACTCCTGAAGCCCTGCAGCCCTGCCTCTGTAAGGATGCCGGGGACAAAGACTGTTGAGCAGTGGGCTCAAAAGGGAGACTGTCATTTTACATGGCCCGTCCCCTAGAGGGTGGAGGCATAATGGCAGAGGGAGCGCAGTTTTTTTTTTTTACTCCGAAACGGCATGCGCGGTGTCAGACCTCGTGAACTTTGCCAGTTTTTATGGGCTGTCATGTTCTGTCAGTGGGTCTAGGGATGTAGCTTCGGCGCTTCTTTGTGTGTTGACACTAGTTTCTGCATAGGGCACCGATTAGGTGCGCCCATGGCTGATATAACCGCACTGGAAAAATGTTTTTGTTCACAGGCTGCCTGGCAGAAATGGCAGCTTGTCCAAGCACTGGTGTATTTGTCACAAGTAATTAATTTTTCTCCCATAAAAACGCCCACTGGGATGATGGAAAAGGTGGGTTCATTAACCTCCATCACCCAAGCTTCCTGTGGCACTTAACAATGTACTGGTCGCTGGTTCCTTCAATTGCCCGTAGCCGAAAATGTGCAGGAACGAAACGCTCCTCGTTCCAAGATGGCCGTTTTTGCCCGGGGAACCAAAAAGGATTTGCTTGGCAACTCAGACCCAAATTTCCCGACACGTTTATGGTATTCTCACACTTTGTTCATTTCCCCTCTCTCACAACACACATCATAGGACATTTTGGAACCCCCCCCCCCCCCATCCTCCCTGCCTCCCCAGTTTCTCCCTATTCCCTCTCCCCTCTGCCTCCCCTCCCCAGTGCTTGGGCTTGAATTTTGAATCACTTTTTTCTCAGTTTATTTCAAATTGACATTTCATGGAGTTTAATCTCCAGGGGGGAACAATGGGTACATTCCATCACACAGAGTGATATGAAAAGCCCCAGACCTTGTGAATGGGAAGTGAGAGACAGAATAAAATAAATAAATGAGCTGTGTGACCCAGAATACTGATGAATACGGGAACCACAGCGGCGGTGGGCAACTTTGCATTTTCAGCTTGAACACGTCCTCGTCTTTTTTTCTCGACACACTCCTTTCGGTCGTCTTTGTCAGTCAAGCCACTCGCAGCCTGCTTACGCCAACGTGCTACAATATGCAGAGATATTGTGCACAGATTGAGTGAACCTTGTTAAAAGAAAAGAGGCGAGCATCTGTATCCGTGTGCCCTCCCACAGTGCCGGCGTTTAGATCACTGCTTGAGGAGCATCCTGACAGCTCAACCCGCTCTGCAGAGAAGGAAATTGACTTGTTTATACACCAGGAGCAAATGGCATGATGGGTTGCAACCAGTCTGGCACCCCGTGGGCAGCGGAAAGGAACTATTGTTGTAGCCCTGTGCCGCAGCTGCAAACCAATGGTCAAGCAAAGTCAACATTAACTGCATTCCCTCATTGTTTCTGTACTTCTTTATTTAATAAAGACGTGAGAGAACATAATGTAGCATCGCTATCCAGCTGCCACTGTGTGTAACAGCTCTAGGGAAACAATAAATCGTGGATGCTTCCAGACCACAGATAACTCCCGCCCTGTTTGACTTCTCTCTGTCGACAATCTTGTTTTCTCTGGTTTTCTAAGGCCTGTTTAACCACGAGGCATTAGCGCCGCAAAGAAAGCAATGAATATTGCATCCATTATGTGTAAGCCCAAGGCCGCATCACAGATTATTGGGTGTCATATCATTTTTTTTTGGGTTTCTTTTTCCCAGAGGCAGAGAGTAACCAACCAACCAGAGAGCTAGTGCCATCTATAACTAATTAACTGTAATAATCTTTTGAGTTGAGTGCAGTATTATCATTCCTTCACAACTAAATGATTTGTTCCATGCTCATTTTATTAATGGCCTTGTGATGCGGGTATTGGATTGTTCTGCAATGACTGTTTGATAAATGATCCCTACATGTATATAAAATGAGGAGAAAATTAAAAAATACAGAAACAAAGTAATCATATTCTAGTTATTTGAGTTAAAAATGAAATACTCAGTCCTGCGTTCGAAATCTTATTAAGTGAAAGTACGTACGTCAGCAAAAGAATAAAGAGAAGGTCCGGGCGGAGGGTGTTCATTATATTAGATTGCTTGGCCACCTCTGAAGCTGCAGTTCTCATAAGTGGTCGTTTTCA
Organism: Reinhardtius hippoglossoides; assembly: GCA_006182925.3. Lineage (NCBI taxonomy): Eukaryota > Metazoa > Chordata > Actinopteri > Pleuronectiformes > Pleuronectidae > Reinhardtius > Reinhardtius hippoglossoides. The sequence goes on from CM031692.1 coordinate 8,972,560, forward strand.
ATCTTAATGCTTCCTTTTTTTTTTTTTTTTCCTTTCTTGTTTTATTTAAATGTCGGAAACGCACATAATGTGGGAGAAGCAGCATCACACGCCTGCTGCCATGACCTAGTTTAAATCATCCACCTCACTTTTTATTTCATTACATTTGAATACATTGGTTTGAGTTTTCTCAAGTAGGTGCTGCCAGGTTGTGTTTCTTTATATATATCTTTATTCAACTAGGTATTAAGACGAGACAATTACAGCGAATTTGCGTGTCCCTGCGCCGAAAGCCTTTATAATGTAGTCGCACCCGATGGCACAATAAATCTAGCACATCGGTTGATCTTGGCTCTTGGACTGGGAAGACATATTTGAAGGTGGTGCATTAAGTCTCAGTGTGCTCCCCGCGACTCAGGCTTGGCTCTGCTAACAGTCATTAATCTTCACAGTCATCGCTCACCATGTTCACAGTCATCCCACCACCACCACCACCTCCCCCCCAAACCCCAAGGGTGTTGGGGGGGGAGACTCCGAGAGAGATCCCGGAGGCTCCGTGAGTGGCACCATTATCAGAGCCCCGGTAATGGATTACCTCAATGGTCAGCCTGTCACAGTCAATGTTTGCCTTGACATTTCATGTAAAGTTCCCTTCCCCTGGTGAAATATCATATTTCCACAGCCAGGCAGTGGTTGTTTTGCCAAATTGGTTGTCACTGTTAGAGATATGATTCCCTTCTTACTCTTTCTGCCTGTCAGTCCCTGTATGGTACCAGTTTGACTGCAAGGACCTTGATGTTTTTTCCACTGGTAATGCTGAAAGGATGAGGATGATACTGTATGGAACATGTTTGGCTAAATGGTTAAGACACAGAAATTGGTATAAAATGTTTTAGAAAACGTTTTTTTTTTCTCCTTCCCTCTTTTAAAGAAATTCCCCGCACCCCCATTGCATTTAGGTTAAGCTGTGCTGGGAATAATGTAAGGTCACCAAACTCAATATAACTGTGAGAAAAAGCTGTCGTGCATTAGCAGTCTAACACAGGACGTGAGGGAGATGTCAATCAAGCCTAGTCTGAGCACACACTGCTCTGAGGTCTAATCTGAATAAATTGTTGAAAAACACCTGTTTGGATTTTCCTGGATGTGTCGGATATTTAAGTGGCACAGAAAATACAATCAGCATGCGTCAGCTGCCTGCCAGGTTTTGATTATAGGAAGTCAAGAAGCCACTTCACATCTCTGTATCATTACAATTTTAATGCCCCCCTCTGAGCCATCCATGTATTTACCTTGTCTGAAATTCCTCTCATGCACATCATCATCTCCTCTCTGGGAAAAAAAAAAGCTATTGTGCTGCTCCTGGTACAGGAAATCGCCACAGGCAAAATGAGTTTGACATTGGTTCATGATCCTGGCAATGGATGGTGACATATCCAATATCTGGAGAGCGGCAGGGGTAAATATTTTTTGTCAGGCTATAGCAGCTTTACTGTGAAGAGATGTGCAAGTGCAGTTAGTTTGTGTCTGGATTTGAGCACCGGATTTTAAAAAGCTAAACTCCAAGTACAAGGTAAAAGCTCTTTTTTCTGCCCTTGTTAAGAAATCACAAGTGTGGTGGCTCTTAAGCTTCAGAATACACTTAACAGATGAAGAGGTAACAGATGTGCTACTAGTGGTTGAATAATTTGTTTATATGCGTAGCACACACATTGTTGCATACTGACTGATTTATACCTGGTTGCAGCCTTTTCTGTAATCCAGCCAGTCCAAAGATGACTACATTGCTAAACTGAAAGTTGACAAGACAGATTGTGGGCTTCATAAATAAAATACTGTCCATATCCTGTGGGAGACGGGACAGAATCATTACTCACTCTTGGAAACCGTCTTGTACACCAAGGCCATCCTCTAGGAGCTATTACATTATAAGTCAGGGATTCCTACAGATACACAGGCTGAGCATTATTGTTTCCTAAAGGTTTCTATCCGATCATCGAGGAAATACATGGCTCGCATCGTGTCTGTATGTGTCGCTCAGCATCTGTCCGACTCTATTTCAGTTCAGCCATACCTTTTTTTACAATGGTAGCTTTAGCAGGTCCGTGCTGTCTGCTCTTACACCGAGCCGCGACTCGACGTCCTGCTGGGATAACAGCCCCGCGGAGTGTCACGGCGGAGGAAATAACCTGGGCAAATCGATGGACTGTTTTTTGAAATGCCAATCAGACTTTGAACACAGAGCAATTTGGATCAGGCTGAGTTGTCTGCACCCGGAGACCTCAGACCTTTCAGAAATCCATTATCACCCATGAGCTTTGGACTTTGAAAGACTAGATAGAAATATGTCAAGGAAGAAGATAAACCTTGTTCATAGAAAGTGAAAACAAAAACCCGTCTGAAGCTGTTCTGTGACTGATTTTTAAATGTGAAGTTTTCATTGAGATCTCATCAGTCTGTGTGTGTGGTGTGTGTGTGTGTGTGTGTGTGTGTGTGTGGTGGTTGTGTTGTGTGTGTGGTGGGGTGTGTTTGGGGGGTGTGTTTTGTGCGTTGCCCTAAAGTTAATTAGTGAAAAGCCACTCTTTAGATAGTGTAATGCCGTGTCTCTTCTTCTGCTGGTGCAGTACGGAGCTCTGGTGCATTGCAGATATACCATATTTACATGACAGGGAATGACTTATCTTTACCTTTGAAGTCACTAGTTCTGCTCTGTGAAGTGTTGGGGGGGGGGGGGAAGGCCACACATGCGGACGTGGCTCCAGTGTTGGTGTTTATTAAGAGGCCGACGCAGCTCGTGCAAATATCCCCCAGCAAGTTTATCCACCTCTTATCGACTCTTCTCCCTCGTGCACGGAGGTGAATCAGAGCAACCTCTCGTTCTGAAACACAGCATTGAAAAGGCACAAGTCAATTTCCTGTATTCCCAGCCAGGGCTCAGGGCTGCTGCATCACGCTGACATCAATTCATAACATGTGTGTTTGTTATCCTGAGCATATCGTGCAAAGAATAGGTCGAGGGACATGGAATGGATGTGTGGCATTAACCGACAATTTGTTGCAGAGCTGCCGGCCGCTGTCTCCGTGGCACGTCTTGAAACATTGTTGGGAAATGATATTTGCCGTACATTTACTTTCAGCCTCTGTCAATATTTAGACTCAACTTTAAAGTGTTACAAACAAGCAGTTAGCGTTCCTTTACTCATTGTGTGTGTGAATATTACAGGTTTTCCGGATTTAATGCGTGTCCCTCTCGTAATTGTATCGTGGACTCTAGCTGTAGATGTTGAAATTTCATGTCAACCCGTTTCATTTTCTCTTATCTTCTTTTCCATCAATATAAAACATGTGATCACCGAAAGGTTAAATAATTCTTGAAAAACATCTCGTCCACTTCTCACCTCTGAAAAACCTGATGGAGCAAGTAGCAGCTCATTTGACGCTTGTACTAATTGACATTAATCCATGTCTATTTGTGTCTGAGTTGGTGGAGTGTTTACTCTGGGAACATGGCCCCGCCATTAGCACTCTGCCATTTTCTTTGACGTGCAACCATAAACAGTGGACATAACACACTACTCTCCAAATTAAAGCGCTAATTCACTGTGAAGGCTTTACAGTATGATGAATAACGTCAATTCCAAAGTTGTGTACAGTGAATGAAGTAGATCGGCTCTACCCTTAAAAGGCTTTTAATCCCATCAGAACAACTTCCTATGAATTGTCCATTCATGAGTATTTTTCATTTGAATTTGCGACATAATAGGAAAACGTTGATATATTCTTTCAATCTGCTTTTCCCTTTTTAAATGGTGCGTCCTCTAAGTCCAGTGCTTCTATTTTCACCAGTTTTGGTAACATAATGAGATATTGAACCAAGGCTCTGTCACAATAGATGAAAATAAACTGAAAAACCAGTGAAGACAGAGAATGATGTTATCTGCTTTTATTCCTCAGTTTGCAACCTTGATATTCACTGTCCGACCACACTTATTTCCCTTATGTCCATATGTCTCTCATGTCCTTCCTTATTGACAGATCACAACATGTCATACTGATTTTCATTACCATCCAGGTCTCCACATTGAGGTTACAGACGTGATAGAATATCTTTGACAGTTTCATACATCATACGTACTTTTAACAAGGCCAAACATGTTGCCAATGTTTTCATTGCCTTGTTTCAATCAATGCATAAGCACTTCTTCTATTTTTCATCTTGTCTTATATAATAATGCAATGAATGCTCTCCTTGTGAAGTCTATGTCTCCAACACTGTGTCAGAGATTTGTCAGGTTCTCCTCTCTGGTCTTTGTTTAGTCCTTATGTCTCGTATACTGGATTTGACGACTGTAGACCTCTTCAACCTCAGCAGGTCAAGTGACCACTAAAGAACATAGCGCTAAAACCTTGAACTACAGCCTGGCATTGATTGCGATGTACACCTCTTACACCGTCGCACATTCAGAGCACAACAAGTAGATACTGTACATTCAACATGCACCGATGTGGAGTCCACAACATATGAGTATATCGTGCTGCTGCTCTTTTCTTCTTGACAATATATTGCTTGTAAAACTATTAGTTAATATATTTAACAGTAAAAATTCACTTGTTACAGCAGCAAATAGTTCAAATGGGATTGTGAAAAAAGATCAATTACATTAGTCACAATTCACATATAATGGGTAATATTAAAGCTTACAGTGGTGTTTATATTTGTCTTTGGTTCTGACTTCAGAGAGGTCTTCACATATTTGCCAAATTAAACTAAAGCTATATTAATATTTCATTTTAATTAGGGCCCGAGCACCAAACGGTGGGAGGCCCTATTGAAATTGTAAGGATTATTCTTATTAGGGCCCGAGCACCTCCGGTGGGAGGCCCTATTGTATTTCGAAGGATTTGTATTTTCCCTTTTGGGGCTTTTTCAGGGCCTAGACGCTCAAATTGTTACCAAAGTTTGCAGGGAATTCAAAACCCCAAAAAGTAATTGTATTCTGGAGTAATTTGAAATGGGTGTGGAAAAATGGCTCAACAGCGCCATCTAAGGAAAAGCCCCTCAGTTAGCTTTCACCGATCTTCACAAAAATCGTAGCCCAGGTGTATCATGACAAGACAAACAAAAAAGGTCAGAGGTGCAATGGGGAAAAAAGCCACAGGAAGCCCGCCATTTTGACTTTAGTGGCCATATTGGCCATTTTCCACATTTTGACTTTGATGTACTTGTCCCAGGGCTTTCATCAGATCAACTTCATATGGAGATGCATGTCATCAATACAAGATGGAGATGAAAACTACCTCAAATATCAATTTTTCGTCACACGGTGTGACCGTGGCAGGGCGTCAAAGTTTGATTACACGCCATCAAAACACGAGGTTCTGTATCTCGGACATATTTGGTGGAATCGAGTCCAAACTAGACATGTAAGACAAAAGTCCCGGCCTGATGACATCTACACAGAAATCATGACTTAAAAACACAGCGCCCCCTGGTGGCAACAGGAAATGTGTTGTTTTTTGCATGTCTTACACTTGGAAGTATTCCTCCTCATCTACTGACCGCAGCCATGTCAAACCTGTGTCAAAAGGGTCTCAAGACATTGATAATGTAGGCATAAGATTACTGTGACTTTTCGTCAAACACCATATTAATGGCGTGGCGTTAAAGTTCATCGACTCGCTGTGACACACGAAATTGCTGTAACTTCCGTGTTCATGGGTCTATCTCCCTCAAACTACATTTGTCAAACTACATGTTACAACCACTTAATTTTCACACTGATCAGTAGGTGGCGCTATGACCCTGAACTAATATTAATATATGGATGTGTTCAGGTCAGGATTGTGATCATACGTAAGTAGTTCGGAGCCGGTAGGACAATGTGGATTCACAAAGTACTTCCTGTTTCATGGCGAATCAGTAGGTGGCGCTATGACACTGAGGAAATATTGACACATAGAGCTGTTCAGGCTTGGTCTCTGATCACGAGACAGAAGTTTGGCAGTGATAGGACAATGCACACTGTAATTATGACAACATCGTGTCCTTTGGCGAAGGATGAACCTTTGCCGCACCTCAATGTTTACACGGTTTGAGGAAATGTCACGATTCTGACCATGGTCCAATGACTTGACTGAACTCATTTGAGCTCTATATTGTTAAGCAGCCAGGAGCAGTGCATCAAAGTATAAAACATGTCACTTCCTGTAGCCAGCAGGTGGCCGTAAGTTACGTATCTCACTCAAGTTACTTTTCGCTACGTTACGTTACTTCACGTTACGATACTTTACGTCACATACGTAACTTTACGTTACCTGCGTAACGTTACGTTACTTGTGTAACGTGAAGTAACGTTACGTTACTTCCGTTACGTTACGTTCGGTTACGTTACTTTTGTTACGTTACGTTACTTTATGTCACGTTTAGTTATCTGCTTTGTATTAGAACTTTTTCCAGTGGTAGAAACTGTTTTATATTTTTCCACATCGGAGCTGAGATAAAAAGTCCTTTATTAGTCCCACTATGGGGAGTTTTGCAGTGTTACAGCAGAAAGAGTCAAAAATACATCAACATTACAGCTGGAAGAGCAATGTCATAGAGAGAGGGGGAGCTAGCTACTGTTCTCCAGCCTGAGCCGAACAATTAAATAACTTTCTTAACCAACTCAAAATACTCTTCTTCTTCTTCTTCTCCTTCTTCTTGTCCAAATTCTTCAGGTGCAGCTGTTTACTCTCCTCGTCCGGCTGTTTACTCTCCTCGTCCGGCTGTTTCCTCTCCTCGTCCGGCTGTTTCCTCTCCTCGTCCCGCTGTTTCCTCTCCTCGTCCAGCTGTTCACTCTCCTCGTCCAGCTGTTCACTCTCCTCGTTCCGCTGTTCCCTCTCCTGGTCCCGCTGTTCCCTCTCCTGGTCCAGCTGTTCACTCTCCTCGTCCAGCTGTTTACTCTCCTCGTCCCGCTGTTTCCTCTCCTCGTCCAGCTGTTTCCTCTCCTCGTCCAGCTGTTTACTCTCCCCGTCCAGTGTTTCCTCTCCTCGTCCAGGTGTTTCCTCTCCTCGTCCAGGTGTTTACTCTCCTCGTCCCACTGTTTACTCTCCTCGTCCAGCTGTTTCCTCTCCTCGTCCAGCTGTTTACTCTCCCGTCCAGATGTTTCCTCTCCTCGTCCAGATGTTTCCTCTCCTGTCCAGCTGTTCCTCTCCTGGTCCAGCTGTTCACTCTCCTCGTCCCACTGTTTATTCTCCTCGTCCCGCTGTTCCCTCTTCCTGGTCCAGCTGTTCACTCTCCTCGTCCCGCTGTATACTCTTCTTGTTCTTCTTCTTCTTGTTCTTCTTCTTGTTCTTCTTCTTCTTCTTGTCCAAATTCTCCAGGTGCAGCTGTTCCCGCTCCTGGTCCAGCTGTTCCCTTTCCTGGTCCAGCTGTTTCCTCTCCTGGTCCGGCTGTTTACTCTCCTCTCCAGCTGTTCATCTCAGCTGTTCCTCTTCTCGTCCGCATGTTACTCTCCTGGTCCAGCGGAGTAACGTAACGTAAAGTTACTTTACTTTACGCCAATTACGTAACTTTACGTAAGTTACGTCACGTTACTTCACGTCACGTCACGTTACTTCACGTAATGTTATGTTTCGTTGCTTTTCATTACTTAATTAGTTTTCGTAACTTTTCGTTTTGCTTTTTCGTTACTTTAGGTTTACTTTTTCGTTACTAGTTACGTTACTTTTCGTCACTTTAACGTTACATTACGTTATCGTTTACGTCTTACATTACACTGCTTTATGTTACTTCACTGTACACGTCACTAGTTACTTTACGTTACCCTACGTTACGTTACTTTACATTATGTTACGTTACTTTTCATTAGTTACTTACCGTTACCTTTCGTTGCTTTTCGTTACTTTTCGTCACTTTACGCTACTTTAGGTCACATTACGTTACGTCACATTACGTTACGTTACTTTACGTTCGGTTACGTTACTTCCGTTACGTTACGTCACGTTACTTCACGTTATGTTACGTTTCGTTGCTTTTCGTTACTTAGTTACTTTTCGTAACTTTTCGTTGCTTTTCGTTACTTAGTTACTTTTCGTTACTTTTCATGCCCCAATGCATATGGTGCTTCGATGTCCATTTAACTCTTAATGGAACCGTAAATGACAAAATGGAAATCAGGCTGACGTGTGAATCGTTTTTCAATAATTTTAATATTTTTTGTTTTTATTTTTGAAGTGAGGATACATACAAGTTTGTGTGGAGGGGGGGGGGGGGGGTAGGGAAGTGGAGGATGGCAGTTGGGATGAGGGGATGGGAGACAGGATTAGGGGCGTGGAAGGATGGGAGAGGGGAAGGGGGTTAACAGGGTGAAGGGAGGTGAGAAGTTGTCTTTCTCTTCTCCTTCTTCGCCTCCTTCTCTCTTTGCCTTTTCTCGCTCTTCTCCTGCTCCTTCTTCTCTTTCAGCTCCTTCTTCCGTCTCTTTTCTTCCTCCTTCTGAGCTTTTCTTTCATCATTTCTTCTTCTGGCCTTGTCGCTGTCTGACATGAGGGCCAGCTCCTGAAAAGACAGAGATGACACGTGTTTCATTATTTTCACTCTCAAAGTCTAAATCTGAAACAAACTCACAATCCAACAAGTTATTGTTCAAATAAAACCGAGCTGATCAGGTCACTTACCTGAAGTTTAATAGCCTTCACAATTAGGAACTTGATATCCTCATCCATCTTCTCAGATTTGATTTGTGAGTCTTCCTGCAAATTGAGAAATCTCTTCTCCGTGGCTTTAACCAGACTCTTCAGCTCCTTGATTTTTTGAAGGCAGGTCTCTTGCTCTACCTGCTCACTCCTGAGCTGATCCTCCAGAGTGTTGACTTTAAGTTCCCAGTCAGACGTAAGCTGATGGATCTGAGTCTGCATGGCTGCCAGTTTGTCCGTGAGCTCAACATTCTTTTGCAAGTCCTCCTGCATGTTGAGCCACTTCTTCTCTGTGGTTTCTACCAGACCCTCCAGCTCCTTGATTCTTTGAACGCAGACGTCTTTCTCCAACTGCTCACTCCCTAGCTGATTCTCCAAAGCGTTGACTTTGAGGTCACAGTCAGTCTCGCTCTGGAGGATCTGAGTCTGTGTGGTCTTCAGTTTGGCCATGAGCTCATCATTCTTATCGACCAGCGCGGTCTTTTCACTTTGGAAAGTGGCGATTACTTTTTCCCTGTCGACATCCTTAACCTTCTGCCTGTGCTTACGTAAATTCTCTGTTATCCTCTCAAAAACAGACTGTGGCTCTTCGGTGGGATTGTTTAGGACCTGTATATCTTTGTCCTTCACGATCAACCTCTTGTTCAGCTTGGACTCTAGTCCTCTCTGTACCACCTTGGCATTCTTCAATTTACTCTCCAATGACGCAATGCCAGCCTGCATCTGTGTCTTGTCCTTATTCCATTTGCTGTTGTTGCGTTTCATCAGCATCTTAAGAGCTTGGTTCTCCAGCGACAGCTCCATATTCTTTACCTGGAGGCCTTCCATTGTTTCCTCTGAGTTTGGCTCTGTGTTGCTGTTGGAGCAGTTGTCTTGTAGACTCATGATTCTCTCTGCTGTTGACTGATCGAGTTTTCGTTGTGGTCTCGGTGTCGGACTTGTAGAGCAGTCTTGATCTTTTGTTCTGTTGCACTCTTTGATCCAACTGATAAGTGTCTTTTCAGTTGTCAGTGAAGTAGCCTGCTGATTTAAAGTTGGCTCTAATGTCTCTGATCTCACTATTCAACAACAAAGGAGTCTGTGCTTTACTGTGTTGCTGTTGCCTTTGTTGCTTGGACGGACAGAGGGAATTTTTAATTTTTTTGTGACGGACAGACGGACGGACTTTTTTTAATTATTTTTTTCGTCCGTCTGTCCGTTTTTTTTTTAATTTTTTTTAACAGATCTATATGTCTGTATGTAATGTAAGTGTAAGCCACCTACTGGCAACAGGAAGTAAGCTTTGTTTTACAACTATCATTCGATTTACATGTAATTCTCACCGTGTGATCTGCAATTGATTGCGTGGACCGTAATGCGCAATTAGTAACAAGGATCGACGTCGCGTGACAGACGTAGGAAGTGAAGCGTTTATCCTTCCCGCAGTGTGCAAAACACATGCAACGCGGAGCCGTGTGACCGGTCGCCGATCGCTCTCTCCACCAACCGCAACAGGTCCCGAGTTGCGTGTGCTCGGGCCCGTTCAGTGCTACAACGTAGCCCTAGTTACTCATGAATCTGCAAAGTCCAGTAATTATTTTGCTGTCGACTTTCAGGAGACTGTAGTTATAAGTAGACGTAAAGTAAAAGTCAAAAGTCATGAAACTTCAACACCCGACAGCCTTTTTCTTTTTTTTTCACCGTCTAATTGCATTCTCTGTTATCCATCAGATTCTTAACATTCTCTAAGAAATGTCAAAAAACGCTGCCAGGAACTTGGCTGTCGTCTTTCACTTCAAGTTTTAATTCCGAAACACCAAAAGGTTGTTCAGTGTTCGAGGCATCTACAAATGAGGTATTTCAGACAGACGAGAGGATTCTTTTTCTCACATTTAATCCTGGATTGTCGTACATCTCCAGATTCTGATCTGTTTATCCCCTGCAGCTAGATCGCAACGCAGCAGCCAGACTTTTGTCAAGAATTAAAAAGGCAGGGGCCACATTTCTTGCATTTTTTGCATCGGGTTCCATTCTGTCTCGATATTGATTGCCAACTATTATTCGTCACTTTTAAAGGAAACATCGAGCCTGGTTCCTATCTCGGGTTTTTACTGCGTATGCATATGACCTCCGATAGTAGATAAACCCATGCTGCCTGCTTGAAAGTGCAGTCAATAGAGGGTCGAGTATCACTAACACTGTCCCTTTACCACCTAACGATTTGAACTGAATTGATGGAAACAGGAACAAAAAAATAAAATCTGCTTACAACCCACAAGCTCGGTCATTAAGCTCAATCATGATGGTGCAAAATTCCAGCCTCAGGTCACTTGATTTCACACAGTTGGCATCCCCCCTCCATTTATTCACTTATTATTTGCCGTGTGCTCTAAGTGTTTTGAAAAAAAGGTCACTCGGAGTACTCTGCAGCTACTCTCCAACAGATTGAGCCTTAAAACTATTCGCAGTAAAAGACTTAAGGGCCATCCATCAGTCTGGATGATGCCAAAATCTCTGACTCTTGTGACTCTCCCGGATAATGACTCGTGGAACGGTCAAACCGGGCCTATAAATGGGGAAATGATTCTTGAGCGGGGACGGCCTCGGAGATCTCACCTGCTGGGAGCACACGGGCTTATTAAGTGAAGCTGAAAACAGATGTTGGACCAGAGCAGCACACATACAAATATCAATCAGAGCTAAGTGAGTCACTCTTTGGACAGTGAGGTTAGGATTAAGGCGAAATTCATACCACTAAAAACAATCTCTGTTCGTATAAGTGTTTTGGCTCCGTATCACTTTTAATTTACGTCCATACTAACATGCCTGAAAACGGCAGTGAGCTGGTGTAAACAGGAAGACAAGCCCATCTCACTCAGGGCCCAAGGACACAGGAACTGTCGCCGATCGCTTGAATATTTTAGAATCGTGTCTGAGAGTTAAACGTTTGGAACAATATCTCAGATGATGGCCCAGATATTTGTTTTGAAAGCACAGGTTTTTACCTCATGGTTTAGATGTCCATCCCAAATGATGCGTGAATAAGTTGTCTTTGAGAAAAAGGTAAACATATCTTTAAATTATAGGGTTACAACACATTGTTTGGTAAATTATAACCTAAAGAGACACTTGAGTGAGTGAATGCAGGTTTCAGGGACATCTGCACAGCAAATGTCAAAAATCCTCCGGCTCTTAGATTCTGTCAGTGTCGCACTCAGGATCCCTAAAGACTTGTTAACACCCTTTCAGTCTGATCAAATCTTCACCATTCTCCACCAAGCTGGCTGATGGAGCCACACCAACTATTGGAGATGACACCAGTGTTGACTCTGGCTCATTTGATGTGCTGGCAAATGGCAGAGTTGGTGTTGTTGTTCTTGTGGTGTGTGTGTGTGTGGGGGGGGAGACACAGGTGTCACACCTGTCTGTGTCCTGGTGGAGGATGAGTCCACTGATCACCTTCTGTTCACATGCAGGGAGAAGAAGAACCACTTTCATCCTTCACAAACAGAGTCACAAACTAATTTGTTTTCATCCTGACAGTGTGATATGCACTGATGTAAACAGTAGCCCAGGATATGCTTTGTCCACACGGACTGGCAGGAGCCCCGAGTGCACTGACAAGGCTGTGATCACTCCCAAGCATTTCCAATAGAGGGTGTTGGGAACTATGTGTAGATGTTACATCCGTCACTCCCTCTTGAATATCAAAATGTACCATCATACCGGGCCAATATATGGAAACTAGTTATTGAATGGGGCCGACCTACTGATGGGAGCATACAGAGCTTGACCAAACTTAATGACATCAGGGGCATGTCGGGAAATAATAACGTAAAAAATAATGTTTCTATTATTTTTTACTTATTTTGCTACACTCTCCTTTAATGACTTAACCTTGATTCTTCTTTAAACTGATGGAAACCAGGCCTGGTTCATTGAGAAGCACCAAGGTCATCCATGTAATATAAACCTTGTGTAAACCTGTCCCCTGACAACGAGAAAATCCTCATGATTAGACAAAGTCAAATCAAGGAGTCTGATTGACGGATGGAATTTTATTCAAGCTTATAAAAAAGTGAAGTCACCCGTTGGCCTCCAATTAGCAGAACAACAATAATTCTTCAAAGTGGGCTGTGATTTAATTGTTGGTTCTTGGTGTTAGAAAAAGGTGACTCCTCTAATTAAACCTCCCGTTGTCTTGCACATCTAAAAGGTCGGTTTTAAACATCCACAATGATCATAGACTGTTGGATCATCTATTGTGTTTGAGCTTTAGACTCAGTTTGCCATTAATTCACCTCATTACTTTTTTATTCACAGCTGCTTCCTGTGGAAAAGATGTGATGTACATTTAAATATTAGCTTTTCATCTCACGGCAAAACGAAAAGGTCCAAATTTAGCTTTGGATGCTTATAAACTTGGCTCCAGAAGTAATAGAGCAGCTCTTTGAATCTAATGGCTCAGGAGTCCAGATTTCAAGGTGTTGTTTTTCTCACACCTTGTTCTCGCTGCAGTCCACATAGTGCTGATGTCAAGCTTAAAAAGCACAAAAGAAAAGTGTTCCTCTGCCTCTGCACAGTCTGTGTGGCCTCTGCCGGGCTGAAGTCAAAACAGATACAATTGTACCCGTGGCCGGCAGTCAGAGAAAAGCAGCAGCATCTGTCGAGGAAGGCTGTTATTTGTTTTTCCAGTTTTCTTTTCACCAGGACCATGTCTCCGCCTGCTAAAAGAAAGAGATAGCCCTGAATTGAAAAAAAGCCGAAATGCCGGCTGTGACCGTATAGGGCTGCCGGATGTTTATCCCTGCCCGGTGTCCATCACCTGTCTGGTTTGTCCGGATCAACAAGCGTAACAAGCACAAATGTGTTTACCCCTCATCTCATCAACAGGCAGAGAGGAATTGGAGAAAGTAAGGGCAGAAGGAACCCAGCCAGCTCGTCTCCCTGCACTAAGCAGCCTTGTTATGCAATTTATCTGTGATCATTTCTCTTATTTATAGTTTTTTTCTGTGTGAAATTGATTGAGATGCAAACACACAAGAGTCCGACCCAGTAATCGTGCCAGCTTGAACTTTGATGCACATGAATAAGTCAGTCAGTGAACTTTCCTGTACTTGAGTTCCCCTGAGATGCCAATAAAAGCAGCGAGGGTTGCAAAAGGAGCTTGTTACTTTTTTCCAGTAGCTTGTTTGGCAAATAATATTTGACTATTTGTTCCCTATAATGATGGGAGTAGTGAGACAGTGATGAGAGAGTTAAAGTTGGAGGACCAGTGGGTGTACTTTAGGTGTTAAATTAAGAATACTACAATGTGGAATACATTCTAAATGTTAACCAACCATTCAAACCTAAGGATGTGAATCTTATCTGCAGGACGACTCACTAATAACAATTCACATCATGTTCATCTTTGCAGCTTGTGAATTATTTCACTTTTATGCCTTCCCTCTTTAGAATTGGAGATCACCTGCACATTATTCCATGCAGACATCCCAAAGACGGTAAATAATGCACCAACGCCCCTCGGAGACTAAAACAGGTAAATAAACTATTTTCTGCTTTCGGTGTAACTTTTTTTTTAGGACTTTTGCTTTACTCACCTAATGCCCATCTGGCTCCTCAGCTCGTGGCCCTTGGCACATTGCTTCTTTTCAGGTTCAGGTTCTGTTCCCATTATCTTTTTTTTTCTTTTTCTTTCCTTAAGGTATGCAAGAAGCAAATTACCAGGTAGTGCTGTTGCGAATGTGCACCCTGTTTTTCATTAGTGTGGCGAGACTAATACAGCGTTTACTGACCCGGGAACAGCAGGTGTATTCCACCACGTCGGCACCTTCAAGCAGCAGCACTTCATTAGTCGGCGCAATTACTTCTGGGCAGTCGGGGTTTCACCTGGTTTCCATGAGGGCGAGAAACTGAGAGTACGGACCTGCACCTCGTGAACAAGTCACAGTGACCTTTGAGTGATTATGAGGGACGGACAACTTTTCTCTTGTAGTTTAAAAAGTACGGAGGGCAAGAGAGTTTGATCGCTATTACTATAATATAAGTCAAAAAGATCAGGATGGTATTTCACAAGTTCAAAATGGTAAATGATGTTCAGATACTGGTACCAGCTTTGAAAAATACCTCCGATACTGTGGAAAATAGTAGATAGGGCACGAGTGAGTACGCAAAACTCTCCTGATCCAATACCATATCTTTTAAATATATTAGTTTCCCCCTGATAAAACTGCAATTGTTTTTAACCAGAATCTAACTTCTTTTCTCTGTCAAAAATTGCACTGAACTGCCCCTGGCATGTACTATTTCTAGAGTGCAGCAGGAAACCGCCGAAACAAAATTCATTATTGTGATTATTTTGATGAAGTCATCCCCAAAGCAGGAGAGATGACCAATAATCTGGTCAAGTTCATTGTACTGGACGACCGACCCTGTCACTGGTTAATAGAACATTCTGAGCCACTGTATGCGAATGTGAAACATACACACAAAAGTATTTTCTTCTTCCAGACTGTGGCTGCACGTGAGCAGTTTTTTTTTGCATTAATCGTAATTTATTCCTGTATTTATTTTTGAAGTTGCTGTTGCACTGTTAAATACTGTAACTGTACTGTTTAATACTTCTCCTGAACACTTTAACAGCTATTTCAATTTATTTGTGTTTTTTATATGACTGTCAAAAGATAATAAAAGAGGCATAAATTCTCTGTAAGTATTTTTTTTTTTTTACGTTTTAACCTGGGCCAGGCCATACAACGATGATCACAATCGTATGTTAAAATATATTTTTTGTATATTTTTTTTATCTCACTGGCGTAAGATCTGTACTCAAGTCCAGGTATTGAAATTGGTATTGTACAAGTTTACATAGGCAGCTGGGTATTTCACCTCTCATCCAATGAGGATGTAAACAATGCTCTTGCAGAGTTCTATGTATTTGCTTATGTTTAGTTTTGGTCTGAAAGAAAAACATGTTGTGTTGACATTCTTCCTCTTGATGCATAAATATTATCCAGTGTGATGCTTCCCTGTTTATTTCCTGTCTACATCCTCAGTAAACACCCAACTCATCTGCATACTTATATCCTCCCAGTGCACCTGCTATTATTCTTTATCACCTTGCATAATAAACTCTTAGCCCCCTTGTTACCAAATTATATAGCCGCTATAAAACCCTACAGTCAATGCACTTAGCCCCCCCCCCCCGTCCCCATGTGACGCATTCAGTTGAATCATCAACAACATCATCAACATTTTCTGCTCGGCTCCGTCTCACAGTAAATAAATGCAGCTCCCTTGATCCCATCTGGTCTCTAACCTCTCTAATTGATGCTTCAGTTATTAAAAAGAAAAAAGAAAAAATAGATTAATTTGAAGACTAATTAGCTCATGAATAATTTGCGCTAAGTCAACAGGTGACTACATTTCAAAGTTACAGCGAAGACACCCGGCAAGAGAAGCCCAGATAGAATGCAAAGAAACAAGGGCGGTGGAAGTGTAGGGCAAAGGCTCCTGTTCGCCCTCTTCCCCCCCGTCAGGTGACAGGGAGCACGAGGAGCAGACTTACGTGCTCTGCTGCAGGAGTAAACACACGGCGACATGCTGTGTTATGTACACCACCTGTGTGCTTCCTGACTGTGGCATCACTGTGGCTACAGTTGCCACGTCTGGCTCGGCAGAGGTCATTTGCATATTTTATGACTCCAGGTAAAAAGGCGATGGGGAGTGTGAGAGGTAGGCGACGGAGCGTGAGAGAGAGAGAGGGAGAGGGAGATGGTAAAAGTGCAGGAGTCATAAGGCCCAGCAGCTCAAACCGGTCATATCCATCTTCGGGCTCTGAGGTGTGCTGATGGGCGAGAGGCAAACCGCTCGCAGGTAGGTTGCTTTTGACTGTTTGCTTCCTCTAACAGGACACATGTTTTGTAGCCGAGTCTCCCGTGATGCCATCTTTCTTCTCTGCTGCTGTTGTTGTTGTTGTAGCTTGCACACATACTCCCGAGGCGAGATCCTGTTCAGGCCTGGGCAGCCGTACACCTGTCTCTGTTCCCCTCCACTTGTCTTGTCTGGAGCAGATCAAACGGAGTGCCCTGAGAACTGCTCATCGGATTTGAAAAGCGTTTAATAAACTGGTCTTCAGGCAGGTTGCCTTTAAAGTGTGGGGGGGGGGCCAAGAAAGGAAATACAGGATTTCAGAGGATACCTTTTGTGTTCGGTTATAGTCATCAGCCAAATGTCAGGGATTTCAAACTTACTAATTTTCTAACGCCTTTCTGCTGAGTCATAGGGGGAGAGGAGACGGTGACCTTTTGCCCACGCTCTCTATGCTAATGATTTACACAGGTGGACTCCACCGCTCGTAAAGAGACAGTGCACCATGTACAGTATGTGCATAATAAACTCCTCCTGAATGACGTGTGCTAATCACTCATTAAGCGCTGTCACTTATCCCGTCTTTTTTTTCTTGGTGATCACTTTCATTTGTTTCTAATGAATGGCTAATTGGCTGCTGGAGGTGATTGACAGGTTGTCCAAGGAAATGCAATTACCAGACCTTAGAAATATTACTTATCTTCAACTAATTACCTGTATTGACTTACTTCATATCAGTGATTGCATTTAGAAAGAGTCAAATAAGTCTCTGTGATGAAAGGGAGTGTTTAGTGTTTAGTCGAGGGTTAGGGGAATAAAAGCTCCGATTTTTTCAAAAGTAAGTTAAAAGCAAATTCAAGATATTAGTTACCTTATTATAGAAGTTTGCACTGCTTGAATTTAGTAGGTACACACTTTCACATGTCTTTCAATCCAACACAAGGACACAAACAACTTTTTGAAAAGGCTGTGAAAGGGAAGCTTTAGGGTCTGAATTAAAAAACCAGATGTTCCAACCCCCTTTTTAAATGCTCAGTTTAAAACATGCTTGAAAAGCAAGTAATCAAACAAATTCGTGGAAAAGCAGCAAACTTAAAAGACACATTCCTTCTTGCAGGTGTGACCAAATTACCCACATTGAGCAATTTCTTTATGGTCAGGCAGACGTAACAAGTCTGAAGTTTGATAACACCACAATGTGGTCTCATTGTTCTCTTGAGTACAACATCACTTCCCAGCCCAAAGCAATTAACATAGTCATTAAATAAGTAATTATGGGACTCTGCACTTTTCTAGCAAAGAAATTAAACTTATTACTGACCTCACATCTGGCTGTTTTTTAGCTTTGTAAATGTAAACGGCCGTATCGCTAACTTCGGTTGATGCTGGACATTATTTATTTAAAAGCACGGTAATCAAACATGGTTTCGTTGATATTATTATTTTTTTAAATGGCTATAATTCCTAAAATGTCATAACATTTTTATGATAAAAGGAATGCAATAAGGCTTGATTTTTATGAAATAATATAACTAATTATAAATAAGAGACCACAAATAATACCAAATATATAGAACTTGAATTAAGATATAAAGAAAATAAAAAATAAACATTAAAGCACATATTTTTGCTATGCTTGAATTATAACTAGTCATATTAATAGTTGTATAATTCATTCGATCCTGAGTCATCTTTCCATCCGGATGATACAGCATTTATATTAAAGAAATTAAATATCAAATATCAAGGCTGGTGCTAACTCATGCACACATCACTACAGAGGCTGTGCATTTAGCGGCGGGTTTTCAAACGAGTGTGGGGCAACACACTCATCATATGAATGGACAGAGGACAGATTTTTCAGGGAGCGTTTAGAAAAGTTTCCACGGACTTTCTTCCTTCATTTGCCATAAAACTGGGTCAGCGTCAGAACCATTGTAACCTCGGTGAATTGAACTCGCAGTCCTCTGTGAAGGAGCGTGCAGGTAGAGCTCTAAACTTTTCAAAGCACCGAGAGGCTTTGTAGTCTGTCGGGCTGAGTTATTCAAAAAGCGCAGGTTTTCAGTGGAGTATAGTCTTAATTGCTGCTGTGCTGTGAAGCCATTTGATACTGTTACACTTTCTGTTACACTGTATATATATATATATATATATAATATATTCTCTTCACATGTTTGAAGACTGTTTGTTTTTCTATTTTATGTATTCCCTTCTTCATCTCATCTTTGTCATGATGATGAAGAACGTCAAACCAAATAGCAGTTCACTGTTTATAAATGGTCTCTATTTATATAGCACTTTTCTAGTCTTGATGAAAAAGTGCGTTACAGTTTTGTCCCATTTACGCACACACACACACACACACACACACACACACACACACACACATTCATACAGTGCATCTACACAGTTGTTTGAGGCTTTTCGGGTTCAGTGCCTTGACCAAGGACACTGTGCCATGCAGAAAGTGGGAGACGGGGATCAAACCTCCAACCGTCCGGTTAGTGGACGCCCCGCTCTACCCACAGTTGCCCCATAGTTGTTTTAGTTTCTATAATTTCACTTATCTGCCTCCTTCTATTTTAATATTAAATCTGAGCCGACAGTGAGCCGAAGCAAAATAATAGTTTTCCAATACATTTTCCCTCTGTGAACATTTCCCCTCCGTTTCTTTTGACGTGTGTCAATAATGATTTTCTAATTTTACCCCCAACTACAGACATCGGCTCCCTTTTGTATATTATTACAGGCTATGATTTCAGATTCTTCTATTCTCTCAATACTTCCATTTTTAGATCATCAGTTTAACTAATTGTTCACTAAACATTTGTTGTTGAATGAACAACAGCAGCACGATCGGGGGTCACGCTGGTGCTCAAATTACACTGCAATTAGTATGAATCATGGTGGTGACAAAACACCACAAAAAAACAACTATTTCAAGAATAGCGGCAACCTGAATAACAGTCAATAAGGAAAGTGAATTAACTGCAATCAGAACAGATATCATACATTTCTCTTTAAGCCATAGGTACAGTATATATCCCTGCTGCTGGAAACCTCTAGGGAAGATCATGATAGACGTAGTTAGGAATACATTGAATGTCTGAGCACAGGGACCATTATACCCTTCAGTGGGCTACAGCTGGCCCCTTGTAACTGATGTTGCAGCTATTCTCTGCCGTCCTCTGCACTCATGCTGTATGACAAATATCTGTTTACTTTTTGAATCATCCTCGGGGCTGAAATAATGCACTTTGCTCTCCCGTGTCCCCCGAATGCCGGGCATGCATCAGCACTTATATCCTCTCAATAGTTTGCTTTTCCTTTTTTGGGGGGGATATCGAACTCCTCGCCTTTCTTACCACTCTTGCTCCCTTTCTTTGGAACTAATGATACCATGAAGAGCTGGTGACGGCGTCTGATGGTGGAAAACAAGTCCAGAAAAGTGGCAAAAAAGGAACTTATTTTAGTTTTGGGTCTGTCCGTGCCCCTCGTCGTAGATTAAGATGATGATCCGGGAACCACTCTTCACGCTGTGTGCTTGTTTTTCGGTTCTCCGGAGAACTGTGTTCTTTGTGTTTCACTGCAGCCGCAATGCAAATCATGATCATACCCTCTCTTGTTGCTTTTGTATCTGTTCTATAGATGTGGAATTGAAAATGGGTCCTTGGGCTTTCCCACAACACTCATCCTACCCACACCGTCAACATCTCTTTTCTTCGAGGTGAACACAACTCCGTTCTGACGTACGGGTTTAGTATATTGTTAGAGATGTTGTTTACCCTTCACGCTTGACGTGACTCTCGAGTGGAGGTGGTACCGAGCTGTCCTTCTCTTTGCGCATTACATTCAAAAGACGGGGCTTGAAAGCAAGCGCGAGCGAAAGCAGCACATACTCAATTATACACGGATTCGATGGAGTTGAGTGTCCATGCGTGAGTCGGGTTTCAATGCAAACACGTGGTCCGTTTTAGTCTCGCACTGTTCCACAACGTACAAAGATTTGTACAAAATAAGTAATAGACTGGAGGCAGAGCAAATAAAGTATAGTACACAAAGAACTGCGTTTTCTGGGAAACATGGCGTCTGTGATAGCCTGACAACAGCAGTATATATAAAGACAAGCTGCATTGCATCATGGTAATAGTCGGAAATTCATTATAAATTCAGTGCAGCTGTCCACTACAACATTGCAAATCGGCATTGCCAATGAAACATAATATTAGTCAACAAAATCTCTGCGTTCCCTGTTTACACTTATCAATTTACTCTACTAGATTACTGAATGGCCTCGAGCGCTTGTCTTTACCCCCATTAGAGAGCTTATAGGCCATTTTCAAAGTGAGCGGGAGCCTCCACTTCCCCCCTTGACAATAAATAAAACATCCATGAAGTCACAGTAAATAATGTAAACACACAGAGGGGAGATGGAACCTGTGCAGAAAGAGGAAATGGAGCGTTAAAAGGTGCCACATTTGTCAGGACTACCCTTGGGTTAAAAACAAAACAACCCACCCCCACCTCCCTCTATGTAGTGGACACAGTCTCCGCAGAGCAGCGGTGGAAGAGCTCTGCAGCAGATTGGGAGCACAGCGAGCAAACACACCTCGGCCATTGAAAAATAACAACCTATAGTACTATATTCTTGACGTCCATTTGATCATTTAAATTGTGTTCTTTTTGTACCCAGAATCCAGTAATTACTCTCAATAGAAATCTGTTTATTGAATAAGTTTTACATTTTGTGTGTGTGTGTGTACTTTTCTTTATGCATATCTAATGTATTTGGGTATTGTCAGTGTATTGCATAACCTTTGTTGTATACGAGTGCATGAGTTTTGCCACAGTTCATTTAACGTGTCAGTTTAAACACTGTAAACTGGTTGAACTCTTGTGTATAATTAGATTTAAACACCACCTAACATGTGTGTGGTGATGATGAATGGGATCTCACGGGCAGGCTAATCAATCAAATGTAGTTGCGGAGTCTTAAATGAGGCTGATAGAGTGGGACTGTTTGTTTACTATGTGTGTAATCAGTGCTCAGTGGCTAATAAAACCTGCAGTAAATGTTTTACAGGAAACTTGCGTCGACATGAAAAGTGAAAGTGTTTCCCCATGTACGGTTTCTTCATTTAAATTTAACATGATGTTAATTGGCATTTTGTTGCACTGGTGGTGGTTAATTAGACATAGTTTAAAATCACCTCGTCCCCTTTAAAGAGGCGGAGGAAGGTGATTTGTTGTTGACCTAATAGTTTTACAGTGGGTACATTAAATAACAAACCACCTGGTCTGAAATAATGATTCTCTGACTGTATTTCCAAGCTGTGCAACCTCCACGTGCTGAGCCACAGCCCCTGTCCTGAGTGTGGGTGTTAATAATTCTTAGAACAGGTGCTGTGCCCCGAAGGCCCGGGGAAGTAAATGATTAGTGGCACTCCCCCAAGATGCATTGCTCCTCTGTATTAAAACCAAACTCTACCTTTTATTCCCTCCAGGGTTTATTAAGTGGGCCAGTTGCCATAGCGACGCTTTGGCAAGCTATTGCCAGGATAAGCCATAATGGGTCTCCTGACGCAGTTCACTCTGCTCCTGTGGAAGAACTTCACTCTGCGGAAGAGACAAAAGGTACACTTGTGATCGCCTCCCCCCCCTTTTCAAATCAACATATATCTGCTCAAATTGGTCAGCAATGGAGGTAAAACGAGGACATGGTCCCTGGGTTGTGTTATCAAGGACAAGTAAGTTATTCAAGGGATGGAAAGGTAATAGGGGGGATTTACCACGAAAATTGTCTCCTATAGAGGTGAGCCGCCTTTAACGCTCCCACTAGAGAACAAGAACAATCTTACCTTAATGCCGACCAATTCAAAGTGTCACCTTCAATTTTTGGAGACGTATCTCCCCTGCACGTTATGTCACATGGCCTGTATTTTAGGTCTAACAAAGCCAGTCTGTGGCCTAATGGAAGGGGATGGGGAGTGACGAATGGTAAGTGCTTCGTTTGAAGGGCAAATACTTTTCTAGCTCTCTCACAACGTGTCACAGCCTGTGTTCAGCAGGGCCATCCAGAGATCCACGTCATTGCAGTTTACAAGTAGTTACCAATTGAGTTAGAAATTAAGTTATTCAACATTTTACAGTTAAATTAGTTGTGAAGGTTTTAAAGGTTAACTGGCACTTGATGTTGCATGCGATCACCAGAATCTCTCATGATATGTTCCACAGCAGTTCTGGCAGTTAGCTGAATAGCGATATTGAACAAAGTCATACTCCAGGTATCAGCAAGCTAGCCAGATTTATCATGTCTAGTCTCGGAAGACTCGGAGAAGCTGCACCAACACTGGCAAAGGTCTGATCTTTTCTCTATCTGAGGCCTTTTTCCACTGAGGAACATTGTTTCCTCAGTGGAGAATATCCAGAAAGAGGACTTTTACCCGAATGCCTGACAGTGACTCACATTCACTATCATGCACTGGCCAACTACAGACTGAGCAGAGCAGCTCAGATCACAACACACACAGAGGGAGCGAGACCTTTCTGCACAGGACACCACTTCTTCACTGTGTGTTTACGTAGAAAAGTTCTCTTTGCTTAAGCTCCAAATGTTAGTTGAACTATTTTCAGCTTTATACTTCAAACGTCACTTCAATCCCTGTCAGAGCTTGACAACCTGCAGTTTTCAGCCTAGCATAGAAATGTGGCCTTTTCCCATTGTTATTTTTGTAGGTGAAGCTAACAATTATTTAACACTTAACCAGTGGACGGACAGACTAATTCAATTTAAATGGTTTACAGATAAATCTGACTATATTTCAATGTATTGCTATCATGTGGAATTAAAGCAATATTGAAAAGGAAAAATCATACTTTGGGATTACAGTCATAAAAAATTAAATTAGGAAATTACCATCAAGGAGAACCTGTCTTTACTGGAGTCCAACTCCTTCAGGATCGAATATCTTGATTACCATTCTCACACTTGAGAAATTAAGAAACTCCTTTGAATAGCACTCAGAGTTAATCAACAATTAGACCCAATTCCCGACTAGTCTGTGTGCTGTTTTCTTTGTAAGAGACAGTTTCTTGCACAAGCTCCTCAAAGACCTGCTGCTTATGATAAATGTGCTTAAAGAGTATGTATTGTGTTATTTAAGAAACATATAATCAAATATAACTTCTCAACATGCTCCAAGTTCCACATCTTAGTGCAGACGATTGGCTATCTTCTGATACCCCCCCCCCCCCCCCCCCCCCTCTGAAATGACACATAGCCTTAAATTGCCACTTGAATCTTGGAATATTCTGACTTTATTCTTGAAATCTCCGACTTCTTTCCTTCTCCTTTGAGTGGCGATGTCTTCAAACAGTTTTGACCCTGCTGTTGAGGCTTCAGTCTGAGTCCCTCTGCAGGGCCACTTGCCTTTAGCCCAGTCTATTACTTCCTCATCCTCGTCAAACACACTCATCTACAAGTTATCAGCCAGTGATGTATGGTGGCTATCATTGCCTCTGATGTCACCCACTCTTGCCGAGAGGTCATTGGCTGCATGAAGATTACAATTACCCCGTGTGTCGCAACCGCATTTCAAGGGTCAGAAGAAGTTGTCAAGGTAGCTAGTTAGCCTCCTGAGTTATTTTTTTGCCGGCTGATATAACTGATACAAAGAGCCGCATTGTGTTCTTTGATTCATACCCTTGCAGTGATGATGGGAGTCACATCCACCCACTTGTTTTGTGAGGGGTTCAAGCACAGCGCCGTGCCTGTTGCCAGAGTAGAACAAAAGACGACTTCACAAAAAGAATCAGCTTTCATCAAAGCACACACTTTCTCGGAATAAGTCAAGGCAAAGTCATTTGCAGTTTTTTTTGCAAACTTTATATGTGGGAATTATTCCTCTTGTTAATTTTATCCACCAGCAGAAAGAAAGACAGTGGCACACTATGGTGACGGGAAGAAATATTCTCCCACTTTCCTCCCCAGTATGAGTAAGAGGACAGTGGTGGTTTTTGTGCAGACAGTGGGATATTTGGCCAACGTCAACATGACATATTGTTATTAGACAAAAACCAGTGGGAGTTAGCAAGGACAATGGTGCTTCTGGAGGGCTTGTGGAGGTTAATGACCAATTATACGAATGCCTCACCAAGCATTTTAAGATTTTATAACGGGCATGAAACTGATTTTATGGTCCAGTATTTCACATAATTTCATAGGAGGAGATTATCTATTCACAAAGACGCTGGTGTCTCATGGCAAATGCCTGGGGAGCCAGACATTGAGAAAGTCCCCACGATCTCTGTGTTCCCTCGCCATGCCTTTTCTTTGGAATACATTATGATAATTCCCCCTCTGAGCAGAACTGCGTCCTCTGTGACACACGGACTGGATGGAATTAAGGGACTGAATTTGAGATTCAACCCGGTTTGCTTTGAAATGTACTGTATGCATTTCCCTGCGATTTTAACCTCTGTGATTCATTCACTAAATTTGACCACACGATTTACAATGTGACTATGTACCCGACTACATAACTACCTATTTTACGGCAGGAACCTTCATTTAAATTGTGTGGTTTCCATGGTGCTGTGGCATAACTACCACCATACATCACAGAATGTACTCTCACCTCTGCCTGCCCTCCAGTTTAATTATGAAGACAACAAACCCTGTGCAGGTCTTTTCATACTCGTTGGGCTAAAGTGCGTCACCGGATACACTTTCTGAACACGTTACGGGAGCAGGAGATCGTCTGACTGGGGCTTTCCAGCTGATTTCCTTTTAGCAGGTCACTCCACCAGAGATGTTGAGAGGGGACGAGCATGCGGATAGGTCAGCTGAGGTACGTGGAGAGGTCTCAGTGGGTGGGTGCAGGGCTGGGGGGGGGGGGGGAGGGCGTGTTTGGCGACGGCGCACCAAGGGATGCATGAAAGCCTAGATGGCGGACGGCGTGGGGTGAAGAGTCAAGGAAGGATGAGCTGCAGCTTTGTAATATCTCTCTGGAAACCATTCCCCCCCCGATGGATGTTACTTCCCGCTGAAAACATTTATTTTAACTTAACCCTGTGGTTAGAGAATAAGAGGGGGGGCAGAGGGGAACTTGGTAAATATAGAAGCTTGATGAATGCCCTCTCCATCTCTGTTTCTATCTATCTCTTCTTTATCTCTCTTACAAACACATTTTCAAGCAATGCAAATGATGTGAACCATAATGTGCTGCAAACATCTATTTCCCAACCAAATGATGAAAACCGCTCCACTCTCATTTGTGCAGGTGCGACTGGTCGTTGAGCTCATATGGCCTCTGTTTCTCTTCTTCATACTGGTGTGGGTGCGGACCACCAACAAGCCAATTTACAAAAGCCAATGTAAGTACAAATGCAGATTTAATATTGTTGATTAGTATAGTTCTTTTTTTACAAGTCATTTGAACAAGGTTTGAACTTCTAAGGACATGAGGATGTAAACATAATTGAGATCACTGCATCTATTTCCAAAGACAACCTTGAGTTTGCCTCGTAGGAGAGTGGATGGATAAATATTCCTCTATTCCTTTAGGTCACTATCCAAATAAAGCCATGCCGTCGGCCGGCGTGCTGCCGTGGCTTCAAGGTATGATCTGCAACATCAACAACCCCTGTTTGAACTACCCGACGCCTGGGGAGGCACCAGGCCAAGTCAACAACTTCAACAACTCCATGTATGTGCTGGGATGTTCCCTTTCTCCGCCTTTAGGGATGAATGCAATCTATTTGTATGGTTTTCATATAACATCAAACACATAACATTTATAGATTATCTTCTTTTTTTTTCTTTCTTCGTCTTCCAGAATTGCTGGTGTGTTGATAGAGCTGCAGGGCCTCGTGGAGAACAGATCTATTCTCAGGGAGGCACAGTTGCTGGCGGACGACATCGACCAGTGGTCCTCAGTCCTGTCACAGTCGAACCCGGGGAATGGTAAGAGAAGTTAAACATCAAATTGATGAGAGGAGCTTGTTTCAAGGTCACTAAAGCTCCTGTTCCACTGGTCAAAAAACCTGCCAACACCCACAAACATCTGGCTTTTGTCTGCAACGGGAACGGATTCAATCGGCATTCACTCCCTAGTCAAATGACTCTGCAGTAGACACAGGATTTTAACGTGGCTAATTTGGCTCGGGTTTGCCTGCGTTTAACATACCTGCTAACTTTAATATAAAAGATAGAGATATAACCAACTCACATAAACTGGAGGAGAGCAGCCGGGTCAAAGTGTGGATTCAACTGTTTTTGATATGAAAGTTCAATTTCTTCTTAGCAATTGTTACGAAGTCTTTTTGTGCTAAATGCTCCGGCTTATTCCGTTATGTCTTTGTTGAGTACTACTCTATCAAGGAAAGTATCCCCTTCACGCGGATGACAAGTTGGCGGATTTGTTATTCCCCTTTATCCCTCAAAAACAATGGCGCGTGATTATTTATGATGCAATTTCCCATGCAGACTGACAGATCGTTTGTCTTGATAAGTTGCTGCTTTGCATTAGGCTCATTTAGCCTGATGATATTCAGATTTTCATACGGCACCTAATTTGCAAAAAGGCAGGGGGTGGGGGTGCATTTGCATTTTGGGGTCGCGGGCTTGTAATATACAAGATTAAATCCATCAAAGATCTAAGCCTGGTCATAATTAATGGGATTCGCTATCTGATGCGAGAGCACAAAAGGTCATTAACAAGAATGGGGAGTGAAGTGCTATCAAAAGAGCAGGATGGCAAAGGTGAATGTGTTGTCCTCTTTTGTTTTTACCGAGGATTGATTAAAAGACTCAGGTGGTCACTTCAATCAGAAAGGCAGCAGTGTTCAGACCGAGCTCGGAGCATGTTCTGCCTCCCTGTGATCTAACCCCGACCATCCCTCCCGACGCTCCTCCACTGATGAGGGGCATCACGAGTGCTCGGCAGGAATCACGGGTGCGGTATCGAGTCTGAGCAGTAAATCAAACGGCAAACTTCATTCCAGGCAATAATGAACGATTGTCGTATCTTTTCAATATCACCGAGCCACCGATTTAGACCTGTGCGAGTTCCAGACCCACTCAGAGAAGGAAACTGAACATCTAGTATTTGTATGGATATCATCTAGGCTGGATATTAACTTCAGCACTATAAAAAAAGACAAGTAAATAGATTGGTGGGATAGTAGTGAACAGCTTTAAGCAGCACTCTATATCTCCACTCAGATTCCAATGGCTGTGCCCAAATGAAGGTCAAACAACATCTCTTTAAATAAAGTGTATACAGATCATTTTAATATTGTTGGCAGCCTTGATAGAGTTCGATTTGCGGGGGGGGGGGGGGGGGGGGGGGGGGGGGGATCTCCGGCTCGGCAGGAGGATGTTTCTCATTTTTTGAGCAAACATTTATCCGATTAAAACCTTGAATAACCCGATTTAAATCACTTCCTTTGTCTCATCCTGATAATTACCCGACTTCCATGTATTACACTCCTTCATCGTCTCAACAGCACATTCTGGAACAGAGAGGTTATTCTAAACCGATGAGGGTGCAACAAACGGATAGATGGTTTTAGAAATCCTGACGATCTGTGGGCAGCTAATCAGGAGAAAACGACCGGCTAACAATCTGCTGCATGTAAAGCAACAAATGGTCTCACTCTACACACTCGTGCAGCTAGAGTGCACCACTCGTACTTGTACCAGTGAACGATTTAATGGCCGCTGTCATTTATAAAGCATTAAGTTAAGCTGAAATTCATCAGAGCGTAATGCCACTCGAAGTGGCGTGAATAAAAAAAAAAAAATCAGAACTCTGGCCTCTTGATTTTACATTTGTTCAACCACGTGGACACAAGACACAAAAAGAAACCTCTTTTCCACCCAAGGTCTGTATTTTAAAAATCAGTCAGAAGAAAATGACCCTCTAACCCCTAATCTTCTCCCTTCAATGGCAGAATCAATCCTGTTGTACTTTCAGTCGTCAGCTGTTTTCAGACATTAACTATATCAGGGAAATTGGGTCCAGACTTTTTCCATAGTTTGACTTGTGTTTACACGCAGCTCCTCTGGAAAATGTCAGGAGAATGTCCAGAGTTCAGTGCATGTCTGAAGCAGACTGCTGACGTATTCCTTACACACAAACTCACTCCTTCATGGTTTGCATAGGTATCTATTAAAGCAGTCTATCATGTTGATACACGTGCGCAGATTTGTGCAAAATATCTAAAGCGGAGGATTTTTGGCTCAAGCGGATGAGGATAAAACCTTTTTTACAAGCATAAACACATCTTTGTAAGTAACCACCCTGTTTAACATCAAGTGTAGTGCTGCCTAAATGTCTTTTCTTTTCTCTGTCACTTGCAGTGAAAGTAATGATTCTCCATCTTTACGTTGCAGCTCAACCAGTGATCCTGAAGAAGGTTCTGCGAGACGATGAAACGTTCTCCAAGCACCTGAAACAGAACTTGTCGGTGTCACCAGCAGTTGTCGAAAGCCTCTTGAATGCCACGATTTACCTCAACCCAGTGAGTTTCATTTCCCAACTCTGAATCCCATCCACTTTGAAACATGATTATCCAACTCCTTCTGTCAATAAAGGAATTGCTATCACAGGTTTCTGGAGATGAAATGTGCTCAGAGTATTCTGCGTGAACATTTCAGAATAAAATGTCCTGGACCGGAGCTGCCTCTGGGACTCTTTGTCTTGATTGCCATGATCAAAACCAACTGCAGCGTTTACTCGACAGTATGTTTGAAACGTTTGAAGCTCTTCACATTAGGTGATTTGGAATGAAAGTAAATTGCCACAGCAATAAGAGCTACAAGTACCTTCTCTCTAAATGTCCCCCCATCTGATACCCTGGTTTTTACCAAGTGATATCTGAGGTGCTGGG
Source organism: Reinhardtius hippoglossoides (assembly GCA_006182925.3). Lineage (NCBI taxonomy): Eukaryota > Metazoa > Chordata > Actinopteri > Pleuronectiformes > Pleuronectidae > Reinhardtius > Reinhardtius hippoglossoides. Next base: position 9,001,957 of record CM031692.1, read on the forward strand.
AGAAGGACATTATGTTTACTGACATTGGGAAAGATGGGGAAATACAGTGTGAGCTGATTAAAAGCTACCTGACTGTGTATTAGGCAGGAGGTCCTGGTGCAAAGTTAAGGTGCCCGCTGTACTGTTGTCCACAAGCCATCGTCTGTCCTCTGCCCGTCTATCTCATCCTGCTTAGTGACACTGTTTACTGTCTGGTATGTCACAAATCAACTGTGTGTGTGTGTGTGTGTGTGTGTGTGTGTGTGTGTGTGTGTGTGTGTGTGTGTGTGTGTGTGTGTGTGTGTGTGTGTGTGTGTGTGTGTGTGTGTGTGTGTGTGTGTGTGTGTGTGTGTGTGTGTGTGTGGGCGAAAATGTGTCCGTCATCTGATATTTTGACCCTTGTTGTGTTGTCTCACTGTGGTGTTTGTGCACATGTTCACAATGACATTATTTATTGAAGCATAATTTTAGTTTTTCTAACAACATCTCAAAGGACACACAGATGAAATATGGTCCCGTGCAAACTTCTACTCAAACGGATGTTTCTCTTTCAGGATCGACCGGGCGACCTGAGGACGCTCCTGTGCGACGGGACCGGTCTGGATGAGTACGTCCGATTCAGCAGCCACGCTGAGAAGGAGGCTTTTCAAAATGTCAGCTGCTCCCTCACGCGACAGCAGCTGATTAACACCCAGCGAGTGTTCCGGCAAAACCTGGATGTGAGGAAAATGCTGTCTGAGGTGAGTTTTTTTTTGGTGCTAATTTACAGATATAAGCGATCTTTTTTAAACGTACGTAAACCAGTTAGAAAAAGCGATTGAATCCTTTCCCAATTACAGCCGAGGAGTTTGCTTTTCAGCAACTAATGAAAGCATAAGTTAAATGCAGAGGTGTTGGGGTTTTTGTTTGCCAACATTTCCTGTTTACTCCCTCTTTTTGGTATTTTCTGTGTGGAGGTTATGATACTTAGTTATTACCCCAAATTGAGAAATAAATAAAGATAAGATAACGATCGTTTTCAACACGGATACTCAATAAATTAAGGGCTTTAGCATGAAACACACCCATCTTTATGTATTTTATAAAGATTCCATGCAAATAACTGAATAACTCTCTTACTCGAACTCAGTTAATTCAAAGCAAAGACAATGATTTCCTCTGCCAGCCAGTTGAGTAACCAATTTAAAAGTTAAATGTCATGCTTGTCTGGTTCTGTGACTTGGAGAGATGAAGAAGTTTCTATTTAAAGTGAAAACTAGATACACGCATTCACTTTTAAAGACAAATCTACCACCAAGATGTCAGAATGTATAAAGTTTCATTCCTGCACAATTATCTTGATGTGATTCACTCCTCTAATTTAAAGGGAGGAAGTTATTGTATGTCCCACAGGATCTAAGCTTTCAAAACTGTCACGTGCACATCTGTTTTATTTTCTCTTTCTTTTTGAATTCTTTAAACTCTCAGTTCTCTTTGGGATTATGAAAGCGTGCACTTTTCTTTGAGTTTATCTTCGAGAAAAATATATGGGACAGCAAATCCAATAAATAAGTGATAAGGCAGAAGGTTCGTAGGAGAGAGCATCTGAACAATTTAAACCCACAGGCGTATTCAGACACAGAAGAAAAAAAAAAGAGAAAGCCCCAGACAAGATATGGTGAAAAAGCTCTCCAGCGCCTCCAGCAAATGGATGGAGAGAAAAAAAAAACAAGCCTTCACACTTAAAGCTTGACATTGCTGAATGATTGCGATAACAACAGCAACATAAAGAAAAGGACCAGGGAGGAAGTCAGGGTTTATCAGTGAAGTTGTGAGTGGCAGAGGATGATTTAGACATTGGTTCCTGTTTTTCTTAGGTTTCCTGAAAATCCTTTCAGAACACGATTCCCATAAACAAACGGCTTTTGATTGATGCAAGGGAGGTTATGTTGTCATCTGCGCTTGTTTGTTTGTTAGTTAGTTAGTCAGGATTACCCCAAAAACTACTGAACCAACCCATTTCCATTAAAAGGTTTGGGACATGACAGATTATATACTGAGTCAATTTTGCAGCAGATCTGAATATATTATGTAGGATTGAATTTTTTCACTTTATTTGCACAGAGTTTCCCACAGAATTAACTAAAATCCATGGCAGTAGTGGGGGGGGCACATGCTTGTGCACAAAGGTCACTCTCATGCACAGCAGATTGCGAGTGACAGGTGCACTGACTAAAGAGGAGTTCATAGAGATGGAACTGCATGGACGGTAACAACTTTATGGATGATATGTGTGTAACTAGCGCTGCCCACAGCTATACAATGTGTCTACGGAGTAAAACACCAAGTTAGAGATTTCCTATGTATGAGAAGTGGACCATTTTTTTTGGCGTTCATAATAAAAGTGTGGCAGGACAAACTGGAAAATGGCCAGTCACCACAGTTTGGATAATTAATGGGAATCACTGCTTTGACATGGCAAGTTAGGGCATTAGCCTTGGAGGAGGTTTGTGCTCTCTGAGGGCCCTTGTAGTTTTAGTCTGTCTTAAACAGATAAACTCTGGTGCTCATCGGGTCGACAAATCTAAAATAACTTTAAATAAACTCTGTATGATAATATAATTGCTGCATAATTCGTTTTTTATCAGCTTACTTGGTAATCCGAAAAGTAAAAAATACAAAAAAACAACCGCTGGTGACATCTATAACAAAGTGCAGTGGGAAATGAGTTTAACAAATGATAATGAGAAATATTTTTTGGTTGTTGTTGCCATGACTCAGTTTACTTGCTCTCGTTCTAATGGGACAGAGTAACAACGCTGGAATCTCTCCCTCCCTTGATCTCACTGGTGGTTTTTCTCAGAGTTGTCTGAGTGCGATACCTCGGCTCTCTCTCTCTCTCTCTCTCGCTCGGCCTCCTCTCCACGTCTGCCCTGAGCACAAGTGGCCCTAAATGAACGTACTTGAGACTCCATCAGTCGCGGGGACACTCCACACTCGGCTTGAACGGGCTTTCTCTTTTTGAAAAGAGTTTTACTTTACAAATAACAATGCAGTGTCACCATACCACTCTTTACACTTCTCTTTACGCTGCTCCCAGCCCTCTGATCCACCCACTTGTCTAAAGTTCAAAGCTTTGTAATATGATATGCTGAAAGACAATACGCCTGATACTAACACAGCTCATGCTCTGGCACAGACACTGGTTGAAAGGATGTGTCATTTACCTTTTGAAATATTTACCAATACCAAGGAGGCTGGTTAGTTTAGAGAACACAATCTCTAAACGTACATATTTAAGGAATATGAAGGCACGGTTTAAAGCTTTCACAACTTTTAAAACTGTTGAATATTTTAATAACTGCAAATAATCCTGTAAGCAGTTGATCATTTCCTGTTTTAAGCTCTGGCTACTGTGTTTTTCTACAAACCGCCTGCTCATCCTTAGGTGCCTCAATCTCTGGGCCTGAATGCAGCAGATACCGTGAGACTGGTGGAGAGAACCACTCAAAATGCTTCACCCGTGATTGAGCAGGTTAGTGAAACGGCATCGTCCAGGAATCCATACTCTATAAATAAATGGCTGTTTTGTTGAATGTTTACTTTACAATTCTAAATTCTTGACTTTGGGCCTGTGTTGTCTCCAGCTGTCGAGGTTGCAGAGCTCCATGGTCTTTCAGGCGGCCGGTTCATTGAATTTCCGAGAAGACATGATTGGCAGTATCAATATGCTGCTGTGTGGAAATCAGCCCGATTTAGACTCCACCAATATGACCCTCAGTTTAAACTCACCTGGACAAACGGATAACAACGAGTCGAACTCCAGTACGGGCAACAGTTCCGGTAAGTGCCGCAGCAAACTCATGTACTGTATGTGCCAGTGGAAGCCAGGAAATAGGCCGTGGTAGTTTATTCGTATTTCTGAAATCACCGGTGTACAACGCAGTATCACAGGACATGATAGAAATATGTTTAGTAAATATGGAGCCACTCGGAAATGAAGTGATGACTGGAAGCTGTTTGTTTTAAATCATTATTTGTTCCTCTAAAAAAAACAGTATCTATGCCAGAGTCATGGTGGTTTGGAGCTGCAGAACACACAAAATGTCAGGAAACAATAAGTGCTTGTATGAATTTGGGGCAATCTTAATGGATAAAGACATACAAATATATATTTTTTAAAGCACAGATTAAGTGCTATTAATAAATGTTTATTTCATTTTGCTTCTGCATTTAAAATCCCAGAGTTTCCTGTGGTAGAAATGTGGAGGTTGCAAAGATCCAATAACCCACATTTTCATAAATCAGTGGTCATGGGACAGTAGAGTACAGTCAACTCTGCAACATGCAAAGGTTTCATGAGTACGACTACATCCAGGCACCTGTGGCACAGTGGACACCGACGCCGTAGTTTGAGAGAAGGTTTGATTAGGAATACATTATCCACAGCTCTGACAGGGGCTGGCATCCATCGCAGCCAATCAAATCAGCTCCTCTCATTCCATTTCAAAGCTGTGCTCTCCCCACCCTGATTTCCTAATGGACACGAGAGTCCAGAGCAGCTCATCCCAAATGGAAACCGATGTTGTTTTCTGAGTGGGGCAGAGTCACCCGGCAGAAATATATATATATATAGCATCGTAAAAATGAACGCATGGCAACACAAACCTCCCACGAAGGACAGATGCTGACACCACAACCCTTCGACAACACATTTGTGATGTTTTGTGCTGTTGAGATATAAATCCAGTCATGTTAGCCATATCGTGGTTAAACTGGCTTAAGTTGCCTTCCAGTGGTTAAATTGAGGAGTGGGTGTTCACTGAAGAAACAGTTTTTTCTCTGCTGCATGTATATTTCTACAGTAGGAAACGGGACGTGAAGGTCCACTCCTGATGGGGGAGGACCTATATGTAAAGCTGTATATATATAAATATGCTTCCAGTGCATCATTGTCTCCCATACTCCTACTGATTTAAACATGCTAACATGGGGCTGAGTAGCTTCCACTGCTGTAACTAGAGGTCCTAGGTATAAAAGATTTATTGAAAAGGACCACGTTGTAGAAAACTGTGCTACATTGACATAGCTTTGATAATCAGGACTACATCCCGCACATGTAGAATGGTTGTAGGTTCTTACGGCTGAAAGACCGAGTCAAGAGCTAATATGAAACATCTTTTGATCCAAGCCAGCGCTCCCTCTGCCTTCCTGGCATTACTGCATTAATGTGTCAGTTTAATACAGAAGTTATCTCTCGGTTGAGGACTTTTATATCAAAGTTAAACAGACACTCTGTTCATATGAGTCAGTTCTGCAGCAGTTGAGTCGTTTGCCGTGTTGCTTCTATGGAAACGTGTTTTTTTAAAAAAAAACTAAAATGAAAAAGAGACTCTGCTTCACAGGGAGATGTGTCAATTAATCAGTTAGAGTAAAAAAAAAAACAATAAGACTATTCTTCTCCTGGAGCAATATATGTGGCACACTGTTGCCGTAGGCCTGTTGATCAAGGCCCGAGGCCAAACTGAAATAGTACGGCATCGCCAAACCACAGAAGGATGCTTCACAAATGATTGAAGGCCATGCTTTCTGAATGAGCTGTATTGAAATTGTGTTTTTCCTGCCACAGTGTTTGGCAAAACCTTCCCGAGCTGCCACGCAGGTCGGGTTTGTGCAATCTGCGGCCACGACTTGAAAGGAAATCGCGTTATGACATTCACAAAGTGATGTTACTCTGGATCTTCTTGTTGAGGCCATTTGAAGTTAGTGTTTTTCCGACTGAAATTGGGGAGATGACCTCTTCTGTCCCCAGCAGCATTTTGGAACTCTGCGCTTGTAGATTATGTGCTTATTTAATTTTACTTTCCTCTGTGGTCCTTGAAATACCCACAGGAACAAAAGGCATCAGGGGAGCAAGCATTTCTTGTAGCGTATGAAGATTTCTGTTGTTGATTTACATATATAATAAGTGTGTTTGAGGTGATTGGCATGTCGTGATGTCCTTTCTTTCAAGGTTTTGAGACTGAAAAGAAAGATGACTCTTCTTTTATCCTTTGTGTTGCCACACTTCTCCCGTACAAGCACATTCCCACCTCCGAGTTTAAATGTTGTCAGCACTACACAGTCAGATGTGATCCCCATCTGATCCAAACACATTTATTTCCATTTCATCTGACCAAAGAATGTGCCGCTTGAATTCATCATCTTTTCGTGCTTTTTTGTGAACACTTCCAGTTGTGTGAGGAATGCGCTTCTTCTTCTTCAAGGTTGTTTTCTAACCTTGTTCATGAAGTTTGTCTTAATTGGAAATCAGACGTAATATTATAGTTGCAGTGGTCACTGCAGCAAAAAGTACTCACTTTTATCTTTTAGGTTTAACTTTAGAGACCATATTTTGTATGTAGTCTTTCTAACCAGTTTGCTTTTGAAGATCACATAATATTACATAATCACATAAGATCAAATGCACCACTTCAGCGTATATTATGACAAGTATTGCAATATTACACTTTTCTGTTGTACCCAGTTTCTCTACCTAAAGTAAATGAAATGTAAGTATGTGTTTTGAAATGCATTTTGAAGATGCAGTCAAATTAACATGATAGATATTTTGGGCAGATAAAATAAATCATTCATACTGGTGCTGTGCTAAAAAAAATTAAAAAAAACGTAGTCACTGTATGAAAAAAAAGAAAAAGAAAAGAGTAGATGCTGTGGATGTGGAAGCTTTGAAAAACCACTGAATATGTTTGTCCCATAAAAACCTTGTGAAACTTCTTGCAGCCGGATGCTCATTAGAGACCCTGCATCCCCGTTTCATTAAATGCCAGTGCTTTGGAGGAAACGGCACAGAATTAGATTTTAATAAGATGCCTCTATTCCCCAGGAATAAAGTTACACTGTAAAGTGGAATTTCATGCTAGTGCCAGAACAAATTAGCACAAACATTGCAGCATCCATACGAAATAAGCACTAACGTCTCTGTTAGCATGCTAATGGCTGTTTCGGAATTTTTTGCCGTGGCATTTCATTGTGTTGGTCTATGTACAGTTGAATTAATGTGCAATATGCAGTGTGCCTGCGTAATGGCCAATTACAACTCCTTTGTAAGTGTAAAAGTACACTCGGAGGAATAGTAAAAAACTGCTGCTACAAAGGCCAAGGCTGAGGTTGTGTTAACTGCTCGGTGATGTTCTCCGCCTAATTAATTGGTGACAACAAAGGGAAATGTCAGAAGAGTCTGGGTGGTGACGTCTCTTCGTGACAGTAAACACTCATTTTAACCCAGAACCTTATATTAAAAAAAAGTTAACAGTCTTGAATAAGAAATGATTACAAGGTTGACGATGTCATATGCTTATTTAGGAAATGTGCTCTAAGCCTCCAATACAATGTTTTTTGTGGTATTTCAATGGAATAGCTTCATTCTCCCTCTGCAAACAGAATACGTTGCTGTCTCAACTGTTGTATTTTTCTTTGGATTTTCAAAGTTAACTATCGCCGCAGCAGCTTATTGTTGACAATCTTGTACCAGCCAGAAGGTTCTCAGATGAATGCATCTTCTGTTGATCCGTCGGAAATGGCCTTGTCTCTTTCACTGTTCTCTTGTAACTGTGTGTGATTTTTTTCGCTCATAACTCATTCTGGTCATTTCAACACTTGTTCTGTCATCCTTGCCCACTGGTGCTGCTGAGAATAATTAGTAAACGGTTTGTACTCCTAGTTTCAAACACATTGTGTTTAACGTAAGCTGGAGCCAGTGAAGCTGTAATGAGTGTCTATTGTGGGGGTTGTAGGCAGCTAGAGTGGCCACTCTTATATTATAGCTAATAATAACCATAATTAATTATAGATGATAAGTGCTTCTTAGTTCATACATCGGGTAGTTCATTTTAAACTAGCATGTCATGTATGTGCTGGACGTGTGTGTGTGTTTGCGTGTTTGTCTGAATGTGTTCACGCTTGTCTGACTCGCATTGTGCATTGCTTGACATTCCTGAAATGTGAGTGATGCATATACCCCTGTTCCTGTGTGTGTACACGTGCATGTCCACTTATGTGATTGCGTGTGCAGCAGCAGCAGCAGCAGCAGCAGCATTTGCAATGCGTCAACGCTGCCGTCTCTCAGTAGTGCAGAATTGAGCCCATCTCTAGGGTGCAGCTCAAATTGATTAAATTTGCCAGGTAAGTTGAGGGGCTGACTAGAGGCTCCAAGCAATTATTTGACTGTGGCTAAACCCGGTGTGAAGAACAGATTCTCTTGTTCTCTAATGCTGCCGTTTTTTGTAATAAAGTCAAGATCTGTTGTATAAAAAGAGGTGCAGCTCACAGCTATGGAGAATGTAGCCTCAAGCACACACACCACACACAATTGCATGGATGAAGATAACCAATAATCGAGTTCTATGTGACACTGCCATCTGCAGTCATGTGTCATTTATGAGAATTTGTTTCTATTGGTGTGTGAATGTTGGACAATGCTCATGTGAACTTTTGTCTATTCTCATAATCCGAGTTATGGTGCATTATCCTGCTGGAAGACGGTGAATTGTGGAAAAGGAATGAACAGGATTCAGATTTCTTTCCCTACATCATCACACCACCACTTCGATTCTGGACTGTTGATATGAGGAGTGTTGTGTCCATGGATTCACACTGTTGATGCCAGATCCTCATCTCATTCATCAGTTCAGGCTGTTGTTCAGGAATCATCTGGCCCCACTCAGATTTCGGTTCTTGAATCTGACATTGGCGGTACCCTTTGCCTCGAGGTTTGCCTTTCCAGATGCTTTCCTTCTCTCCACGGTTGTAAAGAGCGGTCGTCTGAGTTACCTTTGCCTTTCTGCGAGCTCCCACCAGTCCGGTCATCCTCCCTGACCTCTCTCAACAACCCTCATCACGGGTTGTTTTTTGTTTTCGGAGTAAACTCTTGAGACTGTGGGCGTGAGCATCCATGGAGCTCGGTAGTTTGAGAAACTCTAAAACCAGCAGCCCGTCTGGCACCAACAATCAGGCCACAGTCAAGGTCTCTGAGGTAACTTTTTCACCCCATTTTTGTTTGTCATGCATGCTCAAGAAAACAAAACCTTAAGTGGCGTTCTAAGCCAAAGTACATTTTTCCTTTTCGTCTAGTTTCATTAGAAGGATTTCTGAGGCTTGAATAATTGAAAGCGTCTCGTATTTGTTAAATGTTAAATATTTCCAATTCAGGCCTTGAATCATGTTGTTATCGCTCTGGTTTATCTTGGCTCCCAAAGTCCAGGTCTCCACATCGAGAACCACTGTTTTTGAATGATCAATATACTCACCCTATTCATATTCAGTGTCTCACACTATCCTTGTATCCAAAAAGTCAGCGAACAGTCTACTGAGCTGTAAGAACTCCTATAACTCAAATGTTATGATTGCAGGAAGTCACATCTGTGCGGTCCGTTGTGAGAACAGCTGGCCAGACTCTCACTAAGGGGGTGGCCATTAGCTCTCCACACACATACCTCCCAGGAGCACCTGGGAGAGATGGCCAGCAGGCAGAAAGGCTAACATTTAATTGCACTGAAAATGGCTGCTAAAATCCCCCTGATGGGTGAAATGGTTGCCCCGGTGAGATGAGAAGCAGAAGAGGTTTGAGGTCTTGACAGGGAAAAATGAAAAAAAAAAAAGGGGACTTCAAAAGGTGCTGATGTTCTGACAGCTGTCTGGACAAAAAGGACAGTTATCAACAGATCAGAAAGGCAGACGGCCGTATTGACTGGCAGCCGAGACACCGACATGATCAATTGTCTGATGAAGTGCCACACAGACGAAATCCAGCTCCGTCTCTCTTCCTGCTCCAGGTTCCATTCCTTGCAGGTCCTCGTTTAGCGTATTCAGCGTTCTATCAACCTGGCAATATTCACGCTCGCATATATATACGCTGGCAGACAAGTTAAAGTAGTAATGATTGTTCTGCTGCTGAGCGTATTGACTTTTTTCCCCCCCGTCTGCTCCATTGAAGCTTTTCGTTATTATTCAGGGCTCAGCTCAAGGTTCGTGTTTTCCTCTCTCTGTGTGTCTGTGAGCATTTTTCAGTAATCCCAACTTTTTGTAAAAACATTTGCAACTTCTAGTCACTGATGCAGAATAAAGTAGCAGTGACTGAGCCAATGTCCCGCTTTACATTTGCTAAAGATTTAGGTAAGAACGTTCCCACGAAAAGTCGACAGTAAACTTTCCTATCAACAAGTACGAATACGATCAACAGAAAATCCCTGTGGTGGGAAAAATCCCATTGAGCAGGTGTCTCACTGCTGTGACCTTGACAAACAGGGAGTTTGCTACAGCGGACGGACACAGCAGATAGACACAGATGATGATTTCATGTCTTTTTTCATATTACGTTTTATGAAGCACCTCTTTGTATTAGTTCTGGCTTGTCTTTTTTCATATTGTTTTATGAAACGCCTCTTTGTATAAATTCTGGCTTTTGTGAACTTGCGTTCCAGTTCCATTTTGAGCACCCGTGCTTGTTGCGTAACCTCTGCAGAGTTTACTATTATAAAGACTCAAAGGCAACTCCAGTCTGAGAATGTCATTATTTCAAAGCTCAAGATGAATTTCCATCACATCCCATCTAAAGATCATTGCAGATTATTTTAGCTGCAAAAACAGATTATTGGATTGGTAGGTTTGGATTGTCATCAGGATTGTGCAAAAGCTATTGAACAGATTTCCTCTAAAACTTGCTGCAAGGATGGGACAAGGGCCAAGAAAGAACCTATGACATCATGGTGCGGCCCTGGACAAACGATGGGGATCCAGAAAGGATTTTAGCACTTTCTCTAAAATTGTGAGATTTTTACATTTTCACTGATTTCCCATGAAATAAATCATGGATATAGACGAATATAAATGTATGAGTGTGAGCAATTGGGTTAGGTTCGAAGTAAGAATCTGGATCTACAAGGTTTATGTGGTTTTATTGTGTGCTACGATTTTTAAGAGCTACAAACCTGTAACTTTGTTGTTGAGATAAAGTGAATTTAAAAGGGAATCAACTATTTATATGTATCTTCAAATATTTAGAAAAATGTCCAAACAAACATGACAGATCTGGTGCAGAATTAAAGGCACTGTTGGGCCTTGGCCTTTTTCCATTGGTTAAGTATTGATGATTTCATAAATGCAAATATTTCTTTGCTGCCAGTTCCTTTGGTTTTAATGTAATAATGTCAAATTAGGAGATTATTTGATTTAAAATGTCTTCTTCTCTCTAACCGTGCAAATTTTCACTTGTGAAAATGGATAATTCAGATGTTTAACATGGTATATTAGTATTGTGATATGTCTCTGTAAAGGTTTCTAATTAATTAAAGCAATGTGTCTGCTTTATTAATATACATGAAGCTAAAAGGTTAAAATCTATGCCTAATGGTTTTAATAAAGTCATATGTAAATTATTGCTCACTCGGGGGTTGAGAAAACGTCTTTAGGGGCTTGTTACAGCTCAGAATTTCAATCTCAATGCGGAATATTTATCATGTTTGCTTCTTCGCGGCTGCAAATTCAATGATTTTGCAGCTCAAAGAGAGTTCCTCCTCTCTGCTCGTGTCCCATATGTGCGCCGTGCACGTGGGCTCACAGATGCCGACTTGTTTTTCTTGGTTCTGCCGTGACTTTCCCTGTCCTCTCCCCTCTCTTATTTCCTTATACAGATGCTTTTTGTCAGACCCTTGTCGACACCCTGGAGAGCACACCTGGTCTGCGCAACATTTGGAACACGTTCAAGCCGTTAGTACAAGGCAAAGTCCTCTACACACCCGACACACCTGCTGCCCGCCTGATGGTGAACAAAGTAAGTTTAGCGAGGGGAAATGCACGACATCAACAAGCGGAATATGTGTCTAACTTGCATTTTTTTTACTGAGCGCTACGAAGAAAAGTGTTGTTTTAATTAAGAGACGAGCATGTGTGCATATTTGAGTCCTTTCATTACATTGCCAGCGTGAGTGGGGCCTCCGGGGTGGCGAGTGAATAACGCGGGATGTCACTCGACGTTGCTACCTGGGGAAGAAAAGAAAAATAACACAATGGTTCGTCGGGAGAACGCAATGAAAGCAATGCGTTATCATGACATGACATTTTTTCCCGAGATATTAGCATCACTGTGATAACTGCATAAGCCAAACAAACAACAGGCGGGGGGGCGAGGATTTTGCATCGAGAATATATTATGAGTGTGAGTAAATTCTGCTGACTTCACAGCAAGTGGCCCCCTCCTCACACCAGGCACAGTCGCATTGTTTACAAGTCGGTGTTCAGGGCTAAATAACCCCATTTACATTCGCTTCCATGGGGGGGGGGGGGGGGGGGGGGTGACAATGTGATGAGTTCCTCCAGGGATTAGCTGCAATGTGCAGAGGTGAAGTACTGTCGTGTCGGGATTGGCTCAGTGCAAATAGGAGAGGCTTTGTGCTTTCAGTCAGGGAAAGGTGAGGCGATTTATTAAATACCTTTTTTTCTTCTTTTGTTTCAGGCAAATGGCACATTCCAAGCCTTGGCTACGTTGAAGGAGCTGGCTGATTCGTGGGAGGAGCTTGGGCCCCGCGTCTGGGATTTCTTTCAAAACAGCTCTCAAGTGAATTCATTACGGGTACGACTCCACACCAAGATGTACAATGACCTGAATCACTGCACCGTTTCATTCAGAAACCTTAGTCTTAAACCTACTTTTTTAATATGACTTGTTTGCGAGAATAGTCTTTAATTCTCTAATCTTTACAAGTTACTGTTTTTTTGTAGTAGTTGTGGTTTTGGTTTGATGTTAACATCAATTTTTCAACAGTTTCACATCAATCTCCACTGTACAAACTTCAAGGAATAGTCTGACAGTTCAGGAAATATTTGTGTTTGCTTCCCTGCCTTACTTTCCTCAGTTAGATCAATTCCTGCCGTGATAAATATGAAGCTAAAGTCAGGAGACCATTAACTGAGCATAAAAAGGAAAACAGATTGCCTGACTCTTCCCTACGATACAAACTGGCCCAACCAATTAACCATAACAGTAATTAGTGAAGTGTTTCTTTTGTTCACACAGAAAGTGTAAAGTCAGCAAAATATGGTTTTACAAGGGGTTATGTGCTGGAGGTCTTTTTTTTCTGGTTGCTTGCATTGACCCCTCGGAGTCTCTGCTAGTTGCCTGGCAACCCTACAGGGGCACAAAGACTTCATCATGTACTTTTTTCTTTTCTATTTTATCTTTACTCAACATTAATTTTCTATCTTGAGCTTGTTGTTAAACAAACACTGCGTAAACCACTGAATGCACACGTAAAAAAAAAAGACCCAGGTATTTTTTTTAAGTGAAAATCAATAGAAAATGAAATGATGAGTCTTATATACACACATGTCATGTATAACAATTTGTTGCACCTTCAGTTATATATGGTAATTGGAGGGGGGAAGTAATTATGGATAAGTGCAGGATAATTTTCACCCCGGCAGAAAGGATTATCTATAGAAGTAGAGGACATGGACTCTCCCTGCCTCCTCTTCTCCCTCTCGTTGCCTTTTTCTGTATTTCCTTGACACTGACATTACTCCAGTGTCACTCCAAATGAGCTTATAGGCAGCTGGAGGGAAGCAGACATCAGGAGCTCCATATAGCCAGGGTATTCATTACCCTAGCCCTAACCTTTACACAAATGGGCCGGCAATCCTCCTTTGTCTTCATTTTCTCGCAGCCCCACTCCCGCTCCCGCTCCCTCCACTTCTCACTATGACGCTGGTGGCTTCGGAGGGTTTGTCATCTTCGGAGGTCCTTGAAGGTCGCAGACACGTTTTACGTTGATGGGCCAATTACCTTCACCACCACAACTACATTTGATAGAGGATAGAAGATTTAGGGTGCAGAGCTGAAGAGAAGGACAAACTGTGGTGTAGCACATTCTCTCTACAAAGTGTTTACATGTTAAAGTTGTAAAACTAAGGGTAACTGTCACCTGTGAACATCTTAAAACAGCTGTCATGGGGGATTCAACACAGGAATCTGATTTATTCTCTTAATAAAGGCCAGCGGATGCATTCAATTTATTCAAGATGTTCTCATGACGAACGGAATTCCATTTGACACATGACCAACGAGGTTAAATGGCATTTCTGCAGCTCATTGGCTCAAATGCCACTGATCATTAGGCCACGTGAAAAAGAACTGTCTCAACCTCTGTAGCAGATAGAGACATTAAATAACATTTGATAGCTCAAACATTTGGCTTTCATTTTAAATCATTTACTTTTTGTGTACATTTCTTAAAAAGTAACAACGAAGGCAGCAAACTCGCCCAGATCCTCCCTTTTCTTTCTCCTCCTCCTCAAACGTGTGTTCTCTTACCGACCGAGTCTTGATCAGCAGGAGCATCAGTGAAACCCTGCGTGCTCGCCCCACGCTGAGATCGTCGGTGCTAAGAGTGCTGAAAAACAAACATACTAAATTTCCCATGATTATTTCATGGAATCACGATGTATTTCATCAGTCACATTTCTTGAAAACGATGAAATCATATAAAACACAAACTTTGCACCCGGCCTTAAAGGTACATGCATATGTTACATCAGGTCTAAATGGGTTAATAGTCAGTTTTCCATCATGACTCGACTACTACTATTTATATATGACTGATTTTAAAATACAAACATTTTTGATGGTTGGTGTCTTTATTGTAGCAACCCACCAAAATGGATATGCTGATTATTATTTTTTTTTAAAGGTCATACGCCGCATCGTGATTACTTAATTTGACACTTTGTCCCAAGGTTAAGCAGAATCTCATCACAAGTGTTGACACTGAAAGGCCACTGAGCGCACTGTCCAGAATACATCTGTATCCCCTTCTCCGACTTTCACACTTTAAACATCGCCCTTTCCTCTCCAAAAGTCAAAGACCCACACACACACACACACACACACACACACACACACACACACACACACACCTGCAGGTACACTGAACTGGAATGCAGGCCAATTAGATTCTATTACAATATGGATATTATGGCGGTAAGGCTGCTGCTTATATTAAAAATCACATTGAATGAACTGATTTAAATAACGTATATATGATCTCAGTGGGTTTAGCTTCTCTCTCAGTTTTTCCCTCTGTGTACGTGGCAGGTAAATGATCAGTGTTATGCTTCATATTAGTTTTATGTAGTAATACTGTCATTACAGGGAGCGGCGTCAAATTATTACTGGGGTGTAAATTTCACAGCAGCATCCCGGAGCCTGAAGTACAACAGTGCCATCCATCTCAACGCCGCTAATTAATCCTGGGGAAAAATAAATGTCAGCAGCAGCAAAGAGCGATGCTGACCTCCCGCACTCGTTCTTCTATAATAAGACTCCGGATTGGGACTCATTCCGATTCTGTTGCATTGATACCACACTCGGCACTGCACGTCTCACCAGTAACTATAATTAAATGCCCTCTCCCCCCCCCCCCCCCCCCCTCTAAATCAGGCTCTGCTGGAGAACCCAGTGTTTGCTGCCGTCGTCGACCAGCGTCTCAACGGCACGGGATGGACGGCCGAGCTGCTCGCCAACTTCCTGTACAATGGGCCCCCGGAGGATCGTCCACCTGGAATGCCGACCAAAGACTGGAGGGACGCTTTCAACACCACCACTCAGATCATGAAGCTCATCTCCAACTTCCTTGGCGTATGTGTTCATTTTGTCTTTATTTTCAAAGAAAGGTAAAACTTCTCAGTATTGTTTTTTCTGTACATTTCATTTAAATAATAATCTCTTCTCTCATATTAAGGAAACATTAACTAGTCCGATTATTTTGCCTTTCCTTACTAGTTTAGCTACTTACTTCTGTTATTTATTTAATTTAACTAATATATGGTTCCTTTCCCCTCTAACCAAGTGCTGCATGACCTTCACATTTGTCAATAGCATGTGTGGGTAAAATATAATGATCTATCAGTTTCCCTTTCCCGGGTAGTTTGCAGAGTCAGATCTTCAACTTGTGAGATGTGAGACAATGATCTGAAAAAGGTTTATGACACAATTACAGCACTTTAATTCACTCCTGTATCTCTCTGTCACACCACTCTGGTGGAACACCAGGGGCACTACTGAGTGTAAGTGGGATGACACAACATGTTCAAGTTCAGCACAGCCATCCATTTTTTATGTTTCTCAGCTCTTTAATGGCTGAGTGTTTGCTGCTCCAACCAAAGAGACTTGACAAGCTTGACTTTTATTCATTAAACTTGAATATTTTTGACGTTATTATATTTTTGGCAAACTGTCAGATACAGGGGAAGATCTTTTGGTTCATTGCCTCCACAATAATCATGAAAAACATTGTTACGGGACTAAAGTGAATCTGTATCGTCCGCATTAAACAGAGCGGTGTCTCAAAGTAGGAACCCACACAGTTGATATTGATATATTTATGTGTTGCACATCTATCTCCAAGTTGTGTGATGAAACATATATAAAGCCCACAAACAATGCACAATGTCACAGTCACATGCACAATGACATTTTTCATGTCTTAAAAATGTTGTTCATCTAATGAGCCGCTACCAATATCGGGTGGTAAACAATTCCCAATACAGATATCGGCTGATATACACATTATGAAAAATGGCAGTCGTTGCTAAGATGTCATTATTAAACCATTAAGATGAAGACATGTAACAGAGGCTTGATATTTTTCTGTTTACCTGTTAACTCTGTCTGGCTCAAATGAGAATATGCATCATGTAGACAGTTTAAGAGGTGATTATGAAGGGGAACATGTCAGCAGCAGAAATAATAGATTTGCCTCATCATTATGTTATTATCCCTGGAAATAGATATTTGTACTGTCTTCTGATTTTCTCTGGAGATGTTGCGTTTAATTACTTTAGTGTTTTGTTCACACTTAAAGGACCCATGTAATTTCTGAAAGGACAAATGTTCTGAACTGGATGTTACATGACTCCTGAAGTCTCTCCTACAAGAGCAGATTATTTTTGATTTGTGGCATCTTCTGTGCAGAAATGATTGCTCGCACTCACACATCCTTTTGACTGGTGCTCAAGTCAGTATTATCACATCTCTATCAGCAGCACCAGAGCACAGAGCAGCCTCGGCGAGCATGACACCACCGGGGCTGCACAACTAAGCATGTTTCTCTGAATTAGGCCAAGACGGGATTGTGGCGCTATCATCGGGGCCAGTTTCTCAGTGTAGAGCTGGAGTCAGATTGTTGATACACAATAGCGTGGCTGTAGCTGCTGGCGCAGTGGTTAGAGACAAAACCCGAAAAAATGCATAAACATGTATTCTCTATCTCTCCAATGAGCACCATGGCTGGCAGGGCTTGTAGCAACAGAGAATAGCGCTGATGTACAAAAACACAAAGCAGATTCAACATAGATGGCAAACAGTCTTGCAGGGCACGTGTAGTAGACTGCAATATATTTACTTGCTGTAGAAATGCCTGTAAGAAAAACACATACCGGGAAGTAGAATATAGATATCTTATGATTTTACATCAGATGTGATGGATAACTCCTGTCGCCTGATTTATGAAGAGCATATTTCTTCCATGTTCTAGGTTTCAGTCGGCACTTGTCCAAACTTCCCCTCCTGTGACACCCGCTGCGGTGTGTGCAGAGCAAACGCTGCTGTGATACTTTCCTCCCCACCGTAGCTTGATATAGAATACTGAATAGAGAATCCTGGGGGGGAGAAATGATAAAACTATTGCAACAGTGAGATGTGTGGACAGCTGTCAGGTGCGACTGCCTCCCAGGATGGCTAGCTCATTATCGTCTCATGAAACAGAGGGACAAGGCTACAGAACGAGGAGTGCTAGCAAGGCTGTATCTCATTTGCTTGTCTCTGCCGAGGCCCAAAAACATTTCCCACCCCCTGGCAGCTCCAGATAATTTGGAAATACACACTGCACGGTTAAGTAAATAGCTGAGTGATACTTTTGGCTAAATATCCATCTGCCACTGAGTTGCCGCCTGGCTCTTTTTCTTTTCTTTTTTTTTTACTTTTGTGGATACTAAAAAAGCAAATGATTTCATGTAAAAGCAAAGATTGTAGTAAAGTTCTGTGTTTGTCAACAGTGTTTAGACCTGAATAAGTTTGAGGCAGTTCCCGATGAAAGCCATCTGGTGAGCAAAGCACTGGAGCTCCTGGACAACGGCACGTACTGGGCCAGTGTCATCTTTCAAAACCTGCAGCCCAACTCCAGCCAGCCCCCTCCTTATGTGAAATACAAAATCCGCATGGACGTCGATGACGTGGAGCGCACCAACAGCGTAAAAGAAAGGTATGTGGATCAGCTCGGAAGCAGCATACGGGACTGTAATCACAGAAATTCTAATTATACATTTACTTTATGTTATGTGTAGCATGCCATAGATACCGTTGAAGGAATATTTGGATATTTTGGGAATGATGCTTAGTTGTTTTGTGCTAAGATTAATAGAAGGCTCACGTTTGCACACTGAATATTTGGCTGTAGCCAGAGAGTTGAAAATAGCTTAGCACAAAACTGAGGATGAAAATGTCCATCCTAGCTCCGTCCAAAGGTAAAAACAATATCCTGTCAATCGTTAAACTACTTCCTGTGCCTTTTGCCACACAAGTCATTTTCATCTTCTCGTCTAATCCAAAATCTATTTGCTGGAAGGATGCATTCAATACATGTGCAGTGGATTTGTGTCCATTTATTCTGAGCATGTGCTCTGCAAATCAGATAAAAAATGGCAACATCCCTCCAAGAAGTAAAAGGCCTGTTCTGTCTGTTAGCGTCCATTTTCATAATTGCACTCAGTACCCAGTGGAGCGCACACATAGTTTGCACGCACAGAGCAAATTTGTGGGTACATGGACGTCCATGCACAGCCTCGTACAGACCCTTACATCACTCAGATCTCAGTGGAACCTTGCATACGTGCAGAATAAGGAAGGTTTAACACTGGCTCACCTGTTGGCACAAAGGTAATGAGCTCAAATAGTTAAGAGTACAGGTTACTTATACAGGGTCTGGCCTGGTATCACCAAATTCTCTACTAACGAACCCAGAACGTTCTCATAATCTTAAACCAAAGCAAAATGTTGTTTAATTACACGGAAAACGCTTAAAGGTTATAGAAATATCAATGTTTCAAGTCTTGCATGTATTACCTTTTAAAATGTGTAGTCATGACACCGAAGATGATGATGTTATTTATACATGAGATGAGAGTGAGTGAACTTGGTTCTGCTGCCCTTTCTGTTCCCCATGGTAAATTATGTTTTTCTGCCTTCACTGTGTAAAAATACAACTTATAAGAAAAGTCATGATACTCAACAGTATTTCTGACTCGTTTTCTCGTGAGTAGTCTTTGCCTCTGACTCTTTGTGGTCGTAGTTTCTTTGCCCTTTGCTAAGACAGATCACAATGTGTCTGCTTTTAATAAGGTTATGGTCTCCTGGGGCCCGAGACAATTCCTTTAACGACCTGCGCTATATATGGGGAGGCTTCGCCTACCTGCAGGATATGATGGACCACGGCATTACACAAGTGCAAACGTCAAAGACCCAGCCCCTCGGAGTTTTCGCCCAGCAGATGCCATACCCCTGTTTCGTGGATGACGTGTGAGTACAAAAGCTTTTATCTCCCAGCCCTGTGATTTGAGGAAGAAGGTTACGCAGCAATAAAATTCTCCTCACTCTGGGGGGTGGCCACTCGCTTCCACCTGAGCGTCGAGTCGTGTTCGTATTAATCAATTACACCTTT
The DNA here is from genome assembly GCA_006182925.3 of Reinhardtius hippoglossoides. Lineage (NCBI taxonomy): Eukaryota > Metazoa > Chordata > Actinopteri > Pleuronectiformes > Pleuronectidae > Reinhardtius > Reinhardtius hippoglossoides. Next base: position 9,021,681 of record CM031692.1, read on the forward strand.
TTGATTTCCCTTCGGAAACTTCAAGATGCTCCCTCTTATTTATCCAACATACTCTTTCTTTAATATCTGTGTTCCTCTCTTGTTGCTGGTGTCGTCTGCCGCCACTCATCACAGAGGAAACGGCTAATATGGCCAAGTCCTCTCACAATGTCACCGTGAAAGTCAATAATAAATTCATGATACATACTAATAAATTAAATTATGAATTGAGGGTCAGCGAGGGGGGGAAAAGAAATGAAGACGGGAGGGTAAGAGTCGGCTAAAAATATGGATTTTTAGTCAAACCACAGGAAATCCTTGAATAGTTGATGGATGCTGAATTATTAAATCAACCAACACAAGTCTCTCTTCCTTCCTCGTATTTCCCAGGCATTTTTATTTTGAACAAAGCGAGCGTACACTATTCCAGATTGCTCCGAGCTCCACTCGCAGCTCCATCACATGTAAAGATTGATAGCAGCACTCCATTTGTGTTGCGCGTGTATCCACTGATAGCGCTGGCTTCCTATCACGTCCTATCACGTCCTATCACGTCCTATCATCCATCGAGGGACACAGATGATGTGGTATCACTCCGAATCTTCCAAAGCCAAGATTTCCTCAGAGTCTGGGAAATTACTCGCATCCAGACAGCGTTACGATCTCCGTTAATAAAGCAAAGGCCCAGCGATGCCATCAAGGGGAAAGATAATTACCAGGGAGATTTAAGTCCAACAACACAATGCGCCCCCCTTTTTTTTTTTTTAGTAGACACAAAATATTCACACTCCCGTGGGAAACGCAGCTCCGACGATTAGGGATGTAATTTGAAAAGTATTATGTGCTTTGGGCACCACCAAGTTTACAGTCAAGTAATCTGCAGGGAGTGCTTGGATCAACATGTTTAAAGAGGCCGAAGCCAAAAGGAGGATGGAAATGATGGCTTTATATTGAAGATGCCTGTCGGGCCGCTAATATCTGCAATTATCCTGTTGTTGAAGCACACGTTGAATAATAATGGGCTTTATTCTACCATATAATTGTCTTGGAATAATAGGAAACAAAAGGAAATATTCAAAACCATATTCAAAGTAACAGCTTTATTAATCATCATTGGGGTTTTTGTATTGAGTCTCTATGAAGTTCTTACTTCTCCCTGAACATCACATGCAGCTTCACAGCTTTGCGCTGCATTCTGTAGCTGCTTTCGTAAACCTGGTTTTTACTGGGTACTTTAAGTAGCGCTAATTAAAGGGAAGTTCCACTAACTACTGCACCCAGCGGAGATATTCATCTGACAGGAATCGTGTCATTTCAAATTAGCCGGGGCACAAAATCATCCACTTTATACATTAGCGAGCAGACGTGCTGCGGATGTTAGATGAAAGACGTCCACACCCTCGACTTTTTGGGGGGTATTTTCTTACATGCCTGTTTTTTTTATCCTTTACCAAAAATTACCACCAGATTCCTTTTTTATAAAACTCTAAAAAAACTCGGTGTGTCACCTCCGGAATCAATTTTCAAATGAATCACACTGAATTCCGTGCGTCATCATTTACCTCTCATCGGTGTTTGATAATGATCTAGAATCACACGGTCACGGTGAAGCTTACTTGCTGACGCCAGCCCCCTGCCGCCTCAGTTTCGTCTTCGTGAAAACAAAGGATTAATAATTACACAAGATAAATGGGAACCTGAAAGCACCACAACGCCCTCAGTCCCTCCACCATTTACTCTCTCGCCTGCTGAGCCATTTGGGCATTTCTCTAAATTATTAACACTTGAAAACTGCTATTTCATTTATAAATAATTGAGAGTGAAATCACACAAAGGAAGATGCGCTAAAACACAGAGAGGCCTGATGGGAGAAAGAACCGGGGGTTGGTAATTATTTTGATCTGGAGCTGGGTTCTCTCGGCCAAAAGGAAGGACAGGACACTGTGCATTGGAATGAACATGTTTGTGGTCGGCTGTAACTGTCTCTGAGTTTAGGGAAAGGTCCAATTTTACTTTTAAATGTCTTTAAAAAAAAAGACCTATGTTTAGATACTCTCAGATGTTCCATTAACAATATAAAAGGTTTACCACCTTGGTATAATGAGATGAATAATACATATACATATTAAGTCTGTGGCTCGAAAGTATACTGGTCTCATATAAATGTGGTTTCAAAATTAGGTTCAGTTTATGTTTTGTGGAAACTGGTGGGTAGCACTTTAATTATATATTTAGTTCTGTACAAATTAAAAAATGTACTTAAAATTAAATAATTTCACAGAGACTCAGGAATGACCTTATCTTTCTTCTCTTCCAACATAAAATTACAAATGTTTTACAACTGTTGCATTTTTCGTAGGCTTATATCTTTGTTCCCCCTCGATAACAATATTTCAACTTCCTCGAACAAACTTCAGCTAACAAGGCTTCGCTATCTGCACTGACCTCACACTCATCAACACCCCCGGCATCACAACTCCCCTCAGAAAATCATTTCCTCCGCCACATCCCGCATTTCCGTCCTCGCAGCGTGCGACTGCAACGCAGCCGACGAACCACCAGCAATCTGGTCCACTTGAACCATAGCTGACCCTGTTGGCATTTTGAATTTGAGATAAACCAAACTGTATTAGCTCCCACTGTCTTTGTCTTTATTTCCCCACTGTGCACAGGCCTGATATGACGGTATGGGATAAAGCTTGACCGCTGTGGGGCCTGATAGCACATAAACTGGTGCTTTATCAGCGGCCCCTGTGCCACCGCACGCTCCCGAATCAGAGGCATCTCTTGTTTGGATCCCGAGGCTGCGCTCCCCATCAATAGGTCTCTCACATTCACACGGGCTTGATGTGAGATCTGAGGCGGCTTTCAGCAATAACACGGGGCCCGCAGTGGACACGAGGAATATTTAACTCAAGGATGTGAGGGGGGGGGGGGAGACGCTTTTGTCCGGCGACAGTAGCTAATTAACCTAATGTCTGCACTGTTGGTAATGAGAGCGGGTGAAATACTTGAGCCTAATTGGGACATCTGAAGCTCATCACAAGCTCAAATCAGCGGTTGATGTTTAGTTTCATGTTTCTAGTGACATACTGTAATAATAACATCGAAAAATATTCCCCCCGTTTGCCTCCCTTTACTTCTAAAAACCTTAAATACACTTTAATTCCAGCTTTCCTAAGACCGTGGAGCCAGTGGAGCAATTACAAGTACAGTAGAGGCAGTAGATTTATTCAAATGGCCATTATTAACTTGCTAAATGGGCAGAATGCAAAGTGTCCGCGTGTGTAGCCAATCAACATTTGAAGCTGAGTGAGCAATAAGAGCTGTGCATTAATGAGCGTGTTTATTCATTCATTTGCTCCGGTGTGACACTTTTTAAGACCTGGCATTTCGGAGTCTCAGACGGAGGCAGAACGGCAGATGCTGCACTATTCACACCGTCCAAGCACATTAACTCTGGGGTGTTTTTAATTCAGAGTTCAATCCGTGTGAGAAAATGGGCTTTTAGTTATATCATTGAGTTTATTTTTGAATCATCTGCTTTAAATCTTTAGACTTTTACTGAGACAGCTCATTGCATGTTTGCCTTTAACTTAAAAGGTTATGCAAACTGTGGGCATTAGGGCCACATCAGATGTCTTCCTGTTTGGGGAAGTTTACAGAAAGTTAAGTTTTCAAAAACTTGGATAATTTCTCTGGGAATGAGCTCAAAAGAAAAAAGTTATTGCAATTTCTCATGAAAGAAATATTCATCCAAAGTAATGAGCACTTGGGTTAAATCTGAGTCTTCAAAGAGGTTTGTTGACACTAGTCTTTCAAAAATATCATGAAAAGTAGAAGCAATTTTTATTCATAAGTCAAATTTGGATGGTGTTAGATAGTTAGATGTATTTTTACTCAAATATTTGTTGTTGTTTGTGTTGTGACTAATAGTAATTTTTACAGAGACTAAACCTGTGCACTCAAGTTAATTAATTTGACACCAAACCCATTCACCTATTCACAGACCCAAAGTCCAGGGCATCTCCTTAAAGATGGGCAACGTTCTCCTTCTATATTATTTATAAGATGGCAGCAGCTGAATGAACAAATAAAAAAGTGAAAAGACACAACCTGTCTTTTTCCTCTCACGGGTCTCGACCCCACTTTGATGTGCGTCTGCTAAACTATTGTACTTCCAGAAACAAGCAGAACTGAATATAGAACTTAGGCTTTTACTGTGAAAAGAATTTTATATAGGATTTAATGTTACCTCTTGGTTTTTATTAAAAGTCTCAGTTTCTTAGAATCCTGTTAAAATGAATGGCCATCAATTGTTCTTTAAACGCTGAGACATTCATTTTGTAATTGAGCAATAACCTTCCATTCCGTGTCTCAAAATGTAGCTTTACTGTCGGTTAATTGAAATATACTTAATTTCTTGGACGTGATCTTGCTGGTAGAAGCAAAACTGGAAAAAAACACATGACGGATGAGATCCTTTTTTATGCTATAAGCACACATGCATCTCTCTCTCTTTGAGCAATTATATAATTCCCATTGAATAATTATTCCCTTTTAACAAATTGCTCATTTCAACCAAGAGACTAAAAAGTACATATTCTCAAAAGGAGACGGGAAGCTATTTATTTTTGAATTTTTGATATAGCGTCGTGCGCCAACCTCAGGGGAGGCCGTGCTCTACTATCTCTCGGTTTGCTGAGAAACGAGTCTTCCAGCTTCCCCCTAAATTTAGGTCAGGCCGCCGATGTAACCGGAGCCCTCTCACGCGGACCCGCCCGGAGTTCTGTTACTTAAGCACCTTTGATCGATCAACCGATGTATAATTCAAGAGCGTCTGGTGGCAAGGTTGTCAGCGTCAGACACGGTGTGTGCATGACTGATCCTCCCCCCCCCCCCCCCTTCCAGTGCCAGGAGTCAGACAGAAGGAGTTAACTCGCCGAGGCTGTCAGCTGTTACAGAGACGTCAGCGTAGATCCAGGAGCAGATAAAGCCAGAATTAGTATTCAACTTGCTGCGGGAGGGAGGTCTGCTTACCTCCCTCGAAACAGTTATTGGCTTCATTTGTGAACGTGTATTGATTCGGCGATCCAGTCAAATAAAGAGACTTTATTTGTGTAATCTTGCGAGGCTCTGAACTTTAAGAAACTCTTCTCTCGCTGCTTTCAAGGCCTCGTTTGAAAATGATCCATCCCACGAGGGCAGGGGAAGTGTCCTCGAAATAAACAACCTCGTCTCTCTCTCTCTCGCGCTCTCGCTCTCATTCAAGTTCTCATATAACTGAACTTCCTCCAAGGTCTCAGCGGAACAAACTTAATCTCTTTGTCGTGTTTGTGAGACAGTCCAGTTCTTTCGTCAGCCTTTGGATTTATTAACGGAACTGTCTGTGCCAAACAATATTTTTTGCAAGACTGAAACTGTCTGTAAAATTTACATTTAAAGTTTAGAAAATATGAGGTTATTCACTAAAATGAAAGCTGTTGCAGTGTGACTTTGAAAAGAGCACAAATAAACATCTTTAATAGACAATTATAGCCACATAATATACACCTGTTTAAATAGATATGAAAAACAAGAAAATCAAATGATTGATTCTAAATTAGCTTCAGATGAAGCTATTATGCGGCGCTAACTAGCAATTAAGCAAAAGTGATGTTTGGGTGAATCGTTTCCACTTGACAGGAATTCATCAAGGCATTTAAAATAAAGCTTGTCCAGAACTACAGGAGAAATGAATTCCATTCAAACGCACTCGAAGTCCACTTTGATCAGTTGTTTATGCTAAATTGCTCCGAGGAAGAGGATCATTCTGCCAATTACTGCACTTTCACTTTTGGCTCCGTCTCCACATCTGTGCCGAACTGTGCTTTGCTTGCATTATTGCCCGCCCAGTATTTATGTAATGCAAGCATAAGTGATATGTGAAATCTATACCGTCAAGATCTATTCGATATCCCTCCTTCATTGTCTCATAAAGGAGAGGAAGCACTTTGCTATATTGACGGAGGGGAGGATATTGACATGGCATTTTGGTGGCATTATGAAGCCGGTTTAATATCACCTCATTGTGTTGCGACTGAATCAAATCATGCATCATCTTTGGCACCAGGTGCAGCACTAAGTGGCTCGGTGAGCCGGTGCACCGAGTTTATGAAGGTTAGCTGAGTGTAAAAATGAATATGGCCAAATGGAACCGGGCTGCATTATTACATCTTGGATTGTTTCGATTGTCCATTGAGATTATTAACTTTTTAATATCTGCAGCATAGTTTCTTCTTTACAAGAGCAAGTTTTTTGATTGCAGGAACAAAACTTTAAAACAAACAAAAACTTTAAAATGAAAAGCACTGTTTTTTAAATCATCAGTTAATCTTTATTTCTTTATTTTCTTTACTTCTTTACTTATATATAAGCAACCAGGTGAATTATATATGTTTTATAATAATTTAAGAGAGAGGAGTGGTACGTATACAGTGAACTTTTGAACAGGTGTTGGATTAACCCGAAAAAAGCTTGGCAAAAAAAGTTATGTCCAAATAGTCTCGGAAGTCCCACAATATTTTTTTATACTGTGTGATTGAGCACATTTCATTCAGTCAAAGAATCTGCTCTGGTTGAAATTCTGAAATATACTTAAAACCTTATAGTCATATTTGCATGTTTACTGTGAGTTAAAGTCACTTGTTGTGTTTTTATGATTGTTTATGCATTTTGTGGATGACAGACACCTGTGTTGTTTAAACATCAGGATACATCTGTGCAATGCTCTACAGTTCAACAGTGTCACAAACTATATCTGCCATAATGACCTTAACGTTAAATCTGCATTTCTCCCAAGGAAAAGAAACCTTTCTCCAAACATTACAATCCTCATTAAGGGAGGATTGTTTGCCCGACTGTTGCATTAGACTACGTTAGTTTGAGTGAGTCCCTTTGCCGCTGTGCAGTCCTGACCATCTTTGATTGTTTCCCCTCAACAACCAGCTTCATTCAGAGCATTGGAGGCATCCTGCCCATGTTCCTGGTGCTGGCCTTCATGTACTCCGTGTGCATGTGCATCAAAAGCCTGGTGCTGGAGAAGGAGCTGCGGCTCAAGGAGGTGCTGCGCACCGTTGGCATTCAGAACGGCGCCCTCTGGTTCTCAAGTTTCACAGAGAACATTGTTCTGCTCGCAGTTCCCTGTTTGCTCATAAGTGTCATGGTTAAGGTCAGTAGAAAAGAGTCGCTGGATGGAAAGCATCAGAACACAAAGCATCAACATGACAATATATCGTATGCTTGTATGCAAATGTTAAATTGTTATATATGTTTCCAGCCACATTATATGGTGCAGAAAACCAGGAAATACTGACAAAATAATTACCACTGACATAATTTTGATTGAGTGTTTTTAAGGGTTCAATTCATATCATTTTATTCATAAAACAAATCAAATAAAAGAGAGTTGAAACTCAAACGTATCACGAAAAGGAAAAATCAGCATCTGGCTAAATGCGGAGGGGGGGGGGATGTGTGAATGTGGGTCATTCAGGTCACTCAGAAGTGTTCATGCTTTGTGTGTTGATGTTTTCCCCGTTGTTGATCATAACCAGTTAACAATCTCCCAATCAAATCATCATCCTCTGATTCTATAAATCAGCCCTCCTGAGCGAATTAATTGAGCATGCGACCAATTAAGTCAAATTAAAATCACAAGCAGTAATATTTTTTTTTTCATTTCATGTAATTGCATCACCTCTTCCTCTGTGCCCCGTACGTCAGGGAGTCTTATGTAATGTCATTTGGGGAAAAAATGACATTCAGCCACTGGAACATTACGTTAAGTTATCTCATATTCACTGAGGGGCCCGAGTGTGTGGATTGAAATACCTGTCACAATCCTGAAGTTCATGTTTTTTTTAATACTACGATTGTATTAAAATGTATATTCCAGCAGATTCAATTTTTAGAGATATACAAAAATAAGACTGTACAGAGACGGGGTCACAGAGGTTATGACGTGTGAATCATTGTCTGTACAATCATCTAATGGATCTGACTCCATCAATCACTGGGAGAAAAAATAATACACGTTTACTAATTATGTAAGTGTGTGTATTAGCATATTTCTTAATTACGTGAAATATATTCAATCTGTTATTAAGCTGTTGATATATTCATGCTTGTATTGGATCTAGTGGGATGTGATGTTATTGTTTACCTGTTGACACGATCTCCTGCTTAATGATCGAATAGGATAGACGCACATATCACAGTTATCACAAAAGGGAGAACCCCTCATGACACAAGTCACAGACACACCCTTGAAAGACTCCTTGTTCTGTGGGCGTTGCTAATAAAGCAAGAAACAAACAAAACAAGGACGGTTCATTGAGATTCGACCTAATCAATTCCTGCAGTTTAATTTGAAAATGTGGCTGGTAAATAAAAACTGATATTTGAACAGCTGGGTGAAATGTAATTTCCCCATCAGCCTAATGTGTTTGCGAGCCATCAACAATTTGTAAACATTAATAACAATGAATTGAGTTAGCGCCGTGCCTTGGAGGAGCGACTGCGAGCACAATGAGCATTCGAATCACAGGCCCGTTCTAAATGATAATTTCACAGCCATTTTCGGCACATTAATAATCATAATAGCAAATCAAATGCTAATTATCACAAGGCTGTATCTGGATTAGGTGTGACAAACAACCGGTTTTGTCGTCTGCACCTGAGTCCTCTGTCGATTTACACATGTTTCCTCTTCCATTATGGAGCAGCTAATGCATTTATTATGTGGCAGCCAGGCTGATGTGTTTGCACCGTTCACACACTTGGCTCCGTCTCAATTCCCCAGGAATCCCGGTGTTTGACAAGATCTTCTTCATATTTAAAAAAGAAAAAACACAAACAACCAGATCAGCGATGATCAATACCCGTCACATCGGCCGCGGTCCTCTCCCAAACAGAACGTCCTTGTTTTGACAACGTGAAACCACCTCCCGAATGTTTTGTCATGTTAGCTGTCGTCATTAAAATGTGATTAATCTGTTGTGCAACACGACACTGAGAGAATAATGCAAATGACAGTGGCAGAGACCACCTTCACAGTCGGGAGACGCTATTGACATGTCATCAATCATATCTTCACACAGGACCAAAAATAAAAAATAAAATGAACAAGGCTGAGACGGAAAAGGGCTGTGGTGAAACACAGCCTTTACATTCACTTTACAAACTGTATTAAGTACCATTTTAAAGTACTGTGTCTGAACCTAAGTACTACAATTTATACATCTTTACTACATGTCAGAGTTGATTATGTTCATTTAGGGTTTTTTTTGCCGCCTCAGTTACTTGTCACTTTTCAACTCAGCTTATATTTGATATATTAAACGTACAAAGTGAACTGTGTTATATTGTCATAAAGTAAACTGCAAACTAGAATCGACTCTAATAGACCAACTGCAATGTCTACGTCAGTTTCCACTTCCACATCAAAATGCTATTTACATTTTAATGCACCAGTAACAACGAAATAATATAATTCTATAGCACATACCTCTGTGTCTCTGAGGGGACATGTTCTTACTGCATGATTAGCACTTCTAAATATGAAGTGATAACTCCACTCTCAAATTAGTTTTGGAATTTACATGCAATGACGTGTTTTAACAGCTATTTTTTTTTATATGAACATGGATTGGATCAAATGATTTTATGAAGGGAGTCACTCGTTGTGATGAACCTGCAAAGAAGCATCACTAATGCAGTTTGCAGCTCAACAGAGCCTTTTAGCCTCTTTCAGCTCATTGTTTAGATTTTCTGACCACGCTCTCACTGTTTGGGTTCGATCCCATCGGCCCCAGGAGCAGCAGAATGGTTCTTTTCAGATAAGAAGAAACTCTGATGGCTGCACTATCTTCCCAGCGGCTAAAGAGCCACACATTTACTTCTACTTGAGTAGTGGAAACCAAAGCAAACTTTAAAAAGGAGAGAGGGGAAGCTGGACTTCGATTTATCAGCCGGCCCCAGATAACTCCAAATGAATGCTACTATTGCTAAAATGTTCCCCTTATCATGTTTGAAAGTTGATAAGATGCCCGCGTGTGTGTTTAGAGCTTGTTTCTGCAAATGGGGTTCATTGTCTTATCTGGCCCGGCTCCCCTCCATCCTTCAGGTTCCTCCGCTCCCTGGCTAACTCGCTCCCCTTATACATGACGTTAGCCTGGATCTACTCGGTGGCCATGATCGTTAAGAGTATCGTTGGCGAGAAAGAGGCGCGGATCAAGGAGACAGTGAGCATCATGGGCCTGAGGAGTGCCATCTATTGGCTGAGCTGGGCAGTGTCGAGTGTGCTTCTGCTGGCCGTCAGCGCCGTCCTCCTCGCCGTTATACTAAAGGTGATTTTAACGTGATTAAACAGTGATTCAAGGAGGCCCGGCACTAGTTTTGGAGAGTTTTCACTTTTGAGTCTTCAATGAGGCTTTTGCTAAGGTCAAAGTTGTTATTCTGAAGTACAATAGATGATTTTACTTGATACTAACGCTCTTATACTTGAGAAAGTAAATTTAGGGTTTCAGTGATGAACAATCATACAGAGTCCTCTAATCATTCTTTAATCATAATTGCATCCATCATCCCAGCAGTCACCACCGTGGTGTCATGTGAGAAACTGGATGGATTCAGGGGCTGCTCTCCGAAATTAGTGAAGGGTCCTCTTTCACACAGGCAGAGTAAAAGAGTGACATATTTAATGACTGTTTAAATTGTGTTGTTGAAAATCAGACCATAATGAGTCACCTTTTACTCTGCCTTAAAAAAATCTGCCATTAGAATCAAACTTTCTGATTCTCCTGCTCGCTTGTTATTCAATCATTGCTTTCTATGTGTGTGGTTTTTAAATGAATATCGATGCTCGCATTTCTTTCTCTCCTCCATCTTTCACGTGTTTCTCCTGCCACAGTACGGGAAAGTGCTGCAGTACAGCGACCCCTCGGTGATCTTCGTCTTCCTGCTGGTCTTCTGTATGGCCACCATCACTCAGTGCTTCTTCATCAGCGTCTTCTTCTCTAAGGCCAACTTAGCGGCGGCGTGCGGCGGCCTCATCTACTTTGTCCTCTATCTGCCGCACATCCTCTGCTACGCCTGGAGGGACGTCATGGGTTTCGGGGCCAAGGTTGCCGTGGTAAGTCCGTCTCCGGCGCTGACACGTTTCTCTTTTTCATTTTTAATATCTTTCCCCCGCTGTTATCATACACGAGGGCCGGCTGAGGTTTCAGTTATATTCCGAGGTTATGTTTTTCGCCACCGTAATCACACTTTGGCAATCATTCCACATTTGTTCCTGATCCTTTCCCGGTTGTTATGAAGGGAAGTGAATTCACCGAGTCATTAATATCCGTCATAGATTTGCCTTTATCGTCCCCTGATAAATAATGTGTGAAGTGGGTGCCTCCAAGATGGATCGAGGGTCCGGTGAAATTTGAATTGCAACAGGAGAGCACGTCGGAATTGTTTTAAAATATTCATGCCGTCACATGCTCTGGCATATTTTGGCACTAGCTTGAAGAAGCTAGTTTTTCTTTTAAAAACTGGACAAATGACAGAAAAAAATGAAAGATTTGATTTACATAAAAGAAGAGACTAGACAGACGCACACTAAGGAAGTGGGGGATTTTCTGCTTTCCTCCGAGGGGTAAAGATAAATAGTGCACCATTGCTCAACTTTCAGCGTAGCCTTTCTCCGTGACCTTTACGGCGGCGCTGGTATCATTTGTCCTCGAGCTGTCCTCTCTGCAGACAAAGACACCAGAAATTTAGAAAACTTCACTGCCGCGTGTGCGAGTGCGAGTGCATCCTCCCAGAATTTAAATCAGGTCATGTATTATCCCTATTTTATTTTTTTTGGTCTCGACAGTGCAGTGTAAGGTTTGTGTGGGCTGGAAAGAAAAAAAACAATCTCATGCTTTCTTAGTTGTCAAATTAAAAAAAGTAGTCATGTGCATCGTACAGAAGTCACTTTGAAAACGTTGCCTCTGCAAACGTATCTGGTGAAAGTTCTCGCTCCATTCCGTTTCACACACTGCATGCAGGTTAGGAAGGCGCCTTACGTGTAAGACTCTGCAAACCTTATGTAATCCCTACATACAAAGTGCCATTGCCAGGTTCTCCCCGGCACTGAGCTTTTTCTCCCCCTGCTCCAACTAGATGGATAGTCCTCTCGCCCTCTAATTAGCATGAGCAATGTTCCTCTGACCAAACCACTATCCAGTTCATCCCCACACTTTATCAGAGATGTGTGTGTGTGTGCAGAGGTCTCTCTCTCTCTCTCTCTCTCTCTCTCTCTCTCTCTCTCCCTCCCTTGCTCAGATGAAGCCCACTCCGTGCGGTGGAATACAAATTCTTCCCCACACCGTCCTTGATAATGAAGTCTTTAATCGGAACGAATTTCAAAAGATCACCTAAATTTATATGAACAGTTTTTGATTGCGGCTCGGTGCCAGAGGAGAGCTCCGGGCAGCGTATCAGAGGGGCCACTATTAGACAGGGCACCGTCACAATCCAACTTCCCATCTCCTGCTACTTCCTCATCTCTTTGAGCTCGAGCTTTTAAACAGGGTTGAAACAAGAGAGAGTTCTTTCATGTTCTGGAAAAACTGAAATATTCAATTAATCTCAGCCCTGGAAACGTCACGAGTAGAAATCATTATTCCCGCAAAATAATGTAAACTTATCAGATTTTAGTTAATTCATTTATGCTTTTGCAGCATCTGGGAAGTGATTTACACACGTAAGAATCTGTTTAGACTTAATGTGTCTTACTGCAATTTAAATATAGGGCTGCAACAACTGTTGTTTTTGAGATTGCTCAAAAACAAACATACAGGATCAAAATTCATTCACAACAATTGTCCTCTGTCCACTAATTACAAATTATCAATTTATTGCTCTAGCTGCCCCCCAAACAGGTCGGAACAGACTATCATGTTTTTTAAAGTAAACTTCCTCAGACAGAAACACATTAGTTTCGGATCCCTGTCCGTCACTCTCACCCTTGTTGTCGAAAAGCTCCTTGAAAATGATTTCTTGGAACCCTGATTACTCCTTCTTCGAACAACAGTCTGCTGCCAGCTTGAGCGGTGGCTGTACCTGCAGTGTTGACGTGGCGCTCAATAGGGAAGTTTGTCTGACCTCCCAACTCGTGCCCTTTTCTGAAACGCTAAAGGAGCGGCTCCTGTCGTTCTGTCTGCCGTTCATACCGAGCTCAAGCATGGGTGCGCGCTAGCCTGCTGTCACCTCTCGTCTTCTGATGACCTGTTGATCGCCCGGCAGTAGACGGGCGGTGGAGGACGACCCAGGAAGTCGCCTGCAGTGCTAGTAGCCAGACTAGAGGTTCATCTTCACTAAAAGCTTTTCAGACCCTCTCCCCGGTAACGCAGCAGCAGGTTGACGGTATCCGCGGCGATTCGTCTCTGACGCTTCAGCGAGTGCTTCTGCCGGAGCGAAAATGCTGCGAGCAAATGAGGCATGGTAGAAACAGCTGGCAGCCAGCACGGCAACGCAGAGTGATAGGCCGCGGCAGATGATGTCTCGCGGGGGCAACACATCGTTCGCAGTTTCCTACTTTATGAAAATCTTAATTTTGCAGCACAAACATTTAGTCTCCATCTTTGTTTTCATCACGATGCGAAGTCCTCAGAGATGCCGGCGCCGCAATTAAACCAGCTGACATCTGTGGAGATGTCGTGCTCCTGTCTGCTGCAATAGTTCACTGATCAGCTGTGTTAGAGATGTTACCACAGTGATCCCCTACATGTAGTAAACAAAGGCCGTCCCTATACAATTAAAAGCATGGATCTCAGTGGACCGTATATCTTCGCCAATTAAGGCCAAAGACTAAAATACATTCATCTTCTTCCTAGAAATGACAAATGCTGTATCTTGGAGTTTTAAGGAAAGTGGAAAAAACACAGATCCACATCAAAATGTGATTCTCCCTTTTCTGGCTCATGCCCTGGTCATTGTTGTGCAAATGGATTCATTGACATTTGCGTAATTCCACTTTTCTGTCAACAGATGTGAAATTTGAAATCACTTTCATCCCTTTATGTCCGTTGTGCAGCCTGCTGTTGTTTATGTTGTCACTTGTTTTAATGACATCTGACTGTCTTGTCTTCATGCTCGTTTATATATTCCTCTTTGGTGGACAAAACGTTCCATTCTATTCTGCACCGTAATACAGCTGCTCAGCATAAAACCTGTAAACAGAGGGAAACTACCATAGCCTGGAAACAAATTAAACAAAATCCACCAACCTTGAAAGTAATTAACACTTTCTATCGCGTTGGTTTAAACTTTGCAAAAACTGTGCAGTGAAAAAATAACAATTCATTCATAGCCAGGCAAACGGCAGAGCTTAGAATAAAGACAGTTTCTGGTCTTTAAACGATTTTAAACGTTTTTTTTCATTCCCAGAGTTTATTGTCATGTGTGGCCTTCGGCTACGGCTGTGAGAACTTCTCCAAGTACGAGGAGCAAGGCATCGGTATTCAGTGGCACAACATCAACAAGAGTCCAGAGGAGGGTGAACGCTACACGTTCCTGCTGTCCATCATCATGATGCTCTGTGATTCCCTCATATACTGGATCCTCACCTGGTACATTGAGAACGTCTTTCCAGGTACTCGTTTGCTCAACTTCCTTAATCTGAATTGGATGATGCCACAATTACAGATGTGCTGCTGCATTTTCCTGTTCCTACATGTACAGTAGCCAATCTGCTGCAATCCTAATGCTTTTTTCTCATATACTCTAATCAAAAGAAGACAGGAGCTGTGTCAGGAGGAAACCTACACTGTGAAATTCCATATTCCCTCCAGCCAAGCCATTGTTGAAATGTTAATCATGTTCTCCACGCTCGTTCCCAGGCCAATATGGAATCCCTAAGCCGTGGTACTTCCCTTTCACTGCGTCTTACTGGTGTGGCAGAGCCTCAGTGACCCGTGTTGACACCGGTTGTTTGAAGGACTACAGCCTACATAATGGTAAACACTCATAGAACTTTCAATTCTTCGCCTGGGGTGTGTAATTCTTATTTTCCCTACCCAGGTTTAATGTGTTGTTGACTCGAGTATTTTAAGGGAACATAGATCTGAAAAGAGGTGCAAGTTAATTGGGATGGGTCGCAAACA
Source organism: Reinhardtius hippoglossoides (assembly GCA_006182925.3). NCBI lineage: Eukaryota > Metazoa > Chordata > Actinopteri > Pleuronectiformes > Pleuronectidae > Reinhardtius > Reinhardtius hippoglossoides. The sequence goes on from CM031692.1 coordinate 9,036,839, forward strand.
AACATTAGCACCTCATTTGTTGCATTGGGTGATAATAGAGTTTCTCACTGTGAAGGTAAAAGGGGAATTCAGGGAATTGCAGAGAAAAACAGTTTCCAGTTAATATTGGAGGGAGCTCAATTTGTTTTTTCATGAACAGGAATGCATTCATTTTCCTTTCGCAGCTTCATTAAACATTACCAAGCATGATTTTGTTGTTATTTTTTATTAGTCTCTATTTCTATATATATTTTAATTTGGCTCATCGTTAACAATACACGAATACACTTAATAAACTGGTTTTCTGTTAATTTCTCTGCTCGTATCTGTGTTTCTCCCAAAGAATATCTGGAGAAACCACCGTCCGACATGAAGGCCGGGGTCTCAGTCCGCAATCTTGTCAAAATCTACAAGACGGGAAAGAAGCTGGCCGTTGACGGACTGACCGTGGACTTCTTCGAGAATCAGATCACATCTTTCCTCGGCCACAACGGAGCCGGAAAAACCACCACAATGTGAGTCGCATTATCGGTTTGGCCCGTGCTCTGCCACTGGGCTCGGCGTCCATGTCATTTCACAGGGTGCGACTAATCTAACCTGTACACAATGCTGACTGCGCGGCGGCTACATTAATTCAGTGGTCACCGCTCTCAGAAGAGTGACTTCTTCTGAGAGGGACATTTATCACACGGCGTCAGCAGTTGCGTTGATAGCGGGAGTTATCTAATTGCTGTTTAAAAAATTGTGGAAAGGTTGGAAGGGGTTTTAGGATGACAGCAAATAAATGAAACGCAGTGGCCCAGAAAGAACGAGAGCGAGAGAGAGCGAACGAGGAAGGGAGAGAGCAAGTGATGCAAGACTAAGGGCTGAAGGGAAGGCGTCCGCTCTGAGCCTCTGTAACGAAACATAACGGAGCACAACAACAGAAAGGGACACAGGAAGGACTGTCACACGCTGACACTCTGTGTGAATGCATTTCCACCGAGATACCAGAGCGTCTTATCTCTCTGTGACATTCACTGATACACAGAAATGTCCAAACTAGTGTTTTTTGCTCTGTTTCAGTCTTTTTTAAGGGATTTGGGATTTTTCTGCTCGGGCTCGTCAGTAATTAACACATTATGAATGACCTGATACAAGTTAATGGAGAGGATGTGGACAGTCAATGCTCCAATTTATTTGATAAAGTACTGTGTAGTAGACAGCTGGTTCAATTCCTCTACTTTATGAGAATTTAATTATTAGGGCCCGAGCACCGAACGGTGGGAGGCCCTATATATATATATATATATAATATATAATTACAACTTTTATCTTTCTTAATTGATAATTTTATTGTTTCCATTACTGATCTCAGTATTCGTAATTGATAACTTTATCATTTGTTAATTAATTAAATAATTTGTATTACTTTAATAATCATATTGAAAATTAGCCAACATCCAGTCTACCTACTATTGCACAACACAGGTGACACACTGTTCCTATGATGCCACTTTTGAAACCCTCATGCCTGTGTTCTAGTTAGGGCCCGAGCACCGAACAGTGGGAGACAGTGGGAGTTCCTATTGAACACAGGCATGAGGGCCTGTCTTGTGTAGACAACTGTTCCTTTGATATTCAATGCAATCAGTATTTATTGACCTCTGGAGGAGAACTGACCCTTCATATTCAACACTGCTACCAGTCCAAGACAGGGAGAATACAACAGCTCCAAGAAAGATCGAGACTATTAGAAGACAACGGATCATTTTTCTCGACAACACTTACCCTGTACCTGTGTTCAGCCAAGATGAAGAAGGGACACAACTTAAAAAACCAGGTAAGATTTTCTAATCAGGAGACACTTTTAGTGTTACACATATTCAGACCACCTTACATTTCATTTCATTATTTCATGTTTTGTCTGTGAATTTTCAATAAAACCATCACATCAGTCACCTCACATTCAGTCTGAAGTGACAGTTGCGGTCTGTGTGTTACAATACTTTCCATGAAATGAGTCTTTGTGGATATTATGCAGCTTCTGTTTAGGATCATTCACTTTCACTTTAGTGTTGAGATACTGTACTTAAGAGAAATGCAGAAACAGCATTTAAATTAACTCGTAACAATTTCATGTGATGATCAATGTTTTAAGAGAGATAATGAACGGATGGATGAGAAATCGTCTGAATGTGATTTAACTGTTAAAGTTACATTCAGCAGTGTGGATCATTAGAGATGAAGATGAAAGACCTCTTGTCTTTTTCTGTGTATCCAAACTTATGATGGGACTGTGTATTTACCTGTTATATGTATGTTTGTGTCTTTCAGTCTGTTGGACATCACGTGGCATCTCCCACCAAAACGATTGAGTTCCTCCATGGAGAGATCAAGCAAATGGAGTCTGATGGAATGGAGCTAGCTCAGCAAAATGCGGCACTGAAGATCCAGATGTCCAGCAGGGATGCTCGGTGGAAGATGGAGAAACAGGCCATGCAGGATCAGATTGATTCCGCCAAACAGGGGCAGGCCTTTGACACTGGAAGAGCCATTCAGACAGAGTTGGAGGACGAGCTCAAGGAGTTGAAGCTGGTGTTGAAGGACAAAGAGAAGTACATATGCAAATTGAGTTCTCGTCCTAGGAACGATCAGTTTGAGATCGAGAGGGTGAAAAGGGAGCTGAGCGACAAGTGCAACCAGGTCAAGGTGATGGAGCTTTCCTTCGACAAGAAGATGAAGCACATCATCTCTGAAAAAGATGCAGTAAAAAGTGATCTAGAGAGGCAGCTGACTGCTGAAAACTCAGCTCTGGCTAAAGAAAATACAGCTCTGAAGAAGCAGGCTGCACAAAACACTGCTGTGGCTGCAGAAAACGCTGCTCTGGCTGCAGTGAAAGGTGATCTAGAGAGGCAGCTGACTGCTGAAAACTTATCACTGGCAAAAGAAAATACAGCTCTGAAGAAGCAGGCTGCACAAAACACTGCTGTGGCTGCAGAAAACGCTGCTCTGGCTGCAGTGAAAAGTGATATAGAGAGGCAGCTGAGTGCTGAAAACTCAGCACTGGCAAAAGAAAATACAGCTCTGAAGAAGCAGGCTGCACAAAACACTGCTGTGGCTGCAGAAAACGCTGCTCTGGCTGCAGTGAAAAGTGATATAGAGAGGCAGCTGACTGCTGAAAACTCGGCACTGGCAAACGAAAATACAGCTCTGAAGAAGCAGGCTGCACAAAACACTGCTGTGGCTGCAGACAACGCTGCTGTGGCTGCAGAAAACGCTGCTCTGGCTGCAGTGAAAAGTAATCTACAGAGGCAGCTGACTGCTGAAAACTCGGCTCTGGCTAAAGAAAATACAGCTCTGAAGAAGCAGGCTGCACAAAACACTGCTGTGGCTGCACAAAACACTGCTGTGGCTGCAGAAAACGCTGCTCTTGCTGCAGTGAAAGGTAATCTACAGAGGCAGCTGACTGCTGAAAACTCGGCTCTGGCAAAAGAAAACACTGCACTAAAGAAGCAGGCTGCTGAGAACGTAGTTATAAAGGAGCATGAGGCAGAGAAAGCTGCTCTGAAAAAGCAGGCTGCAGAAAGCGCTGCTCTAGCTGCAGAGCACAAGGAAGTAAAACCCCTGATACTGAAGAACATTGAGCTTCAGGTACGTTAAATCAGATCATTTTAGATTTGAATTATATGGATTGTAAGTTCGTTTCATGTTTAGACTTTGAGGAAGAAAGTGTTGACACTTATGTTGTCTCTGTCTTTTCAGGAACTCACCTTTGAGACCGACTCGGAAAAGGTGAAGGTCATAAATGAGAAAAAGGAGAAGAAAGAGAAGAAGAAGCAGGAAAAGAAGGAGCAACTGGAGAGAGAGAAGGAGAAGAAAGAACTGAAGAAGAGGGAGAAGAAGGAGAAGAAAGAGAAGAAGAAGCAGGAAAAGAAAGAGCAACTGGAGAGAAAGAAGAAGGAGAAGGAGGAGAAGGGGGAAGGGAGACATTGGAAGATATTCGCCTGTTTTCGCTTTAAACGCCGGAGCTAGTCCTAATCTTGTCTCTCATCCTTCCTCTTCCTCAACCATCCCTTCATCCTGAACGCCCCATTCGTTGCAAAATGAAATGCTGGAAATAAATGATTGTTTTATGTTAACTACTTTGTTTTCATAATCGTTGGAAGCAGTAATTGAAATGCAATGAATTGCCCGTCCCTTTTAACAGCTGGGGCCAAAGCCAAGGACGACTCAACGCATCAACTGAAATAGCCATTTGCAGAGATCTGCTAATAAAGCATTTCTTTAATCAATCTTACCACAAACACTTGAGCCCACAGTGAAAGCTCTGACTCCAGGTGACAAGCACACACTGTGAGTTGGCTTTTCAATATGCAGCAACAAAGAGCAACATGGAAAAACACTACAATACAATACAACACTGCATTTCACTAAACACAAACAGTATATTGGTCCTAAATGTAACACATCAGATATCTGGAAATTTACCAATTAACACCATCTCCTCATACTTCATTTGCAAACACAGAAAATATGGTTCAATGTCTCATATCACAGACCCTCAGATTGACCATGTGACCCTCTGGAGGGTCTGAACCCAATGGTTGAGAAACATAGTTATTTATGGAGTCAAGGTGTTTATGACTGCCATCTGGTGGCAGCATAAGGTAAGCCTACTTTAATCTATTAAAACTATTACATTCAAAATAGAGGGGTAAAAACTTGGACAAACAAAAGTAACAACGTAAAGTTACTCCAGAATACGTACATTTTCACCACTTTCTAATTTTCTGCAAAGTTTGGTGAGAAGTTGAGCATGTTATAGTAAAATGCCTACAAATGTCTGGCCAATTCTGATTGGCCGGACATTTGTAGGCATTTAACATTATTGTCAGAGTTTGTGAGGCAGATGGACCCAGATGCAGAGTTTAAACTTAGAGAGTGTAATTTGAATGAAAACAAAGTCTTTAACAGACAAAACAACTAAAGCATACGGGAGAAAACACAGGAAGCTTACACAGGGGATGCAGAGGTGCAGAGGCTCAGGAGACACAGGATACGAAATACATCGGAGATCAGGACAGGAGATCACAACTAACAGACGACAGACCAGAGAACACAACTGACATACAACAACGATCCGACCAGGACAAAGGAAAGCACAGAGGCTTAAATACAGACACAGGGAAGGCAGGGGCAATGGGACAGGTCATCACAACAAGACGGAGATAAAAACTAACTCAAAGATCGATTTTTCGTCTCACGGTGTGACCGTGGCGTGGCCTCAAAGTTTGATTACACGTCATCAAAACACGAGGTTCTGTATCTCGAACATATTTGGTCCAATCGAGTCCAAACTAGACATGTAAGACAAGAGTCCAGGCCTGATGACATCTACACAGAAATCATGACTTAAAATCACAGCACCACCTGGTGGCTACAGGAATGTTTTATACTTTGATGAACTGCTCCTGGCTGCTTTACAATAAACAGCTCAAAAGAGCTGAGACAAGTCATTGGACCATGGTCAGAATTCTGACATTTCCTCAAACCGTGTAAACATTGAGTTGTGGCGAAGGTTCATCCTTCGCCAAAGGAGACGATGTTGTCATAACTCCAGTGTGCATTGTCCTATCACTACCAAACTTCTGTCACATGATTAGAGTCCAAGCCTGAACAGGTCCATGTGTCAATATTTCCTCAGTGTCATAGCGCCACCTACTGATTCGCCTTGAAACACGAAGTACTTTGTAAATCCACCCTGCAGTATCCAACTGGCTCCGAACTACTGACCTATGATCACAATCCTGACCTGAACACATCCATATATTAATGTTAGTTCAGGGTCATAGCGCCACCTACTGATCAGTGTGAAAATTAAGTTGTTGTAACATTGTCCAATTGACACAAAATTGCTCACGCTACATCAGAGCCCCTACTTGAACAGATATATTAGTCTGTAGGTAATAATAAAGATGGCGCCACCTACTGGCAACAGGAAGTAAGTTTTGTTTTACAACTATCATTCGATTTACATAAAATGTTCACAGTGTGATGTGCTATTGATAGCGTGGACCGTAATGAGCAATTAGCAGGCAAGGATCCACATCGCGTGATGGACGCAGGAAGTGAAGTGTTTGTCCTTGCCGCAGTGCGCAAAACGCATGCAACGCGGAGACGTGCGCTTGGTCATTGATCGCTCTCTCCACCGACCGCAACAGGCTTCAACGTGCGTGTGCTCGGGCCCGTTAGTGCTACAACGTAGCCCTAGTGATTATATTATTATAGTGTTGGTGAAATTGGACAAGATATCTATTGACTTATATGTTTTACATGAAGCTGAGAATAAATGTAGTTCACCGGCATCTTCTACCAACGGCTTCTAAGTTGGAGGAAATCAAAAATACAAATTAAAGATAGGATATGGAACAATTCTTCATTAAAATGTCTAAAACGTTATGTTGTATTTGTTTCCTACAGTTTACAAGCACATAGAAATCCTCAATTTGATTCAAGGAACAGGACGTTTTGGTCTGTTTCTATGGGTCACTCATTATGGATTTACCATTATTCATTCACCATTTGCAGGATAACAAGAATACAACTTAAACACATGACCTCATCCTTTAACTTGAGTTGCATCGGATAGATTTTCATCAGACAGCTCCCATGATCCCACGCTGCTTCATGACCTCATCAAGGTCTTTTGTCATCGTGTTAATTGAGAGGCCGCCAAGTTTTTATCACCGCGCCTCAGTTTGCAATCAGGATATTGTGTCTTTTATTTCTCTGCAGGTCAATTCTGACAGGACTGTTCCCGCCCACATCGGGCACCGCTCTCATCAACGGATACGACATCCTCACTGACATGGACAGCATCAGGAAGCATTTGGGAATGTGCCCACAGCACAACGTCTTATTCAATGAGTGAGTGAATTAAGCAGATAACCATCCGTCTATGTTCCCAGCCGGCCATTAGTGTAATCATGCTTTTGCCTCTGGTTTATTAAAAGAGGAGAAGAAAGGGAGGAAAAAACTCATTAAGGAGCAATTCGGTCACATGTGTAACGAGGGCTCGGTCTCAGCTTATTTTCCACATCAACACATCATTATCCTTTTGCCTTTTTTTATGATAAAAAATAAAATGTCCACTAAATCTCCCCCTAATAGCGTCATTGCCAGCGACGGCAGTGTTTTAAATTCACCTTACGAGTCCCCTCTTTTCTCTCCCTGCACAAACTGACTCCTGCAACTTGACACAAGTCCTACATCATCATTATGGCTCAGCACCTGCAAATTACTTTCATTAATATTAATCCCAGACAGTCAAAGCACCTATATTAAATAGAGTTAAAATATTCATGCAAACACTGAGGTAGACATTACAGCATATTACTTCAGCTCGCGAAAAGTGCAGTGGATCATCTGGCAAAGTGCTTCCAACGTGATGCTGTGGATAATTCAAACAGCTGCATATGAAGGAGTGGCGCCGGCTGCCCTCCGCGGTCACCCCGGGCCTCCTCACACGTCAATCAAACGATATTATTTTCACCTTTCCGCAGGCTCACGGTGGAGGAGCACATCTACTTCTACGCTCGGCTGAAAGGACACAGCCGCGACGAGGTGAAAAATGAGATGGACCAGATGATTAAGGACGTTGGTTTACCACATAAGAGGAAGGAGCTCGCTAAGAACCTGTCAGGTGTGTCTGCGTGTTTCTTGACATCTTTTTGGAATCCCTGCAACTCAGAATGTCTGAATGAAATTATGCAGAGATGTAAATTATGTTTTTTGATGTCTGCATCAGTCTGTGCGCTTATTGCATTCATATCCCCCCCGGGACGATACATCATCTGTAAATTATCTTTTCTATTCAGGATAAAGCTGCTCTGTTACAACCGCTCCTCTGCCGGCACACGCACAAGCAGCAGCCTCTGCAAACACATGCACTGTACCTGTGTGTCACAGGCTGTAATTCATTGTCTGGGCGGGGGGGGGGGGGCATGAGCAAGTCCTGCTTGATGAATTGTCCCCAGTCATGGATTGCTTGTGAGCAAAGTCACTGAAATATGACTTTCAAGGTTGATCCATGTTGACATTTCCACTACATTAACACCACGTCGGATGCATTTTGGAGAGCTCAGTATGAGTGGATGTGATCTAACCTCAGTCAAGTGTGTCTACTTCTCAGCCTGCGTGTAAAAAGACAATGAAACAGTGGAGAGGTACATCTCGACGATTTAATCCATAGTCAACTTCCAGTAGTGTGTCTGTAGTGCAGTGCCGGATCTAAACATCTCGTTTTTGAGTAATCATTCATTAATAGAGCAATGCAAAGTAAAGACAGGGTGCAGGGCTCAGTTCAGAGAACCCTGAACCTGCATTACCACTGCTGCACAAGAAGAATTTAGAGTGAAGCTCAACTCAGTACGCAGAAGCCTGAACTGGAGAATCAGTTGTTGTGAACACACTGTTGTCGTGTCCCTCTTTATTCCAATGTACGAACTATTGAACGTATCACGTTTCCAAATCGCATCAACTCTTCAACACCACATTTCTCTGGCTCTTAACAATACAAATGCCAAGTGTGAATGGTTCTCGAAGATATGTGAGCCACAGGCAGACGGAGATTTCTGATATTATTTGATAGATAAAAGCACATTTTCAAGACACAATATATCACAAAGGTACCAAGATGTGGATTGCTGTGTGTTCCAGGTGGCATGCAGAGGAAGCTCTCCGTGGCCATAGCGTTTGTCGGAGGCTCAAAAATCGTCATCTTGGATGAACCGACAGCGGGAGTGGACCCCTACGCCCGCAGGGGCATCTGGGAACTGCTGCTCAAATACAAGCAAGGTAAGAGATCAGTGGTGAGAGCCAAGGCTGCACCAAAGGCTTTGAAGTCCCCTTGTGTTTGCAGGATTGACTGGGATGCACGGTGCACGTTTGACCTCTGTAAGAAAAGCAGAAACTTTTCCCAAACTTTTAACTGACGGGGGCTCGAACGTGTCCAGTGTGAGAGCTGTAATGAACCAACCAGAGCAGCCCGCACAACTTATTTTCCTTTACCTTGCTCTCCTCAGTGTGGGAGGAGAGAAATTGTAATTTGTACTGGAACAGATTGAAATGCAAGTGAACACAAGTGAATCCAAGAAGCTTTAATTGACGCTGCTATTTAACAGAGGCCCTAATTGTGTGCCACATCGGCCGCCTTGTCACTCCGTGGCCTTCTATACACTCTGTGGTCGCTGGCGGCTGAAAGCAGGACGTGGACGTTATAGTCACACGTTCTCTCAGCAGATGTCTAAATGTTTAATGTGCATTGAGTGACATTCCACCCTCACTGTGTCATTAGCTCCTCTCCCTCTAATCAAGTCCTTTCACTCCAATTTCGAAGCCGGGAGATAACTCTGTTATAATGAGAACACCCACATTGTGGCTGCCTGACTCTTTTTGTGCCGCTCCTCTCGCAGTTGCACCACAGCGTTACTGAGGTTTATCATGAGGCATGAAAGGACACAGACATTGTGTGTGTATGAAAGAGCCGGAGGCCGAAATTGGACTTGTGTTGTGCTGTTGTGGTTCTTTATAGATAATTAACAGTGCAGTTTCTTTATTTTTTTATTTTACAGGGACAGGTATACCAAATTAATGTAAGTCGGCGCCGTATTTACTGAATTCCGTCGAGGCTTATTTGGTTGCTGACAGTTGGAACTCTTGTTTGAATATTTTATTGGTTTAAAGGAACGTGAACATACCGAACATTAAACCCTATTATGAATATTTGATTTCTCTTTGTAAGTAGGGAGTGGTGGCCTGTTTGGATTTAATTATTTCTCCTATTTTTCCATTAAGGTGACTTTTAATGTCTCTTTTATCATGTGTCGTTAGAAAATTAACGTGGAAGACGAAGATTCAAATGCAAGAATGGTTAATTTTTAATCATTTTTCCATTACTGAAAGTTGATTACTATAAAATTACCACACTTAATTTGCGAGAAATTGTCCCAGAAAGACGATGTTTTTTAAATAGATTTCATACATTCTGCCTCAACCTTTTAACTTTCCTGATAACTTCAGCAATTTATCTTGTGTAGCTGTCATAACATAGTATTTTTAGACTGTATATCATCTATAGATACACACGTGTACACACACACACATGCGCACGGCCCAATATGTTTTGATTGCGCAGCTAATGAAATCTGTTATTTCCTGGGAATTCTCCCGCCGACTCACTAACTTTCTCATTTTAACAGCTTGTATCCGCAGCCATCTAATCACTGAGTAAAAACATTAACATCTCTCGAGTTGGTTATTTGGATTTAATCAGTAGTAATGTAGTTAAATTGTATTAACTCGCTCATCTAAATATGCAATGAACACTATATTATAGCTGTCTATTATGGCGTGGAGAATCTCAAACCCCACCTTGGAAACCGATATAATGAATGTTGCGTTTAGGCTCAAATCGAATCTGTCACATGTGGGCGGGTGATCCACTCTGTGAGAAACAAGGGGTGCAAAGAAAATGTGGGAAATGTTACTAGTGGGAAAGTGAAAGTTAATTAAACATTCAATAATCAGGACGCAGCGGATTTAATCTTGACATGAAATCCATTTAAAAATTCCTGTCAAGAGGCAGAATCATTTTCTCTCCTCCAAGACTTACCTTGAAAACAAATTGACTGAATATTCAAATTGGATGTTTGTATCAACTCCCATTTACGATAGACTCTGATTACAGAGATCAGTCTCTCTGGTGGTTTCTCTAGAAAAATGGAAGTAGCATACATTATGCATTTTTATCCTAGGAATACAGATTAATGTAAAGTAGGAGAAAAGTTATATATATATATTCTGAAATGTGCATAAATCTATGAAAATGTTATGCTCGTGTTAAAACCTGACCTTGTCAATTTAATATGATGGAGAGAATGGAGGCGAAGTGAAGTAGCTGCAATCACACTACTGTAGTATTCATATGTTGTATTCATCATATAACATTTAAAGCGATACTCATATCAAAAAAATATTCTGTTCACCTCAGCAAATACTTGCAGATTTTCAATTTCATTTGATAGACATCATGGTAACAGATGTTAATGGTTGTGTCCGAGATCCGTCACGCTCCCATACTGACGATAAAGGGATGTTGAGGAATATAAATAAGCTCTTGAGCAAAAATAAAAAAACTAATGCTATGGACCCTATTTGGTTCATTTTCTCTACGCTGGTAATTGGTCGGTGATCATTAATCGTCGGCTGGTGGAGAATTTAAGTGTAAGCATATTGAACGACCACATTTAAATGGAGAGCTACAAACTCGTAGAGGAAGGCTGAGGCAGAGATGCCCTCTTCCTGTCAACGGCACAAGCGCAATGCATGATGGTCTATATTGATCGGATGGTGACAATCGGTTGTACACTACCTTTCACGCTGCACCAGACATTCTGTCAGCTCTACAAAATGGCCAACTCACTGTGAAGTGATTGGTGAATGATTTTTAATGTTTTCTTTCTCAAAATGTTTCGTGAAACTCTCAAAATCTGACATTGAACATGCATTTCCATCATTTTTTTTTATTCATTTATTATATTGGTTTGCCTTTAATCAAAACTACCGGCCCATCTGTTTCTGTTAACTCGCGGACAGGCCATTTCAATTAACTGTAAAAAATGTATTGATTTGGATTGATTGCCACAAAACGGCAGTTGATACAGTTTAGTCCGGTAATTCATCTTCCTGCCAATGTGCATAATATCTGTCCGGCCTCACTCAACTGCTGTGAAATCAATTTCTATCAGCGTGATTTAGAGGGAAGGAAGCAAAAATAACAGCCACCAGATTCCCCGGCCTCGCTTTTCCTGTACTTTGTGCGAGCGCTTCCAATTTACCTGAACACACCCGGCTCCATTTGATATATCACTTGTGCTGTAATGCGCCACAACACGCTATAAATCAGAATACCTTTGTGGACCATCTGCAGTCCAAGCACATTTATTTTGCTCCCGACTCACGGACGACGCAGTGGGGTTCTTATTTATTTTTTTTTCCTCGTAAAGCACAACAAATCCCTATAGGAAAATCATCTGTGAGTATGAGCAACACACACAAAATGAGCTGGCTCAGTCAAACTAAACCTCCAGCAATCTCCCCAGCCCACCCCACCCCCCGCCCGCCCCCTTCATAAGCATTTGCTTTTCTTCCCCTCCATATGTTAAATTGACTGGGTTGGGGGCATTCACTCAGCTTGGGCATTTTGTTGAGCCTGTGTATGGATCCAGACTTGCTTGGCGTAGCATAAGGCAGCAATACTTAACTGAGGACGGATGGACTTAGCGGCTCAGCTGGTGACGGGGCACAAAAAGAGAGCGGGGCATGGGCGGGAGGGAGGGAGAGCGAGGGAGAGAGAGAGCTGAATTAGTTGACCAAGCAAAATGGCTGCACCGGGCTGCAGTCAGTGACCTCTGAGTGTGTCCTTGTCCCGGGGATAACACGACCTGTGAAGACCCACATTTGTCCAGCTGGGTGCAAAAATATGTATAAATAAATAAAAAAGATGCCCTGCTCAGCAGAGGACTTATGCAACAAACACTCACACAGAAAGGGTGAGAACTGCATCCAGTCAGATAATTACCGAGCGTGTATCTCCTCATCGTGTTTGGAGATTAATACGCTTGATGTGGCGAACCTGCTGTGATCTGCTGCTTGCTGTTCAAAATAACACCTCAGCGACATCCAAGGTCTGCAGCGAGCTGCCGGCTCCGTGAGGCAGCATGTCTCCACACAGAGGAGTGAGATTTTTACCCCGATAATGTCACCAGATGAAAAGTGACATCAGTACAGTTCATCCGGAGGTGAACATGAATAATCGTAATCAAAGCCGCTGCTTGTTTTGAGTCTGGAGCGAAGACAACAGAGGGTAATTTGCACGGATGAAGCCTCCGGCAGAAACACCAGCGCGGCTAAACTGACTCGTTTGGCCTCGTAAGTGTAGAAGAGCAGTGAGAGAACATCTGACGTCCAAGCAGGTCTCCTCTTTTGTTAGTTCGTCACTAAAGAAATATTCAGCCTAAATGTTTTTCTGCTTGGAAACATGACCGGATCAAAACCCAGCCTTTTACATACAAAGATATATTTTTTTTACTGACTTTAAGAATGTTTTCTTTTGTTTTTCCTCTGTTCTGTCAGTGACCCTCAAATTGTAAAATATCTTTTGCTGCATTTCCGTTGATCTGATGTGGATTTAGTTCATTTAAATGTGGTTTCATAACGACTGTTGGGCCGTGTCTGAGGTGTGAGCTCGACTTTGTGCCACTCTAAGTTTATTCTATTTCCTTTGGTTTCCTGTTTTTAACTTGTAAGTATGTTTTGAAAGGCTCCACACAAACACACTGCATTTTGATTATTAGTATTAGTAGTAGTAGTAGTTGTCTTAGTAATAGTAGTAGTAGTAGTAGTACTTGTCTTAGTAATAGTAGTAGTAGTAGAAGTAGTTGTACAGAGAGACCGTGCTGTGACTTCCTTACAGATTTAGTTATTTTGGGATTTCAGGGTATATGATTATTACCATATTTAATCAGATATTTTAAAATTTGAAGATCTCCAAATAACCTTGCAGTGCATCATGTTGGCTGGCCTTCGTCCTAATTTTTGATTTAGTCCCCGAATCACACCCACGCTCTCCTCTGGAGTTTGTTTTGTTGCCATGTGGCGGGGAGGTGAGAGTGACGGTGCAGAAATATAACTTTATTAATGATCTTTTTATTCCTGCCTGTCCTCAGGTCGCACCATCATCTTGTCCACGCACCACATGGACGAGGCGGACATCTTAGGGGACCGCATCGCCATCATCTCCCAGGGCAAGATGCGCTGCTGCGGCTCCTCGCTCTTCCTGAAGAAAAGCTTTGGCAGCGGCTACTACCTCACCCTGGTCCGAGACGGGACCGAGAAGATGGCCGCTCAGCGGAACGGTATCATCCACCGACAGGCCTCAGAGGTACGAACAGATGGGCGATGATTCGATTTTAAACGCTCATTTTACTGGGAACGCTCGTACACAATCGCCATATGTCCTGTTTAGCAATTCACGGATATTGGGTCCGTTATTCTGTTATTGTCCACTTGGATTTTGATTGCATTATTCACCATGGGGACTGAATTACATTGGATTTTGAACAACAACATGGATTAAGTCTGTGTGTTTATATTGTACATAATGTCGGTCCTGGGTACGGAACATCTCTCACTGTTGTTTCCATTATTATAGAGTAAATAGATGTGTTTCAAATGAGACACATGCTGGCACAACTTAAACCTGGAAGACATTTAGCTTTTGTTAAAGAGGGTAACATTTTTGGATAGTTTTGCTCAATTTAAGGAATAATAGTTGACACCGATCACATATCTTCATTATTTTTGTGGGGACACCAGGGCCTATTCTTTTTAAGCAATTTGTATTATTAAGATAAACATTTAACATTGAGAGACATGAGTTTTTAACTAAATAATTGAAAGGATTCTGATAAAATAAGTCGTTTTCAACCTTAATTTGTTATTATCAGTGTCAGTGCTTCTGACTGTTGACAGACACAGCGTCCGTGTGGTCTAATTATCGTCAGACTTTGCTGATTAGGACCCCGACCACACAATTACCCTCTGTTTTCTTTATCCCCATTAGAATAACTTCACATGAATCTACTGTAATTGGGAGGGGATCTTTCTTTGTGATTTCATCAACAAAAGAACTTGAGCTGCAAAAGCTCTGTGACACAACACTCACCTCTCTCCAGTCTATTATTGAACATGGCTCCCTTTTACTTTCCTGAGTGCTCTCCTTCTCTCTTGCCACCCTCTCCCTGTAATGATCTGTGTTTAGTCTCTCCCAGCATGAGAATTGGCAAACGCCTACGTGCTGGATGATACTAATTGTCGCCGGGGAGAGGGGGGATTCTCGCTCTTGCACGCCAGTGGTGCCTCACACACTTAGTTTTAATCAATAGGAGCAAATGAACAAGATGCACTGATGCCAGCAGGGCGAGAGCAATTACCATTAGTCTGCAGGCTCATTGAGGTGAGCGCAGTCATTTCTTTGATAAAAATAAACGTGCAAACACCTTTTGTGGGGAGGGGAGAGAAGTGTGACCTCCTCGGGATTACAACTTTGTTATTCAGTGGAGTTTCAGTCAGTGTGAAGAAATGAGACATGGATTTCTGTTGCTATTATACTAAAAATTGTGGCTTCATGTTCTGCTAAGGGTTGAAAATTGTACCTGTTGTTGCCTGTGCACATCTTTCTTTACAGCACTCAAATACAAACTGCATCATTAATGAAATGCAGGTACTGTTTATCCTGGTCTGGAACGATAAAGCCTTTCCAATCCATTTCTGATTAACAGGAGAAAGACTTCCCTTCGAGGAGCAGCCTTGACGACGGCATCGGCAGCCAGAGCTCGGGCAGCTTAGATCCCTCAGGTAAAAAACTTTATCTCTGTTCCTGTACAACCTGTACAACCATTTTTTTAAAAAAATAAACGCTGTGAATATTTCATCCAAAACTTAAAATTCAGTCTTTGTTATGTTAAGCATAACACGCAGCAACGTAGGTTAAGCAGCTCCTTGTCGGCCTTTTTGTAAAGGAGACATATTTTGCCTTTTTCAGGTTTCTTTGCTCTAGTATGTAAATGTTTTCTTGTGAATGTAAAAAAGTCTATATAGTTAAAACACTAAAGAAAACACTGCTCTTAAATCTCGTGGAACACCTTGTCAGTACTCCCACATTTAAAAGAGGAGCTGCAGCCATGGACAGAGGAAATGTTTTCTCAATCTTTTCAAATAATAACACAAATTAAAACAATATCTCCTTTAAAGCCAACACAATTATTCAACTTGTTAAAATAACCTTGCTGTGCTTGAGGCCCATGAGCTCACACATGTTGTTTTTTTTACCACCAAACCAACTGAAGTAGTAAAGTAGCTGCTGCCTTGAGATGCGGTTCCAATGTTCTCACTACCAGCGGAGTGCACTTTAAAGTAAAGTGTTAAATGGGGGAGTGGGAGTTTTAGTGATGTGAGTGCAGGAAGAACTGGGAGACAATAATGGACATGTGAACATAATACGGTGTCATTTGAACATCATGTTTGAGACGATGGCGAAGGGAGGGTGATGTGCAGAGTCGCTTTCAGAGGGAGGTCACATCACGTCCTCTTGTTAGTCGAGCTCGCTCCTCAGTTCTGCCGGAGGAACGTCCGTGTGACATCTGAAGTAACGATTGTCCAGAGTCTTCCAGAGTTTATCCTTCAAATTCAGCTCAAGATTTTTTTAAATATTTAAAAGTAATGAATAATCTTTAATGCTAAAATTAAAAACCAATTATTTTTGGCCTATTTCAAATTATTTATTTGAATTTTCTCTATTTGCCCATATACTGTATATATCATGTACAGAAAATACAATTTGCATAACTGTACATATGTAAATGACTATTTGTCAAACATTTGCAATTTATCTCTACCAAGTCCCTTCCATCCTCAGTTGTAACTATAGTCTTTTCCATATTGAAAATACTTTTCCTTTTCCTAGTAATGTTGGGTGGATTCCAAATATGTAAGTGTCTTAAATACAATGCGTGAATAAAAGAATAATCCGCCTCCTTGAGTCTCAGTCGGCTCTATATTCATCAGCTGCATCTCATTTGACTCTCATTCATGTTTTTCTGAACTCTTAAGCTTGAGGATATTACTGATTACTAATTACTGAGTTCATCGAGCCAACCGGGGGCTCCCATGGGTCCTTACATGCTTAAAAGTTTGGGAATTGTAGAGTAGACACAAGTTTATATAACAGTGTTTATGTTCGTATATTTCTTGCAGAATGAGAAATTAGAATTCAACTTGTAAATACGTTTCTGGCTTGTGTCTAGAGTCACTAAATGTAATATACCCACCTCCCTGTTTATCCAGTGCTGTCTGAACGTTGAATGAGAATTTCTAACTCCTATATAATAGACCCATTGATTCCCACAACGTGTCATGAAAAGTAGTTTACAACCAGCGGCCACCGACAGAGCAATATATACCAGCATGCATTGTGCTCGCACTGAATGAAGCAAAACCTGCCCACAGACGAGGAGACTGTTGTGATGTGCAAACAGAATCGTGTCATGTCTGAATCAGAAGAAATGAATAAAAAGCCCTTGGATGTGATTCAATAGAAGCAGCGGCAACAGAAGGAGCCTTGATTGTTGACACTGAATCTTTTTTATTCAGGTGGGAAGATACATTCAGTAAAAATACTAAAGGATCAATGCAGATGTTTCACGTTCTAATTGCGTGACAAGAATGATTTTTATTTTTTTCATTTTTCCAATGAGAGTGAGAAAAATACAATCAAAAAAAGTATTTAAATACAAAATGTTAATTATGTGAGCAAATCATAACTACGGCTTGAAGAACACCTTATGCTACAATCTTTACACTGACAGTAACAATCCTAGAATACACTGGACTAGAGGTGTTATACAGTCTGTAGGATTGGTCATCCAAGCCCTTTATATCTTTCACATTATCAAAATAAAGTCAGGTCTCCACACTTTCTTCCCAACAGGGTGTATTTTATTTTAACACATTTTTAAAGAAATAGATGACCTTTCATCCAACACATGTCCTTTTTAATGAGCTTCTGAAAAACCAGATGAATCTCAGGATGAAAACCTTTTGTTTTGCATCAGTAATTAATGTCTCTGTGTATCAAGGTTTGCTGTGTTGTGTCCTTGAATTGGGCCTCATTGAAAAGCCATTGGATTCAATGGATAGGAACAGAATATATATAACAGATATTTTTTGGTTAAATAAAACCCGTGAAGCTTGTTTGTGATTTGTTTAGATCATTCTCCGCCGTTATCGTGCAAACAAACATTATTATGTCTGGAAAAATAAATATCAAACCTCACTCTGAATCAACCCCCATGTCTCCATATGAGCTTGGAAATACCATAAGAGTAATCATACTCCCACTAGTGACAGCACATTTCTCTTTATTACCGCAGCAAACAGACTCGCACATTTTCACAAATGATTCAGCCTGATGTGCGAAGTAGATCCATTTACTTCTTCATAAAGCAGCGAGCCGCTGGTTGTTTAGCTGCAGTGATTATGTATGAGGGCTTCTGGATCAATAATGGATGCGGTGCATTCTGCAACACTATCCTGATTGATTCTCACTAAGACCCGGCTTCGGAATGGATGAGGCAGGAGTTATTACGGCCACTGATGTGTTTCGGTCTGTTTACAGGTTAGAGCATCAGCTGCCGACTTTTTTTTTTACACAGCGAGGTTTTTATATGAGATTTTCCATGAAGTTCTGAGTCACATCAATACCAACAACATAAAGTATTTTCTTTGCAGCCTGAAGTGCTGGTTGTTGTTGAACTTCAATATCATGCTAACAAACGAATTCAGCAGTGATCGAATATGCGTTAAAAAGAGCGATAGACACGTGTATTTCCCAGAGGAGTCTGTTGTTTTTCCGTGCGCGTGCTCTCGCCCCCCTCCCCTTGGAGTTCGCATCGTGAGTTCCTTTTGTGCCTATTTGTCTGGCAGATCTGACAGCTGTGGGTCGACTCGTGCGGCGCCACGTCCCCGAGGCGGTCTTCTTGGAGAGCATCGGTCAAGAGATCACCTACATCCTGCCCTACAGTGGAGCCAGAGATGGGACCTTTGCTCTGCTCTTCAAAGAGCTCGACCTGGCCACGGCTGACCTCGGCCTGACCAGCTACGGCATCTCTGACACCACACTGGAGGAGGTACAGCGAGCGTGGGAAGGACAACCTTACGAGATACAAGCATGCACACACATTTATTTAAACATATGGCAACTGCCTATTTACATGTACATAACGGAACAGAAAGTACCATACCGGACAGATACTCCTCTCTTTTCTGCTGCAATGCATTTATTTTCTTGTTAGATGTTTGCGTACCGATTATTTCAGATTGCTACGTGCTATTTTTCCTTTTCTTTGAAAATATGTTTGTACAAATAATATCAATATACTTTCTTGGCCATGCTGCATGATATGTATTATCTTATTGAACCAATTCCAAACCTCAAATTTCAAGTCTGTAATGAGATTGCGATGAACACACATGAATTCAGTATTTTCAGAAATTCCTCTGACAGAAGAAGAGAATATTTCAATACTTCTTCTTAATGTTTAAATGTAGATCCTCCAAACTTACATAAAGTACCTCAAACCTCAACAAGTTTTTAGCAATTAAATAAATGATCACTACTAAAACTACTGCTGTACAACCGCGTCTATGAAGTTGTGGTTGTTACACTCTGTGACTCACTTTGTGTTGGCAAGTTTTAGATCCTTAAACATGTAACTGCATGAATCAGACACACAGCCTGCAGACACTCTGAATAAGTCCTCTTACCGATTTAGAAAATCGAGACGCAGCAAAGTTATTTCATCCATCTGTGTTCTTTTTGAAGTTTCCATATAATAAACACAAGCTCAATATAGAAGCCGGTCAGTTAAATTGCGTTTTATAACCGATCACTGTAATGAATAGCTTTGTATATGATTCATTGTTTTATGTCGTTTTCACTGAAATAATTCACAGCCTAAAATCCCAGTCACGCTCTCGGTATTTTTTAGATGGCAGGTGCTGAGTCGGGGGGGGGGGGGGGGGGCTCAACGTGTGCAACAGAAAGAAATAATGAGAAGTCACATGGACGTTTCTCACTAATGGAGAGTTTATTTATTTTGACATATCAATCAATCAAATTTTATTTGTATAGCCCATATTCACAAATCACAATTTGTCTCATAGGGCTTTAACAGGGTGTGACATCCTCTGCCCTTAACCCTCAACAAGAGTAAGGAAAAACTACTAAAAAACCCTTTTAACAGGGTAAAAAGAACGTAGAAACCTCAGAGAGAGCCACATGTGAGGGATCCCTCTCCCAGGATGGACAGAAGTGCAATAGATGTCAAGTGTAAACATGACCAAGATAAAGGTTTTAGCAGCATTGATAAGGGTAAACAGGTGAATTGGTGGATTAATGTCATTAACGGTCAAGTATCTGAGGAGAAGTACTCCTCTCTGTATCAGCAGTCCTGCTGCAATCATAGTCTATGGTCAGCAGCCAGCAAGATCATGATACACCAAGATCGGATGCCACTATAGTCCACAGTCATTGTCCACTGCCGCCATTTAGGATCCATCATCAGCTGCCACCTCGGTCGTGGTCCACCACCATTATCGGATGCCAACACGATAAAGGATCCGCCTTTATTACCACGATCAGCCAGCACGATACAGAATCCGCCATACTGGATCCACCATTACGGTCTCTGATACACGATCCACAGAGCCTAATCCATGATGTGGCCACAGCTGCGGCCCCGGATCTGCGGACGATAGGGCATATAACCTGAATGAATATATAAAGTCAAGGAGGGCACTTCTCTGAGAGAGGCCAGTTGGCACGTGTTCAAGCTGAGGTCAGCGCATCACAACCCTCATCTGATAATAAGCAGAAACCTCGGTGTTAACTGGAATCCTGCTTCGAATCCGCACACACTTGTTGACTGAATTTGAATTTAAGGTCAAATTTGAGCCAGAACAGCAGCTTTAAATAACCCACACTCGCACTCCCAGTATCACTGGTTTTGGGGTCATTTCACGTGTGGGCATGATTATAAGGTGATGGGGGAACATGTAACCGTCATGGATCTATACTCATACGTGTTTTCTATTCACAGATATTTCTTAAAGTGGCAGAAGACACTGGAGTGGATGCAGACATACAAAGTAAGACGACAACATGAATGCTGACTTAGTTTCATCACAAGTTTAAAAGTCGTCATTCTATTTATATTTGTATTATCCTATTGCATGTTACGTACTGCTTACTGATGCCTATTTTGACTCTTGCTGCTCTAATATTGCTAATTTCTCCAATGTAATAAAGGATTATCTTATATTAACAGCAAAATGAAGGAACACCTCGAGAAAAATGTATGATGTGTGAGCAGAGCCGGCTACAGAGACAAGTTTACCGACTCCTACTCATCTTTGCTTTACATTTCTGTTAACATCTTCTTGTCTGAAGGCAAAAATGCAAAAACCAGAGGGTGTGTTAGTGTATATATAAAAACAATTATAATCAAACCAAGGGGCTCAAAAAAGCGCCCACACTTCATCAGGGTGACTCACCTGAAGGGAAGAAAGAACCAGAAGGAGAATAATCAGTTCCCTCATTAAGAGCAGGACGAACCTCGGCCTGAGGTTAGAAACAGGTTCCTCGTTGCATTAACATCTTCTTGTTTCGGGCTCCAGTTCTGCCTCTGTTATGCTAATGACACTCCACAATAATCTGTTATATCGATTATTGCATTACTTTGCATGATATCATACAAACAGCCTCTGCACTGCCCTCATAGTACAATCATGCTCCCTAATCATACTGTATGAGGTTGAAGGAGTAGGAATATAACAAGGAGTATAGACCCAAACAGAATGATGTCGGGTTTTCCTACTGTTATTGCTCATTGGTCGACCTCGGTAGAAAACTTACATTTCCTTTCCAGCGTTTTTTGTTTGTTTGTATCCGTCCCGGAAAACACTTTGCTTTTCACGTTTTTCTAAAATCGCATTCTTTCATGTCCCAAACACGCCTGGGCTTGTGCTCTTACAGGAAATAATATGGCGTTATGCAGGGCAGGTAGCTCTTCTCATTGCTATTTATAATCCTAAAATTGGGTCAGGCCAAAACAACATATCTTATTTGTTTTCCCAAAGCAGCAGAGGAGCCGGTTGTGAGTGACTGCGAGAGGAGCCCCCGCAAACACAAGCGAAACAGCATCGCCAGCCTCCACACAACAGCCGTACAACCACAACAAGTCTCCGGGATGACTGGCAAGTGTCTTCGAATCCTGCCAAACAATAGTTTATTTTTCAATTTTCTACTGAAGGAAAAGTCAATGAAACGGGTCCGAGTGTATTTAAAAAAGCAGAAAGTTACTTAACTTATTGGGTGTTACTGTACTTTTGATTTAATTTTAGTAGAACGATCCATTTTCCTTGTTTGAGTTTTGCTCCTTTCTGTTTTTCATGTAGAGTTGAAGGAACGATTTACAAGTAAAGTGGAAGGTAGGTGTTATATTTCATCTTTACTACCGTCCACCTTAGTTTCATTATGTCCTGCGGGTTTGTGTGTTTTTCTACACACCCTTTTTTTCTGCAATTATGAACTTGATTTACCTTTAATTTGACTGTTCCACCTCAGTAGCCATTTTGAATAGAAGGGCATCAACAAGAGCTCACGGGAAGTCATTTTCAGAAAAAAATGATTTTCTTCTAATCCGTGCGACTTCATGCAACCTGTCTTTTCAACCTTTTCAATTTTGCCCCCATAAAATAAATTCACTTTCAAACAATGTCACTTTCACTTCGTGGAACAGGTTCTCAATCAGAACGTGTTTTATTACCTTAACGACTCATGTGGAAATATAGTGTTTCCTTTTTTCAATAACAGTTTCCTCTGAGCGTGTGAAACATAAAAACAAGGTGTCCACAAATCCCTTGTTTATCGCCCTTTTCATAAGCTCCTACTCTGAAGAATGATGACAGATAACAGTTTAAGAGTTAATGTCCTCCCCAGACTTGCAGAGTAGCAGCGCAGTCAGCGGGAGGGGATCCACCGTCATCACCGGGTGGGAGCTGATCAGGAGGCAGTTCCTGGCGCTCTTTATCAAGCGCTTCCACCACGCCCGCAGGAGCCGCAAGGGAGTCATTGCCCAGGTAATGGCCTCAGTCTGTCACGTTGATGAATTGAAGGGTTACACTG
This sequence comes from Reinhardtius hippoglossoides, assembly GCA_006182925.3. Lineage (NCBI taxonomy): Eukaryota > Metazoa > Chordata > Actinopteri > Pleuronectiformes > Pleuronectidae > Reinhardtius > Reinhardtius hippoglossoides. The sequence goes on from CM031692.1 coordinate 9,059,664, forward strand.
GGAGGGTGCACGGGAGGATCAAGGTAAGATTGTATAAAATCCAAGTTGGCTTTCAAAATCAGTTAATGGCATATATGATAGAGGAGGCTATTTCCGACGTGGAAGGGAAAAGTCCCGTCATCCATCTCGACGGAGCCACTGGTTTAACAATCCATCCCGTTGGAGAAGAAACGGACTGGTGGACGGAAGGGAATGTGAAGAGCAGGTGGAGGAATGTGCAGAGCGGCTCTCAGAGTGATGATGTAACACGGTGTCAATGAACTGCACACACAATGATCAGTGTCGGCTCGTCAATGATGCCATGAGTTACGCCAGAGAATTCCTGAGGGTCGAACAAGGCTAAAGACGCCACGGACGCGTTTCCCTGCTGCGAACAAGCAGAAGATTTGTTTTCTCTTTCAATCAATCTCTATCCACGAGCAGAGAATCTTCCCTGTCGCCTTTGACACGACGTCACAGTTTCTCCGAAACACTTTAAAAGTTGTTTCCGTGGCCCCGGCTTCACCTGATCCCTCTGACTGGCACCAGAAAGTTTTAAAGTGACTGCCGTGATTTGTTTCTCTTTCATTTTACTTGCTAATCATGTGTTTTCATTAGCCACGTATTAGAAGTGATAGCATAACAATTACGGAGATGACAGACCACTATTAGCCTATTAAATCTACGTCTATATTATTTTGTTCGCCGTAAACATGATTTCAAAAGTCAAAACCAATAAACAGACGTAATTTAAACGAGTCAAAACCAATTTCACTAAGTAGCAGTTTCCGAGATACTTAAATAATTTCCCCCCCCCCCCAAGTTTTAAAAACTGTCCACACCTTAATTGTTTTGACACATGCAAACCACCTCCCATATAGATGAATAGTGTATGTGAACATCATGTGATGGGACATCAGAAAGGACAGTGTCGTGACGCTGGAATAACGTTAAGTGAAAGTGACTGGATCGCAGCTCGTCCAGTCAACACTGCTGCATACGTGTGTGTGTGTGTGTGTGCGAGCGACTGTACGCGTGCATGTGAGCGAGCGGCAGAGGAATGTTTCACCTCTGTAAGGTGTATGGGTTGTTCTTGTAATTTGCTGCAGTACCAATCCCCATTAGTCACTGTCAATCTCGGACGTCCCTCCTCGGAGCCGCAGAGCCGGATGGAAAGATAAGTGTGCGAGTGTGTACGTACAAAGGGTGCGCACACACACACACACACACACACACACACGCACAGTCTGCAAGGGCACACCTCCTTCCTCCTCCTCTTTATTCATTTGGCTAAAGGTTTTCTTTCCCCCCCCGTCATGTCAACAGCTCCCATTGTCAGCAGATATGATTGTGTGGTGAGGTAATCGCCTCGAATACAAGCGGTTAGGGGAATATAAAGGAGATTATGGCGTGTAACACAAAAGCAGTGATTTATGGGGATGAAAGTTGGGGACAGGTGACTCTTGGCAATGTCACAATAGTGGAGAGGAAGGGACTGGTAATGTTGCAGCGGGTGAGTTGAGATGATCTCTCTACAATGCCCCATTCAGCACCACTAACATGCAGTTAAACTGTCAATAAAGTACATTTTGTCATTCAGAATATTTCTATTGTTTCTATATTTTTACTCAGGGTAGCTGTGGGTCATTTAAAACTCTTAAAATGACAATTTAATGGCCTTAAAAAGTATTAATACTTTCAAACTGCATGGGTCTTTGTTTTTTAGGAACTTCACTGGCAAAGATCACCATGAAATACCTCTGATGGAGAGTAAAGTTTTAGTTCTGGTGTGCGCTGCGTCTCAGTTCAGTTTATATGTTAAACTTATGCCTTTCTAGCCTGCCTGTCTATGAAAGTGGGGAAATACAAATACTCATAATGATAATAATAATAAATAGATTTTTATAGCACTTTTCAATACAAGTTACCAAGTGCTTTACAACAAACTCTATGACCAGGGTAAAAGTAATAATATTAAATAATAAAAGTCATCGACAATGTACGATAAAAACTTTTTCATACGTTTAAATGGCTTTTATCAACTTTTTTACGAGTTAAAGCCAGTGTGGTTATGAAGCAATCTGCACTGTGGGTCAACAGTCTTTCAAAGTTGGGACAGTGGGGATCAAGGCTGAGGAGTGTAGCAGAACTTTGTGAATGAATTTCATTTCAAATGGTATGAAAATGGTCTCAATTAAATGTAACTTTACAGCCGCAGACAAGTGTTTTTTCCGCACTGCTGTGAATATATCTTCTTTCCTTTTTGGAGTTAACAATAGCTTTATTGACTCTTTACTGTATTTCATCTGAATGCTGTGAAAAGAAAAGTCATCATTAACACGGCGGTAACAAATATCCAAGGTGACGCTACTATCCCCTTAAACACAAGGGGCAGCAATCATGCAATTACTCACGAATGAAATTGGCGAGGCGGAGATGTTTGTTGAGGAAACAAAGTCTAATGAGCTCTTGGACTTTGCCGAGGAAGAAAAAAACGCGTCTTAATCTTGTTGTGTCGCTTAAACCAATTCTGCATATAATCCCACCTCTCTTCTTTAAATCCCCGCCAAAGTTTAGAAACGCTATGAACTCATGCATTGTTCATGGGAGTGCTTCGGCTTTGTGAGCATAATGACTTCTCCTTGTTTTTTTTGGGGGGGGGGGTTTGCAGCTCCCTCTCAACGGAACAAGTACCAGCTGTCACCTGCAATTACTGTTGAGAGAGAGAGAGAGGACAAGAGAGAGAAAGAGCGAGCGTGTGCGGGAGAAAAAGAAACGTTCTTTCTTGTGCAGCGTGTCATTAAGCTTTTCACACTCATTGCTGCTCTTTATCTTTCCAAGGCCATGCAGTCATTTTTTTATATATATATTTCTTCAACTGTGGCACCTTGAATTGGCCGGGCGAATTGCATGGCCCCCCGCAATTAATCAAGTGTATGCGAACCTTTCCCCCCCGACCGCAGCGCGCACGCTCCAACCTACAAGTGATTACACATTAAAGATATGTTGCGTATTTTCCCGCTGACCTTTTTGTCAGCTCCAACAATGAAATGAAAAGACCAGTGCATAATGGAGGGGAGAGGACTGGACTAGGGGTGAGGGGGGGGGGGGGGGGGAGGAGAGAAAGAAGCGTGGCCAGTGTCTGGTCTTAGAATATACAACAAAAAAAAATCCTGCACAAAAGACAAGAGAATAGCAAGAAACTAATTATATCTGAGTGGCCAGATGGTGGTGGCGGTGTTGGAAGTGTTTAATCAAACTCGTAAAGCATGCAGAGGAGCCCAAACAAGTTGGTGGGGAGCATATTAATGTGCGCACATTATCGCTGTGGTCCTGCTTTATTGTTGATTGCGTCAGTCATTTTGTACAGTGAGGGGGGGGGGGGGGGGGGTGGTGATGATGAAATCGATCTCGCAGTGAATCTTGTGCGCTCTCACGCTCTCACACCCACACACACATACACACGTGCATCTGGACCACCCACTCCGACAACCTGTGCACGCCCGTGTTTGTTTTTCCATCCAGGGGGCCAGCGAGAACTGTATCACTCATAATTACGTGAGTGTATGTCGCAACCTTACATTGGTCGTAAAGTGGGCACAGCTTGTGTTCACAGTTAAAATGACACACTGTACACACACACACACACACACACACACACACACAACCCTGCACTTGTGTATTATAGTTTCATTATTGGACTAGAGGGGCACTCATAGAAAGAATGTGTCCAACCCCAAACTAGTGTTAAAGAAAGAGGAGACAAATACATCCTGGGTCCATATCCCACTTTTCCACCAAGTTTCAATAAAAGCAGTTGTGTAAGTTTTGCATAATCCTGCTGATAAAAAGACTAACTGCCATGATTTTGTTGAAATCTCTTTCAGTTTTATTGATACATCAGATATTGTTTGTCTTAAGCCGAGCAGTGATCTGTGTTTTTGACAGGAAACTCTGCTCGTCTCCTAGGTGATCCTGCCTGTTCTGTTCGTGTGCATGTCTCTGATCTTCTCACTCATCGTCCCGCCGTTCGCTGAATATCCCAGTCTGGAGCTGCAGCCCTGGATGTACGGCCTGCCCCAAACCACATTTTACAGGTAACTTTACTGTCCTGGAGGGCGGTTATTATTACAATATTTATTTAAAAAAAACCACACAGTTCAGGTGGTTGTTTTCACTGCAGAGGGGGAAAAAGAAGCAAAACATATATGCTCGATTATTTAGTGAGATCTGTCAAAAAGTGATGCTTCACATTTTTGGCAGCGATTGAAATGTTTGACGTACAACATAACAATTACAAAAGAAGATTTATAGTGAATGTATTTATTGTAGCTGCATGTTTCTCATCCCCCCGATAACAATCAGACAATATGACATAAGATCGTTGTTTGGTGTGTTGCCTGCAGAGCGCTCACTTTCCCAGTGGTCACTAGTCAGCTGACGGGGGGTTACCACAGCGATCAATGTCGTTCCTCTTGTATAGTTACTTTCTCTGACAGTGAACATTGTTCAGACGTCAGTCCTGAGCTCATCGGCTCTGACGGATGGAATCGTTGGATCTTTTCTGCAGTAAAGACACAGAGACCCTAAGGACTCGTTGTATTTCCTCTATAGCAGCAGAACATGTTGCAGCAACCTTGACTAAACAAACACTTTTACTGTGAAACATACTCTCAGACTCACTGTCATAACTCTGTAATGCAACACAGTAAAAGAGCATCGTTAAACTGGTAGAAAGAAATAGTCAGGCCAAGTGTCTTTCGCTCTCCACGTAGTGTTTCCCTTCATCCACTTTTAGAACTTTGCAAAATGCTTATGCTCGGTGCTTCAGTTTTAAAATGGTATGGTCAGCACATATTCAAATTTAGATTTCAATGTCCACAATACAAATGTGACATTTTCCTGCAAATTGATATAACACGGTAATTTCAAGCGTCGAGCTCATAGCCGGGTTTAAGCTCTCGGCTGTTATTGTAACTGTTGCTATCGAGCCGAGTGTCTTTGCTCTCCGGAGCTTTAGAGAACATCGTTTTTTCCCGTTCACCCATTTTTGGCACTTTGCAAAATGCTTACGCTCGGTGCCTCGGTTTTAAAATGGTATGGAAACACCTGTAAGTCAGCACATCTTTAAATTTAGATTTCAATGTCCACAATAAAAACGTTTACATATTCCTGCAAGTTTGATTTCCTCTCTATTGCAACTTGATGTAAGGCAATAATTCCAGTGTTGATCTCTTACCCAGGCTTAAACTCTCTGCTGTTATTTTTATTGTTGCTATTGCTGAGAAGCAACAATATTTTTCCGGGGGAAGAAAACCTCCTAGCAAGTGATGTTTCCTCTTATCAGCGGCGCAGAGTGTGTGAATAATTGGAAGAAGAACTGGGTGAATATTATAGCAGACATGGCCGAGTGAATGAACAACATACTGCAACCCTGCAGGAAAGTTACACTGCAGCGACAGGAAATCAAAGTAAAAAGATGTCACAGCGCTGCTCATGGTGTTCGATTTGCCAAGAGATTTTTTGCATCGCAGAGGTCATCAATCTGGACACTGTCCTCTCCTTGGCTGCGGCTTGATATTCTGTCATTGAGGATCACAGACATAATCGGTGACACGGCACAGCCTTGGTCCACATCAACACCCACTGACTTATTACAGAGGATGTAGATAAAATAGAAAATGACCCTCAGATGTGAAGGCTTTTTTTTCCCTTTTGATCTGTGAGTTCTCAGCTTTCAGCAAGAAACAGCCCAGAAAGAAAATGTTGTCGACTGTATTGTAGACAATGTCTCTCTCCACTCTTTATTTATAACAAATGTTCAGTCAGTGAAGACTATGAAGATATTTATCTTCATAGTCGTACCAGTAAAGTCAAAATCACTGCAACATGATTTGTCTTTCTCTCTTAACAACAAAGGTTTTTGTCAAAATGCCCAAAACTTTGTGACGCTGACTGTTCAACCTTGAGTGGAACTGGTAGATTTAAGTCACAATCTTTGCTCGTGGTCAAAGTAAGAAACAGTTTTATTAGTCCAGTATTTGTTTTTAATACTTTTTTCTTGTTCACCAGTGAAACTTAGGCAAGAATCTAGTAATAACTTGCGACACTTAATTAATAATTCACTGGAGAAACTTTTTCTGAACATTCATCAGAACATTTTCAAGGCTTCGAAAAATCCAATCTTGTACTCTGTGCTCAACAATTCCCTTTATTTGTCTATTTATTATTGAAATTATGAATATTATTATTGCCCAATTCACAAAACCGAAATATGAAAAACTGTGTCCTTCCACACACACACACACACACACACACACACACACACACACACACACACACACACACACACACACATACACACACACACACACACCACACACACATTCTGTGCTTTCCTCTGTCCAAGGTGCTGAAACATTTAAAATGCCCTGCCTCTCTCCGTGGTGCTGAAACATTCCAACCTAAAGTCCATCTGCTGTTCCAGTTGCTGCTTTGACTTTCACTGCATGACGTGCATGGAGTTTTCATTAGAACGTAAACATTCAACCACACGCTACCAGGACTCCATTTCTACTGCTGCCCAGCCAACCAGCCTAGCAACCTACCGAACAATTCCATTGTGCTATTCCATATAGTGGTGGAATTTAACCAGGTGCTTTCCAAACAATGACAAAACCTTCATGTGATACTGTGAAAAAACAAGTGACTCTTAACAGTTGAAGGGACTTTATAATTAAAAGTAGACGACCAGCATCAAGTGTGAATAAAATCCAGCCTCACATACGAGAGCTCACAATTAAACCTTGAGCCGCACATTCCGTTTTTTTGGAAGCGATCCTCTGACCTCTTCTGGAGTGATACACTTTAAAACTGCGTTCTTAATTTTTACGACATTCCCCTCGGCCGATCGCTAAACATTGTCTTCTCTTCACTGGCTTTGAAACAACCTACTTAGTGACGACTGGGTGATTAAACGTCCTGTGCCTTTTCATCCATTTTCATCCATCCAGCCCGATCAGAGGAGCATTGTATACCTCATAAATGCCAATGATCCATTTTAGCTGGGGGAGATTAAAGATAATGATTGATCCAATTTAGAAATTCAAGGGGCTTCGGGCCCTGCTCACTAGTGTATAATGTGTCACTGTGGCAATATTATACCCTCTATATAGTTATACCTTTCTTTCTGTTTAATTGGAAAAGAGATATGCGAGGAGGGAAGGTAATATTTACACTTCAAATAACTAGAACACTATTTTTGGTTTTTGGTTTTATCCAAAGGGATTAGTCTTATTATACCATGTAGCATTTATTTGACTTTCTTCCATTGTTGTGTGTTTCAGTTCTGACTAGATAAACTCTTCATTAGTTCCACCATTTCTGTGTGTGTGTGCACAAGTCTTCACTTTGGAACTGTCCAATAGTTTTATTACCTTGAATAACGTGGTAACCCAGCCATTGTTAATTGCAAAACAGATGGCTGCACATAATCCATTTTTACAATCGGACCACTTCAATTGCACTCGCTGCTGGCCAAGGAGGAAACGGCCGTGTGACCTTCATGGAGACGCGTCTAAATGAGACAATGAACACTGCATTAATCCAAATGGTTGGCTGGGCTGTGACCACCGTTGGCAGCGAGCCAGGGCGATAGTCTTTATGAAACGTTGTGTTTTAACTCCCACAGCAGCGTTAAGATAAAAGGGGCAGAGTGTGTCTGGCTCGTAATGAAGATGGAATTGGAATGGGAAGATTGAGACTCGAGGCTTAGAAATGCACAGGACACCCAGATAATGATGAAACGCTGTACACAGAATCTTGAACAGGCTGGTATCGGGACGTGCTAGCACAAGAACACACGTCGGCACATAGATGTGCTGAGGCCACGAAGGAGAACGTGCACACCAAACCAGTCAGTGGCACTCACAGTGTTATTGTTTCTTGGAATTCACGTTTTGAATCCCGAGCCAAAGTAAATGCTTGGTAAATGCACTGATTTGTCTCTCACTCTTGATTAAGCGAGGCACCGTTGCCATCGAGTACCACGTCCCGATCTCCCCCCCCCCGGCTCACTTCTCATTTCCTTTCAGGCCTTTTCTGGAAGTCGAGATATGTTCAAGATTGATTGCCATGCAAACTCCTGTGTGTAAAACAGATTAGACCACTTGTACAATCTTAATCAGTTGTGAAGGGGGGGGGGATAGATTAGAAGACTTGGGGAAATCCTAACCACTTCATTGTGTTGCAAACGAAATGAGAGATTCTGGAGATTCGTGTCACTCAGGTTAGTGGATTCAGAAGAAAATACAAAGTCCGCCGGCAATTTATCTCTGACTTAATTGCAGGGGCCTCTAATATCAAATAATGTGTTGGCGTAATAAAACAATCTCAATGTGACAGTAAGATTAGAGGTCAAGAGTTAGACACTGCCGCTCTGCTTCGTCTTTTATTTGTTGGCCGTTGGCCGTAACCTTAAAGACGTCTGGCTGCAGATCTCAACCATTTTGAAATTAAAGGCTGCAGAGGTCATTCTGTAAATTGGTTCAGCTGTTGAAAATAGACTCCGGTGCTCCATCACCCGATGGAATGACAATAAATCTCGGCCGATCATTTGTCATGACCACCAGGACTCTGATTAGTATTTCCCATTTGAATGTCTAGACGGTATTTCTAGTGTAAATGGGCCCAGTTGTCTTCTGCTGGGGGGGGGGGGAGTTTAATTCCGGCTGTCCTTGAAGATAAGATCCTTTTGATAAACCAGACATATTGTTACTTCATATCTTCATGTTTTTTTTGTAATTCCACGGCCCCACCGAAATGGACCCACAATCCACAGTCATTTGTTTTTCTTTGACTTATGTGCTTGTGTCAGACCATAAGACCCAATTACAGGTTTGGTCTCCTTTATTGACTTTATGCCAAACTGGCTGATGCTCACAGATTAAACAGATGTGTGCCTTTGTTTGGATTTAACATCTTATTCGTCCAAATGTTTGCATGTGTATTAACATTCATTATATTTCCAATTTACACAGCAACGACGGGCCGGATAACGTGGAGGTGTCTCAGGTGGTGGAAACGCTCGTGAACAACCCTGGATTTGGGACTCGCTGCATGGATGGAAACCCGTTACCGTAAGTGTTGATGTAAACAAGAAACCAAGACTCAACTGTGCACATGAAATCCTGCCAAATGCTTCTTATGCTTCTTATGCAGCTCTGTGTGCCCATGGCTAGTTTGCACACAACTGTGCACATCTGTAATACACCTGTATGCAAACATGGAGTCGTGCAAGTCTGAGCATGGGCCTGTGCCTGCTGCAGAAACAGGACAAGCTATTAAAAAGCGAACTAACCCTGAATGATTTTGAAAGCCAAAAACAAGTGTAATCAATAAATAGCTTGAATGACGCTCGGTGCAATTCTCCTCCGAGGAAAAACAATCCTAAATCAAGGTCCATTCATTATTTCCTCAGAAATTGATTAGATGCACACTAGAGGACAGTGTTTTTCTGTCCAAGGCCGTCTGAACCAGATGGAATTTTAGTTTCTTTTTCTGAACCCGACCAGATCCTGATGCAATGACTTTAAGCTGCACTAAGTCACCTTGTTCCTGACACACATGGTTAGAGCCCGAATATTATTTCAAAACTTTTTATGCCAAATCCGGTCCAGCCTATCAGGTCCCGACACATCCTGATGCAGTGGTTCCCAAACTAGACACAGACGGAGGGTGGCAAGATTATTTCCTCAGTCGAATACAATTTAAAAAGCAATTATCATTATCGCATTTTAACCATTAGTTTTCCAAAAGCTAAAACATGCAAGGTGAATTAAAAATCGAAACCGTTCTTATTAAAATTAGCCTTCTGATTTTCTGTCTTCATGTGACACCGGGGGTGATTACAACAGATTAGTGCCAGTTCATTTACAGAATTACAGAAAACATTTTCTTTCTCTCCTGGCCCATGTGCCGTCACTTCACTATCGTTAATATCGTTTTTTAAATTCAACAATAGTACAGAAGCTTGTATCCGACATAATTCACAGATGTGTGTGTATCAGAAAGTTCCTCAGTTATTCAGCTTTCTTTTAAAATATATATATCACTTGTGACACATGCAGTTTATTCTAAGTGGGTAATAAGAAACCCCTTCTGTAGCATCCTGTATGATAACCAGTTAATGTTATACTTTCTTTTACACCACAGTTTATTTTTTGTTGCTACACAGCAGTAGCACAGCGTGATACACTGCAGTCACACTTGTTGTTCAGATGAGAGAGAATATGATTCAAACGATGATTGATGAGGGTGGAAAGAATGAATTATTACCAATTGTCCCTTTTTTGTTTCTTCTTCTGCAGGATGTTACCATGTTCCTCGAGTGGCTCTGACTGGTTCACTCCACCCGTAGACCAGTCGGTCAGCGACGTCTTCCTCAACGGGAACTGGAGCATGTCCAACCCCTCCCCTTCCTGTCAGTGCAGCACGCCTAAACGGGCGATCATGTTGCCCGACTGTCCCCCTGGAGCGGGAGGGCTCCCCCCACCTCAGGTTGGTCTCTGAAACTGAAGCTTGTGCCTTTCGGTGGCAGGGGAGCGGGAGATCCGAAGTTTGATCAGCTGCTTTGTCTCGAAGTCCCCTTGAGCAAAACAGTGAAAACCCTGCCTGAGCTTCTCCTGCCTCGCTGTCAAGCTTTTTACTAAAATCTTGACACTTTCTAAACGTGTGTCACAGAGGGAGAAACTGCAGTGTGGGAAGGTCCAAATGTAAAAAAAATATATAATAAAATCTGTGACTCAACAATACGATAAAAACTGCTTATCATGGGAGCTTCTGGCTTCCAGGCTGAAAGCCCCAGTCAGCATCATTTTTGATTCGAAAATGTAAAGGTACTTACTAACAAGTACGAGGATTCTGCGTTGCATTGCAAAATGTAAATCAGGCTTTTCTGCTGCGTCCCTTTTGTGAACCTGCATGCACGCGTGAGAGCAGGGCTGAAAGTGAGTACACTGAAAACACACAGAACCGCCCTTTGCAAGTGATTCAGCTTCTTTCCCGCACCTGTTAAAAACCCAGTTACCGTCTGTACCACGTGTGTCTTTTCCACCGTGTCTTCAGAACATGTAGTTCCAGCAGCGTCACACTTTGTAAAGCATCTCACCTTTTCCTGCTCACGTCCCGAGTCCCTGGAGGTTCCTGTGTCTCACCCTGCTTAAGTCAATACCAGTCCCCTGTAGGCTATTACTTCAACAATAAACATTGTAGAGCAAATGCAGGTAGAGCAAATGCTGCTTGGTCTGATCTGATGAGGCTCGATCCAGGCGTGGATCAATGAGCAGGTTAGAGATCCCTGCCATTTCTGCCTTGCAGCCACCACCTGCTGAGTGAACGAGCCCCGATACGGAGAGAACGTAGTGTCTCATTTGGAGCCGACTGGTTTGCACTGCCGCGTTCCAACGATGATGAGAAAGTTAAGCTGCAGACAGAGAAATTGCCATCGCAGCGACACCTCCATTCTGTCAGAGATGGCTTTGTCTGATACCTGTGCTTTGTGCATGTGTCTATACTGCAGCTGGTGTGAGGGTTTGCTTTGTTTCCAGTACTGCACGTGAACATTAGTCCTTGTCATGCAAAGTTATGGTGCACTGGTTGTCCGTGTATTTGTTATTTGGCAACGGTTCACAAGTCAAATGTATTTACCATGGCGCTGATATCAAGTAATTTACTGATTCTGTGCTGAAACAAGTGTATAATAGCCAGTGTTTCATATCTAACATAAATACTAACATTATTATCAACATTAGCACAGACTAACACATCTGATATAAAAAAAACGTGATTTCTTACAACACATGATGCATGACTGAAACCACTGGGCCCCCCTTGCCACTCCCCACTTCCTCCCAAACCCCCTATACCTCCCCTCTATACGGCGCCGCGCTCTGTAATGTGCCATTTCACACCCTCCACGGATCTGCGATGCCTCATTGAACTCGTGCGATTCCTCGCTGTGTGCCGCTTCCCGTGACAGGGCCATTTAGGGCCACTTTGAAGCAGCAACTGTCCGGGGATCGTGGTATAGGATGATTGTTGAGACAGTCAAACAGGAGAAGTGCCCTTTTTGTAACCTTTTCCTTCGCCTGACATTCGGGTCCTGGCTGGTGACAGCACTGTCAAGGCGTCCCCCATTTGTTCAGGAGCTCCTTGTATCTCTGTATCTCCACCCTGGCCATTAATCGCTTTCTTTTTTTATGCAGCTTTTCTGCTTCCATTTACAACAGCCCGACTCCTATTTGTTTCATTTTAGGTGCTTCTCCCCTCTTTTTCTCTCACTTTATGAATCGCCCCTACTTTACTACTTTATTTCAACAGTATCCTGTCATTGTGTATGCGGCTGGTACTTATAGTACACAAAGTCTCGGTTAAAAAAAGACCATTTACAAAAGGCAAATTCATTTTCGACATCCTGTTACATTCACTTGCATCATTTCTCTCTTATTTACAACATCTTATTTTGTTCCAATCCAGTTCCTGTAAAAGGATATTGAACGGACTAAACAACCCTGAGGACATTGAGTTATTATCATGCAGCAAGATCATTGCCAGTCATCTCCCTGTGTGGCTAAAGGGACTTTCAAATTATGAAACTGCAACAAGAGAATATATCAGAAGACAAGTCAGCAGACGACAACATTTATATGCAATGCACAGGCTGTTCACTCTCGTTGCATAATGCAGCACTTTATTTATTTGGCAGGGGTCAGTTTGTGGAACACAGTTTGTAACCTTTTATTCCAGCACTGTGATAGAGTTCATATGTAGAAACTGAACCGAAATACAGTGAGATTCAGAGGCTTCATCTATACTATACTATGTTGTTGTTTGAAAACGACTCTGCTGCGGATACGCCTGGCGTCCACACTACTAGAGTTTTAGAGCCACTGAAATGGAGATAGTTCCTGTGTCCAGTTATACGCACATTCCTTCCTGTTTCCACCAGCACACGCCTCTCCACTGTACGTGTGGTCATATGCATTTTCATGAGTGTTAGTTTGGATGCAGATGATACGGTGTCAAAACATAAATGCGTACAGAGACTGTTTTCGTTTGAATTCGGTGTAGTTGTATGGATGAAAAGAGATAAAGAGGTCGATCACGTTGTTTATAGTGAAAAAGATACTTCTTAACCAGCATAGTAGCATATTCTCCTTATAAATGACAGTGAATTAGAGTAAAGCTATAATCCTCCCCCGTCTCCCTGCTGTTAACTGCGAAGCACCAGCGGGGTCATGACGCACAGCTTGACTTGAAAATGTAGAGCAGTGCATAAGTGCATAAGTCATATACAGTATAGAAGAGGAGGCCTGTGTTCAGAATAAATATAGTGACATTTATGAATAAATGAAATGGGACATGTTGCTCAACAAACATCTGCACTTCAGTATGTATGTCCATGTTCTTGGGAACGTGCATTTGCTGCCATTGCTGCATTGCTTACCTGTGGTCCATTGCAGGGGGGGGGGGGGGGGTACATAAATACATACAGGTCCGAGCCAGAGACCACCCACAGACACTGAGCACATTTTGAGGATGTATTCCCTTTGACCTGAAAGCCTCCCCTGTTGAATAAGTCATGACAAAGTGCACCAGCTCCACACTAGCCCCTCGTTTGTTGTGTCTTTTATCCCGCCCATCCTCCGCGTACGCCCTTGACAAACTACAGAGAAAAGAGACAAGGAAGAAAAGAACATGGACCGAGCACAACAGGAGGTAGTGGGAAGTCATTGTTTCCATGGAAATGGCAGGCAACAGTGAGCCCATTATCAATTCTCTGGTATTGACTCTTGTTCACTGGTGATATTTAACCTTCATAGATGAATAGGCCGTCATGCGTGCGGAGGAATTGATAAAGCCGCCACGTTCATCGCATTACGATTGATGTCTTTATCATTTGGAGACTGGCCTAACTGCAGCTCGCTTGTAAATTACTCTCCTTGGCCTCATCTATCAGGCTATTGAAGTTGGGCATCGGTTTACCATTTGTGTGGAAGAAAAAGCCTGTTTGGAATCCGGGGGGTGCAACCAGCACTAGCTACTTGGTGTTTTGAGAAGAAAACGTGTCTTTGTTGTACTTCTTGAAAAGAAAGTGATGAATTTATAATGCGGCATAATCCCGACGCTTTATTTCTGTTTTTTTGGCATTTATGTTTAGATTCCAAAAATGAAATCTGTTTTTTTTGGGAAAACTGATGCAACAACTTTCCACTCGATGAAAAAATAACAAATCTGTAAACCTTGAGTCTGAGGCTCTATCTCAGGCCACAGCTGCTGGCAATGACCAAACCCCGGCTGACCACAGATCAGCTCTCGACCCCGCCAGTCCAAAACTCAACCTGTTAACACAACAGTGTGACACATCCTTCACTCTGCTGGGCCCTGTTGATTTGTCCCTCTGACTCCGAAAACAACCGCGGATCCATTTCAGTGTAAAAACGACCTGTGCAGAGCGACACCCTCTCAGCAGAGGGCGAGAAATGCTCGGAAACAAAAGCACAAAGGTCATTGGCTTGTGAGGCGAGGCAAATGGTGGAGGGTGTCTCTTTGTCGTGGTTAAACAACACGGGCAGAACGGGAGAGGAGGAGAATCTGTCACCCGGCGTGGGCTTCAGCGACCCGCTCTCTTCCTGTCCTGTTATAATTGTTTTGTGAAAAACGACTTTTGACGACTTTTATTGGCAAACTGATAATTTGTTGGGGCTCTAGATCGTGGTTCAGTCTGTTAATGCAAAGACAGTGTTTCTAATAATAACAATAATGACAAATTTATTCACATTGCACATTTCAAAATAAAGCTACAAATAGTTTTTTACAATAAAACTGATGTTATTGATGTTTTGATGAGATCTCATTGGTCACAATCAATTAACAAAATTCCATGAAAACACAATAAACCTGATCATGACTTTAAAAAACAACCATACACCTGAACACAACATGTTTAATTTCAGAAGATTCAGCTTTCCCCCCCAAATTGCTTTTCTCTGTGCGTTCTGAATACAGTTTGAATCTTCGCTCAGAGGTACAGTGCCCGATACAAACACGGCGCAGCCTCTTATCTTTCCACTGCTGGAGCGCGCCGGCTCATTCAACAGATTTGGTTGCTCCTTCATTTACATTTCACTCGCCCCTGTTTGCTTCCTCATCTATCGAGCCGCCGCCGCCGCGTGGTGGAGAACTGATGTCACACAGAATGTGGAGCACACTGAAGCTGTTCCCGGGTAATGAACAAGCGATGCCGGCGCAGGTATATCGCACAATCACGTAATGTTCCCATCTCAGCCTCTTGATGGGGGATATGAACCCAGGCCAAAATAATTACACCCACACCGACCGTATGCTTTGGCATAAACTCATTGCGTGCACAGCGGAGTATAAACGCTCTTTTTTTTTGGGGGGGGGGTTGTTTGTTTCCAAGTTCCTGTGGCTTTTCAAAAGAGAAGCATGTTTGTTCAGAGATAAGCCAAGGTTGTAGTGCTGCTCGTCCTCCTTATCTCTGATTCATAAACCAGATGGGTCCGACTCTCCCTCTGCTTTCCCCCTTCTGTTCGTTCTTTGCCTTGTGACTCCACTTCTCCTCCTCCTCCTCCTCCTCCTCCTCTCCTCTGCTATCTTCAATAATCGTTCTGTCCTCCTGCTGTTTTTTTCACATCATTTGTTGTTTTTTTGCAAAACTGACATATAATATTTCCTCATTCCTCTTTTCACTCAAAGTATATCGGTCTCCTCTTCACTGTACATGTCCGTCCACACCCTATGGACCGACACTGTCAACTACACTCCAATCCAAATGAGGCTTAATGCTTCCCTAAAGGAAGTTTTGGCAAAGATTAATCCACACACCATGTGTACCCTAAGCTTCCACGTCAATCTGTTTGTACACACGAGTAGATAACCATCGTAACTGGGGGGTAAATTAGTAAATTGCATTGCAGTCGGGGGGGTCTCAGTTGCACTTTATCAAGGATCACTCTGCTAATTAGCATAGTGTTCCCTCTCTAAATAAGCAGGGATGAAGCAGCGTGAGCGTGTGTACTGGGAAGTATCAGTCCACACGTTGCGGAGCGTATTCATTGCACTGTGTCGCACCCTCTCTTAATTGGATGTTTGAATGGACCCATTTATCCACAGAGGGGCATCTAATTAGGGTCCTTTGACATCAGACGCAGCTCGCGCAGCTTTGGCTGGGGTCTCGTTTTCATCCGAGCTTAGTTGACTGTCATGATAGGGTCCTAGAGAAGATGTTCCACAGTGCTGTGAACAGATCTCACCTGCAAAATGCTCCCGATCTTAAGTTTTGTAGATTTTCCGTGAGTTTCAATGGAAGAATGAGCACGTGCGCCCCTTGGAGTCGGTCTGTGGTCAACCCCTCTCATCTCGATGCAGCACTACGCACACACACACACGTCTATCTTTCTCAGGAAGAGGGGAGTAGCTGTTTTTTCATTAACACCTCTTTAATGATAAACCGTCTTTGCGGTACCCATCCGACACCATCAGGAGTTGGTAGAAACAAAACACAGAGCTAAAAGGAGAGCGAGTATTTGAGTAAACATTGATCAAGTGGCCAGAAAACTATCTGACAAGAAATGCTAATGTTGCAAAACCTGCTAGGTGTCACTTATTAGAGCACAGACCTCCACAAGGCCTTAAAGGTTCCCTAATGAAACCACGTTTAAATTCACTCGACCTATTTCTTAGATCCACTAAAGTTTGCATACAAATAAAATATGTCCCCTAAACATGCCAGATTTTTTAAATCAAGAGCCCTGAACTATTCTGAGAAATCAAGGTAAATGTTGTTGATAACGATAATGAGTTCTTCCCTGACCCACAATGCATCATTCCACCGAGGTTCGTAGGAATCTCTTTGGTAGTTTTTCCGTAATTTTGCTCACAAACAAACAAACGGACCGGGTGAAAACATAACCTCCTTGGAGGAGCAAACTAATATTATATTTGTAATGTTTTGTCTTTTGTCTTTTCTCTTTTCTCAAACCAGAGGATCCAGAACACGACAGACACATTGGAGGATCTAACCGGACGGAACATGTCAGACTTCCTACTCAAGACCTTTGAGCACTCGGGCAAAACGAGGTAATACATGTCAGGCGTCTGTGTTTTTTGAATGTGGTCCACAGCGAGGGTTTTTGCATGAGGTAATCACAGCTCACTCACATGTCTGACAGCACTTTACGAGACTGGCGACTCCCAAATTACTACCTGCGCCGCTGTAGTGGTGTTGGTGCGAGCACTTTGAGAAGGTCAGCCAGAGTCATATGAATAAAAGGTGGAAGTCCTTTGCACCGTGCTGCCATTTCCATCTGAACGTGTGAAAACACAAATACGACCGAGCCACTCTGTGATACGCTTCCCTTTATGTGTTATTTTAGTACATGAAGACATTTTGAGGAAACTGTCACTGTGTTCTTCCTGTGCTCTTATTTTCTGCTTTCTGCCACTTCAGGTACGGGGGTGTATCTGTTGGAGGACTCAACTCACAGGTCCGTCTGACTGAGGGAGACATCGAGGTTGTATTCAGGGATCTAAGAGACCTGCTCAGTTCATTTCAGGTACGTCATAAATATTCCCATACTCAGAGTCAAACCTGATGTTGAAGCCGCGTGATTGTCTGAATATATCTCATGAGAAGAAAAGTCGTATAATTCACTATATCCTCGTGCAAGGTCAAGATATACATTTGGGAAACAGCCCAGAGGGATAAAGAAGGATGCCTGAAGTCTCAGTGTTTGTTTTTCTGCTTTCGGATCCATTGGTTTGTCACAAGAAAGTGAATATTTTTCCAGTATCACATTTACAATTTAGTTTTTGTTTTAGCTGTGCTCACCACACAGCTTGAGAGATGGAAATATCAGTCCATCTGTAGATCGGCCCGCTATTTTGGTCCCGACTGAAATATATCCCCCACTATTGGATGGACATTCAAAGTCCTGATTGGATAAATTATATGAATATGACATTGACACATTTGGTTTTGGCTGACACGTCTCGACAGCTATTTGCAAATATCAGTTATCATGAAAATATGTGATATGAATATTCATCAAATACCATCTAGACGTCAGAACATATGGTTGATGGCCAAAAACACAGTATCATCCTTAGTTGCCTAACCATGACCTTCCTATGTAAAGTTAATAAGATAATGTAGGTTATGATTTGACGCTCTACAAATGAAATGAAATTTAATCATCATTGTTTTTCAACCACTAAACTATCGGTAGCATGATAAATGACCATTTCCTAGGATTTAGTTTAAAGCAACAGCAAATGTAGCCTCGCATCCCACTTGCACCTCTGTAGAATATCAACAGTTTCTTTTTTCTTCCCCAAGCATCATTATCTTTATATCACTTTTATTTTTATGTCTGAGCCATTGTGCTATGTGGATGGTGAAGGGAAATCATACAAAAAACTAACTTTGGAGTTGTCATCAGTTTTGTGACTCCTCCGTTGTGGCTCCCTTTCCAACATTCAGTCTTGAGACGGTGTTTGTGACAGAAGGAGGTGATTTTTTAGAAACGGTTTCTTCCTGTCAAGGCTGCAGTGTGCCAGGCGCCCTTTGAGTGTGCTGCTGCTAATTGGAGCACGGCGTTCTTTGTGCCGTTAGCTTTGTATCCTGGATACAGGTGATGATGTTTGAAGTGGACATTTGGATCCCGCTGAAAACCCCAACAACAGGGGAACGAGAATGAAAGCAAAGGAGAGAGGAGGTCCGGATTCTTCAAATCTGTTTTGTACAGTGTCTATGGCAACAGGCTGTGATTGTCCGTGTGTTTGAATATGTCAAAGAAATCTGGGTCTTTACTGAAAAGGAACACAGTCACACAACTGTAGTTTTATTTCAACTACCTGAATTCAAGTACGTTGTATCAATAAAAGAAACTATTCAATTGAAAGTACTGCTAAACTTTTTACTCAAATGAAAGTATAGGCTCTGAAATGTACTAAAAGTATAAACGTGTCATCGCTCTGTTCAAAGCAAACTGAAACTCATGTCACATAACTATTCTTTAAATACTATTTAATGTAAACCACTCTTAATTCAAATACACTAAAATAAACAATACAAAAATTGCACAGGTTGAAATGTGCACAATGTTTCGAATGGAGAATTCTTAATTTAGATGAGAACAGGAAGAACGGGGAATGTTATGTTTGTAAAGAGAAGAAAGTACAGAAAGTTGTGATAACATAAAAAGTCGTCAGGAAAATAAAGACTTATAATAAAGTGCAGATAAGTCATCTACTTAAGTACAATAACACGGTATCTTACTTCCAACCCCTTGAACCAACTTCCTTGTCCCGCTCTCTCCACCTCTCTCTTGAATACCGCTCTCACATTAACATTTAAACATTTAAACATTTTTGAGATCAGCACGTCCGCTGTGCCCTCAGGCATCTCCGGTCTCATCCCTAACCCGGCTCCCTTGTCTCTCTCCTGGATCTTGACGCTAATGTGACTTTAATTCGCGCGGCAGCGATGATGTAACTCTAATGGTCGGGCATTAGCTCTCGCAGAGCTCTATTCCTTGTGATTAAAGTGCTGCACTGTCCTTGGGAAATGTCCGACTCTCCGCTGCCGCTCGGCAGGAATTGCGATGTGAGACACTAACGGGACGGAGCGCTGCGCTTTGAGCCACCTGCGCACACGGGAAGTGGGCTTTGAAATCTCTGTGTAATTGCATTTCCTCCGTCTAGAAGCTAGAAGCCAGGTTCTGTGTTGCAAGAGGTGGCGACGAGGACAAGAAAGCCTACATGAGCTGGACATTTTATAATTTAGCCCAAAAATCCACCTCGTGTGTCACAGTGTGTTAAGTAGATGGAATAAATGTCACAACTGTTCCCTGAAATGTTTCTCTAACCCTCCCAAGCAACAGATTTGTGTATTATTATCGAAATAATTCAGGGAAATAAAGCTCCTTTTCTAACTAACCACAGACTCCTAATTGCAAACTTCCTACACCGCAGGCAGACACATATGAACACAACATCACACAAGGCCACACGTCCACTGAACTGTGCCGGCCACTTTGGAATAGATACCAAAAAATGTCACCAAACACTCGAGTGGCTTTATTGCTGTGTCGTCGGCCTTGGCACCGGCAGGTCCACCGGCCAAACCAGCCTTGTCATTGTCCTTGAGCGGGGAGGAGTTTGTGGAGGATTAGACCCAGGCAGCTGCTGGCCCACTCCTCATCTCGTTTCGGTCGCCGCTAATCCTCAGGAAGGTCGCCTTGTGGCACCGCCTGTTGCTGCTTGGAACAAAAATCAAACCAGAGAAAAAAAAAACACGAAACAGGGTAAAGATTCCCTTGCTTTAGCTGGAGGAGGCATTACCGGCAAGAGATGGAGTCTTGTTCTCTGCCTGGTGTATGAATAGGTAATGACTTGGAACAGAAGGTATTTTATTTAGCACAAATACTCCTGTCAGCATAGATAGGGGCTTTTTTCTTTTTTCTTTTCTTCTTCACACTGTGATATGGAAAGAGAAGGAGCGCTCACGCTGGGTTCCTGAAAGGATGTGTAAACATTTGTTATGCCAAAAGGAGAAATACTGGATCTCATGGCCAGGTTGGGAAAAATACAAAAGCTCTCAATACATTATTAAAAGTTTCCACATTTCTGATTGAGGTCTCAACGTGGTGTGAGTGAAGGACTGAGGGATGGAAGAAGTAAGACGAGACATGTTCTGATCTCAGTCCTTTGTCCGGAGGTCTCTATTTCCTCCCGCTCTCTCTCCATCAGCCACAACCCCTCCTCAAACCCCTCGTTTCCTCGCCTGCGGCCCTCTGACGACGGACCCGGGGCCAGCAGGAGGACCATTTGCATTTATATCACACGTGTAATGTGCTCAGCGCTCTCATGGCTGAGGTCTGAAAAGCACGACATCAACATGAAACTTTGAAATCTCACGCCTGTCATCTCAAGCCCTCGTCCCAGGGCTCATTTCACATGAAACACGAGTGGAGGAGAGAGGATTTCTAATGCAACCTGTCCGGTTCAACCACTCAACCGTTTCCCATCCTCACCACAAACTCCAACACTTTCTAAAAAACACTGTATATGAACACTAAGAGTCTTTGACTAATTGGTACAGTAGGTAATTTGTTGTTTTTTTTACTTCCTGTTCTCTTCCTTCTAATTATTTCACACAATTTAATAAAAATAAAAATGTCAGAGAGGGGAAAAAGTAGCCAAAATAACAGGGAACACATTCCCCCCCCCCCCCCCCCCCCCCCCCCTCGTCTGGGGGGAAATAAGTGGCTCAGAACTTCCAAACGCTGTCCGGAAGTTTTAATTCTTGTCTCCCTCTGCCTCATGTTTTTGCATTTCAAAGAGCACTAGTGGTTTTCCAAGTGTATCCAATTAAGTCTCCAACTCTGAGTTTTTTTTTCTTGTTTTCCTCATCTGCTTCAGGATAATGTCACTGATGAGTTCTTACAGAAGTCTGAGTCGCTGCTGAAGAAGCTCGGAACCAGGGACAACGTTAAGGTATTATTTTAATTGGCAGATGACCCTTTGCTCTCCTGTAAGATTAGAGCCAATGAAATTTCACTCTGTTGAAATCGTGCTTTTTTTTTAGAAAGCAATGGTGATGAAATGGGGAAACGGGTGAAGGAGCACTCCTCCACTGTCTCCACCTAGTTCTCCCCATTCTCTCCTTTTTAGACGCACTGTTAAAGTAATTATAGATTATCTGGCATTAAAGTTAATAAACATTTTCTACCATCAAAATCCAGGAGGAGATGTGGTTTTAATGACTTCAAGAATAAGATGAAGGTAGAGCCCAGCTGATGCTGATACCGATATCAGGGAGTAAAACATTTCTGATACAATATATCGGCAGATATGATTTTGTAAATTAAATATATATAATTGGTAGTATTTCCGTCTTTTAATGCAAAGACAATGTTCCTACTAATTATAACCATAGCTTCATTCATATTGCACATTTCAAAATACATCTACAAACTGTTTGATGTAATTTGGTCACTTCTCTTTGAATTAGTTGAAAATATTACAAAATGGTGGGTAACTCAATAATTAAAATGTATGTTTGTAATGAATGTATTAAGTGCATGCAATCTGCCGTAACATACTTCATTGTATAATGAAGTATGTTACATACAAGTATGTTACGGCAGATTGCATATAGTTGTAAAGATGGAGATAATATCTCATCAGTTATTCCTCTGAAAAGAAGTTGAGTCTTTTCAGAAGTAGCTTGCAATAATATATGCTCACATAGTTTTCACTCCCACTTTCACACCTTCTTGTATTTCGCAGAGGTGCTTGTGCTCTTTGCTCTTATCTCGAATACATCAAATGATCTTTTAGCTACAGGCGTTGCACAAATTAGAGGATGAAGGAAATATAATAAGGAAAAGTTCAACTGATGTCAATCTGTGTGCGAGGGAGCGAGAGAGCGAGAGCTGCAAACAGGCGTGCACATCTGTGCGCCTCCTCAGGTTTCTCCATATCCTCCTCTGTGATGCAGTGTTATGTTAGACTGACACTCAAACACCATCCGCTCTTAATTAACGCTGCACTATCAGTGGGGAGTCCTCTCTCTCTCTCTCTCTCTCTCTCTCTCTCTCTCTCTCTCTCTCTCTCTCTCTCTCTCTCTCTCTCTCTCTCTCTCTCTCTCTCTCTCTTTCATCCGTTCTTCCTCTTTTCTACACCCCAGCAGCCACAGACTCAGAGAATCACTTACGTTTTATACTGTCTCCGCAGCAGCTAGCATGCCACGCCATATTGGGATTCGGCAGTCATCACAGGCTTTTAACTTCTGCTAAACTGAAACATTTTTGTCTGCTTTTTCGCTTATTCTGACAGATCAGGATTTAGCCACCAAAAACGTTTGAGACGATATAACCCTTCTCCTCCGAGTGGACCAAATCAATTTGACCTCTTCCTGTTTTGTAGCCATCAAGCAAGACAAAGATACTGCTACTGAAACGACTACTAAATAAACTGAAGAAATGCTTTTGTCGCCATTTTGAAAAGAATATAATCATGAGATGTTTCATCCATCACTGGTCCATACTCATCCCTTGCATCTTTTCCAATTCTCTGTCTTTCCTTTACCTTCCTGTTGAATCTTTATCCAAACGGATCTGCCATGGCGGTTGCCCGATGTGGTTGCTAGGAGACATCTGAAGCAACCGCAAAAGCCTCCGCATGCTTTTCCCAGCGCTAATGCTTGTCTCTACCTCGGCAGGTGTGGTTCTACAACCAGGCATTTCACGGCATGGTGTCTTTCCTCGGTGTGGCCAACAATGCCATCCTGAGGGGAAACCTGCCGGCGGGAGAGGATCCCCGCCAGTACGGCATCTCCGTGTCCAATCACCCCCTCAACCTCACCAAGACGCAGCTCTCCTTTGTGGCCTTGTGAGTTCATCAGACCAAAAACAAGGGTGGGGGGGTGGGGGGGGGGGGGGGGGGCGGGGGATCTGGTTTAGACAGCGGTGGAGGAAGTGAGCGCGGAATGAAATGTTCCAGCTTCGGGGAGAATTCTTCACTGGTCGTCATTATTACATTTCTGTATCTTGTTAGGTCAGCAAACACGACCTTAAAAATGGAAAATATAGCATCAATTAGCCACACAACCAAGCTTGTTAGTGTAAAATGCTGACAGTGCTGTATATATTGTATCTAAACATGTTGGAGGGAAATATATGTGGGGTTAAAAGTCAATGCTGCGCTTAATTGCTTATATGTAATATATTACTGCAGAAAAAAGTGCTTGAGCAAACCCTGCCTGCAGTTTCATTCATAACATGTCATCATGCACTGCTGCTGTGATGCATTTCTCTCCTTTATTTTTGATTTCCTGAGAATGCACCAGAGAGCGACTGCTGGTGAGTGAGAGGGACAGAGCGGCGGAGCAGTGGAAAGTAAAAAGTGAAGACAGCCCAGACAAAGTGGGAACAGACGAGTCAGGGACGGCACAATAGAAAGTGCAAGACGGATAGATGAGGGATTTCTTTGAGTATATGCACAGATTTTTAAGACTCAGGGGAGCTCCTTGAGAGGATGTATCTTATTTTTTCCTCATTCCTCATCCCGGGGCTGGCGAAGGGAGCAGCTCCCCGTGAGAATCAGAGATTAATGACATGCTAAATCTCAACACACCAGCTCGTTCCATACGATTCCAGCAGCTCTCTGTGCTGTTGTGTACTTTTAGTTTTGTTTCGCGTTCACAACGACGGATTTACCGTGCAATCTCCGACATGATCAGTCGTCGGTATTTTTTGCATTTTAGCCGCTAAGCGACGTTAATTGAATCCACACTTTTTGATGGAAAGCCCTTGGAATCCATCCCACTGCAGCAAATTGCCATACACTGCCATAGCTACAAGGCCTGGCATTATACAGGCATTCCAATGGCTGCTACCAATCACTGCACAGTAGCAGTTTTATTCGACACTCCGCTGCTGCTCCAGCCCGCTCCTCAGTCAGGTATTTATGTAGTGATCAGGTGCCGGCGACAGGCCTGAGTTAGAGAGGGAGACTGCGACACAGATAATTACAATGGCCTGCCTTCCTGCCCGCCGTAGATTCAGGATGAGCCTCTTTCCCCCCCTCTCTCTACTCCGTGCAGAGTGTGATGACTACAATTGATGAACTGATGATTTCTAGATTAACTTGGACATCCCTTCATTGTGGAATAAGTGCGCAGATCTCAAACAGCAATGGGGGAAAAGACCACTTGAGCAGATGACTAAGCACAATGGAGCCAGGTTGCTTTAACCTCCTCGTGATACTTTTTTTTATATGAGCAATGGATCAAATGAAAACCTCTAATGTTTCAAAAGGGAGTCATAGAAACTTAACAAAGATTGTTCACAGATTGATCTGCAGCCCCCATGTGACCAGAAAGACTATTTTACGACCAAATTTGTTTGAGAAGTTCATTTTGTGATGAGCTCGGCGAACATAAGGTTGTTGAAATCACAGAGTTTTGGCATAATGGTCTCTCTGAGCTGCAAAATCCATATTCGTAAATGTTGAATGGAGCTTTAGACATTTTCACATGTAATACCAGGAAAAGCAAGTCCATATTGTTGTATTGCATATAAGTGCACAACTTTTAGGTTCATGTTACTGTGCTTGCTGCACTATCATGGTTATTGGGACAATCTTAAATGAACCAAACCATAGTTATCAATATAATAACTTCCTACTTTTCCTGTCAAACTTTTCACTAGGTCTGCATCTATTGATTACTTTAGTTATTGAGTATTGTATGAGTCACTGCAGATCCATTTTTTATAATCAAGTTATTGGACTTATTCACGTTAAGTAAGTTAATTGAGTTATTGTTTCAGCCCCATGAAAAAGGTTATTTAAGGTGTAATTCCCTCATTTATGTATTTGGTCTATGTCAGCACCTCCTTGTCTGGTTGAATAAGAAGAGCCACTAAATGCCTGTCCTGCAGAAAATATTTAAATTAGAACCGAACCTCCGGCTTAAAAATGAATTTATATTTCTCATTGACGCCACATTAATGTCACGGAGAGACAATTGCCAGAGCTGTTATATCTATAATCATTCATCACTAATGACCTGTTCCCTCTCCGGGTTTTGGGCCAGAGCGGAATTATCTCATTCGGAGTGATGCTCTCCTCCGCTGCGCTTCACGAGCAATTTCATGCAAGTGATGTCATGAGCCACAAAACCGTGAAAGTGTGCAGGTGGAAAGAAAGTCGATGTTTGGCATCCGTCAAAAATTACCAGTCCACTCTCTCTCCCGCTGCGTCTCGAACGACAGGGAAATGGGCCTTTTCCAATTTCCACCACCATCTATAGAAATGTCCTGCTTCTTATTTGCTGAGGAATAATCAATTCGACTGACATAAACGTTACATCTTACCATCCAGTTGAGTTTGATGTGTAATTTAGTGGCTATCAAGTGATTTGATACCTGCAAAAATATCCCATTTAAAAATGCATATGGTTGAGGTGACAAATTAATAGTGATTTGCTTCTATCGAGCCCAAATTGCGTCTCCACATTATCAACAGAAAGCTGCATGAAACAAATAATGACCTGGATGTTTTGCCTGGAGCCTCAGATTTGATAATTATCTCCTGCTTTCAGCCCCGCTGCACTTCAACATCTAAGGCTGTGCACTGAGGGAGAGCGATCCATACTGCGAAGCCATACTCCCACAGCTCATCTTTCCCGCTCTTCCATTATTAGTTAATTAGCAGATTGCTTGTCCTCGTCTTCACAGCAATTAGCCGGCTTCATTCACGCTCAGATCCTCCACATCTCTGTCCCCTACAGTGCATTGTCACACAACCAGGGCTCACGGCCCCTCGAAAGAACCTGTTGAAACGGGGGTTGGCGCCCACCGAGGTAAATTCTTTCATATTTATGTCATCTAATTGTGTCTGGTTGGCGATGATAAATACAGCTATGTAGGGTAACTTAGTTAATATGCTAATTCCACAGTGGGAAGTCTTGTGAGAGATTAACGTGGGCCGAGGGTGACGATGGCGGCGGGCGGCGGGGGTTAAAAGAATACACCCAATGCTAATTGTGCAGGTGCGACGAAGGGCATTTTCAAAAAGCGTAGGATGACATAAATGAAGACGAATGACGGTGAAATGAAGGTCAGCATCTCGGAGGAGAAAGGTGTAATTTGCTCTTAACATGACGGAAGGAGACGGTTCTAAGTG
Organism: Reinhardtius hippoglossoides; assembly: GCA_006182925.3. Classification (NCBI taxonomy): domain Eukaryota; kingdom Metazoa; phylum Chordata; class Actinopteri; order Pleuronectiformes; family Pleuronectidae; genus Reinhardtius; species Reinhardtius hippoglossoides. Next base: position 9,086,418 of record CM031692.1, read on the forward strand.
TGGTCAACATTTTTAGCTGTGCCCCCCCCGTTGGCTTTACAGGAAGTGGCCAATCGTAATCTTTAAAAGCTTTTTTATTATGTACAAACAGCACTGGCGGAGCTTTCCATTAACGCATGTAATGCTCGTCTAATTAAGTCATCAATATTAACAAAATTAGGGGTATGGATTATTTCTGCAGGTGCAACAGACGTGGTTTAAATGGATCCTAACATTGCAAAGTAATAAATCGAATGTGTTTATTACGTTAGAGCAAATTAGCCGAACGCTGTTTCAGCTCCATGCGTCGTCTGGCTCATTTCCTATTTGTCATTTTTTAAATCATGAAACTTGTCTGTTGTTCCCTTTGTTGTTTTTAATATTTTTTGGTGAGTAAACAAGTCTTTTTTAAGTGTCCAGTAACAAAATTCACCCATTCTCTTGCATTTACTTCTTTAAATACGTTATTGTACTGGAATTATTTTATGTTTCTATATCTGTGAAGCACTTTGTAAATGTGTCTTTAGAAAAAAATATTTTTTATTCTTAGTAGATATACACCTCATATACCTTATTAAACATAACTATGGCAGTAACTTAAACATTATAGTCGTTAAGCACTTTCCTGTCATCTCGGTCTTGGGTCTTGTGAATGAAATGGATATCGAGTGAGAAGTTTATTCAAATACAAAGGAACCTTTACACCTTTCAGTTTCAATTCAAGTCAGGTATTTCATCAAATATATTTCATATTTTAATTCATGGTTTATTTCATTTTAGCCTGAAATCCCAGTGGTAGCTGTAGGAATATACAGAAATACAATTTCCAAAACATCTCCTGAAGAAACTTTAATCTCCGCTCCCACTTTCATGTCTCTTCCATGCGTGGTCCTGTGCACGGTAATAGCTCTCCAGTCAACTTCCTGTTTGCTGTGCTCTATTCAATCACAGGGCCACAGCCTCCAGCGACGTGGTGGTGTCCATCTGCGTTATCTTCGCCATGTCCTTCATCCCTGCCAGCTTCGTCCTCTTCCTCATCCAAGAGCGGGTGAACAAAGCCAAGCATCTGCAATTTGTCAGCGGCGTGAACCCGGCTGTGTACTGGTTGGCCAATTTTGCCTGGGACATGGTGGGTATCTGTTTTTCAGACTGCTGCATCACTGCTTGTTTAGGGGCTAATAAATATTGAATACATTTAGGAAGTTTTAAAACATTCTACAACAGGATTCATCCAAACCAGGCGTTTGTGGCATAGGCCTCTGGTGTGATTACCTTCTATTACACTGATATCTCTCCACCTACCGCTATGTTTAAAAAAAAAAGAGCTCCATCCACTGTAATTGATGATGTAGCTTTGACACCACTTGCTCCTGGGGGAAAAAAATCTTCACCTGAGCAGCAGTCATTGGCGGAGGCGTAATTATCGACAGCGGCTACCCCTGCTGGTTTCGCTCAACAGGCTTCACCGGCAGTTTCCCCGAGGCACAGTGGAAGTAAACATTTCATCAGGTGCCTTTCGTAAAGAAATGGCGTCAGGGCGCTCATCATTATGGCAGATAAATGCTGTCTGAGTGGAAGACAAATGGACCGAAGGAGCCGGTCTAATGATGCCCGCCTGAAGCTTTCTGCATTAGCATTCAAGCTCCATCAACAATAGGTATATAATACAGGAACTCCAGATTGAAAGCCCCCTTCATAGATCGGTGTAAAGTTTTCCTGTGAATGGTAATTAGATGGTTGTTTCTTGCTACTTTCTGTTTATTTTATATATCGTACATCATTTACCCACCAGCGGGAAACTGGACTTATTTTTTTAAAAGAGCAGACGTGGGGGGGGAATATTAATCCAAAGCTAAAAGATGCATTATCAGTTATTTTCATTTTGTTCTTTGGTTAAAAACGAAAAGTAAAAGCTTTTTCAGCCTTTTTCAATGGAACGGATTTAAACAAATATTATTCCATAAATATCAGTACATCAGATAAAAACCTTTGTACGAGCATTGTAAACTCTTCCAGGTCAATGCTTCACTCAGCAACCTCTTACCTCCGACAATGGGATTCGTCTCTTATTCACTGAATTAATTAGAAAATGAAAGCCCGCTGTATTGAAGTGCTAATTAAAATGTAATTTACCGATTTTATAATTACACATCGTTTCAGTTTGTTTGAAAAGTGGAAAAAAATAAATAAATCAAGAGCTTCCAAATCTTTTGATGCGGCTATGAATGCCCTGAAATATTACGCACAGACTTCTGATGAGGATGAAGACATTTTTTAAATGTTTCCCTTGTTTCTGTTTGTTTTGATAGTGTAACTACATCGTCCCGTGTTTGATTGTGATTGTCATCTTCGTCGCCTTCCAACAAAAAGCCTACGTCTCGCCTCCTAACCTGCCTGCGCTGATTTTGCTGCTCATTTTCTATGGGTAAGTACATTAAAAAACCACCATACTTCTGATATTCATCTCTGATATTTGTTTAGGAGTGAAAACAGGTTCTAGTTCTGCAGATGTAAGGAGCTTCATGACCCTGCAATGGCCACAAACACAAGATTTGATGGTTAGCTGAATCCCTTTCAATCTGTTGGGAGCAAAAATGATGGCTTTTATTTTGAAAATCAACACTGAAAAGACTGAGGATATTTTCCCAGAGATGCTTGCAACTGTTGTTTTTTTTTACATACGGGGCCACTTGGCGAGGAAGTGGGTTAGCTCCGGGGGGCCTGCAGAACTTCAACATGGTTGTAACACATGATTAAAGCAGCCGCAGCATGGGGCCATAAACAACGTCTTAATAAAAACAGGCAGGGAAATGGGTGGAAGGATTATTTGTTTTTACCACACAACTCACGGCTGTAGCTTTATTATATTAAACTGAATTGAACATAGCCCAGAGAAACTTGCAGTAAATATCGGGAAACACACACAACTGCCTTCCTCATTTGGCATCATCATCATCATCATCATCAGAAGGAGGCTAAACTATCGTCGGCAAACATCAGATGCAAAACCAAACCAAGTAGCGTCTAGAATCACTGGCCTTGAGGCAAAGTGGATGCAGCCAGAAAAATGTGTGTTATTGTCAAACACATTGTTCAGTGGTAGAGAATCCAAAGACACGACCTGCTGGTGTGATTTCTTTTCGAGACAGAACGTTTACAGGTCAGAAACAATCCTGAAATAAATGTTCTCACGATGCAAACTGGATTACGGTTGTTGGCTGATGTTATGTGTTGTGCAGCAGAGCTTTTATGGGTCCCTTACTGCAAACGATCCTGGTAGTACCATGAAAGCTGGAAGTGAACATTGCACGGCATTAGCTGATGCCGTCACACTAACCCAATTCAAATCAAATCAGATTTTATTTGTCTAGCTCAAATAGGCAGAAATGTCAGGGTGTGTCTCAAGTGAGAGAAGTATAATAGATGTTGCATGTAACAGAGTGCTTCAACAAAATAGCATTATCTAAAATATGAATGAGAGAGGTATATCCAATGTTTGCAGCATTTATCCCCCCAAAAAAACCCTTAGATGTTGCCTTTGTTAAGTTTATTGGAGATAAAGCTGAGTTGTTCTCTTTAGGTGGTCCATCACCCCCATGATGTACCCCGCCTCCTTCATCTTCAGCGTTCCCAGCACGGCCTACGTGGTGCTGACCTGCGTCAACCTCTTCATCGGTATCAACGGCAGCGTGGCCACCTTCTTCATGGAGCTCTATGACGATGATGTAAAGTGGAATCGACACACATCTACACACACACATTCCGGAGTGGGCTGAAAATTAAGGGATGCAGATCCATATATGCACCATTTTATTATTATAGAAGATGAAGTACTGGTGAAATATAGCAGCACAGACGGCAGGGGCTGCTTAGCAATTATATTTTGAGGCTGTAGCAGTGGATGTCTAATTGACTTGAATCATAGATAAACGCTCTGTGTTTTCAAAGCAGATGCTTTCATACGTACGTGGGTGGAGTGTGAACCCACCTGGTATGATTTTTAATATATTTCCTTTATCCTCTCTAGGATTTTTTCAAAGGAATTATTTTCCCTATTCTCCTTAATGTTTAATCGTTTGGTGCGAATTGGGTCTTCGGAGAACTCTCCTCATCCATCTTTCAGCAAGTGTTCATTTTAACTGCAAGCTGCCTCAGTCTCCGGGGAATCAAAAGACAAAGACACTCAGAAAAATAAGGAGAAACGAGCTAGAGAAGAAATGGAGAGCTTAGTTTGGAGAGGAAGAGAGGGAGAGGGCGATGTTGACTTGACAGTCATTTTACTTTTGATTGGAGCTGAAATCATTTTTCAATCGTTTTTTAAAAAAGTGTTTAAAGAAAGAGACATTGGTCTTTTCTGAAAATTGAATTTGTGTAACTAAGTCTCTCTGCAGCAGAACTTCTTACCAGAAGATAACTGGAAGAAATGATTGACTTTTCTTTTCCGGTTCGAGTGATTGATTATTATTTGTGCGATTACCTCAACTCACCAATCAGACACAACAGAGCTTCTCTCTCCGACGAGACGCTTAAATATCCGATTCTTCATCCGAAAGTCTCCCTCGACTCTAATCTGACACTTCAGATGGAGCCTGTTCAGACTTCTCCGCTCGCTCTGTCCCGTCCTCGCCCGCCCCGACTTGATGTCTCCTCTGGCGCCACGCGGTGACGGCATGGGACGTTTTCTGTCTCCTAACCAGGCTGCCTCATTTGCATCCTGACTTTGTCATCACCAGCATTCATTATCAGTTTGTGTTTTGGGCGCGTTCCCCCTTAAAGAAAGCCATTGTTGCCTTCTCGATGTCTCTGCACGCTCTTTATTTATTGATACAGCGTTCGTGGAGCATATTACTCATAAAGGGCGCCGCTGGTGATAATTTAATGGACAGCATGTTGCCCACGGGCAGCGTAAAGGGACAGATTTATGGCGCACTCCTCTTGTCCGAGGCATTAGAGACAGAGATAGTGCTTCTACGAGGCTCGACGGGGACACGGGTCCGTGATAATTCAGATGATTTGACTCGATTCCGACGCTGATAAGAGAACCTGACGGATCGACATCAATCACCAACTCTCCGGGTTTCCATGTGTCCCCTGTACTGAGCAAAAAAAAACCTTCACTACATTTCTAACACACTTGAGATACAGTGATACTCGGATGTTCCCGCGGTGAAGCAGAAAGGGAAGACTCTTCCCATGACAGCTCAATCCGGTCGGCTCCTTTTTCTTTTTGCGACTTCTACCGTTTCAAAGCTTTGTCTCATCATGTGTAGACTCAGCAGTGATATTAGTTAAACAATGTCTCTCCAAAGCAAAGCTGCAGACTCCACTCTGCTCCCTGTTTTAAAACACAGGGTGAATCCAGATCCCTTTCGGGGCACAGCATAAACATTTTCTCCAAGAGAGGAAATAGCAGGAGTGAGGAGGCAGAGCTGCCGTGTTGCAGACTCTCTGCCCCAGTTTTGTCTCGAGACGAATGGGCGATTTTCTCCCCCCCTCAGGACTGTCCAGCTCCCTGTGGATTGCATCAATCCCAGCCTGTGTGCTCGAAGCAGAGTCTGAGTCAATACCTCCACCATGTGCCACTCAGAGATAACCACAGGCACAAAAAGATTTTGCAGGATAAAAGTAAAGGTGTGGCAAGACGACCACATACTACCCTTTGGAGTCTAGCAGTCCATTTTGAGAGGGTGTTTTAAACGTAGACATGAAAGAAAGTAGGTCTATCTTGTATTCCTTATAACTGAAGCAAAAGCCTGGTCTCTTAACTTTTTCATTTCCAGAAAATCTGATAACCAAGGAACAAAGTTAGCAAAAAATGCCTGAATTTGCCTCTTTACAGCACAAAAAAAACCATGAATACCATCTCCTGAAAACGCCGAACAAGTCTCTGACTCGCAGTTGAAGCCGCATTCTGTGTCCGTCTGCTCTCATTGTGATTCGCGGCATTATGAATGAAGCCCTGCTCTGGGAATAAGCACAAGTAGCGATATGGGTCAGATAAGCGCCGCGCAGACCGCACCACCTTCAAAAGCATTTGAGAGTGATTTATGAGCACACGACGCAAACGCAAGGGAGGAAAATTGTCCAGCGTTTTATCATCCGCGGCTAAGAGCCTCTCACGTCTCCTTGATGAACACACAGTCAAGAGAAAGATGTGTTATTTCGCGTATTGATCTCGAATTAAGTCTCGCTTTCTTTGCATTCCTGCGCCAGACGGACGGCTCGCACTCAGCCAAGGTCACGGCCACTGTTTATTTATTTGACTCGCTCTATCTTTGCAGAGGCTTAGTGTTGGATGTAAAGAACAGTAGAGCCTTCGACAAATCCCTAGATGTACGTCTGTGTGTGTGTGTTTGTGTTTGTGTGTTTGTGTGTGTGTACATATATTTGCCAACAGCGAGGGGATAAAAATATGTTTGACATGAAATGCAGGCAGGTAAGTATAGAATGTGTTTAGTGTCATCTCCCTGTGAAATTCCTCTGCCGCTGTGACATGCGGCTGTTTAATACAAATCAGGCCGACTCACTGTCACGAAACGACAAACACACGCGGCAACTGGATAAAAGTCACCGTGAGAAACTGGCTCCTGCTCAAACTGTTCATTACAAACATTGATATTAATGTTCCCTCTGCTCCACATCTCCCCTTACTTTTTTAAAATTCGATATAAAACTTTCGGCAATCTAAGATGCAATTTAACGCACTGTTATTATCGTGATCTTTAGGATTTAATCCTTGAAGTCATGAACACTGACTCCACGGCAGAATTTGAATAGATTTGTTCCCCGTGTGAAGTGTGATTGCACTTTCTTTGTGCCCTGCAGTCGGCCGGCGAATGTGTAAACGCAGATAAAAGGGGAGATGAATCGGAGTTGAACACATCTAAAGGTTTGCTCTGACATCATGACCAATGAGGTCTTTTCATCACACGCTCGTATCTGCCAGAGAGACTCAGGACCACTGACCAACTACCCATGCAGAGATGTGATCTGACTTATGCACGTGTCCACTGGTGATGTTGGACAGTGAGAATATCATGTTAGATTCATTTCTTCTCTTTGACACGGCCGCCCTTGTATTTTATGAATAGTAATGCGCAGGTTAAGTGTTAAGAAAGACAAGAGCCTCCCACGTGAAATATTGATTGTTTTTAAAATTGTTTTGTTACACAAAGTCAATCAAGAGGAGACTGAGCCAAAGGAGTTCATACGATATCAGAATAGGTCTGAGGCGCGAATGTGGGTGGACATTTGGAGCTGATGTGATGAATTTCATTCCATATTCCGAAAACTGAACAAAGGGCTTTGAAAGGTTGAAATCTATCAAATCGTTTGCAGCCTTGTGTTGAAGCCTTGTATAATGTGTTGACAGGCTAAAAAAAAAAAAAAAATCTCTTTTCTTAAAAACTGCAGCACTCTTTTTTTTTTTTTTCCACAGTCTTTCTCCAGCACATTTTTGAGAGTTTCCAATTTGTCACTGTTCTCCCCGTGCATCGGTTTGTTTACCAGGTATGGATCTTTGTAAATGCTGTTCTGAAAACTTGGTGCACGTACGTTATAGGAGACATTGAAACTTGAGTTTTGAAAGGCTGAACCTTTTATTCAGAAACTTTGCAGATGTACACCTGCACCTCTCGTACAATCTGTTATTGTTAAGTTTAAAAACCCATTTTTCACACACGTTTGCGGCCTTGTGAATCACATGGTTTTTTTGTCAGGCCTCTCCTGCTGCTCTGATCTCTCAAACTCTGAAACCGAAGGTCAGAATACACGTCGGGATCCTGGAGGCAGGGGGGTTTTCACCTGACCTATTGTCTGCTCCAGTCCAATCACATGTTGTGTTACTAGAGTTCAAGCTTTCAAACACTTAGTTTCAACCTGTCAAACTTTATTTTGTTCAGTTTTGGAATATGGCATGATACTCCCATAGTAGTTTTGGCATCTTTCTGATCCGCTTTGTTCATCCCTCCTCTTCTCGGATCACGTGGGAGAAGAAGAAGTAGAAAAAAGCAAATACGCCGGTTTTAAGCTACAATTTGATAATTCGAAAATAATCTGAGAGCTAGGCGTGAAGGTCAATACGACTGTCACACATGTCCGCTACAAGCTTAAAGAATGGAGACAGTGTGGAGACAGGTCTGTCTCCAGCTAACATCATCTGCCTCCAGCTCACTAATTAACACATTATGTCTTGTTTTTGTTTCTGTAGGAAAGACAATTAGCTGTTTTATGAGGGGGGTTGTGTACTGGACTATTTCTTGGCCGTAAACACTTTCTGCCCAGACAGCCAGCAACACAAGATGTAACATGTTAATTAGTGTACAGATGCTGGTGGGCAGATATTGGGCTTGTTTTCTTTCCCACTTCTCAGAGCTCAGACTCAATATTTATTGTCGAGATATGAGAGTTCGTAATCTCCTCATCTAACTGTCGAATAAGCGTGTTTTCTACACGTCAAATTGTATCATTAAAAAGGAGACACACATGCAGTTAAAGTACTTCACAAAAAATATCTTTAAATTTGGCATCGGGATAGTTTCCAAGGCTGAGAGTCATTCGGCTGCGTGCACTCATCCTCAGCTGCCTCCTGAAAGCTCGCTCGGTGAATCTAATAAATCACAGAGCATCCGCGAATGAATCCCGCGACGATAATGGCCATCATCTGGAAATCTTGCACACAGCTTTAGCAGAACGCACTCCTGTCCCCGCCCCATCTACTCCCCTCGCTCTGGAACGCCCCCGAAACAGAAATGATGAATTTATACAGTAGTCTCTCCCCATGTGTGCGAAAGCTTTGAAGACTATGCCGCAATGAACCCGAATGCATAATGCATGAACTTGCCTTTGAACGCCACGCCGTGCCAAATGTAGTAATATTTTGTCTTCCCCTCTTCCTTCCCTTCTCCTCTCTAACCCGTATATACTCACCCTCCCTGACTTCTGTCCTTATTTGAGCCACTTTCACACAGGCTCCTCCATCGTGTCTCCATCTGAATTATTTCTTTTGTGTTGAGCTAGGACGTCATTGAATCGTAATCAGTGGCAGGAGGAAAGCGAGACAGGGACAGGAGAGTTATGCACCAGTGTGAGAGTAGTTGTATAAGTGTACCTTGTAAAAAAACAGTGAGGCGATAAGCTCTAGCTTTCTGTTTGTGAGTACCTGTCGCTTTTTTCTTGTATATCGTATCAGGAAAAGAAAAAAGACGACACACACACACACAGAGCGCCTGTAGGTGTTTTCATGTGTCTGTGTTGTTTCTTTGGTCTCTGGATGCTCCCTTCTCCCCCCAAGTGAGGATTTTAAAAGGAAGAACATCTGCTCACGCCGAATCTGTTTGTGTTTGTGCGTACACCGTGTGCATCACCTCACAGATCACACAGTGTGCTCCGTAACGTTTGCTCAAATTTCACCATCATGAAGGTAGATGAACTGAGATGCCTCTGTGCCTCCTCGGCGCCCCGCAACACAACAGCTCCCAGCATGCATAGGGAGTACAGGATGTTTGTTAATTATCCACACTTGCATCAGGGCACTGCACGCCGTCTCCCAAACCTCTCCAGCCTCTGGTCCTGCTGATTGAAGGCGGCTAGACAACATATTAAGCTTGTGCTGGCTCATTCACAGTCACAGCACAGCTACTCAGAGGTTTTACATGACATTTATTTGTGCATTTTGTGTGTGTGTGTGTGTGTGTGTGTGTGTGTGTGTGTGTGTGTGTGTGTGTGTGTGTGTGTGTGTGTTTCAACAGAGCGTCTCCAACATCAATGACATAGTGAAGCAGGTGCTGCTGATATTCCCACATTTCTGTCTGGGCAGAGGGCTGATTGACATGGCCAAGAACCAGGCAATGGCCACGCTCTTCATCAGCTTTGGTAAGACGCCACCACCAGCACTATCGCATTATAGCTAATCACTGAGGCAAATAAATATTCGTTTTAATTTCATGAAAGTCGTGCCACGGTAAAAGAACATCAACCTTTCAAGTGGCCGTTTTCACACAAGCTAAATTTCACACTTCAAAGTATGCTTTTTCTTTCAAGGGAAAACAATATGTGCTTGTAAAATTCCTTTCAACAGGCTTTCAACCTGCTCCCACACACTTTAGCTAATTCTGTGTCAGCATCTCTGCCGCTGTGATATGTGGAACCGACGCTTCGCAAAGATCGGATCAGGAGACTCAGATCTTTCAAGAAATGTGTGATTTGTCAAGGTGTGAAGATTCAGACTGGTACAGATCAAAACACAGGATCAAATCAACACCGCTGCTTGTGTTTTAAAGGTTAAACAGAATCTGCCTCTGCCAACATGTTGATGTTTCTGAAGACACAAAAAATCATCCAAAAAATGTCTCTTTGAAGGAAATGTTTGATTACAAGCGAGATATATTTCCGAGTGCTTCCACTGTGAACTTTGTAAAGGGCTTTTGTTGTCATGATAATTATTCTCTGCAGATTTATAAATTGTATAAGTTTTAAGGTTGTGCGACTGGTGCACGCGTCTTGTGTGTGCACCTTTAAATTATGTCGTCAGTTGTACAAATATTCGGTCAAAATGATCAAACTAAAGAATTAGAATTTAGAACTAATGACAAATCAAACTATTTCACTATTGGACAATATTGCTAAATGAAAATCTAAGGGAAGTAAGGACGGCAATGATTTCTATTCAAGAAATTTAAAATCAACCACATGTGGCGATAGAGGACAAATGTCTGAACCAGATTCCTTTTCAATCTGATAGTCATTGGGATGGTTGAGAAGTGTTGGAAACAACAGACTGACAAACTGAATAACAAGTAGAAACTGTTGTCCGAAAAACATTCTCCTTTTGCCAAAATCAACTTCATCCCTCTCGTTAACCAGGTAATAGAACCTCAAACACCACTCAACCACCGTGACCAGTAACGCCAGTCTCACACCTCGTCTAGTCCTCTCCACCTGTGTTAAATTTAAACAGGCGACGGGTCTGAAGAGCGGAGCGGGGCTGCTGGGGGTGGAGCCCGGGTTGAGGGGGCCATCAAGAGGCAAAGTGGCACATGAAAGAGGAAGAGGAGTCGAGTCCGTGGAGAGATGGAGCAGGAAATAGTGGTTTGAGGAATCATTTGCGGCAGTGGCGGCGAGCGGAGAGAGAAAAGCAATCACAACTTAAAAGGGCTAGTGTGGAGAGGGGCTATTTACCAGAGAATGAGACCAAAAGCGCTTTTCGTTTTTCTTGTCTCCTCACTCTCTCCCCCCCCCTCCCCGCCCCCATCAGAGTGGAGGACTGTAGAAGCTGAGAGGAGGAAAGAGGGAGAGCAGAATGGAAAATGATTAGAGTGTGTATGTGGGGGGGGGGGCTGTCACCGGTTTACTTACATGTTCATTAGCCAAAAGAGGCTTCAACATGAAGAGTACAGCATATCAGCTCTTTCCTCATATTACACAGGTGACAGCATTTTTTTTTTTTTTTTAAGGCTAAGTGGCATTTAAACTGCTGGCTCTCAACACTGAATACATCCCAGGAACACTTCAAACAGCTGACACATTCCACCTCTCCTCCAACTTTTGACGAGGGTGTATTTGGCTGGCCATGATAGGAAATACTCATCTGGCAATTCGTTTATTGTTTTGACGATGTTTTTTGCAAAATTATTCTCTGAGCTTGTAGATAAGGGCTTGAAATTAGCGTGAAATGACACACGGTCATAATGCTTTTAATTACTTTAACTTCTCCCGTTTCAAAAATGGTTTATTATGTGAGAGCCGGTGGCCAGAGGCACTGTGTTTTCCTGTTGTCTGTCTGTTGGTATGTGCGATGCCGTGTCTGTCCATCCGTCCAATACTTGTGAACACGATATGAGGGAATTGCTGCAGATTTGCTGCACGTTGGATTCAAGTATGAGCTCAGTAGATTTTGGTGTTCAAAGGTCAAGATCACTGTGACCTTGTGAACGCATTATCTAAAGAATGCCTGAAGGGACTACTTTCAAATTTGGCGCAAATGTTCGATTACATTCGCAGATTAATTCAGTAGATTTGGGTGGTTAAAGGTCAAAGGTCAAGGTCTCTGTGGCCTCACAAAAAAACAGTTTGGCCTCTTGAGCAAATATCTTCAGTTGTCACTTGGACTCAAGCATGAACTGATTAGATTCCATCGGTCATAGGTCACAGTGACCTCATGAGTCTGGAAAAATATTGTATGAAACCTGCCCTGGTATATTCAACCATATGGTGGTAATTCCAATTGACATAGTTGTCCCTCCTTCCTACCTTCTTTATCAGGGGAGGACCGTTTCGAGGATCCACTCAGCTGGGATATGGTGGGAAAGAATCTTTGTGCCATGTCCATCCAGGGAGTTGTCATGTTTACCATCACAATCCTCATCCAGTACAAGTTCTTCTGCAAACCGAGGTAAAAGTTTCTGTCAACTAAAGCTCTGTCAAATTTAATTAACTCAAGTTGTTTTAAAAGGAAAGAAAACAAATCCTTCAGTCTATCAGTCAGATCACTCTCATATTCTCCTCCATTTAAATTAGCAGTCCAAAACCGAGGTTGCCATGGAAACTAATGCCTGGGCTTCTACTTCCACTGCTTCTTCTATTTATGAAAATTGCAGAGATTGTTTCGCTGAGCTTAAACTTTGACCAGGATAATTTCTCCTGCGAGTTCATGTTAATTGAAATGAAGGGTGTTATGCCAATTGTGGTCGACTTCTCTCTGCCAGGCTTATTTCTGGGAAGTCATTATCTGCAGAGGAGGAGGATATCGATGTTGCACGGGAGCGTGAGCGAGTGTACGAAGGCAAAGCCCAGAATGACCTCCTGAAGGTCTGTGACCTCACCAAGGTACCGTGAACTTTATTTTTGCCTCCCTGGTTGTTTTCTAACATTGCTCAGTAACAACCTACACCATTAGAAGCTTTTTAAAACATCTCTTTTAACCTTTATTTGACCTGGAAGCCTGTTGAGATACATTAGTGCTTTTACAAGGGAGACCTTTAATTGTGAATATTCTCCATCATGCACATGAATGTAGGATTTTTTTTTTTGTAAAGTGCACCTGAGGTATTCAGTTTTTGCGAGAGAAAATGGAAAAGACAGGTTGTTTGCAAAGCCTGCAGATCTGAACTTTCATCGAATGTGGGCATGAAAACCAGACAAGACTTCATTTTTAGGGATGTAAAGGTCTGTGCTCCTTTACACCTTAGTTCTTATTCCAGTAGGGGAAGTCGAGCGTGCTGTGAGAGTGTTTGCCTCAACACTGTCGAGATTAACGCTTCATCCATCCCCAGATGTTCCCTCGCTGCAGGCGCCGCGGCAGCGGGAAGTGTCACCGCAGCTGCCTGCAATGCAGCTCCAGTGCCAACAGCTGGACAATCTAACAGCCTTTTGCTTCTTACCACCCTTCTTCGCTCCTTTCCTCGCTCGGTCTTCTCAGTCTCACCAAACTTAATCCGTCGCTCATTGCTCATGAGCGCAGACGTGCACTACGCTCCCGAGGGTAATTACTAAACAAGCGCCGGTGAAACACTTGGGTGGGTAATGTGTTATACATCATCTCACAAGGTGAAATGTTCACTTTTCAGGGGAAAACTTTTTTAATACACTTAATCCCTCCGAAACACATGTACTCTACTGTAAAATGAAACTCTGAACATTGCCAAAGAACACATTAGATGTGACTGAGCTGGTCTGTTGTTGACAAGCAGCTCAGCCATCGTTAATGTGCACCTTCATGGTTGACAACATTTCTCTGGGATGAGACGCAGTGGCCCATCATCACACAAAACAGTGGCAGAAGGCATCAGGATTCCTCCTGCGCTGCCCTCATTGACTCCCACCACAGCTGTGCCCCATCCATTTGGGGTGCAGATAACAAATTGATCAATGAGCGCGTGGCTGCGGTGGCCACGCGCCACAGGCCGGGCCCCGTCATAAATCTAACATGCCTCTGAAGCGATCGACAGGCCATCAATCATGTGTCAGGATCCTGCTCCTCCCCTTCCTTTTCCTTGCGGCTCTAGGCAGCAGAGATTTGCAATGGGCCCCACCTGCTAGCCTCCACTTAGCTGCTGCATTAGCATCGGCACCGTAATCGATGGCGACTGTAATGGAAGTGTGTCCGTCTGCGAGTGTCTTCCAGGCCCAGTGCTGTCACTTTACCTTCCAGTCACTCACTAAGCTGACAGAGGAAGTCTTAAGGAACCTTGTGTCTCGGGGATGACGAGATGCATCTTGGCACGCGGCGAGTAGATTCCCAGTGCTGGTCGATATAATATTTATTTCGACTGCACATCAGCTTTAGTTTTTGATGCATATATCTAATACCATTAATGGGGAAGTAAACATATTCACCATAGCTAAAGGATAATTGACATACACAAACAAGAAAACTGGATATTTGTCTCTCCACACGGGTGCTCAGTTTATGTTATTATTATATTAATAATGTATATTTTCCCCTTGTTTTGAGCCTCATGTGTCAGCTACACATGAGGCTCAAAACAAGGTTTACACCTGTTGCTTATAGAGGGATTGTGCAGAGAGTCTTGGCAGTAATACACAACGTATACACTTATTCTAAATTACAGTCTATTCTCATTATTGCTGTAATATGACTATTTATAGTTGTTGAAATAGTTTTATTGCCTCGCTGTATATGTTCCCTTGATAATTAGCACTGTGGCTATTTAAGTAAATCAGAGGACTTAAGTGATAGCTCAGGAAGAAACCATTTATTTCTGAGAGTTTCTCAGTCTTTATTGTATATAGTTATAGTTATATTTTTTGTATTTCTGGGTTTTTATCCACAAAATATATATACATTCTTTATTATGTCCATCATTTTTCCTCATGGTATTATTTGTATTTTAGAAATAGATACTTTTGGTCAGTTATTTAAAACCTGGGCAACACCTGGGAAGATGAGCAGTGTCTTTGGGTGAGTTGAGATAACCCCACATATTTGTCACGGCTGGACTTGATGAACCACGTGTTGTCGGCTCCTTCTACATAAAGCGGTGTCAGTGTCATGTTTTACCTGCTGACGTGTGGCATCCAGAGCCCAAAGCTTGAGATTCTCAAACCCGTATCTACATTTAAGAGATTCCCCACTCCTGCCATGGCGTTCTCTCAACTGTCTCATCCGATTAGACGTCGGGCCTGCTTATCAAGACAGCTGCCGCGGTGCTCGAGTCAGAGGAGAATTATCCTTTAATTGCCTTCCTCCGTACACGTATCGGATCTTTGATGTAGCTTTAGTGCTGCAAACTACCACTAAAAAGTGCAGTGGGTAACACCGGTTGATAAGTCTGAGTGCAGCTGCCAGATGGCACAGAGGGAATGATGGATCTATGCATCCGGCTTGTTATCAGATGCTTTTGATGTGCCAACTGTGTAATAAATACAATGTCATTTCAGGTTTGAAGTGGCAGTTCTAAATTTACATTTCGCCCGGCAGCATTGCGGACACATTGGTGGATAGCTGTTACACAACGATACACAGGAAATGCACTGAGAAAGGTAGCTGTCACTTTTCCGTCACTGAACGCTCTTTGTTTCAGTCTCTGACACGTGCAGACACGCAGACACGCGCGGCGTTTAGAGAAGTTGTGTTTTCAACTTTTTTCAAAACTTTGAAAAGCAGCTAAAAAGTCGTCACTCTGTCGTAACTCAAAGGGGCACAGATCTGTCCTTGATTTTGAACGTTAAATGTTAAACGTCACACGCGGCAACGCAACAACAAAAGCCCTCATCTTGTCTTTTTGTGCTGGAGCAAGACGAGGCTGCTTTCAAGCCACTTTGAAAAATATATCAAACCTTAAAGCCCTCGTGCAGTAACTAATTTTGTTGAATATTTGCCTGTTTTTCCACTTCTTCGTGAATCCTCTTCACTTTGAGTGGAGGTTTTCTTCCCTCCTCTGGTGGAGGCTTTTTCAGATGATATAGATTAAAGTGGAAACTTGCAGAGAGGAGGCTGGTCAGCGTGGGAGGAAATGGATGCAGCGTGGAAAGTTTCTCAAGTGAGATGTGAGAGACATCAAGCGCTTTCTCATTTCCAGTGCCGCTATATGATCTTAGCAGGATACTGACTCACAGGCAGAATGTGAGAAGTTTCATTCTCGTCTTTGTCCTGAAAGGTGCGATCTTTTCTCTTTTCCTCCGGCGAGGAGGGGAAGTTTTCACCCCTGTCACTCTGTTGGTTTATCGGTTTATTTGATAGCACTTTACTTAACTATGTTTTATGAAAAATCGGTTATCAGACCACTTTTCATATACAACTTTATAAATTCATGTAGGATTGTTCAGAAGGTTTTTTTGAGTGCAGTTCTACTTAAGCCATATTTTTTTAGCCATGGACGTTTTTATCTGCCTAAATGCTTCATTTATATTTACCGATGTTGTGTATATACATTTGTTCTTGATGCCTTTTTATAATTGCCTCATATTTATATTCATATTGCCTCTCCCTCCATGCAAGTGCCTCACTGTTTTTTTTTTTTTAATACCATCTGGCTCATCCTAAATGTTGCAAATGATCCCTTCTGGTTAAAATTTGTTTCCTTCACCTTCTCTGTCTTTTCCCCTTCTTTCTCTCTCCACCTGCTTCTTCCATCTCACCTCTTCCCTGCTGCTCTGCTCTATCGCTCCATATTTTTCTCATGCCTTCCTCTCAGTTATCTTCCTCACTGTCTGCTCCCCACCCACCCCCTGCCTCCTCTGCCTCTTTCTCTGTCTGGCTGCTTGATTCATTTTATCGCCCCTCTCCCTGCAGGTATACTCTCGGAAGAGCACCCCCGCTGTGGACAGGCTATGTGTGGGCGTACCTGCTGCAGAGGTGAGACAACTGCTGCCGAATCACACACACAATGTTCCAGCCACACGGAGGAAGACTTTGTCACATTTGCACATTTGCACATTTGATAACTTCTGAAATTCACCAACAAAACCCTCGTGGAAGATAATATTTCTAAAATATTGACACACACACAGCCAGTGGACAGAGATTCTCTGAGTCTGAAGATTTGAGTGTTGTTTGGTTCAATCTCTCCTCAGACTGAGTCAAATTTCTTCCCAAACACTGCTGAGAGAAGGTGTTTGGAAGGAGAACTAATCTCCTTATCCGGCTGGTTTTCTTGCATTATGCTGCTTCCAAGCAGTGTGAGCTAAAAACACACAATAAGGCCAAGAGAAGAGCATTGCAGAGCGAAGGGCTTTAGGGCCCAGTGATGTTAGTTCAGTACATGTATAAATTGGCTGAAGGAAACAACCAAATCCAAAACTCGGCACAGTTTTGGACCGAGAAACCTTCAAATAGTCTGAGTAAGCATCCTTCCTCATTACCATGCTATATATTACACATGCCTCTCTCTCTCTCACACACACACACAGACACTGTACTGCCGGAAGCCTGCTTTAAACATAATCCCAAATGCTGACAGGAAGTCGTGATTGGTGGGCTCTGTGCTGATATCCATCCTCTCTGCCACTGTTTACCCAAAGCCCAGTGTAAATGCCAGCGGAGTATTGTGATTCACGGGACTCTGCTGATCACACACCGCATTTCCATGCATTATTTACATCGAGCTTAGCCCGTCCTCTCTTGCATTCACAAGCGCGGGTCACAAACAAGCGGGGATCAATGAATGACGGGAATCAAATATTTATGCCCGAGCCGGAGCACCTCGGCCGGGTCACGTGGCCGCCGGGGTGCCGGGGGTGAAGTGAAATCAGCAGCATCTGGGAGAAGAGAAGGAGCGGGACACTGTTTGTTGTCGCAATTTACACAAGCAAGGAGGAATGCTGCAGGGAACGTTTTTTTTTTTTTTGCTGCACTGTGTGTTTGCCGTGTTGATTTAGTGTCTGTCGTTTTGTTTGTGTACAGACATACCCTGAAATATTTGTTATTTTGCTAAACATTGAACTAGTCATGCATTCTCTAAACTGTAATCAGTGGACAGTAGTTACAATATTTGCACACTCCATAGAGAAACTTTATTCTACGTACACGATATTTGAAATGTCTTCCAGCAGAAGTTTCCCTACTGTTTGTTTTCCAATGATGCTTGTTTCTACATAACACTGTTTTCCCAATCCCCAGTGTTTCGGCTTGCTGGGCATCAATGGGGCTGGGAAAACTACCACGTTCAAGATGCTGACAGGAGATATCCCGGTCTCTGGTGGAGAGGCCGTCCTAAATGGATACAGGTGAGGTGCTAACTCCCGCGAGTACAAGCAACGCATCATAATTAGCCACCCAAGATGGCTGCTCAGGTGGGGATCGAGCTGGGGAGCTGACACCCTTTTCTGAGCTCTTGTTCTTCGAAACACAGCTTTCTACTCCTCTATCTCTCACACACTGTTTTTTTTCCTCTGCAAGGTAGTTTCGATGTCTCGTACATTCTGCCGTCTCCGTCCTTTTCAACTTTGCCTCTCATGTCTCCTCACTGCAATATCCTCAGAAACGCTGAAGACTCTGCTCTCTGTCTTTCTTCCTGCTCCCTCTTTCGCATATATCATCCTGTTCACATCTTCGCCCTGTACCTCGCTCTGTTTTCCTTCTGTTCCTGCTTTGCGGAATCAGTCGTGAGGAATCTTTGCACATGTCAAAAAATACCTTGACAGCATCAATATGTGATTCAAGCACTTGAGCGAAGGAAGGCTTTCTCTTCCTTATTTTTAGGAACAAACAACTTGTGTTCCTGTGCTTCGGCGTGCACCTGCGAGTGCGGCACATCCCGGCGTGGTTGAGCGTGAGCTGCGGTTGGGTTGCGCATCAGACAGTTGCCACAGTTGTTCTCGTATAAATCTGGTATTTGACAAAGAAGAGGAGCTGAACGGAGCAAGGCCTAACAACGCATTGTTGATGTTGATTAATGCGGGTAACGCGGATCAAAGCAAGATCCCAGAGACCTTCAGCGGGAACCAAAAGTGAAAAGAGAGAAAAACAGATGTGAATACGCCTCCTCTGCATTCAGCTCATTATGCCTTCTGCGCATCGGCAAGGAGAGTGATCGGCAGAGGAGAATAAGCAGCGTCTCTTAAATTGAAGTCTCAGATCTCCTGACAACTGCGTGTCTTATTTGTGATTGTGAGCTCGCACGGAAAAAAGCTGTCCGTCTGTTTACCGCCCGGCGCGACTCCGCTGAATGCTAAAAAGTAAAGCTGGCTACTGCAGTGCTCATGGCAACCAGCAGGAGTGACTCATCGACGGAGTCTGTAAAAGTCGAGGAGCAACCTGACAGGAGCAGGAGACTGTGCACCTCAGTTGAGATTCTAAAGAGCGTATTGATACCAGTGTGATAAATATGAAGCCGCGGCTGGTGAGCAGATTCAATAATCATTTCTTTATCACCACTTTTGTCGGCCCACTACTTTTATCGCATCTCTGCACGACCTTTAATGTTTACAACATACAGAACCCGTGGACTCAATCTCTTTGTGTATACGTTTATGGTGTATACTCCTTTATACTCTTTATACACTTTATACTGTCTGGACCATCCATCCCCCCCTCATTGAATTATTCTTGGACAGTGTTTCAACGTATTTGTTTAGTTTCTGTTGTCCTGTTGTCAACAAAGCTGATTCTAATTATCAATACCAATAATGAGCAGTGGTACAGCAGCATAACAGAATAGAAAGGATTTGGCGCATCAGAATAAAATAGTAACAAAATATGTAACATGCAATCTAAACATTGGGAAATAGAAAAAGAGGAGCAATACAAACATGGGGCAATATAGAAGAATGGGGTCAACACGAGGACAAATTAAAATGCCATCATTGTAAACACGAGGGAAATAGAAAAACCGTATATATTGTAAACAGGAAAAACATTCAGCAGCTGAATCTACCAGTTTCACATATAGAGATATTGAAACACTGAAATTGACATAGTTTAGCATACAGACTGAAAGTGGAAAGGAAAACAACAATCCTGTGCGAAGGTAAAAAAGGAAATAGCTCTCCCTCCAGCACCTCAAAACGTTGCTGTATAACACAATACAATAATATCTTTTTACACATTTTGTACGTCAAACATAGAGTGGCAAGAAAAAGGAATTGCATCGTTTGTTAGTCCTGTGGCTACTGTAATACATTTCCAATTTCTTTTTGTTGGACTCTTTGTGTTTGACTGTGTCGTTTTCCTTGCGTTTGTTTCTATTTGTTTTTATTTTTGCACGAGTCTTTCCTTACCTGTGTCTCTTACTTCCTTGATGACCTGCCTCACCTTAACCAGTTTTCACCTGCTTAACTCTGTGCATTGAGTGTTTGTTCACGACCAGCTCCTCTCCTCAGTGTGTTTGAGTTTTCCACTGCTCCTGATATTCTGCCTGCAGCCTTCTAAGTTTCTGGATTCTACTTCCTGCCTGTTCACCTGCTCGTAAGTCACCATCAGGACATGTTCATTGGATCTGTCCTCGTTCCGCATCTGCGTGTGGGTCCTGATTGTTTACAAAAGATGCTCTTGTGTCTTAAGAATTCACTGAACACACAATGCAGCTGCTCGAAGAGAATAAGAAGAACCTCGGAGTAACAGCTCACGGCGTCTTTGGCAGCTGGTTAACATCTCTGTTCATGAGTCGTAACATGGACACCATGTATGAGAGAATGAGGAAGCTGTTCGCCAAAATAAACCCATCACCGGCTGCTTAAAGTTTGCCAAAGAGCCTGGAGAAAAATGTTTTGTGGACAGATGAAAGCATGGTTGAATTGTTATTGAAGAACATGCAGTATTTTGCATGAAGTAAAAAAAATAAAAGGCCACTGGAAAGTAAAAGAAATAATAATCTCGGCAGTGAAGTTCTGAACTCGACATCACTCGAACATCTTATAGAATATTGTCAGGGTGTTGAAGTTTGGTGATGGAGCAGAAGAATGACCCAAAACAACAGAATACATCTACTACAGAATGACTTTAAACACAATCTGCAGTTTGCTGGAGCCTGATCAGAGACCAAACCCTACAGAGGATGTGTGGCATGACTTTAAGAGAGACTCTCACTCCAGGATTGGAATAATGTTCTGAATGATCCTCCTGACTGTGGTTCAGTTCTGATCCGTATCTAGAAGCTCTTGTTTGAGGTTATTGCTGCCGAAGGAGATTCAACCAGTTACTCAACCTAAGGGTCCACTGCCTTTTCTTCCAGCTGCACTGTGAATGTTTAATGGCTGTGAACGATTGTAATTGTCTGTGCGTTATTACCTTACGCACATATTTTGACCAACTCATGCAGAAAACCAGATAATTCAAAAAAGGGGTCGTGCTTTTTCTCGACACTGTATATACAACGTGTAATGGGTAAATTAGTAAGGTGCTGGAAGACGGAGCAGCTGTGCTCCCCTGCTGCAAACTTTTATACTTGGTTAAGTTTCTAATATATATACATATTTGTAAAACTGTTCTAGACATATTTATCTCATAATTCCAGGAATCTTGGTCAGTATGCGGAACGAATACCTCATGAACCGTTCATTTTATCGGCTTCACACTTGGCATGTGTATTTTTCAGGCAGTGCTGGGAGGCGGAGCTTAAACACGCCTACCTACCCAAACGGTTGTCACAAAGCGTCTTTATGGCGTCATAAATGCGATATTAAAAGCAGCATGACATATTCAATCAAGGAACTGTCATATTGTTTAGTTTACAGCTCAAAACATTTCCATAGATACGTCATTATGATAATTTTTAAGCAAACATGGCAGCAGTTATATGACTGTGAGAACATGGATGACTCTAGTTTGGGCAGGACACTTAAATGTTATCGTAAAAGGTCAGTTCTCTGTTTGACGCACAGCAGCAGAATCTGTCCAGCTCGTACTACCACACTAAAAAGACGGAGCTAGTGAGAGTAAGCCGCGATGTGTTGTGTCCTGAAAAGGCCGAACTGCCCTTACCGCACAAACCTTAACAAATCTAAAACAAAAACATAATGTCGGATGAGTAAAGCTTTCAGTTCTCTACCTCGTTGCGATGTAGCAGCCTGTGAACACATCAAATCACATTGAGCCTCCCCGAGGCCGACCACTGCTCCAGGAAAATTAGGTTTGAGGTGGAAAAATGGATCCAATATTATCTCTGAAAAAACAAAGCATCGATAAAAAGGAGGACAACATCAGCTGCAACATTTGTCCCCTGCAGGTCGTGAAAGTATTAATATTGTAGATTGCAGAAAGGGCATGTTTCCGTCCTGCTGCCATTGTTTCCCTGCCTCTAGAGGGGGCCTGTTGGTGTGCATGGAGCTGCATGCCTGGAAAAGATTTCAGAGATGGGATTTTTGGCGTTTGTTTGTTTGTTTCTCTGTCTGGCTTTTTGTTTCCAACACAGAGATTTTTAAGGGTGGGGGGGTGGACACGTACTGGAGACCAGAATGTTCAAATCAGCCACTCAGCTTCTCCCAGTTAGTTTGGGAGATTTGGAAAAATGGACTTTCACTCTCTCAGCTCAGATTTTCTTGCTAAGTTATTGTGAATATTTGATGAATCTTTCCAAGCAGATCAATTTTAATCAGACTTCTCTTTGAAATGAGAGCTTGAATGGAGTGTGTGACTGCTTCCGATGTATATTTCATATCCCACTCTCTGTCTCGCTAGAAGAATTTAATACAGTCTTTAGAATCTCTACCTGAAACATTGATGGCCTCCATTGTCAAACAGCACGTGTTCTCTTTCACAGCATACGGACGGAGATGAGCGAGGTGCACCAGAACATGGGCTACTGTCCCCAGTTTGACGCCATTGATGACCTGCTCACAGGACGGGAACATCTGGAGTTTTACGGCAGGTTACGAGGAGTGCCAGAACACGAGGTCGCCATGGTAACCACTCATTCCTCCGCTACTGCTTGTCCGTGTAGATTTAAATACAAACGAGTTCGCCGACTGTTTTACTCTTGAAGCGAAATAGCAGGAATATCAGTAACATTTGAAAGCACTGATGTATTATTTCAAGATATGTTCATTTCCCTTCAGAATATTTTTATTGTTATTTTATTTATTCCTTTTTTTCAAACCATCAAATGGAAGGGAGTGCAGGGGCGAAGCTGAAGCACGCGTCAAAGTGATAGATGACCTCAATGGGAGAAGCCATACATAATGAAAAATGGCCAGTGGTGGAGAAGCAGCAGCTGTGGGTTGCGGCTCTACATTATTCAGCATGCCTAGTGGTGTGGCCTGCCCTGTGCGGCCTCCCTGCTCTCCTCCCGCACCGCCCGCCTCTACAACAGTGAGATCAAACGAGGGAAGACGCTGGCGGCGACCAAAGGCCTTAAACCCAGCGCCAAGGCTTTGATCATGTAGCTTGTGACCTGATTCCGAGCTGCTAGCAGAGCTCTTGATTTTTACTGTGGCCCGTCGTGGTATCGCCGGTTTGGTGGCGATCCTCACAACCGAACGTTTGCGTCGTCGTATTCGGAAAATTTGAGACGTCAACATGTAATTTCAGACCTGGCGATATCGTGCACACGGGCGTTACCCCGGATAGTTTGACGAGACATTGTAGAAATAGCAGGGGGAACAGTAAAGCACCTCAGCAGCCTGTGATTAGGGTCTTACAGCGATGCCAGCTGTCATGCTTTGTCCTTGAAAGCCGCAGAGCTTAAATGCGTTAAATACCAAAATATCCACCGCAGAAACGCAGCGAACCCTTTCTCTTTTCTTTTTTTCCCCCCCTCTTCAAAAGGTGGCAGAGTGGGGAATCCAGAAGTTGGGGCTCGTCAAATATTCCAACAAATCTGCAGGGACCTACAGCGGTGGGAACAAGCGCAAACTTTCCACGGCCATAGCCCTGATCGGCTGTCCTCCAGTCATCTTTCTGGTGAGCCGCAGCTTCATTGATGTCGTACGCGGTGAAAAACGCGATACGCTTCTGTGTTATTAAGACTTAAAGAGTGTAATGCTTTGAATCAATATTTATGTGGTGCAGATGTTGGGATTACAGCAGATCAGTTCTTCCTCTGTTCAAACACAGAAGATGATGGAGTGTAGGAATTTATGCGTATGAAACGTATGCTTTCTAAAAAGGGAAGTAGAGGAAAAATAAGTTATGGGGGGAAATTTGCAAATCCTCCGTGACTTTGCTGGAGGATTACAAGCACATTACTCGTGGATGAGCAGGTGGGGGGGGCTTGTATTTCAGAGGTCACATACTGGTCATGTTTTAATTCACATTTTCAGGGAAGAACCATAAAACACAGACTTCTCTGTATGCATTCAATTCATATTCATCAGGACTTACAACACACTTAAGAATAATTTCCTCACTGATGGAAGATTAATGAAAGCATGACTCAGAATTGATTGCGTCACATGCCTCTAATTAAGTGGCTTTAATGTGAATGAGGAAGTTATGGTCGGCTTTGAGGGCTCCCTGAAGTATGAATTTTCATTACGATTATTGCAAATTTTAACTTACAATCCAAGTTTCACCCACGAAACCACATGATCAAATAGAGCTGAAATACAGTTTGTACCCTCTGATAACTTCAAATGTCAAACAGATCTGCACTTAATGTATTGCATGTAATGCTTTCAATTCTTTCAATTTACTTTGGAACCTTTCGATATACTGGATAAATATCGAGGGGTGAACGATTTTGAGGTGAATTACAGAGACAGAAAAAGACTAGCAATTTCAGAATCAACCTAAATAAAACCTTAAAATAATAATAATACAAATAATATATAGTTATGTTAGACATTACAACTGAAATAAGTAGGCCCAAAAATTGAAATAAACAGAAAAGAATTGCACTTGGATTTCGGAAGGATTAAAATCACTAATAATACCCCTTCTAACAATTCTCCTCGTGTAATGACTGTTCCATAATAAATGACATTTACTGAATTATCTCTCCGGCCATTTCTGTTTCCTGGCTCGGTTCACCGGCTGCAGAGCTCCCCTATCCTAAACCTCCTTATTTACTCGGCTGAGCATGGCGAGCCTTTACTTTGAGGCAGCAGGATAATGTGCTGTCAGTGTCTGTGTCAGTTTCAGCATTGTGCTCGATCCCAGGGAGCCCAGGCCCGGCCTTGAGGCGGTGCCATGTAGGGTTTGCACAGGGACACATTGGGCACGGTGATGGAAATGCCCCCATGGGATTTGTAGGATTCTGCGAGCGAGGGAGAAGCCGGCCTGGAACAGAACCAGGCAATGGACTGAGTACTGTCACTCTCTAATCGTGCATGGACAGACTAGCCCTGAGGAAAAAGAAACAGCAAGTCACTGTGACACTGTGTGTGTGTGTGTGTCTGTGTGTGTGTGAAGATGGCTTCAGAATATGTCTCCATTGTGTCTGCATGTGTATATTCTGGAATCACTCAGATGTTATCTATGTAGTGAATGCCTGTTGTCTTACATCTGTCCCTACTGCCTCCCCTCTTATGTGTGTGTTCACAAACACAGATGGATGACAAATTAAAAGAACATTAAGCATCCTGTTAATGTTTTGGTCTTCTGGCCATTACTGGATGCATTGTTCAAGTTATTCCCTCTTATGATGGTTTGATGTTATCACATATCGATCCACAGTTTTCAGTTGGGTTGACATTAACTGATGTGTTGAAAGTAGATTTTCTTCTATAATCGATGTACCATGTCACATATATTACCCCCAAAAAAAGTGCCAAAGTAAAATGTAATAGAAGCTGTTTTTAAGACGAACTGTTTATCGCAGGATGAGCCGACTACTGGGATGGATCCGAAGGCCCGCCGTTTCTTATGGGACTGCATCCTGAGTGTCATCAGAGAGGGACGCTCAGTCATCCTCACTTCACACAGGTGAACGCTCGCTCTTTATCTATTGATCGTCTCTGATGGATTCAAACTTCGCCCGCTCAAATGTTTGGGACTCGTCACAGAGAAAGCGGAGCCACCAAATTGTCCGTAAAACTGAACGCGCACCGTCAATGTCCCAATTATAATTGATTTGAGTTCCACTGTAGTTGAAAGATATTGTTTCCTGTGTAGCACTTGCCATTTGTTGCCAGAAACACATTTGCTGCTCGAAAGCTTTCATGAAGCATGAGGGCATATTGACTGACTGGTGCCTTTATTTTTTTTTCTCACCATGAAAAGAGAAACTGTCAATATCGGCGCTGGAGTCTTTTCATTATCCAAGATTTCCTGGAGCAAAGTTAACTTTCACAACTTTATTTTTCAGTGAGGAAAATATAATTAAATTCCTTATTTTTTGGGTGAAACTTAAAACTTGATGGCCGGGTAGATATGGAACATTAAACGATGTACGTTCCCGTTCTTTTTCCCAAATTGCCCGAGCGTCTGTGTTATCCCTGTTCCTGGCAGTTCACGGGAATAATCTGTGCTGCTGTTTTGTTTTGGAACATATTTCCCCTTATTACACGTGTCGCCTTCATCGAGAAATAAAAGCAATTGTTGTCGTCCCGGCCAGTGTGGCCGAGCCGCATCCAATTGTCCATGGCAAGGCCAGGTGGTGTGTTTTGTTAAGTGGCAGATTCACCAGGTTTTACGAAGTCATAATCCTAATTGTGCCATTCCTCAGAAGGGCCTCACAGGTTTCGCCTCCACTATAAATGACTCCGGCACCAACAGAGAAGAAAAATGAGATGATAAAAACTACAGATGGTCCCTTTCTGTCCCTTTAATGACCAAATATGTTTTCTGTCGAGTACTGAAGTAGACATGTAAGATGCTGAAACCCTAAACTTTAACTGTAAATAAGCAAAAGTCTCTATGTATCTACAGATCAACAAAATAAGGCAAGTTTATATTGTCTCAAATTGATTGTATCCTTTCGACTTCTAGTCTTGGATTGAGGACATTATAGTAGTTGGAGGAAAAGGACCGGCATCCCCAAAATCCCTTAAATGTTTGTTATGGGTCAAAAATCAAGTTTGAACGTAATTGATGTGAACAATGTGTTTGAATGTGTCCTCAGATGCTTCAGGTGTCTTTGTTTCGCGAGCCTCCTCCATTTCCGTAGCAAAACAACATTACATTACTGACTCACTCTACTGATGCAATAGAGCTCAACAGTGTGGTTCCGGGAGTATAAATCCCTATTGATTTTGATTGACAGCCATAATATTACCCATCCAAGGTGAAGCAATGTTATATTCTCCTGTGGAAGTCCAAATGATATCAACTGTGTTGAAAGAAAATGTCAGGGAGGAATATTACACTACCCACAATCCTCAGGTGTACATACGTCGACAGCCGTTCCAGAAGTTACCAGACATGAATTTAACGTTACATTCTATTAACCATAGTGCAGCCATGATTTCCCTTTGTAACATGTTTTTAAAGAAATGAGCAAAAGAGCCCAAAGAGGTGAAAATCACAACAACAAGGTCATATTCAAGAAAGTACGTTAGGATGCATAGTTTCTTCAGTCTTACAATAATTACGTACACGTCTTGTAGCCTTACCTTTTTCAAATATTAGTTTTTGCTCTGAATCCAAGGTTTTATGTTCCCAATTTTATGTTCGGCGGCTGTGGCTGAGGGGTAGTCTTCCAACCTGAAGGTCGGCAGTTCGATCCCCAGTCTTCCCCATCTGCATGCCGAAGTGTCCTTGGGCAAGATGAACCCTGAATTGCCCCTCATAGAACAACAAAGTGCTGCTAATAGATGCACTGTATGAATGTGTGTGTGAATGGGTGAATGTAAAACTGTACTGCTAAAGAGCTTTGAGTGGTCATCAAGACTAGAAAAGCGCTATATAAATACAAAACCATATCGTCGCTGGTCTCCTTAGTTTTAGACTTAAACTCTTTTTTTTTATAAGGTTTTCCTGAAACGTCAGCAGATAAAATTACAACAAATGTCCAGTCACTGTTGTGCTCCATGGGGAAAGCTAGTAAGCACCCTCTGCTGGAGAGCCTCCAGGCAGCTTACTCTCTAAATAATAATCTCTCAGGGAAAGGACCCAAATATCTGGTTTTACTGCTACGTCTCATTTATGTCCCCTTCTGTCTTTCAACAGCATGGAGGAGTGCGAGGCCCTGTGCACACGCATGGCCATCATGGTAAACGGTCGCTTCAAGTGTCTCGGCAGCATCCAGCATCTGAAGAGCAGGTAAGGGTCCTTGTTTTTCCATCCAGTGCAACAAATCCACATGTTGAATCGGAAAAGAAAAAGGAAAACACACAAAAATAATTCTTTGAAGCTTCTTGAACTGAGATGAAAGAAATCCTTGCCTCTCGCCGAGGTGCTCCGTTATTTATACTGTATATATAAATAACATGGCCGTGTATATTGGCAATAAAAAAAAAGAGTGTGATTCAAGTTTTTTCAAGGAAGAAAAGGAAATAATGCATATTCTTATTTTCTCATTTATTGCTGCCCCTAAAAAGAAGGGCTGTGCAGAGAGAATAATACAATTTATCAACTATACAGCACGAGTTGAACTTCACAAACTCCATAATGTCATTGTTATTAAAGGAATAGTTTTTTGGTAAATATCCTTATATGCTTTCTTGTAGAGATTCAGAGGAGAAGATCACTTTGGATTTCTTAAATTCGGAAAGTATCTGGATATTGTTTTAATTTGTTTTGTTTACTCGGACGTTTCCAGCCCCGTGTGTTTTGGTTGACGAAGCTGCAGACGTCCCTTTCTGTTAGAGTCGACCCATCAACACAATTGCATTGATTTCACATGAAAAGATCCATATATGAAGCCGGCGTGCAGACGGTCTAGTCTGTTTCCCAAATCTCTGACCATTATCTCACTTTCACAATTGTTTCCCCCCAGACCCATAAATTCCATGTCCACCATCCCCGTCCTCATGCACACCCTTAATAGGTTTTGTACACGGCGCTTAATGTGTTTTGCTACGGCTCCATCACAGATATCTCCCACCCTTAACTCTTAGCACTCAGCGCCACTCTCTCCGATATTCAGCTGACATTTCCCAGGGCCAGGCACTTATATGCCCCGAGCCCTGCGTGCAACAGTGAGGACGATCCATTATCTTAGGTACAGTCTGGTGACATTAGTACCACTCCGTTGTGTGATCGTGTAAGAGGAAGGACATTACACTCGCTGCTCACGCCAGGAATACGCGGTGGAGAGAGAGAGATCAATACACCCGGGATGAGGGGTGGAGCAGACCATTTTTCAAGTCGTACGGGGGATTAGCAGGAAAAAGGCCTGGAGCAGCACGGAGGGGGCAACGGTGTCAAGGGTATTTCCCATCAAGAGCGTTAATGTCATATCATTGGCCGTGTGTTTTTAGATCACTTTGAGGAGAGCAAAAGGAAGAAGAAAAGAGGGAGAATGAGCGGAGGTAGAGAGGAAAAGGGCTAAAACGGGAGAGCGATGCACCAATCAGTCCGCCCCAGATGTTGCGGTAATAGACAGATCCTTTGTGTCAATTACATCCTGCCTGTAGGTGGAAGAGCAGGGTGGTGTAAATAGTTTATGAACCACACAGGAGGTATTGGATAAGTAAGAGCTATGGGGGGGGGGAGGAGGCAAACAGCAGAGAGGAGAACACGTGTCCCACTTCACTCTACATGCTATCAGGTAACAGGGAATCGCACTTCACAGAGCGGAGCGTGTGAGAGGAATCCACATGAGCATGACGTCGACAACCAATTTTTTTTTTTTGCCGTGCTTATTTTAGATCTCGCATGGACAATTTACATGCCGCTGAAATGCTATCGCTTAGTTCTCGCCACGCAGTGAATAATTTCTAATTAAGCGTCCCTATCTCCGCAGCGCTTTGTGTAATTAATGTTTCATGAGGTGTGGGACCCTGTTAATGACTGAAAAGGCAATTAAGGACTGTCTCCTCTGTTTTCTTTTCTCGTCACTATCCCACCGCATGTTTGTGCTGCCACGTTGGCCTACCCCCCCCCCCCCCCCACCCCCACGCACCCCTCCCTGCTTTATTAGCACGTGACCCGCGCCTCATCAATCCAGCTTTTTCGCGGGTGAAACGCCGTACGTCCGATATTTCACGTTCGCGTCCGTAATGTGGTCACGGAGGGGCTGAGGTCTGCAAATGCACGAGCTGTCGCCGGTTTGCAGATGGGAAGAATTCCATCAGTCGGCAGGGGTTGGAGTAGAGAGGGCGGGGGGGGGTTGCACAGGCAGGTTGCGCGCACCATTGTCGCACGGCGTGAGCAGCTGACCTACAACGCTGTTGGGGGTCGGCCTCCTCCTCCTCCTCCTCCCGCCCCCTCACCCCCAACTTCTCCATCTCTTTTTCATCACGAGCCCCTGAAAGGAGTGCAGGGTCTCACCGCGGGGCAGCGCTCACATTTTGACCCCCCATTGCTCATGTGTAATACATGTTCACCCTCCCCCATCACCCCCTCCCAATACTCATCTCCTTGAAAAGCCTCTCACCACATTACTCTTATGTATTCCTCCCGCTGCTGCTCTCAGGTGGCGAGTCTTCCCGAAACGCAGCCGTCCACGTGCTTGTTAGTGCTGCCCCCTCCAGTCCGGTGGTGACCTTGTCTTTATCACTAAGATGCCCCCTCTGCTGCTTTAACAACCCCTCTGTGTATCAATCAAATCAGCCAGAATAATAAATAATCCATTTGGACTGCTGGAGAGTGGCGTGTGAGAGACAAGCCGGGGATTTAGTTTGGGCCGTCGGAATCTGAAGAGCGAACTGGCCATTTTTTAAGAAACTCATTTCTTATTTGCCTCTACGGTTGTTAAAAACATCCTCCTCTCCTGTCCCGATACTGAGCCCCTCAAATCAATCACGCTTTGAGGACTTTATGAAAGCCTGACAGAGAAAAAATAAAGTAAAAAAAAAAAAGTTTTCGCAAGAGGCCGTAAATGGTGCTTCAGCATGGCAGTGTCTACGGTATGAACGTTCCCAGGTGTTAAGTAAACCCAAATGAAGTGGAGGAACCAATAAAAGCAGCTTCGAAAGCTCCCCCCTATAATCTTGTCAGTTTGGAAGGCCACCCACTAGCCGATGCAGGATTTTTTCCCACTGATTGATATCATTCATATTCCCGGCTTCATAGAGTACCTCCAGTAAGTACACACCACAGCCTCGAGTCCCATTTTCTCCTTGCTTAAAGCACGTCATGTTATAAAAGTACGGGGTAAAGTGCCTTTAATGCATTAAGGTAATGCACTGTGGGCGCGGGGAGAGTTTTTACAAGAGCGGCGTCTGAAAGTTTTGGATCGATTCCGCCCGAAGTTGACGTGGAGAAGTCCAATAAACTCCCTCTGCGTCAGCTCTGCAGGTGTACCATTAACAAAATAGTGTACGGCTTTTAAGTACGTGTCACCGACAAAGATGGATGGCAAAATCATTCTCCCCACAGTTTACAATGCATCAGCGGTGTAGGTGTAATCAAGAGTGCGAGAACACTGACACACAGATGCTACACTGTCCATGTACTGTATGTATCTCTGAGGCATCTTTTATGCTTGATAGATCTTAGGAATCTTAATTTATGACGGTATGTCTCGAGGACAGATCTTAGATTTTGCCTCAAATCGAATATTCTGCAAGGATCTACATAAAGTCCTTCAGCGTCTGCATCAGGTGCTGTATATCCCGGTATTTTATTAGCCCCTCGTCCAAGTCTACATGTTTAAAACGCCTGCGGTAATAACTTTTACAGGCCAGATGATGGCCTTCATGTAAGATTACTTCGGATACACAATCCCGTCGGCAAAACACCTTGTAAATACACTTTAACATGGACTCAGTCCGACACTACTTATCACTGAAAACTGTCACCAAGGGCACATCAAGGTCAGGAGTAGACTCTCGCCGCTCGTAATGACACTGCGAAACTTTGTTACTTGGAGGCAGCACTGTTTCCTGGAAGTATTAACTTGTTTGCTTGAAAGCACAGAACCAACATTTGCTGTTTTTCGGGTCTTAATCCAATTGTATGTGCCTGGTTATTCTGTCACGGGACACTGGAACATATTGTTTCAAAGGTTTGATATCTAGTGCTGTTATGTGTTAATTTGTGGACCACTCTTTTGTTACATAAATGCTCTTTCATTGCACAACTGCTATTGTAGGGGGAGCAATGTCGAGGCAATAGAGCTAATAAACATTGATCGTAATATTTGTTGATTTCTGAGAGAATAATTATCGGATCTTGATTTTAAACAATCAGCCATGTTGCGATGACTGATATTTAGGAGTGTGTGTGTAGTTTGGTGCAGATCCAAATCCAAATATTAATTTATGTTTTTGTTTTTCAAGACAACTCAAAAGACAAGCTTTAACCCTGATTTATATACTATTTTTAACTCACATTTTAATGCTTTCTTACATCGAAAATGTTACAATTACCGATCAGAAAAAGGTCTCCTACCCATCCACCCACCAAGCCCTCAGTCCTCATCCTGACTGCGGAGCTCCTGCCTGGGGCTCCTGTCAGCCCCCCTTCCAGGTGCTAAGGAAGTTTTTTGGATGACTTCCTGCCTGATCAAAGCATCAGACCACCGTGTCCACACCGCGACCTCTTGCCCCGCGTCCACCCTCCCCCCCCCCCGCGGACACAAATACAAGGTTTGGCAGTGGCGAGGGTGACCTTTCTCTACTCCCTCAGATGAAGGAAGGCTGCAGAATTATTTTCTGCCTGTCATGCCCTTATCTGTGTCTGGCTGCTGTTTGTTTTAAATTACATGGAAGAATGACTTTCCAGCGGACCACGGTGGAGGCGAGGATTGAGGAAGAATAATGAAAATGAAGAAGAGCGAGCCGCGGCACCGACATTACAGTGACTCTGCCCTGCTGTGTTGAGCCGCTGTGTATCTCTAATGTGAGATGTAGGATTAGTTGTGACTCTGTGGGGCAGCGTTGACTTCAAGCATTGTCCATTAATTGTATTTCTCTGCAGTTGGATTCAACCTCAAATTGCAAAGATCTTGCTTTTATATTATTATTATTAGCATATATAGCAATTATCCGTCTCAAGCCTGCAGTGCTATTGTTGTGACCATACAGTGTAGTGCAGGCTCTGCTTAAAGATGCCTGCCTGCCTATCCCCACACAGTCAGGGTTTATTTGAGGAGAAACAAGACAGCGTATCAGATGAAAGAAGTTGTTTTGCCGTGAATATGAAGGCAGACTGAAAAAGGATGAATATGAAAGAAAGACTTTTTATTTTTCTTTCCCAAAGTGCCGCCTGAAGCCCCCGTGTAACCGCACCGAGAGAGGAAATTTAAAGAGGAGCAGGGAGGGAGAGACAACGAGGAGAAACTAATTGATAAGCCCCTTTACTGTCACTAACAAGCAGCATTTCATTACCCACACACTCTCCAAACCATTTTCGCCAAACGCTTTTGCCACAGTGCTTCCTGCGCCTGATTGGATTTCTGTTTTTGGCTAAGCTTCCGGCTCCTCGGACAATGCACGTTTTTTCCGAGCCAGAAGCCGTAATAAACACAGGGGGATTATGGTCACAGTGTTCACTGGGTGATGGATTAAGCTTGATGTGTGGCAGCAAACGGCGGCGATGTTGTGGTGGTCCTGGTGTCTGATTGCAGACTGTGTCGTTGCCCCATCGTATAAAAATCAACCTAAATTATGCATCTTTGCACAATAGGATGCACAATAGGATCAGTGTTCTGGCCGCACTTAATGTAAAATGATGGGGCATTATGTATTTACATTTCAAATGAAGTAAAACACCGCCAGACGCCTTAAGGGACAGTGGAAGGTACAGTTGTCGCTGCTGAAGGATGCTAGTTGCTTTATTGCCCTTGATTTTTGTTAATTTGTTTGAATTAGATTTATAAATGGATGAATATTGTGATGGCATGATGCTAATACCAGTTTGTCTCATGTCCATAGCTTTATCTTTACCATTGTTCTTCCCCACGTTTAGTTTGACTCCTTGACCATAGACTGTATATAAAGATGGACAATGTGTCTCCACTTCCTCCCACTACCCAGAAATGAAGCCAAAAATATCCCCGACACAAACGCTACCACCTTGTGTCGATGATTCAGCTGCTGCTCAATTTTGAAAGAACTCTATAAACTCACCTTTACAGTAGTTGACTAAAGATAAATCCTTTTTCCACATTCTGCCGAGACCTAAAGTCCTTTAATCATCGGTTTGTTCAAAGGGTTATTTTCTTTGGTTGAATTTGTAATTGTCGTCACATGGCTGTTGGAATTCAATTCTTGCTACGCCGAGATTTCTGGCTCGGTTTGTGGAGCGACTGCGTGACGTCCGTCTCCAGGGCCTGTGGGAACACACCTGAGAGAAGAGACATGTTGACAAACGCAGAAGATCTGAGGCCGTGCGATTGGAAACATTTTGCAGAAGCCTGCTGGCAGAATATCAAGGCAGCAGCAGGAGCCCGATATCAGATGATGTCCTCGATGTTTCTCTGGTTGATAGGATCAAACTCTTTGATGCTACTTGAATTGATCCTAAGTGAACACAAGGCCAACACATATCCTGTTCCTAATGTGGAGGCTCCGAGTGCTTGGCGAATTTTCCCGAATGTTTGCAGATAAAAGTTCAGAAGCTACTGACACAGGAGGGTGCGTTAGCTTGTTGACGATAATAAAAAAGTTATGAATTACTAATGGTTTTGGCAGCGATAGTTGGTATTTCTCATTTTGAAAATACAAATGTGAAATGTGTTAATGAAACTGGAGATGGAGTTTCCCACATTGGAGTTCAGCCCTCTGAAACAGACTTTGTTTTTATTCTTAACAACTTGACAAGTCTCAAGGCTACACGCATCCTGGCTACACTCATTAAACTGAAGTTCCAGTTTTTTTAAATCTGTGGCTAATTTGTTTTTGCGAATTTTACATACTAAACTCAAGCAATTCGTAAAATACACATAACTTTTGAGAGTAATTCTCATTCTGTGCAGAGATAGGTAACCACTCCCCTATTTTAAAGTAAAGTATTTATTAGTCTCGTATTTATTGGCTGTGTATTTTGTCGGATTTTAACTTTATTTAAATAAATATACATCCTATTTCTATTCTTTTCTATTGTGTCACTCTTTGAGGGCGTTTCTGTCTTACTGGGTGTGATTTGTTGTGAAGTATAAATCCAGGGTCATTTTTGAGACCCTTTTTTTTTTTCACTTTTGACCGACAAAGCCCCAGCTGCATCGAAAAGCCAAGTACTTCATGCGGATGTGCAGCAGGGCTGAGGTCAGTGTGAAGTACGATTAGGAACGGTTGAAGGGCCGTCCACCCGGTTGCTGCCTAATGAAGTGCTAACATCCTGACACTTGCTGTGAGGTGTGCTACATAATATGTCTCAGAGTTTCATGGTGGATGCTTTTGATCACCCGTGGTGTGCAGCCCCTGAGAAGATCAGAGTGCAGGCACAGTGCTCAGATCCCCCCCCCCCCCCCCCCCCTATATAAGCTGGAGGCAGGTTGTGGAAGGATTGCGTGATAGCAGGTCTGTTGCATCATTATAGAAAAAGGAAATCATCCAGTCATTGCCGCAAATTGTCTTCATCCTTGTATATCATCATCTCGGCCAAGGAGGTTATGGGCACGTTTCTGTATTTGCATGTGTCGTGCCTTTTTGCAACACATCTGTCGTCAAATTGATGAGGTTGTTTTTTATAATCCGCACATGTGTCTTCTTAATTTACAGTGCGTTGAGCTCTGTCGCCAATTGTTGTTTAGTTGCAAGATGACATAAAAACAACTGAATGTATTTCATGAAATTTGGTGAGTATCCAGATCAGGGATGGATCTAGGAAGTGTTTTATTTTATTTTTTTCTTATTCAGTAAGTCATTTTCCAGGGAAATAAATTGGGGATCATGATGTAAAATTGGCATATTTAGGAGACTGATATCTAAGTGTGTGGAATTTTGTGCAACTTCATAGCTTCATTACACACTAGTTTTGAGATACTTTTATTTTTCCCATATCACAGTTCATTTCAAATGTGTGCATATTTATATGTTGCTATTTGTGGTTTAAATATCTTGTTCACTGCAGAATCAGACCACACAACTAGCACCACCCACTTGTTTCCATTTCATCACCTCGGGCTTTTGTCAGAACCAGTTGTCGATCCTTTGACAGGAGAGGTTACAGGTCACGGTTGTATTGATGTAGCAGGTTATAGGTTTCAGATGTCAGCTGCTGTTGATGTACAATAGCCCGTTTCCTACATCTTAAAATACTGCAAGAAAATCCTAGCAAGATTCAGACCCGCAAGTCGATTCACCATAATCTAATCCTAAAAGCAGCATTTAAAAGATACGTATGCGTTTTAAATGGAAATTAGTATTGAATAAGTAATTTCATATACAATTTATGCACAGTTACACTATTTTTGCACTGTGGAACTCACAGATTTAACCAAAGAGGCCGTGCTACCCATGGGGTCCAGTCATTGTGCGTCTCAGCACCAGCAGAAAGCTCCACTCTCCCTCTCACTCCCTCTGGGATCGCGCAGGCCTTCAGTTTATCCACCATATCGCTAATTGCCACTAAGGGGGCCCGTGACTCCCGTTGCATGTAGCTCGGCACTAGTCCACAATGGACATTTCCATGAGTAAATCCAACATTAGGGAATTAATTAGGTAGAAAACAATGGGTCATAAGAGTGCTAACGACAGAATAACAAGGCACAGAGTCTTATTCGGTGCTCACCAGACGTAGCATACAAATGGGAAGATGCAGAACGCTAATTAGCTTCAGAGCTTAGCTACGGCCCATTTTCATCAGTGACAACACTTTATGTGCAGGATATTGTTCATGTTGTAAAGTTTTACCAGCAGAGCGCGTTGACATGTTTTCAAAACTACAGTTGTTCAATGATGCAGGGGTTCATATCCACTTTGCGTTAATTATCATATTGAAATGATCTTTTATCTTGTTTTTCTTTAGACTTTTTTCATGTTAAAGTCATTAAAGCAGCAATATTTGATTTCTGTCACTTCAGGGCAGTGGAACTAGATGTAAACTCAACACTTACACATGATCACCTTATTATTATTGCCACTAGCAGTTGTGTATTTACATTGGAGTACGAGCTTGACCCAAATCCAACACCCGTTCTGTTTATTGTGTCTGAACCCGACCCAAGCCTGATGTTTCCCCCACAAACAAGGATATGCAGTATGAAAAAATCAAACCTGAATATCATTTCAAGGTTCTAGTCCTTACCCAGCCCGATGCCTGGGTCAGGTACCCTCACTCTGATCTACATGTCTGCATCACTGAGCAACTGTTCTGTTTGTATTTCTCAAGGCTTTTGCAAATTCATTATCATCCTTTTAAGTCTGTTTTGGTTTCCAATAGCCCCTGAGGGAAACATCTGGCTCTGGGTTTCTCAGACACCATTTATGCTGAAGACAGATGCCTGCTGCTGCTTGAAGCCATTTCGATGAGTGTTGAGCCTTAATGGTGACGTAAAACCAGTAAAATTAGCGGAAATATCCTTAAACTCTCCTTTGAGTGGCAGAGTCGAGTGATTAATTTCCATCAAATGATTGTTTCAAGTGACCCCTTTCACATCACATGTAATTTGAACCATTATTCCCAGTAGAACATATTAACTTGTGCACCTTATCATAGGTGTCTCGTGAGTTATTGCTCTCTGTGGCAGCATCACCCCGACATGACGCTGTTTCTGTGTTTCTCTTTGTTTTGACCCTGTAAAGACTCTAAACTTTTTTCTGCTTATTACTTGATTCAAATGGACACTTTCCTTTTCATTTGCTGGAAGGAAATTGTTTTTGAACCTACTTTTGTGTGACCTCGCCACTTTAAAGGTATAAAAAAGTGTATTGTTCTTCCGAAGTTGCTTTTGCACTCAGCTGCTTGTGACTCACCTTTCCTCCGGCTCAGCGCTCCATGTAATGACCACAGGAGAGAAGTTATTACTGACCAGCATCTATTTGCTTTCCTGTCACCCTGTCTTTGCACTGAATGCTTATCTGAGCTCGCTCGTTCCAGATTCGGAGATGGCTACACGGTGATCGTGCGGGTCGGGGGCTCTCCTCCGGTCTTACAGCCCGTCGAGGACTTTGTCCTGCAGACCTTCTCGGGCAGCGTCCTGAAGGAGAAGCATCACAACACGCTGCAGTACCAGCTGCCGTCCACACAGGGAGCACTGGCCACCATCTTCAGCCAGTTCACCATCCACCAGCAGCGGCTCGGTGTGGAGGACTACTCTGTGTCACAGACCACTCTAGATCAGGTAAGGCCCATGGAAACTCTATTATTGTTTATGTGTGTGTGTTTTTTTTTTTAAATCTAATTTCTTTAGATTTTGGAAACCCTGACTAAACAGAGGAGCTAATTATTGAATATTAAATATGACTTTGTTGATATTTCTCAGATCTTCATTGTCTCTGGATCAAATAGACACACGTTTAACATTGTCCATCCATTGTTACTCCTATATAAAGCCAGCAGTACATGTAGTACTATCTATATACCTATCTTCACTATTAGATACAGTGGAAATGTATTTGCAAAACACTAACAAGGCCTTACCCACACTGAGTCCATGCTTTTGTAATAGATGCAGATGTATTTACAGTTGTGGTTTCCAATGAACAATTACACACAGT
This sequence comes from Reinhardtius hippoglossoides, assembly GCA_006182925.3. NCBI lineage: Eukaryota > Metazoa > Chordata > Actinopteri > Pleuronectiformes > Pleuronectidae > Reinhardtius > Reinhardtius hippoglossoides. The sequence continues at coordinate 9,124,881 of CM031692.1, forward strand.
TAAAACAGTGTGAACGATTTCTGCATTGCCTTAGGTGTTGGTAATCTGAACTGGAAACCTTGTTATTTTCCAAAAAGTTTTTTTTTGTCAAAGCACAGATGCAGTGATGATTCAGTTCTTATTCAAATTGAGTGTTCTTCCCCTGAATCCAGAGGGGAGAGCTGTTTGTTCTTCCCTTGGACAAAAAGAAGTGGAGCAGAGCATGGGAGTGGATTTGTTCAGTCATTGTTGTGATTATGCCCGAAAGCAAAATAAGAATTCTAGCTGGTTGCAGCTCCGACAGAAGCAGAGGATGTGCAGTCTGACTAGAGATTTCACCTCTGACACAAGCAGAATGTAGGTGGGGTATCTGGGGTCACGTTCTATTGTGCTACTGTAATTCTGTGGAGTAACGGCTCAGTTTAATACATCATTAGGCCATTAATCAATGCATTTAGCATTTTAAGTGCTAAAGTGTTAATGCAAGTCTGCTCATTCCAGGATAAGATTTCAGGATTTATCTCTGCCTACACATTGTCTTCTCCCATTTAGCCTGTCAGCCTGACCAATGAGGACCACGCAGACATTTGTGTAGCTATAGTTCAGCCACCAGCTCCCAGTATTGATCAAGACTGAGATTATATATATATATGTATGCACACACACAAAGTCCCCCCCCCCAGACAGAGCCCATATTTTATTCCTGCCCAAGTGCACCAGCCAGCCCTGATTGTTAAGATATGGACTGGCTTCACCTTGTGTTTCTTTCGAACTGGCCCCAGGGATCTGATGCGATCGGGCACTCTGAGGAGAGCGTGAGTGTGTCTGGTCTTGCAATCCCACCATTAGCTCAGCAGCAGATGACCAGGTGGGAGGTGAGGATGACCTCGGAGGGGTCCGGAAAGGTCATCGCTGCACTCCAGCATGTGGAGGGAAAAATCACCTCTTCTAGGATAAAAAAAAAAAAAAAAAAAAAAAAAGAAAGAAATCCAGACAGAGACGTGACTGACTGACTTGTCTGTGCATTGTGTTGCCGTGAGCAACTCAATGTTAATTCAAGACGTAGCCTTTTTTCAACAAGATTTGAATATGTTACACCCTTCAGGGGTAGAGGAATAGAGGAAATGTTAAATTCCGTATCCAAGTCTGGTTCACCATCAGATTTTCATACCATTACCTCTAACCTTGAGTAATTTCTTCTCTCTATTTCGAGGAACTTGCCCCACATTTTACCTCTGATCTGGTCAATATTCACCAGATCAGAGGTAGTAAATATATCCCACCTGGACCAGTGGGGTCACAGAGGGGACGACAGGAGAACCAGTTGAGACCTAGGCAGTCACCTTTCAGCTGGTGATTTACAGAGAAGAGCCCTGACCTATAGTGTAACACCCGACTTGCACTACAATTAATATTGATCCACGCAGCCTGCAGCTCAGGCGTTATCGCTGATGGCTGAGACAGTGCACAACAGAACGGGGCGCATGAAAGGAAAATGTGACTCTCTGAACCGTCTTTTAAGAGCAGATTGTGCGGCAGGATTGTGGAGTGTTTGCTGCTTTGTGTGTTGACAATGGACCACAGTGTCACCTCTGCGCCGGTGAAACAGCTGATAGGTCCGTCACATCCACTTTAAAGCAATGTTAGGTTTAACTGGAATGTGGTTTGACTGGAATGTAGAGTTAGAAAATATTCCCCACATAAATGTCCCTTGGAATAATTTGACATATCCTACTGTCTTACACTTCCGCTTAGTTATTTAAAAGAGCACAAGAGAAATGTCTTAGAAAAGATATTAGAAATGTATAAAACATATATTTCCCCATATCAACACAGGATACATATGCCATGATCATTTTAGGAGACGAAGCTGGCAATTTCACACACTTGAGAACCACTGCTTTACAGAATACCCCACTGTCCTCTCATTCTAGTAAAAGTCAAATCCAGCCCTGTTATGAATACATTTGAAACCCAACTAGAATAGAACTGTAAAAGTCCCATGCACTGTGTTGCTTCCAACAGTTATACAGAACAGGTCAAACAAAACAAAGTCTCAGTGCAGTTATCCTGAGTGTGTAGGAGGTTTTTATTTAGGATTTATTCAAGTCTATATAAGTGTAAAAACATCCGTTATGAGAGATTTATAATGTTGTACAAGCCACAATGAATTATATTTCATGATGCAAATTTGAACTTGTCTAAATAAAATGTTAAAACAGTCAAATAATATTTTAAAAAGCTGCAGAAATACTCTACTCCTGCTATTAATTAGCTGGATTTGATAACATGTTGCCCATAATAACATAAAATGGAGAAACTATTTTTGCAGCTTTAAATTGTGCCTAAGAAAAGTCACTGCATTCCCAATAACCTGTGCCTTCTGAAGTTCAGGGATATGAACTCATAGACGTAAGAATATCTTTGGTGTTTTACATTTTCCCTTTTTAAATCTATTTTAAATACTCTTAGCTCTAAGTTTACTTTAAGAACCAGACCCTACAACACTTCTCAGAGTCAGTGGACCTTCATGGCAGTGTGTCAACATGTGAGCGCCATGTATCTGGGCCATTTCACATTGTGCTCGGACTCCAGTGATATAAAGGGGAAGTTAATTGGGTGATTCAGTGTCCTTCACCTCCTCTGTTCTGCCTCGACGGCCATCAAATAAACACCCAATGCACCCTCTGTAATGTAATTAATGCCTGTATCCATCTGTTATTAAGAAAATGTCACTCAGTAGCACTGGCGCATGACTCTGCGGCCATGAATGGATGGTTGGCTAAATACAGAAAGTATATTAAGAGGAAAATCACATCTCTAAGCTGGGGATGGATTCACCACGGTCGTCTCAGTCAAAAAGGCTGTCAGCTGCATCATTAAAGCTCTTTCAGAAAGTCAGAAGCGAGCAGCGCTCGTACATTCTTTTACAGCCTTGACTATGAATACGAAATGCTGTGCATGCCTCGGCACATCAAGCCAATACCAGCCAGTGGCAGGGTCAGAGGCCGACAGAGATGGGCAGACGATGTATTTGTTGCTACTGTCATTCTTATCCTCTTCCTCATTCTCCCCTGATATGATGGCTCAACAACTCTGACCTTGATACACACTGCTGATGGTCTCACATCACACAAACACAAGCGGGCTCTGGCCTGAGGCGTGCTGCAGGTGTGGCTCGCCTCTCACTCACGAGGCAGTCTCCTGTTGGACGTCGTCCACACCAAACCAGCTGCCAGCACCAGGAGCGTACACCTGCCAGTTTCTTTGTCTGTAAGCTCTACATATGTGGGTGTCCCAGTCCCAACAAAAGCATATGTGAGCAAAAAGTGTTATTTGTTTGAATGAAATCTTAGGAACTTCATCACCAGGCCCACTCGCCCACTGTGCATTTTCCATTATGAACAAGAGAGAACAAGAGATGTATCTTCTCATACAAGGCAGTGAGACAAATTATATTTATATTTTTTTAAGTAAATATAGCCGGATACATGAGCAATGAAAATGCCTCCTGTCCCTGTTTTCACTGACAAACACAGGAAATGAAAAGAAGATGCATCACATTAATTGAAAAACAACTCCTTTTGTTCAAAACAATCAAGTTTGCAAACTCTAATAAGACTTTTTCTTCACTGTAGTTAGCATGACTTTATCGCACTTCAGATTATATTCATGGGCTAATTAAAACCAGAAGTTTCAAAGGCAGACGGGATTGATCTTTATTTCCCCGTCTTTATTTTCCGCAGCTTCTCGTAAACAAAACCCTGAAAAGATTCTATTGTTCATTTCTGTTCACTTGCGCTGCCCCGCGTATTTATTCTCTGTCCCGTTTAATTTTGAGACGGGTGGTTTTTCATGGAAACGCTCATTGAAATTTTGAAAACACAATCTTGTCATTCTCGTGTCCTTTTATAATCACACAGCCTCTGAAAAGCTTTTTAATGAAAAAGCAATGCTCTTATCATTTTATACGATCCTCTTTGTCGCTTCTTTCTGCAGAGTAAAAAAAAAACTCTGTATATTCACCCCAGCTAATGCTAAGGGAACACAAACAGAAGCCCGGGACTCCAGCGATGTTTACAGCACAATGAAATACACACAGCTTTTTATGAACGCCTTCGGATTGATTTCTGTTGACATTAAACGGGCGTCACGGAGAGAAGAATGATTGTTTCATTCTCTTTCTCAGCTGGTCAAAGATGTCAAACTGGCGTTCACTGTGTGAGCCCAGACGCTTACTTGAGTCTTCACGGCCCGTGTTTAGCAACTCATTCACATGCACCTCATTGTGTGTACGGCCAGTTCCGTTTGTTTTCGGAGCGGAGGCTGGAGGAGAGTTAAAAATTAGATGGGCAGAGTAAATATCTTCAGGCCCGTCAGTGCCGCGTGTGCTTTAACTGTTCGTCTTGTTTTTTTTTAAACTTTAAGTATTTTTCTCCTTGTCGTTATTATTCCAGGTGTTTGTGAATTTCGCGAGGCACCAGCACGTCGAGGAGGAGGCTCAGGGCTACAACAACCCGGTGGACACCTCAGATGAGAAGCCCCTGTCGACTCTGAAGATCTCCCAAGACGCAGAGAAGGTGTAACGCCCATTAGGAACACAAACCTCCTACAGTGGGCCCGCAATATACACAACATCTAAATTTAATGGTTCTGATGTTCCAGCCGTGAGTGATGTACGATATTTAACCCTCATTACTGCAATGTGCATCGGCAGGACCTTCAAAAATAGTTTTGAACCCACCACATCAATTCCTAACACTGATCAATAAAAAGATCTGTCAGTCAATCGCCTGTAAAACCTGCAAATACCCGCTAATGTTAAGTTATAAGTGTTTGTGGGGTCTGCATGGCAACTTATGTCAACGTACATTTAACCAAATAATCGTCTTTAAAGCAACAAATCTAAAAAACTCTGAAATACAAATGTCTTGAATAGTGGTGACACTGGTTCTCTTCACCTGCAGCACTGATTGTATTGCCTCCACCCAGTGTGGACGCCACGTAATGAATAGATCTGGAGTCAGATCCCGCGCACGTGATGCAATGTTGATTTTACAGATGTTCCATTTCGTTGAAAGTGTACTGTTGATCTTGATATATACCTCAAGAGAGTGCACGAGCCAAACCATCCCTGAAAGCATCACGGATTGCACAACAACCAGGAAACCTCAGCGCTGACTTTCAAATTGAATTGTAACATTTTGCTTGTTCTGTACATTTACTTTAGATTTTAACGATGATATTATGAACTGTTAAAGTCAATCCTTATGACTTATTATTGATGACGCTGAATTAATGAGGTCAGATATTTGACGCACTCCAAAAAACGTCATCACTTTAGATTTTTACATTTAATGACACAAACAAATAAACTCAACAAATGACCAAAGCGTCCAATCAGCTGTAGATTGGTTTCAATGGAAGACGCTGAGGTCACGGCAGTGAGGTGATGCACAGTCACTCAGAGACAATTTGCTGTCAGACATATTTGATATATATATTTGATTTGGCAACAAGCAACCGCAGACAACTTCTCTTCACAGCCTTTCTGATGCCGCGTTTAAATTCAGCGATCGGTGATTAACTTTAGCACTCAGGATTTTTTTTGTCATAAGGCATTCTGGGTATTGGCACTGGCGTATTGATCCGTGGCCACCAGAGATCAGTGGCAGAACTCTGCTGATGAAGCGAATATGTTTTTGCCACAGTGAGCCTTCCAGACACCCGGTGGTAATACTGACAACTTGATTGAAAACGGGCGATGACTCTGCATAGCAATGGGCCTCATCTGCAAAGTTGAAATGTCTCGGCTACGATGCCTCATGCAAGGATATGGAGCATTTTTACGGGATTGACCCTTTGCAAATTCCGGCCTCCTTAGTGACTATTGAGCTAGTTAGTCTAATTTATGTTCGCATGGGTAAACAAGAGCTTATGGTAAAGCGCCTGGAACCCCAAACTGGTTCCAGTTAATGCTATGGTCTCAGAAGTAACTCTAGATTAACACTGTAGTTGACATATTGGCTTTGTAGCTGGATATGTTGACGTTCCTATACTCCATCTAGTCATTGCTGCTAAGCTGCGATTGGATAATTATTGCTCAGGGGAGGGGCTTAGTGAAAGAAAATATATAAGATACAAATATTTTTAAACCTTTATATTGCTGCAATTTATATAATTTTTAACAAGATGATAATTACAATGTTTGCAATATGTACATATATTGTATTAATATGTATGTATGAACACAATCTATAACTGTAAAATAGTTATTTATTGCTATAAGTTTACTGACGTCATTGAAAGTTTAAGTGTCTTAATGGTATAAAATCAGGGATGTCACATAAACAGAAATTTGGTGATTGCTCTCTATTGAAATTCCACATATATATATATACATATATATATATATACATGTGGTATATATGTTATTGTCAATACCATCAAAATTGGGGCATTGATCTTTGTCCTGAAGTACCGTTTCCATGACGCCTCTATTTAAAACCATAAAGCTCTTAATTTTATAGCTTACAGCACTTCCCTGTAATTTGCTGCTCACAGGCGCTTTATTGTTTACTTTCAGCCTGTGACATAATTTGTATGCTGTGCCTACATAACCATCATGTAATGCAAGGAATAAAGAATAATGGATCCTCTTTGTACTGAATATAACTTCTTGTCAAGACAAATGATTAAACATTTGCACAAATTGTAATATGACTCAGAATTTAATATTTGTACATTTCTGTGTTTGGCCATTGAAGGTCTCTCTTCATAGAACAGCGTACAAACTGTTCTATTGTCTATTTTCACTCGCTCTGTCTTTCTCTGAGCCTAGTTTTCAGTTGCAGGTTCACGTGGAGTCTCCCACACGTCCATCCAATAGCTCCGACCATGGGGGATATTGAATTCACACTGCAGTACAATGGGTAAGTTCACTTCTGCCGAGTGGCCTCCTTCTCATATTTTAGCTGCCAGATAACGGGAACTTATTTTTTTTTGTCATTTAGAAACTTTAAACACGTGGACTTTTTACCTCGTGCATTTCTGCAAATTTAAACGCAGTGTGGCTCAGGTCGAATCAAGTTGTTTTCTTATTTTAATTTAAAAATCATAAAATATGTATCTATATTGTTTTGGTGAAGACTGTTAAATAATTCATTAAAATGACTTATTCTTATGTAATTTCCAAATCACTTCCAATTCCATTTCCGAGCAATTTCCCCCCCCCCCAAAAAAACTGAAAAGACAATCAAACGTCAACAGATTCCAGTGTCTGCTCTACTTCTCAGTCTAAATTATAGAGTGAGGATTGCATATGGAGAGTTTAGTTTTTTTTTCTCTCAGCTGCAAATGTGTTTGTTGTTTTTGCTTGTGAGGGAATAGCTGCAGTCGTATATGTTTCATGTTGTTTGAACAAAAGATGCAATTTGAAGAAGTCACCTTGACTCCAGGAAGGTGTGATGGACATTACTCTCTATTTTCATATAAGATGTGACGCCTGACACAAAATATGACCAAACAATGAATGTATTTAATTGATATATGATGTAAATCGTGATATAATAAGTAAAAGATTGATCGGTACAAGTATGAGTCCTTGTTTTTGTTGACATTGATTATACTGCATATGTGGCATCATTGATTTACGGTTATTTTAGTGAAGAGCTGGATTACATGTGGATTCATTCTGTGCCTTAAGAACATTAACTTCTCTTTAATTATTTACCTGATTTATAAATTCAGTTTCTACAGATCCTCCCTGAAAACTGCCGGACTCATATTTCCCCACATACAGTTCGAACTCCTAGAGGAACCTTGAGTGTGTAATGTTTGGACTTCCTGCATGTATCTCACCTCTTCTCTTCCTTTACTCAGAGATACATATACGCTGCCTGAGCTCGGGGGCACGCCGCCAGAGGCAATCAGCCGGGTGGGAACTTCACAGAGGCGATAGAACCGGAGTCTTAAGGTAGGATTGCTTGTCACGTTCTGGCATTATTCTCTCGCACATCTCATTCCAGCGTAATACGTAAGGGGGTTTACGAGCTCGGGGCACATTACAGATCAGGATAGTCTGGTTTGTGTAGTAATGAGCAAGGCATTAATCTATTTGAACCATTGATTCCCTCCCTGCAGTCATTCTCCAATACATATTCAAACGCGTAGACCAGGCTCCTGAAAGCCTTTTACTTCATGTTTATTTAGTTGTGTGTTATCCACCGCAGCACCACGGTTTTTAAAGGAAAAAGCCCACATTCTGTGCATCACTGAGCATTATTATTGGGCATGAAATGATAGCGACTCAGGAACACGGGGTAACAATCTATAAAAGGCATTTTCCATTTCGAGTAATTGAATGCTGCACCTATTTTTGAGTTTTCTAAAAGAAAAAACGACATCTGTGTCGGCGCACGCTCGGTTTCTCATCAGATGATTTAGTTTTGCTCCAGCGTGGCTGTTGTAAAGTCGGTGCTTCTCGAGGATACGTTCACAAACGGCCACGATCGCCTCACTTTCACACGACTTGACATTTCGCCGATCTCATTGTCAAGTGCGAGATATACAGTAATAGACATTGACCGTTGAAATGGGAAGATTACAGGAGTTAGAGGGGGATTCAATGATGTGCTCGACAGACGAGCGTTACAGAAAAGCTCCCACCATCCTTCAGACCGTAATCACCCTCTGTACTCTCGCTGTTCTTGCTTCAGGGTACCTGTTCCAGGCAGCCTGGAATATGTAGTAATTGGAACAGTGTCTCTGTTCATCTCACCGCTGTCAAACTGATACAGACACTTCAGAGCAACTTTTTATCTGTCGGGAGAGAGAGAGTTTTTTTATTTCAAATGACCTTTTCAATTTAAAGATTGGGCCTCTGTGCTGCGTCGAGTGCTGCTACTATTTACCACGGGGTTAATTAGAGTCTCCACTGAAGGTAGTTCATCCATCAGAAAGAGTTGTGGGACAGAAAGTTCAGTGTTATATACATATATTAGAGATAATGAAATAAGAAACCTTTATAACAAATACAGACAAAATATGTTATCATGAACTCTGGGAAAACTCTTTATTTTCACATTTTTATGAAGGGTAATTTCTATTTAAGTTTTTAAATTCGAAATGACATATTTTTGATTTCTTAAAGCAACACTATATAACTTTTTTCGATCTTAAAATAGCAGCTTCGAGACTATTTCGATGGTTCACTGACTTGGAACAGGGAGAATGTTGCAGTTTTACTTCCCACTCGTCGAACCTGAACCTTCGTGCTCATTGTAACTTTGATCAGCTACAATCTAATCTCCCGTGAGAAGATAGAAGTCAAGTTCAAGAGGCTGAACTGTTGATCAGTCGAAAAAAGACACATTTAAAACCAATGTTTGTTTCAAATATTCAGCTTGGATTGCTGTATTTGTTACATTGGCATATATTGTGGTTCAGGAAGTAATATAAACCATTCAGTGAGTGGGACTACACTTACTATGTGTGGCTGCAGGGGGCGCTGTTGCTCAGTAAAAGTAACACAGTGTTGCTTTAATTAACCTTTTTATTTCGTAACGCCTACTTTTCATCAGTCTTCATCCGCCAGTCATCACAAATAAAGCAGAGTTGCTGTATGTGGCTGTCAGCTCATTCAGACCAAAGCTAATCACATCATTATAATGCATTTGCTCAAATGATTTCCGATGAATAATGAATGAATTGTCTGAGACGTCTGGCACACGAGAGGCAGTTCGGTGCAACATAGTTGAAATACCTGAAAGACACCGAGTCCCAGTGTGACAGCTTCTTATCAGCAAACGATAGGATATTACTATAAGTGTTACTGTGAGTTTCACAGCCTCGCGCTTATGTGGGTGGGTTTTTACATATATATTCTATTACAGCCATTTATTTGCAATATTTAAACCTGTTGGAAAAACACATTTACACCCTGACTGTCAGTCCTTGACCTGATTGATATGTGAAAACCTCTCCTCGCTCGGCTAATAGAAAAGTGTCCACGCTTCCAGCTGCGGCCCGTGATGTTTCCTGCTGTTCAGATTAAGGTGCATGTGGATTCTGATATTAACCCTGCTGCTGTTGTTCTAGAGGCCGTGACTGATGCATAATAAACCGAGCTCACTAATGCAGCGAAAGTGAACAACAGGTTTGTCCCGATGGAGATTCTTTGTGCGCTACAAAACAAATCTATTAATACATACTTTGTTTATTTTGCTGAATGAAAATACAAAACACACATTCAGACCAAATGGGCCGTGACGATAACAGAGTGCTGCTGTGTTCGTAAAAAGAAGGAAGTTCACTTTGGGAAAATTGTGTTTTGTGTTTGAAAAAGTCTCCTTTGTTGTGATCGCAAAGCAATTTGGAAACATGATTATGGTTATGAACTTATTGTAATTACTTGTTTGATGACTTGTTATTTATGTGCACACTCTCTCACTGCAGAGAGAGGTTGGCCTGTGCAACCGGAGGAAATATTAGTAATTGTGGAATATTTAGCACATCTAAAGCTCAATAGGACCAAGTGAAATTTGTGAGCAGGCAGTATATTTGCCGTGGTAATGAATGTCTCGCGGCGCAGACCCCGAGTGTGTGACCCTGTCTTCAGCCGGTGTAAAATATCACTGTTGTCTCGTGGAGAAGCTTCTCCTCTCCTCCTCCATTTAATTGCCTTTGTTGACATTTTTACGCATGCACGTCACGCTAAACTCTCCATCTTGTCCGCCGGTTTGATTTAGAGGATGTAAATACCAGCTCCTCTTTCTTCTTCCTGTCCGTTTTTTTTTTTAATTTATTTTTTTATCCCCTCGCACAAGGAGATGACATAACGGCTCCTAAATTACATTTTTCCTCGATTCTCTTTGTCGCCGATGTTTCTGGTTTTATTAAGTTTCGTGGCTTTTTCTTTAATCTCCCGGCTGTGTGCCGCAGAACTCACAGTGAGTGGGGTTTCCAGAAATTTGTATGCGGCGCTGCTCTGGACTATTTTGAGCCACTTCAAAGCTTTATTGCCTCGTCTATATGTGGGTGCGTGACCCCCGGTGGAGGCTGGTGTGAAGGGATCAGGGGGGTGCGATGACGCATCCTGTGACAGGGCTGCGTCAAAAGTTGCTTTGGTCTGCAGCCTCTTTTTTATAACAGCCTCCCGCTCTGGGACCTCATGCTGAGTAAGAGAGTAGCGTTTATCTACTATAGCACCAGACTTTCAAAGAGCAAAGTCACAAAAGTAAAAATTATTAAAGATAAAACCACAAAAGGAGTGAGGGATGAGGGATGGTGAGGTTTTTTGAGCTTCCTTCCTTTTTGATTTGTGTTCAATTCAGGATCTCCTGCTCCTGAATGCGACAACACACCGCCGCCGAGTCGGAGACATTTCCCAGCTCCTTCCACCGAGGCTTCAGCTGCCGTCTCCAACGCTGCTCATGTTTGCTGAGGGTGGGTGGTGAGTCACTGTCACTGCAGAGTCGCTGAGTCACTGTCACGGCGCTGTCAGACAGGAACCGTCTAGTGCGGTGACTGATTATGGCCATTTGAATAATTTAGCTTTCTTATAGTCACCTTTGCAGATGCTGGTGAATTCCTTTCCTTCCCGATTCATGACATCACGTCTGTCTTAGTGTGTGTGTGTGTGTGTGTGTGTGTTTCATACCTGATCAACAGTTGAATGAAGCCAAGCACTTAAGTAATTATTCGTGGATAAACAACCACTAGATACGATCCCCCCTTTTGTTTCCTGACATTTCACTTCCACTTTCTTTTACTCAACAAACTGAGTAGTTAAGTGCGCCTCACACGCAGGAATGTATGTGTGACGCATTTTTCGACACCAACCTGGTAGTTAGCATCAACCTGCGTCCCTCAATTAAAGCCAATGAGGACTTTAAAAAATCGTACTTATTCTCTCATTCCTGCAGAAATGTATTGTATATATTTTTGCATCACCTGTAAATCCTATTTTTCATGTCAAACTCTTAAACTTGACTCTCCATCCTCGTCAAAACTTGAGAAAGCTGCTAGGTAATTCAAACCGGTCGGCAGTTACATTCCCTTCCCTCCACGTTTGGCAGAGCAATTTAGCAGTTATCAGTAAAACATAATTTTTAGGACACAGAGGTGAATTATCTTGATTTATTTGACTTTCTGCGGTAGTGTGAGAAGGCACTTTCCCCCCCCCCCCCCCCCCCTCCGGGTGCTTAAATTCAAGGTGCCAAAAGTGATTCAGGGCTCAGCAGCAAAACTCACAAGGAATCATAATTAATTCAGTTGCTGGACAGAGTTTGTGTACGCTGTTGTCCAGAAGGGTTAGAGGCTTTGGCCGTTGGGGGAGTCCAAACAAATCGGATTCTCGTTTCTGCAACATCAGAAAATTCCTCTTGGACGTATATATATATATATGCCGTGCTCTGCAATAAATTACTGCCACTGACGTCCAAGCGAGAACGCATAAAGGAATAATAAAAACGACCAATATCCTTCCTATGAGGCAGGGGAGTGGATTTAAGCAGTACGAGCATGCAAACATTCGCTCGGAGTCCTCTGGCAGCTGCTGTCCCTGTTTTTCCTCCCAGAATCCTCCTCTATCATCTACTCGGGTGTGTTTCATCGTGTTGTCTTGTTCATTAAAGAGTGCCTTGAAGTCGCAACAGTGGTTCGCCACTTTGTGTGTAATCTTGTCTGGAAAGTGATACACTTGCTTGAAAGGGCACCAGCGATCTCGTTGACAATAGAAGCAAAATAACGAGCAGGCTCTCGCTGCCTGTTGCCACTTCAAAAACTCACTGTCTAATGGGTTGGTGAAGAGGCTCGGTTTTTGCCGGCAAAGTTGCTGGAGGGTTGGTGGTTCGAGGGAAAAGAAAACCGACGGAGAGTTCAAGGCCCAAACACTCTCAAGCCCGGCTGTTTCTCCCCTTCTCTCCTTCCAAAGCCTCCCAGCGCTTTCCAGTCTGTTTTGTTGCTGGGTGCGCTCCACTCCCAGTGTTTATCTGACATCATGAAGCGCTTCGGCTCCCCCCAATCCGCTGACAGCCCCAGAACTCTTCAGAGTGCACACACGAGCCAGCTCGGCAGATGACAAAGCGATGCTGAGCCCCGTCGGCGGAACCACACGGCTCCCAGCATGCTCTGCCCACCAGCGTGTCACCTACCTGGTCTGGCGCGGATTCAGCTCGGGAGACCTCCTCATTATTCACTCTGACAGGGTTTTATGACCCAGCGGCCATGCCCAGACTTGATCTGGGAGCACGAGCAGATGCTTGAACCTGTAGATGAAGCACCATCCTCGAACTGCAACCGAATATGAAAACATAAAGTAAATAAAACAGGAAGACGAAGGGGTTAGCTGAGGTTTTAATCCCGGTTTATATGGGTATAGAGTCGTCAGAGGTGGTTTGACTCAGTCGCTGGAATTTAAAACTCGAATTGTTATGCAGTGCAGGGTTGGGGGTTAAAAAAAAAAACCCAGGAACGAACTTATTAATGCACCGCACACATCTGCCTGCAGGTGCATACTGATCAGCCGAGCTTGATTGAGCACAGGATGATTCACCCAGGCCTTTATTTTGATGGAGCGATTCAGGGCTGCACTTGAAGAGCCACCTTGCCTTCCCTTTGGTCCCCGGTCTCCTAATGAAACTCTGTGTAGCAGCTTGTAAGGCCCGTGGCAACACAATCCCAGAATTTGACACAAAGCATGTTTTTTTTCTCCTCACAATATATTTCTCTTCCTTTAAATCAAAAGAGGTTTGACCTTAGCGTCGTAGGAATACAAAGTAGACGAAGCAGAGTCCACCCTTTTCCCAAGTTAAATCTGAATGGGTCGCCACAGCTTGGAAAACTAACAGAATCAGCACCTTGCACTCTCTCAAATGTTTACCGTCACTGTACTTCGCTGCATCAGGGAAAAAAAAAAAGTTAAGGACACAGAAAATCGCTGACCTTCAGAAAGCTGCGGCTGCCGGACAAAACGCCTCAAATAATCCTGGTTTCCTTTTGAGGGAGCTCAGGGTAGAAAGTGACAGAAGCCAGCATTGATAATTTCATAAAACAGATCCGGACATGTGATATGTGCCTGTCGGGAATAGATTGTTATTTTGCTGCATCGAACCTTTACAAGGGGTAGTTCACCCAAAAATGAAAATTCCCTCTTTATCTACTCAGCACTATGTTGGGGTGGGTGAAGTGTTTGAGTCCACAAAACACTTTTTGGAGTTTCAGGGGTAAATAGCATTGCAGCCAAATCCTTCAAATTATTTTTGAATCTCCATCAGATATGCCTTTCAAAGCAAGACCATGCAGCTTTATTTTAACCTTAAAATAGCAGCTTCAAAATGACTTTGTTGGTTCAGTGTATTGGAAAAAGGACAATGGTGCAGCCTTCATTCCCACGCCTCACCCTGGAGGTCTGTTCTCTCTCTGTGTAACCCCGGTGAGGGGGGGGGTTACGATCTCCTGTGAGAACTGTGTAACGGACTGATGGCGGCTTCAATTGTCAGGTTCAGCAAGTTCAGGAGTGATGCTGAACTGTAGATCTGTTAAAAAGACTAAGAGGTCATTAACAACCAGTGTTTATCTTCTCTTAAAATACAAAGAATTCTTAACAGGGTTTGGTATTAGTTACGGCAGCAGCTGGTTCAGGAATCTGAGGATCATGGGTAATATCCAGAGTTCAGTTGTTAAGTGAGCAGGATTATGCAGTTAGAGTTCGTCTCAACACATTTATTGACCTTGTTTTTCTCAACATGAAAACCACTTGATCTTTCGGACATGGAGCCCAATAGAATTAATTACCACGTGTAGCTGCAGAGGGCGCTGTCGCTCAGTAAAAGTTACATAGTGTTGCTTTGATACGACAAATCGCAGAAGCAAGACGCGTGAAAATACATTCTCCCATTAATGTACACATGTATACAGCGCTTCTGTATGCAGTGCTTTTTTTCCCGTCACATACCATTCATACACTGTTGGAGCACAGGTGTCGGGGATCAAACCATCGACCTCATGGCCAGTGAACGTTGACCCGTTTTATCTCCTGAGCCACATTTAAGCTTCTTTAAATCCTTAAATAACACATTTGTTCATTGTGAAATAGTTTTTTGTATTATTATTATATTATTATTGTTTTCTCTGCTCTGGAAAGTGTTTTCAGACGTCGACATGTACAATGTCCCACTGTGTGTACAGTTCTAGTAAAAGGCCAGGCCAATCGATCAGCAGGGGCTTAACAGCTTTAGTCAAAGAGCACATTCTTGCTCGCTGCTCTGTGCTCTGTGGGCTTCCCTCTGCCGTGGTTGTTCTAACGCTGAATTCAAATGTCCAGACTGAGCCCCGGTGAACTAAGATCTGAGGATATCTGACTGAAGAGCTCACGGCGAATACACAAGTTTGAACGGACGCATTCTTTTGCATCGTCATGGGAATAACAATTGAATGCACTAGTCAAACTCGATATAAACGAATCAATTAACAGCAGCTTGGCCGACATGTTGAACCCGACAGCAGACGGACATTATTCGCTCCCCGGGGACCGTGTTTCCAGATCTTATCCCAGGGACGAGAACAAGCCTCTGTCACCTGATGTCTCCCATGATCACATCAGCAGAGCAGTCAGCTGTGTGAAATCCCCCCCGCAGTCTCCAGGCGAGCAGACTCTCTGGAAGTCCGCACGGAGCCCGCGCCAAATATCCGCATGAGAGCCCTGGCAGACTAGATGAATTTTGGCAAAGGCCTGCCCTAACCCCTCTGCAAAGCCCGCAAGTCAGCAAGTCTGGGCGAGTGGACTTTTCTGGATTCAGCACATGGTCTGTCTTTACTCCCCCCACCCCCCCTCCCCTCCCCTCGAGTTGTCTTACTGCATCTGAAGCCCGCGAGGAAACAAGAGGCCTGAGCAGAGATACTCAGCTCGAGTGAGTGACTTCAGCTCTGTGCCCAAAATCCCGGCATCATGGATGTGCCCCATGTATGTAAAAAGAAAATGAGTCTATTTTGAGTTGGTCTTTGAGCCTTTTATAGGAGTAGAAGTAAATAAAATGTCTATTGAGATCCAACCCTATCGGCAGCATAAATAAATAAGTGCCAAGGCCCAACTATCCCCTTTGAAACCACATTTAATTCAATAGATTTTTATTTGGATTTCACGCACTCATATATTTAAGTCCCCTAAACCTGGTAGTTGTTTTTTTTTACATCAACATCTGTCAAACATTTTCTGAGAAATCAATGAAAATGTTGAAAATGCTCACAATGTTAGAGAAAGTAAAAATAAAGGCCCGGATCCGCACCAAAATGTAACGAGTTCTTTCTTGGGAAATCGGTTCAGTCGTTTCTGTGTAATCCTGCTAACAAACAAACAAACGGACGGGGCTGAAAACATAAGCTCGTTGGTATTAATAATCTAAAATGTACACTAGCACAGCAGCAGCTTTGAAATGACCACCTGATTGATTGCTTTTAAGAGTTGTGTGATTTGTTATCAGCGCGTCATCGGTTCTCCGCGTGTTACAACCTGTGCCTGCTCTTATCTTAACCTTGTTGTTA
The DNA here is from genome assembly GCA_006182925.3 of Reinhardtius hippoglossoides. Lineage (NCBI taxonomy): Eukaryota > Metazoa > Chordata > Actinopteri > Pleuronectiformes > Pleuronectidae > Reinhardtius > Reinhardtius hippoglossoides. Next base: position 9,141,402 of record CM031692.1, read on the forward strand.
GACAGTTAATCAAACCACTTTACTCGTCCTGAAGCCAAAGCCCGATGGCTCTCGGCTCTGAGAGGAGAGAGAAGAGAGAGAGGGAGAGAGCGCTGCAGCTCGTGCACACGTTCGCTCCCGGCCTTTGCAGCTGCTTGTTTGTGTTTCCAGCGTCTTTGATTAGCGTGCTCCAGCCCACTTGGCGTCCCACATCACCGGAATACATTGACAGTGGAGAGCGGGAGGAGACGCTGCTGTGCTCGTCTCTGAGGACAGGGGCCAACTGGAGGAGATGCACAAATATGTAACATTCATACTGCGGGCTAAAAATAAACATCATGACATGCAAGTCGACGTTAATGCAACGGTAAAGGTAATCCTGACTTCCTGTTGAGTCACTCAACCTATCCATGTCTGCTGCCAGGAAAGAAACAACTCTGTTTAAGTGTTAATTTCAAATATTTATTTTAATTTAAAAATGGCTTATTTGGGGTTTATTTAGCAGATAATTAAATGTGATTCTCAGTGTGAATGAAGAGGGATTTAATTATGGAACTGGAACAGCTCAATCAGCCCAAATGTCAATCTTTTCCTCATGAATAATAAAAAAAAGTACAGTAATAGGCAGTTAAAGCAAGTGTTTGATTTTTAGCATTTCAGTTAAAAGTGAAGAATTAGTCGCAAAAAAAGAAACGTTTGAGGGGGAAATGATTTCTGCCGCCCGCAGCTGGAATCACGAGCACAAACCAAAACCTTCCTCTTAGAATTAATCTGAAAATAATGCGTTTGATTTATTAGCTTATATCTTAATCTTCGTGTTGCCTCTACAGGTTTGGACTAAATCCACCGCACTGCACCGTCTTACATCAGGATTTTGAATCTTCTCCGCAGCCAATATCAGAAGTTGAAATTCACGTGGCAAATTATTCACAGTGGGTTTATTTTCTAACAGGCACACACGTCTGTCACAAAGATGGACACGTTCGATATTTAAAGGGGAGAGGAGTTCTCTTTGAGTCGTAGCATTCAGTGACCCCCGCTCGACTATCGCTATCCTTGCTCCTTCTCTCCCGCTCTTGCCTGGACAGAAGGGGACATCTGGGATGACACTCTGAAGCAGATGCAAAGAGTCCATTACGGTCGCCCCCCAGCCCCACAGCCATATTTCCTCTGTCAGTGTAACCACGGCAATGAGAGTCTCAGGGAGGTGACCAGGAGCTTGGCCTCATCTCCAGTGCAATCTGCTTTTCAGGACGACAGAGCAGACGCGCTGGTTCAGGCGTACTCGCTCTCACACACACACACACACACACACACACACACACACACACACACACACACACACACACACACACAGAGCCGTGCCATATGGCCACAGCACATAATGAGGGTCATTAATGTCTTGGTCACACGTGTGATTGACAGGTGGAGAGGTGCGCTGAGTGGCAGGTCCATCCGCAATGAAAAGGGATAGAGACGACAGTGTCACGGCCGCACAGGCAGAAGCGGCGCCGACGCAGTTTATATTATAATGTGGTGGCGACAATGTCAAAGCTTTTACCTGGCGTGACCGAGCCGTCCCACTCAGAGGCCCCGACGAAATTGTTTGGGGCTTTTATGTAAAAAGTTTAAGAAGCTTTCCGCCGTCCCCCTCACGTCAAAATTATATTGATGCCATTTTAGTCTCGTCTGTGCTGCGCGGTTTGAAGCTCTGTCATGGCCCGATGTGATTATTTTAGACACTTTTCCAGGCAAAGGAGAGGAAGGGAGCACTTTGTGAAATGTGAAGGCAGATACCTCGAAATGCAGACGACTGTTTTTCTGTCTATACTACACCTTTATGTTTTTGAAAGCAACTCTCGCGTTATTCTCATGAGCTGCATAGAATAAATTGATTCAATTGACGAAGCAGTTTTGTTTGTTCGTCCGGATTCTTCGCTTTGAGTAAAACATTTTTGACCTTTTTATCTGATTGTTCAGTTCCTCCGCTCATGCAAACTGAAAGACTTTTAAAATTGGAATCTATTTGTTGTTGAAGGGGAAAGATTTTTTTCCACTTTCTCTGTTTCGTATTTTTGCTTTGACAAAGAAAAGAATTACATTTGTGGGGTTGCTGAAATATATTTTTCCTCCTATCAAGTTAGAAAGTACAAGAAGCTTTTGGTTGCTGAGACTATTTGGCAGTGGGGATGTTGTAAAAAATAAAAGTTTAAAAAAAGATAAATCAGCCTCTCTATTGATAAATCCCTTCAGCCATTGTCTTATCCTAGCTTGGGATGTGGAACTAGCATATTCCAGACATTACGCTCCCCAGCTAAGGTTTCCACCTCGTCCTGGGTGGCCCTGAGGTGTTCCCAGGCCAGAGGGGATATGTAATCCCAGCAGGTTCTGGGTCGACCTTGGGGTTCTCCTCCCGGTTCGACGTGCCCAGTAAACCCTCCGACAGAAGGTGCCCAGGAAGCATCCAGACTAGATGCCTGAACCACCTCAACTCTCCCCTTTCAATGTGAAAAAGCAGCGGTTCTACTCTAAGCTCCCCCCAGGATGTTGAACCCCTCACTCTTTCTCTAAGGCTGAACCCAGACACCCAACAGAGAAAACTCATCGGCTTGTATTCGCAATCTCGCTCTGTCGGTGACTCCCAGGAGTTTGTGGCTATAGATGAGGGTTGGAACGTAGATCCCCAGATAAATGAAAAGCTTTGCCGACCTCCAATATTCAAATGTCACCCCTAACATTGGATGCTTATATTCCCAGCCCTAATACCTTCTGCACAAGCATTTAGCTTTGCAGTTTATTAGAACTGCAAATCAATGTCTACGTGAGTGTCTGGCGGCTCCACCTGAACTTATTAGCCTGTCTCTGTTATGACAAGTTGCAGACAAGATGTTTTTAAATGTTTACAGACGTGGATGAAATGATGGAGCTCCAATAAATCATATTATTATACAGGCTGTATATGGGCGAACTAATGGAAGCCGCAGTGATTATATACAGAAACAAATGAATGCTTCTTGTCGACCTGCAGAAAGAAAATGACGAAGCTAATGAAAGTAAACAGCAGGGGGACGAAAAATCAATAACGCAACAAAAATTGGTCTGCATCTGAATTTGGATTATTGTGCCTTTTCTACCTGGCAGCCACTTTTCTCAAGTTTTACAGTGTTTACAGGTTTAGTTTATGACAGAGGCCGTCTCTAAAAGCACTTACTTCTTTCTTTTAAAACTTGTGCGGTTAGAGGAGGAGGTATTTCACTCTCCTCCTCATTTTCTAATAATTCCCAAGGTGCTTTCCTGGTAAGAAAAATGTCATTTGGTAGTAAAGTTACGCATTAGATGTGCCAGACAACAACCGCTGCTACTCGAGTTTACTTTAGTTGTGTTTGTTTGTTGAAAGTTGTTGATTTCAAGGAGAACAAGAACAACTTAATCTAATATCACAGTCTGTAAAGATGGAGGATGTGACAGCTTCCCAAAAGTGAAGCCAAAGTGTTTCAGTTGCCCCCTAGTGGCTGGCTGCAGTATAGGTCATAAACCCTGTGTCCTCTATGTTAGTGGATGGGACATGGGCCACTAGTCCTTATCACACATCTAGTTGATGCTATCAAAAATGAGAGAAACATACTGATTGACAGCTGAGACTGACCTGCAGTTGGTCGAGCACATGTAGCTGCTCGACGTCGCTGCCATGGCTACATCTCCAGATTGCTACTGTTCAGACTCTGGCTACAAATACACAAGATGGCAGCAGTCGTATGTGGGATATTTTGGCTTCATGTCTGGATAATGGTGGAGACACATTGTCGTGGTACACATGGTCCAATATGCAACTGACACAAGTGGGATGTGGAAAGTTTAAACCTCCAGAATGAATTTTACAGTGAAGTAAAACCCAAATTTGTTACCGGCTTTGTATTTTTCAATAGACTTTACTTTTCTTCGCGAGAAAGCAAATAAGAACAAGTAAAATAAGAAAATGAGAAAAAATATCTGAATATTTGAATACACAGCACCGATTTGAAATGTTGCTTTTGCTCACATATTTTATTACATGGTTTAAAAGCACTGGATAGGCCACTTCATCACAGTGGCAGGTTTTCAAGGTCCTCAAAATCGTTGTAAGTGACTGCACTTTTGATTGTGCACTAGAAGAAGGTTGTTTTTGACTGCAGGAGAAGTGCAGGAGCCAAGTTAAGCTGTGAAGCCCAGGTCCCAGCATGTGGGTCCAAGGGCACATGATTGACATTTCCAAAGACCTCCAGAGCCACAGCCAGAGCCTAAAAGCTGCCGGATTTCCCGCGGCGGGAGCGACCCCCTCGAATGCCCATCAATGGCGTGGCTGTGTGTGTTCCGCCCACATTAGGCATCTCCTGCTGTCAGGGAGACATTAACAAAGCAGGTTGTGCCCTGTCCTCTGCTCTCCAGCTCCTGTTTTTTCCTCCTGTTGACTGTTTATTGCGTCTCTCCGTGCACTTCCTGGGATGAGGTGACAGACGTGGCATTGTTGACATCCAAGCACAAAGCTTCCAAGAATGCAGCGATTGCCGTCATCGCCTTTTCTGTCGTCGCGTTAAAAAAGAGAAAACACATGTCGTTTGCCACCTGGCGACCGCACGCATCTCTCCTGCCACCTCCAGGTCATTCAACTGATGCGGTGACGTCACACCCTGATTGGTTCCCAGTGGTTACAGCTCAGCAGTGACATTCATTTAGCAGATTAAACATTGAGAACTCGAGGAGCAGACCTCACCGCCGCACAGTCAACCTGGTGCCCACAGTCTTTTTTTTTGTTTTTCTCTCTTTGTCAGACGAGTCTGTGGGGAAATTAACTGATGAGTTCACGCTGGCAACAGGGTTGCTATAGAAACTTCACATATAAGACTTGTTCTGAGAGTTTGTCACCAGAGAGAGAAAACAGGAGAGCGAGTGAGAGAGACAAAGAGGTGGCTGTGTTGAATACTCACCGGAGAGGCATCAAACGCGGAGTCATTTGCAACACAACGTTAATGCCATGTTTTATTTCTTCTCTACCGCATCCTCTCTGCAGCATCCACCTGAAATCATCCCATCCTGCTGCAGGCCTCGCTGGCTTTCTCTTTACGTTCCGGCACAGTGCATCATAAATACCCAGGTAGACACTCGTCTCTTTTTTTTGTCCTTTTCTTCTGAGATTATGAACAGAATTGGACAATAAATAACACCCATCATTGGAACATTCCTCGCTGTCAATGCGCCTTTGTGTATCTCAGATAATCACTTTGGAAAATGGCACGTTTTGGGTGAATTGTCCGACACTGAGCAGATTCAGGCGCGTCGACATAATGTGTGCATATTGATCAGATGTTCTCTTACTGGCCCCTAGTGGTTCAGGTTCGTAACAACATTGCAGTATTGTGACTTTATTGTAATTTATGTTGCGGACCGTGCTGCTGTGATGTAGCAGCGCATACTGCATTTCCTTTAAATGCCAAGAAAGCATATACACATCTCTGGGACGACAGATTCTGCTCCTTCTTGACTCCTCCTCGCAGACTGCAGAAGTGTCATTGCTGTGATTGAAATGAAACGGATAACTCTGTCACGCCTAATGGAGTGAGGAGAAGAAATGAGAGTTTTCTTTAACAGCCTCCCATTGAAGACCATTACCTGCGTTCTTTGTAAAAAAAAAATCTACTTTCGGGTTAAGAGCGGTGGAGAAAAGATGTACCTGTACAGACGGGAGATTAAAAATGATTAAATGGTGGAAATTCATTTAGTTGTGAAGGCTCAGGCCCTGATTTACGACTGTCACAGCCCAACCTGATTTCAGGCCGGGTGACACAAGAGATGAGCGTTGACGCGAGTCAGGCTTCAGGCTCTGACAGGGGAGTCGCAGCACTGTCTCGCATCTCTCACTCTTCCCTCCCGCCACTCCCGATGCTCCCTCTCTCCACCACGCCGCTCCTCCGTCTTTCTCTGTGACTTTCAGAGGCGAGGAGTGCACATTGGCATGCCGAGCTCGACTCGCACGTCTCTATCAAGTACCGGTGCCCCCTGGAAAAAGTGTTTTAGGGAGAAGGGAAAAAATACAGTTTATTTTTGAAACCTCCGTCTGCCCATTTTCATCTTCCCCTGCAAACACTGCCAGTGGGTACAGGCACAGAATGTGCACAGGGAGTGTGTGCATGCATACAGAAACACACAGTGAGGCGTTCAAAGCCAGCTGCTGCTGATTTGAGGCTCTAACGCAGACGCCCTCTCCCCTGCTCCCTCTTCATATTGTAAACAAAGTGAACAAACACCAGCAAACTCTCTCCACCTCTTCTTGTTCTCACTGCTGGCGGAGCCGTGCCTCACTTGGAACCAGGCTTTCTCAGAATAAACGTAACCCGGACTTGACCGCAGCTGGAGTTGGAGCGACAGAGACAGAAAGTTGGAGTGTCACCTTCTGTGCCGAGGGCCTCGGAGAGTGCAAAGGGACACGGCGGGGGGGGGGGGGGGCCTCTGAACCCTAGCCTTGGGACAGATGGCAGGTTTGGACCCGCGGACCTGCTAATGAGTGGGTCCTGCCAAGTGGTGTCGGACACGGGGGGGCAGAGGTGAGGCCACTCCATCAAAGTCGTGATCTTCCATTTCAACGAGGCAGGCCACGCCCAGCTGCTCGGCTGGTGGTGACATACAGACGCTAATGATGGGGCGGTGTCCGAAGACTGCGTTGATTTGAGACTTGAGTCAAACGGAGATAATGACACCGTTTTCTTAAACAGGTCATTGTGTTTTCAAAATAACACACTTCTCAGCTTTGTTCTACTCAAGGTTGAAGGTTGAAGGTCGACTGATACTGATCAAATATGTCAAACAGCCCACTGATGATGCTCCAGGGATTTAGCATTGTTGGATTCCTCATTGGCTGTGAAGGGATCCCATCTTAGAGCAATGACACCCTATTCTGTCCAAGTACGCATGCTTAGGTTCAACTGAATCTAATATTAGGCTGCATTTATATTATATTATAGTTGGCTAAACCAGTTGTGTCTTTTAAGTACAAAGTAGGAGCCCCTCGTGTTGCCATCCCTCAACCGCGGCGCAGCAGGGAGCCGCTGCCTGAGGAGAAACACAAATAGGACAATTAGGTCAAACATATTCTTTGGTCCATATATAAATAATAAACCATTTTTTAATGACATACAGTGTTGTAGGTGGAATTTTCTCCTCTAAAGCCTGAATTGGAAGGTGTCTCTTGATTAGCAGCGTACACAGGAGGCGGAATGATTACATCAAAAACACTCAATACTCAATTGAGGTCACTTTAACATTGAGTATTACATCATTCATTTGAAAGACTTTCTCTTTAAAGGGTGAAATTGTGATTGGTGAACATAATTGTGTAACACGGGTTCAAACATCCTAATTGTTCAGACACGAGTTTAGTATATTAAGTATATTTTCTAATTGCTATCCATCATCCTGTTTATGCTTATGTAGATTTAACCTGGTGTGTGCAGTCTTCCTAATTTAAAATATAGATTCTTAACGTTCATCTCTAGTTGATTGCTGCTATCATTTCTTACAGCTAGTTGGCGCTGTTGTACCGGGGGTAGGTCATTTAGAAAACAGAGGGAGGAGATGGAGATTACTGTTGACTGAGTTGTGTTCGAAAGAGTTCAGGAAGGAGCACCTGAACACACCACAGACTGTTGCTTATTTTCACCCCAAAGCAAACTTCTAGCAGTCTGGAGACACACCCACACAATTTTGGGGGGTAATTGGCATCATTTCTGTGTGTGAAAAAGAGAAAAGTGTTTATTACAAAATACCACAGTGGGCATCCCTGCCAGGAAATGCTCCCACACCTCAGACATCTGTATTTTACACCCCGGTACCAGCCTGACAGGCCTCAAATTGGCCACCGCAGTCGCTTCAAGCAAGTGATTGGCTCCGTGCTCAGAAACACGAGGTCGCATGTCGTGGATTATCATCTGGTTTCTTAATAACCGCAACTCCTTTACCCCTGAGATCTGCCGACACGTGAAATTCAAGATTCTCTCAATTAATATCTCCACTTCTGAGCGTGTGGCAAATAAGGATGAGCTGTTTTAGGTAGAGCTGCACTTCATTAACAGTGAAGCAAATTATGATCCGCATTATATTTCCCTCCCTCAGATATAGAGACGTTTTATCTGAGCCAACACTTAAACTCAGTGAAGAATCGCATTGAAGTGGTTGATATTGGTGGTGGGATAGACAGGCTGCACCCTGGGAGCTTGTTTGTTAAGAGCACAGGTGTGAGGAGAAAGAGAAGAGACAGGTAGGCGTCTGTGATGGATGATGAGGGTACACAGTGGACCAGTGACAGGGGGAACATCAATAGTTAAAGCATCAATGATGTATTGCATTTTGTGGTTTTGCTGCGCTCAGTTGAAGTTGAAAATAGTGTGGGGATTGCAGCGGCCCACACCCGGCGCTCTGCTTTGTCATATTTAGGACGCGTGATGCTTTTGAAATGGTGTTGTCATGCATAATCAGTCATCAGCCCGCTCACCAGAGGCTCCTTTGTTCCTCCAATCAAAGAGCTGAAGGGCAGCTGACTGACAGCGCATGGAAATCACTCACACTGTGTGTGTGTGTGTGTGTGAGCCAGGTCCCGACTTTGTCACGTCGCCCCTGTAATGTGCATTTCTGTGTGTTTACAGCAACAACACATGCTGCTGTGCTCAGCGTGAAAACTGCACAGTCACCGATGCCACGTTCCAGGCTTGAACTCCCCAAAGGTGACCCTGATGCCTTGCTAAAGGGCACCGTAATGCTGAGAATGGGGAAAACTGCGTGCCCCTATAAACCTCCTTAGTTATATTATTGAACAACAAAGTCAGGAATGACTCAACACACACATTGACTCTCCAACCTTTCCTGTTTGAAATTAGGTATTTTAGATAATTACCTTTCATCGCCACTGACTCACTGTGATAAATTTATCAATAGTAATGCGTGATGTTTTATTCTTCATACAGAAAAAAATATGATTTGTAGAGAAAAAACAAGACATGTAATTTGTTTCAGTGAATTAGTTATTTATCTATATGGCCTACAGTAGAATCTGTAATGACATTTGAGTTGATATTTAATGACAGGCACGGCATGAAGGACCATTCCTGCTACTTCATGCAGCAGAGATAGGCTACATATATAATCCAATTCAATTTTATTAGTATGACGCCGAAAGCACAAGATAGAGATCTTCATCTCCAGCACTTTCACATTCAATGTGTGCGGCCATCTGCTTCCATCCATGTTGCAAAACTGAAACAGGCACAGCCACGTGCTGTGAGTATATTTAACTCCGATCTGCAGTTCGTTACTGAAGGAATATTACATCTGAAATACAGTATGTGATGAGAAGCAGTTTTCTTTGAAGTTCTTCCTTTAAACCATGAGTCAGCTCAGCACCGCAATCAGCCACAGTGAGAATTGTTCTGCGGCCGCTCTGTGCAATTAGAATTAAACCCAGAGAGATAAGTTAACATTTATCACAGATGGGTTTTACACTCGAGACTCACAAAAGATGTTTTTGTGTCGACGCCGTCCAGACGCCTCATCTCTTCCCCCTGCACGGCCTCGCGAGAGACGAGCAATTACTCTTTTTCCAAATGCCTTCTTACACGCAAAGATCCTTAAACAGGCGTGCAATGTCAAAAACACCAGCATCCATAAGTGGAACAAAGCAGGGGGGGGGGGGGGGGGGGGGGGAACATAGAACCATTAAATGATACAGCGAAATATTCTCACACACTCATTTCTCATTTTAAAGAGCTGCATATTTGGGTTCATGCTTGTCACAGCATGACATCATAGTGGTGGTGAACTGAAGATCTGCCACTGCGTCGTTGTTTCTGGGCAGCAAAGAGCCCGTGTGTCTCTCCTGCAATGAAACAGTGCCATCTATGGAAATCCTGAGCGACTGGTCTGTGTTCAACACAGACAAAACCTCCTCGAGGTTTTTGAGATGAATCTCTGTGGACTGCCGAGGGAGATCCATACTCGGTGCAACAATTTGTTTTTGGTAACAAACATAAATTGACTTTCTTCCTATATATATATATATATATATATATATATAATTTTTTTATCTGACCTCATTCAGATTTCCTCTCAGAGTCGTTTAGAGATTGTGAGAGAAAATTGCCCCCAAAAATTAATCCAGGGGATTAAGTGAGTGTAAATACGGCTCTGACAGTTGGAAATGACTCTAATATGTCAGACTTGGCTGATGTCACTCATACTTAGAAGTTGCTGCACGACTTGTCCCTTCAAAGTGGATTCATCAAACTTCTCTAACGTTTTCTTTTTTTACCCCAACATCCCTGTAAATGTGTTTTTATGGTTCACTTGTAGGGTATATTATTTATTCCTAATGTTTGATCTGAATTTACATGTTATTTAAAGCAGATGTTTGCTATTTTAATATGTAGTTCTTTGTGTTGTGACAACTGCGATACCAATATAAACTGTTAGCAACTTGTAAAGCTTGGATATAGCTTTTAATTTTGTATTTAGTTTGATCAGAAAACATAATTATAGAAGATAATGCTCCCTACGTATGTTTTATACGAGAGAGAAAGTGATATGGAGATGATAATGATAAGTATTCATAGGATCAAATTCAAATCAGTTGTAAAATACTCTGTGAAATACTCTACGGCACTAATACAACCTGTGAAATACCAGGTGTGTATTGGTTTTCATGTGTTGTTGTATCTCATAGACTGGACTGACACAACAGCTCCCTAAAGTGAAGCCAAAGCCCCTTGGATGCCCCTAGTGGCTGGTTGCTGGACCAAACTAAAAAGTCAAAGAATAAACCAAATAATATATGAATATATTAATACCCTCCCCATTATTACTGCGCTTCTGGGCCTAAATACGCAAAATGGCATCATCCAGATCCAGCATATTTTGGCATCATTTCTGGATAGTGGGAGGAAGTGGAGATCCATATTTGTTCAGTCTTTATACACAGTCTGTGCTGTAGCTACCTTTAGCAGTTTCCTTCAGCTAATCTTTCTCTGCTGTCTTTCCAGATTCTTTTCTTCCAGGAAAGTTGCTCTGACTTTATCGGAAGAAGACAGCCCGGGTGTAAGTATAGCCTGAGACAATCCCCAAGCAGGAAGATAACAGTGAACACATCTCCCTCCTGCTCTGTTCTCTGTTACATGAGAAATGTACGGGCCCAACCCAGGCTGAGTGTTCTGGGAATGAACCGGTGCCCCAGGATTGCGGAAGGCTAGGGGTTGGCTCTCGAGAGCCGAGAGCCAAGAGCCTGTCAGTTTCCCTCCCAGTCTTAGCCCTCAATTACTGAATCAAAGGTGAGAGGAAGACCAAATCCCATCCTGTGCCTGGTCCTCATCTCACCCCCGCCAGACCCGACAGGCTATCTCTCCCTGCTTGTTCATTGGCTCTAACTCAAACGCACATGGAGCACAGCTCCTGGGAACCTTGCAAGTGAGCCGCTGGTCACGCTCCAAAGAGGCTTCAAAGTCCATTGCTCTCTCTCAGCAGGAGTGCAGATGGGGTGAGTTCCCAATATGTCCTCACCCCTTCTTTTTCCCACACACTCCCTCACACGTTGCCTATTGCCGAGCCGCTCCCGCATGAATGTGTGCAGATGAGACGTGTCTGTGTCGTTTTCATCCCACATCCGCCGACTTATATCTCCCTGCCTGTCCTATGAAGAAATGCATTTTTTTAATCTTATTTACTAAACAATTTCCAGGCTTACGGCGTCAGTCGCGAGAGGCTTATCCCAGCAGAAAAACGCCTTCGGTGACAGCTGGAATATGAGTATGACTGACATCACTTGACTGGTTAATGTGAAATGCACACCGGCTGCGGAAAAAAGAGCCTCTTTTTTTTTTTTTTTTTCTTGGGTACGGCATAGATTTAAGCTGGATATTCTCCTGACGATTTCCGCTCTGGATGAAGGGATGAAACGTAAATGTGCTCCAAGTCTCATGAGAGAGGGGGGGAAAAAACGTAATAAAACCCAGCTTCAGTGAAGGAGGAGTGTTATGGTTTTTGGCAAGTCAAATGTTTGGAGAGAAAATCCAATATTGCCGCGCCTTGCATAGGCCTGTAACACTATCTGACTTATCTATGAGTTATTGTTTTCTGTAAGTTTATGTTGTGTTAGGGATCATATAAGTCAAATAATGATAACACTTTGGTAAGGTGGCCCTGAAGTGCAAATCACAAAACACTGTATTGTTGTGTATTTTATTGTTGTGTTTTGTGATTACGTTGTGTGTTGCTGGTTTGCAGCTGTTTTTTTCTAAATTATTGTTGTGCTCTGTTATGTTTTGTTGTATTATTTTCTGATCTGCCTGTTGGGTTTTGCACTTCAGGGCCCCCCGCACATTGATATTCAAGTCTATGATCAAACCTTCAACAATAGTGTGGACTATATAAATAAACCCTAAAAGAAACTGCTTGAATTCATCTGTGATTTCCAGTGAAGTGATTGAAGGAAGGAAACATGAAACAACAGGCAAAGTGAAACAGGATGAAATAATGGGCTCGACACTTCATTCTTGACCTTAGAAACTAGAAGCTGAAACAGTCTCAACTCAAGGTCCACTTACTTGCTTCTTGTGGAGCCCAATTACGCAAACCCACACTGAGACGGCTCAGTTGCCATGGAAATGTAGATGTGGTAACTTTCCAAGATGCTGAGCTCTTCGAAGACTTCTCATTCAAATCAGTGCGGATCTTGTTTGTTCGACCTTGAAGTTACAATCGGGAAGATTTCAGCGCCGGTTGCTTTGATGATGCCGCTGGTCGGTAATAACGTGTGTGGATTAATACCACACCGGACACGCAGTGAGCAGTTATGTCAGGAGAACAACAAAAGAGGAGCTGGAGTGTTGTATATATTTGTATCAGACTAAAATAAAGTTAAAACTGTGATGCTGGAATCAGTCTTTCATGTACACATACACTGATTTACTCCAGGCACTTCCTCACTGATGTAGTTCAGAATTCAGTCCCTTATTTATCTTACGTTACCTATTTGTTTTATAATAATGTTTTCATCTTCATGAACCCAAAACATAACTTGCTCTGTATTCATCTCTTTATTTCTGATGTAGGTGCCGATTCTGTGGTTGCTCCGAGCTCCAAGCAACAAACGTCTGGGCTACATTTACATTGATCTGATACATTCATCCAAAACCTATCCACCAATCAGACCGTCGCTGTGGACAATCCAATCTACCTCCATTAAAAAAAGTTACGGCAATGGCCCAGTATTTGTTTTGCCAAAGATTTCTTATTTTGCGCGAGGGCTGAGGCATTCAACGGTTCAGAGCACCCACGGCAACACATATCGGCACCTGTGATTACAGAGGTTTACTTTAGCCAAGAAGGTAGCATTTGAATTGACTTGAACTACTGCACTTAAACTTTATGGACTCTGCATTCACAGTAGCGGCAGCAGGGCTGTACCCCCGGCGCACTTTAACATGTCTTATTCAGACCACAGTGGACTCTCTCTGCCGGTGTATAATCGGAGCGGAGAGGCTGCACTGTAGCACTGTTTTGAATTCAGGCCGGTTCGGCTCACCTCCACTTTGCAGTGACCCAGCGCTCCTGACGAGCCGCAGTGTTTCCAGACACCGGCGTGACGCAATGAATAGATTTTTTTTAATGGACACCTCCAGCTCTCTTTACCCAAGGCAACAACTGTGCACACACCGCCTTGTTTTCGCACTCCTCTAACAAGCTGCCGAGCTGCACCGCCGAGAAAACGGCTGCTTAAGTGAGAACAATTGATATTTGAGTTAGCGTCGTGCTGAATGAGGGAAGCAGGAGAGCTGCTGTGTTGTGATCCTGAGCCAAAAGGAAAAGCGATTTGTTCTTCAGCGGCATTACTCAGTGCGTTCATGCTATTAGTTGTTTTTAAGGAGATGATTAAAAACTGTTAAATTGGAATATTTAGCCAAACAACACTGTGTGTTTGCTTCTGCTACAGTCACTCAGGATGACATGGTTCATTTCTCGCCATTCAATCTTTATAAAGCAACACATTGTCCTTAGTAGAGGCAAACAAGTGTTAATGCTGTGTTTGACAAGTCTGATTTGCATTAGTGTACAGCCCAGTCAATACTCTCTCATATTAAGTGTGTTTTATGAGCGTAAAACTAAATTATGACTGTTCTTTGATTAAATACATTAATGCTGGTTGTAATATCACATTTATTACTAAAAGAAGAAAAGTGTATTAAAAGATTCTTCAATATAAATACGTAAAATGAATAATTGTCAAACAGGTGAAGGCAACTCTTAAGTTGTGTGTGAGGTTCAGCTGTAGCCTGAGTATGTGGGAAGTGAATTGAGGGGAGACACACACACACACACACACACACACACACACACACACACACACACACACACACACACACACACACACACACACACACACACACACACACACAGATGGATTTGATCTGCCTCACTTGGCTGTGAGAGTTGTTATTTTACATTAAAGCCACAAAAGCCCCAGAGTCGGTAAGTGCTGGTTCAGTCGAGGAGAGGTGTTGATTGGAGAGCTGCCGTTCAAAAACCACGACAAGTGTTGGAATGAGGGAATCTGATTTTAATCGGCACGAGAATGGGCTGAAAACATTTGTTTACTCTGATTAAATTAAAACAGTTTTCCCCTGAAATTAATAACTGGCTTGAAAATGCTTGTTTTAAAAATGTCACACTTTGTCTAATTAATCCAGACAATGAACAGGTTTGGGAAACGTGTTTGTAATTAAAGACTTTTGCTTTTGTTGTGCAAAAATGACATTGTGTCTTTTTGAATTTTTGCTGTTCATTTAGTTATAACGTGCAGATTTCTTAAGGAAGAATGTTGATAACATTATAGATTAATTATAATTATGAATTATTTACATTTGTCTATCTAATTATATTTTCCAACTGTAAAATCATCGACACTATGAAAATAGTATTGTTTCCCTGTGATACAATAGAAATAGACACAAACCCACCACTACATTAGACAGTACTGTACTGTACTGTTTTATTTCATTCTCTTCAGGTTTTCATTTAGTTTCTTATCAACTTTAGTTTTTTTTTTTCTTCGTTTGCTTTGACATCAGACTTTCACTCCCCCCCCCCCGCCCCGCATTTCAATCTCACTTCCTCTAATTGAACATGTTCTCTTCTTCCTGTGATTTGTCATCTGAAATGCATTATGCAGCTAAAATTAAATGAGAAAGGCAGTAAAAAGAAGAAGAAAAAAAAAAACTCCAGCTGAGTATTATAAATCTCTTTTGATTAGTCAGAGCGATGGATGTGTATGCAACAGATACTCTTGCCCTTTTGAAATACTCCGTTTCTACGAGTACTTTTTTCGTTGGAAATGATTAATGTGCCGTTGAGTGCAGGCTTGTCTTCAATCAGAGTCGTTTTTACGAGAATGTGTTTGGCTACAGGTTTCAGAACTTACCCACACGTGTGCAAAGTTAGTTTCCGATCTGTTTCATGGCTCCCTCATGCCATGTCCCCTTCAGCGGTGCCAGCTCCATCATTGCCCTTTTAACGAGGTGATATGCAGACACATGGGAGCAGATGTTGCGAAGGAAAACACACTGTGACGTTATTGTGATCGATGCGCGCCTCCCACCATATCCACCGCATAATTTGGTCGGATGGCATCAGGATAACAACCCGCATTATGTGGAGACAGCTGTCGCCATGGCGCCCGGGCAGCCATCGCCGTGGCTCCCGCCTTATTTCAGGCGCAGGCGGGGGAAGCCAATTAGAGTGATTTACAGCTTCCCTCTGTCGTCACCACCTTGAATCCTGAGTCTCAGTCCGGCAGAGGAAGAGGATCTGCTGATGGAGTTGTTTACTGGTGAAATATAAAAAGTAATTCTGCTTCACTTGAACTGTGAACTTACCGTAAAAGTTCAATTAGTTCACTTTTGTGAGGGAAAAATGTGCTTTCGAAAAAAGAAAAAAAACATGGGTGATGAGAGTGTACTGTATGAATACGTGATCTTTAAAATACACCCACCCGAGGATATTTATGTCTTGAGAGTGTGAAGCTGTGTGTATTTCTAATTCAGCCTTGAGTGCAATGTCAATGTGTTGGGATGTGTTTTAACATTATCCAACGCCTTGGGGGTCATATTTATCAATGTATATAAATAATTTCCCTGTTATACAGTTTTTATACTTTTTCACAAGCCATGCATATCATTATATTCTATAGCAACATTAGTGTGATTAGTGAAGCCTAAGTTGTGCATACATGAATGTCTTATGTGTTGAACTTATCCCTGAATTCTTTTTCAACAAACACACGTCACCAGGGGAGTGAAGCGCTGTCTCGTTTAGAATTGTGAAAACGTGAATGATGCAAATGAGCTGCAGCGTTTTACTTTTCCAAGGTTCAAAGGTTTATGGAGGAATGAATCAGATACGCTGGCTGATGAAATGCTGAGGCAGAATGAAACTGGGAGATGGCAAACACAGGAGGAGGATTCGTGATGGACTGTCACTGATGATCCGTGCTGCAGCTTTGAAGTGGAGAAAAATAACGATTTGAATTTATTCGCACTTCCGTCAACAGCTTGAGAGGTCACGGGGAGCGGCTCCTGTGGAAGTGGAAGAAAGGCGCCATCACAACACAGACGCCTGCAGCTGTACGGTTCACAGAATATGATATGGAACCAGGATGACGGCGTTTGTTGATGTGGAAAGAAGGCGACTTGCTAGAATATGAGACGTTAATGGCTCCACTCCCGGATATGGACCCTTATTGAATTATCTGCTTTGTTAACGTCTTGTGAAAGAGGGGACGGTTATATAAGATTCTTGTTTGCATTTAAATTTGTTTTTGTTTGGTCGATGAGTTAAATAAACGATATGTTCATTTAATAAATCTGGTAGTGAGCACTTGATCGTTTTTTTTATCACAAATATATATTTTAAATAGATTTAATGTAATATATATATTTTATGTTAATTTGTTTTTAGTTTGGACTATTATAAAACACCTATGAAGGAGTGTCACAACTATTTTGTCAAATAAATTAAGTAAAAATTATGAAAGTAAAAATGTACTTCAGTTAAATAATTATACACTAAAGTATCTGCATACAAATATATCTGATGCCTTTATCTTGTGTGGTTTATGAAATTCAGTCAGAATCCTCCAGACCAGCAGGTGGTGGTGGTGGTGGAGAAAGAGGCGAAGCTAGTTTTGACTTCCGTCCCCCAGAGGAAGTAGCGGTCGCTCGCATGTGACGCAACACTCGCGCGACGTTCAATTGTAGCAAGTGGCTACAACAAGAGAGCAAACCACCTCGGAGAGAAGAAAGTGCGTCGTTCGGTTTAAAAAAAAAAAAAAAATGCTGAAAAAGAAATCGAGCGGTGGCGAGAAGAAGAGGAAACACTCGCAGTCTGAAGAGCGACACGACAGCAATGGACGCAGGAGCACGGGAGCAAATGTGGAGGTGAGAGAACCAAGCTAGCATCATGCTAATCGTGAAACACATGTACAGTGAATACCGTTATTTATAGAGCTAACCCTAACAGACTTTTTACTTATGTAGTTTGTTTAAACGATACAAATTTGGCTCTTAAATTTTTTATAATGTATTTGTATTTAGCTCAGTGGAGGGGATAATTTAGCCAAAGCAGAAGCTAACATCCGCCATTAATCTATAATGTGTTACAGCGGTGTAAACAAACCTCCCAGCTGCTGGACCGTGACGTGACAACATCACATGTCTAATGTGTGTGTTGCATGTCACTGTGCAGACAGGAGCTGTGTGTGTAGCGTGGCTCCATCCGTGTCAAGAAGAACAACATGGGGTCCCCCTGGCGTTTTATGTCTCTTCAGTTGTCAGTAGAGAAAAACAGACAGATCCTCAGTCACGTCTCTTTTACTAATATATCTTAGTGTTTATACGAGTTCTACAACTTCATTTATGTAGTCCAATAAAACCTACCTTGTTGATTCAAAGTGCTTTACAACACAAACATAACAGTGAATGTATAAACAAGACGCAAATATCAGAATTATTAATATCACTACCACCACTAATTACAGTAATGACAACAATTTAGACACTAGGAAAGGCTAATGAGTAAAGATGTGTTTTCAGATTATGTTGAACATTTCTATTGAGGAGGAGAATCGGGTGATGGGTGGGAGAGAGTCCTGACAGAGTCCAGTCCCCAGAACACTTGGTCCTTGATCTTGGGACAGACAGCGGTCTCTAGTCAGTTGATCTCATTGGTCAGACTGTGTGGAGTGGGGACAGGAGCTCTACCACTACAGCACCTTGACTCTACCTCTGTGTATGATAGGTGCTGCATAAATAACATTCCTTTGTCTTACATGACATCAAAAAGCGATTTTATATCAAGATCATATGCTTCACTGATGTGGAATTAATACAGTAATACACTTGAGTTTCTTGTGTTGTATATTGGACCAAGTTATAGATATATATATATATACTGAAAGTTTATCCACCATTTGTATCAGTAAGGAAAAGCTAGATATCACAAACTCCTCTCAGTATAACACAGTATTATACTCCAGATTGAGATATTGTTTGCCAGTCAAGTAAAACAAATTCCTGTTACTTAAGTTGTGACATTTACATGCAAGCAAAACAAAACAGTTGCATAGCTAATATTTGTATTAATCATAACCGCAGAGAATATAACTTCAAGGTTTCAGACCATACTATATAATGATGCAACAGTAACCTGCACATATCTTGTCAACTTTAGGAACTTGGTAATCTGTTTCCCATTAAACTTAAAGAGGTGATAATACTGAAATATTCATTAAGGGGCGTGTCCTGTATTAGGACTTCTCAAAAGCAGTTTGAAGAAAACAAATTATGTAATTAAAGCATTTAATATTAATAAACTTCTCCATCTTTAACTAATTCAATACTGATTTCAAGTTGTTTCCAGACCTCCAGATACTGTCTTTGTAACGTTTGTTTTTTTTTAAAGGTGAACTCCAAAGATGAATGTGCTGACCCGGAGCTGGACAGGATTGGCAGCGACATTGAGGAGGGGGGCCTGGACCTCAACCTCCCATTTCAACCCATCACTGCCTACGTGGCCGACAAGAAGGAGATGCTACGGCAGTGTCTCCTCGTGCTGGGGGAGAAGAAGCTGCGGAAGATGCTGCCTGATGAGCTCAAGGTGAGGAAGTGATCTCAGAATATTAGGATGAAGAGAAAATAAAAATTATATCTGGGTTGTTTCAATTTATTCCTACTTGTGTCAAACATATATATTTGAAGTGACAAAGAATCGATGCAACAACCAAAGATCAAGCAGCATTTGTCAACTAAACCTCAGCTGTATCATAACCAGCCTGAAAAATGGATCATCATCATTTCAACGCAAACTTTCAGACATGTATCGCTGTATTTTGGTTTGTGGCTTTACGAACCTGATTTCCTCCATTGGCAGGTGCCGTCTTCCAAACTAATATGTTGGCAGACGTGTGACCAGCGTGGTCATAGTTTTGCACTGAAATCCAACAGCACCGCTTAAACACGTTATTCTTCACAGGATTGTAGTTTAGAGGAAATCAAAAACCTATGTTGGGAGCAACTGGAGCCGATCTCCGACAGAAATCTTTTTCAAATCTTAGCAGGTAAGTAACTAAACTAACTGTGGCACATTTTAGTTTTTGTGTGAGCTTAAAACAATACAGTGCTGCAAGCAAAGCATTTCCGTTCACCTGAAGCTGTTTATTGTGTCTAGGGGAAGAGCTGACATCTGGAAATGGGGATGAAAACATGGAGGAAACCATGGAGAGCCAGTGAGTTAACAGTTTCTATCTTACTAAAGGAACAATTTCAATTTCAGAGTAAAATTCCAATGTGTTCTCATCCGGGATCCCTGATGTGTTTATTTTATTTTTCCCATCGAGGCAGGACAATAATGTAGACTCCACATCTTGCATCAAAACCGAGGACCCAAAGCCAGGTAATTACTGTTTAATCCACAGAAGAACATTCCTCAGACACTCAGTCAGAGAAGTCAAAGACAGAAAATGATTCAAATGGACCATTGTATCATATTATATATCTGAAATGTCTCGGTGTATTTTCTTTACAGAGGTTGGTGGCTCAGGTGAGGAGAGCGATGTTTTGAGCATAAATGCAGACACTTATGATAGTGACATTGAGGGACCCAAAGAGGAGCAGGCTATTAAAGCTGTGAAGTTACAGGGCAGCAGTCGGGATGCAGCTGATCCTCCTGTAAACCCCGACCCAGCTGATCCGCCCGCGCCTCCTCCTGCCGACTCCCAACCAGCCGAAGCAAAGAAAGACATTCAAAGCGACATAGATAAAAGCGTCAGTGAGATTTTAGCGGTTTCCTCCACTTCAAGTAAAGAGCCAGCGAAAGAGGAGAGCGTACCGCCGCAGAGTGCAGACGTCAGCCTACCAGTTCAAGCCAGACCGGTTTCAAGTGGTGCACCTGCTGCTAGTCAGCCGTCCATTCAACAGCTGGAGCTCCTGGAGCTGGAAATGAGGGCGAGAGCCATCAAGGCCCTGATGAAAGCCAGTGATGGGAAGAAGGTTTCTTCTGTGAAAAATGTCTAACATGGTTTATACTTGTGTTTTGTTTGATTTAATGGTTTCAATGCACTTTGAAAAACCAACTTTACTGGCGCTGGATTTAGTTTAGTTTTTGTAAACTAGATTTTTCTTTTTTTCAATTGGTGTTGTAAATGTAAGATCGATGCCATGTTTGCATTATTACTCCATATTGGAATGGTGTGACAAACTGGTTATTACCTAATTAAACACAAAGAGCTGTTTTATTCCTGCTCTACTCTCAATGACTTGAAATCCATTCATCCATTCATCCATCCGTTATCTATAGTGCATTATATTCAGGCGGTTTACATCCTGGTCAGGTTGCTGAACATGTTAACAATATCAAATGCTTTTTTCCCCTAGGTCACTAGATGGCAGTATTACCCTGCTGCAGTAAATCTAGGGGAGAGCACGAGATATTATTTATTAACTTTCATTATAGTAAAAATAGGCATGGGCAGCATTAAAGTCAAGTTTCCATCTAATGATATTCTATAGTAATTCAATAATTCAGCAAAGATTTTCTCTGCAATGGCAAAAGTTCTCCGAGTGAGTTTTTAGAGGAAGTGAGCATAAGATTTCTGTGTTATTTTATATGGAAGACCATGTTGGTTTTATTTATTATTAAAGGCAGTAGCTGGTTTTAATGTTGTGGCTGCAGGCTGAGCCTTGAAAGCCAGAACAGGTGGCAGCAGTGTTGTGCTGCTGTGAAGATTTTTTTTTTTTTTCATCGAACACCTGTTTGACTCAGGCCGGAGCGTGCAGAGGAAAACCAGGCGCTGCCATCACTTTTATATTTGCATCGTCGAACGTCTCGGTTATAGCTCAACTTTTTAGAACCATCTGTGGCCGTACAGATGCCCCCAGAACTAAACTGGATCGCTCACTTTTGGATCTGCCACTTCACTTGAAGAACTTTTAAATTGTTATTGTTTTCTTTCATACCTCCATATAGCAACTAGAACTAATAGCATCTCCTTACCTAATAATGTAGCGTGTGAGTGCGTGTGTGCAATTACATGCAGATGCGAAGCAAACTAGCTCTCCACCCCACTACCCCAACGGAGACAATGAAATGTATGATAAGAAGCCTCC
Organism: Reinhardtius hippoglossoides; assembly: GCA_006182925.3. NCBI lineage: Eukaryota > Metazoa > Chordata > Actinopteri > Pleuronectiformes > Pleuronectidae > Reinhardtius > Reinhardtius hippoglossoides. The sequence continues at coordinate 9,163,106 of CM031692.1, forward strand.
TGGATATTTGCATTTAAAAGGGTTATTTCATGGGAGAAGTCAGGGTGCGGGGGGGTTAAATGCATCTTCCTTTATGCATTTATGTGCAGTTATCCTTCTGCTCCTTGATGAATTCAAAAGGAAAAACGTCCACTTTGGTAAAAAGGGATACAAACTCTTCTTAAGTGCCTGTGCTGACTGTGATTGCCGAGTATCTATCAGTGTCATTTTACCGATATAAGAATGCCAATTATTATTTAGCATGAGCAGATAAATGGCTTTTTAAAGCCGAGCTCAGAATGATTAGGCTGACAAATGGATTGAAGGAACTTGGTGAAACTTGAGGGAGCACTTTTGTGAATTCAAATGAACTCTGACAGTGTTAAAAAATATTGAGGCACGTTGCTTCCATGAATGATGCTATTATCAAAGTCAAAGACGGGGTCGTGCGAAAAAGTTCTTGTGCCCACAGATTTAATCTGTTTAATAGCCACACTTTCCCTCAGTGCTGTGACGCTGACACTGGGTAGTGATGCTCATCAGGGCTTGAAAAACACGGTTTTGTTTTAGAGTGGGTTTTATGTTCAACTTTTATTGTGTAACTGTCTCAGAAAGTCAACAAATGAACATCGGAGGAGTGCACTTCAGTCCCGACCTGATGCAAATACAAAATCTCAAACATTAAACTCCGAATGCACAAGGCTGCAAATGTCAAACCTCAACAGAAATGTGCAGATTTTAGATTGAGCAAAAGTCTACTGCTTATTACGTTATTTTATTGAGTAGTATTTCATAATATAGTTTTATGTGTGAACTTTGGTCGAGCTTAGTAATAGTCAATTTTCTGCTGCTTATCTGGGGTGTGGTCGTGACAGCAGCAAGTCAAGAGGAGAATTCCCCTCGTCCTTCTTCCCAACACCATTCTCCAGCTCCTCCAGGGAGACGCCTAGACGCTCCCAGGCCAGATGAGATCTCCTGCGTGATCCGGGTCTACACCAGGGCCTCCTACCAGTTGAAGGTGCCCAGAACACCACCAATGGAAGGTATCGAATCCTTGAACCTTGCCGGCCGTCGCATTCCAACCTGATGTCCGTCCCTACAGATGATGGACCCACAAGGTGCTGGCTGTAAGTTTTATGCCTCTGTCCCAGACAATGCAGCTCCCACCATCACTGAGACATACAAACCCCTTGATTCTCTAAGGAACCACATCCCCCCCCCCCGACACGCAAGTGTTTCACTTTTACATTCCCTAACAAGAGCTGATTGATTGTGTTGCACTCTGTTATCTCTCTTAGTCCATAGAGGTTAAACACATGACTAGTGTTATAATTATACAACTGGGAAAACTGCGACTCTACGCAGCCTAAAGTATAAACTGTAATTGTCAAGTATTTGTAACAACTTTAAAAATAAATGTATTGAAGAAGTTAAAAAAAACTGCATAACTTAGGCAACCTCAAACTTGTCCCTAACTACTTTAGTAAATGTACTGATGCTGTAGTCACTGTAGTGTCGTGTAAAGCACAGCTGCTGTAGAACATGTGAGGTTCCCCTGGACGCCAGCTCACTCTGTTGGATGTGTTTACTGGGCCTTTCAGAATCAGAAAGTATTTATTGCCAAGTAGGTTTACACCTACCTGGAATTTGCCTTGGCATGGCATATAGGTGCATACAATGAACATAAAACATAAAAACACAATAAGTACTTCAACATAAGAAAAAAAAAACAAATAAAAAGATATAAAAGATATAAAATGCAAAATGCAAAAACAGATATTATTCAGATATTTGGTTACTGTTATTGGAACCTGTCACTGCAATTTGAAACTCTAGATGTGAACACAGGGAAAACTATCAGATGACGAACAGGTATTTAAAATAATGCGTTTTTTAAGAACACCGCATTTTTGCATAAATAAAGTAATCCCATTCAAATTCCCTCTGACTCGCCTGTGTTCTCTCTGCAGCGAGAAATTAAATTGAACTAACAGCTCGTGCTGACAGGCAATAAATAACTCGGCACCTCTGTAAGGCTAAATGAATTGACTTCCTCCAGCAATGACTCATTGGACACATTTCAGACACCGTTTTTTTCCAACAAAGTAGAAGAGATGTTTAATGTTGGATGTGCTCTGTTTTGATTAGATGTCCAATTCTGTGTTAATGCTCATTACGGTTGCACTGGTAATAATCCTGATCCATCTCAAAGGCTGGAGAAGCGTATGAATGTGCTGTTTATTTAAATATAGAGATGACTCCAGAAATGGTGGCTAATAATAATTCCTTCATGAATCCGTGTTCATCACCGGCCCTGATGCTTCAGACTCTCTGGACTGGACGTGGTGTATAATTTGAATGGTGGCTCGGTGCAGGCGTAATGGATCCTTCTGTTCCCCGTTGAATCCGCTGTCACTGAATGCAGACGAATGGCGATTGTTGGCGCCTCGTGGCAGGTGTGCGGCACATCTGTTCCCCCACTCGCTTCCTGTTGCGTGTGCGTAAATGATTGGCTTCTTCTCAAAGTGCTATGAGCTTGGCAGAACCCTATTTTTGAAAAATGTGAAGTGGGATATTGCAAGTTTGCTGCTTTTTGAGAGAGAAGAGCTCCCTTTTGTTTTTCCATTCTCACTCCAAACATCTGTGAGAGAGATTTGAACATTTGATATTCCACTCCAGTGTAGTATCTGCATTTGGAACAGAATTCCTCCCCTCCACTGACTCCTCTGACATCTGACTTTCAGATTCCATGCATGCTCCCCCCGCATGGGTTTCTCCCCCCGCAACTTCGGGGCCTGCATTCAAATGGTGCATTAATACCATCAAACAACCACTGAAATTCTGGCGAGTAGACCAGCAAGCCAATAAAAGCTAAATGCTTTTGAAGGATACGGAGAGACGGCGGGCAGGACGGATGACCTCGCGCAATCAAATCAGCATAATCAAATGAAATATCACAATATTACATCAAAGCCAACCCTCAGCGCCATGATCAACAAGCTCCATCCTCGGGGTCTCTGTGCTTTCTCGCCCAGATCCCGGGATTGATGGGCCTGAAATAAATATATTTTACATCTAATGGAGAAGGTTCAGTGCATCTGTAATGTCGTGTTGGTTTTAAATGTTCATGGAATCCATGGTTAATCTTCAATCAGTAAACATGAGTGATTCCTACTGAAATGAGTATGCACACTGCAACCACACTCTATGATAGTACACAGCAGCCCTTTGAGAATTTAGGGCGATAGCACCCTGAAGCAATAATTAATACAAAAACTCTTCAAAAAAGCTTTCATGTCTATTAAATGGAGCATTATTTAAAAGTCGACATAAAACTCAAAGAAATGCTACTGAAGAAATAACATTGCTTTGCCAACTTCCCCTTATTTCCTGTTTCCTTCTGTCACATCTTTGGGGCGTTAGCCAGCATCGTCCCTGTGATACGTCGATCCTTTGGTTTTTTAAATGTCAAAATGCACCATTACAGAACAACTAGCATCTCTTAAATATACACGTTATTATATGTGAGTCAACCTCAGTATATCAGAAAAACCTAGTCACCATTTTTCAACGTGACATTCCCCTCATGAAAGCATGGTCTTATATTTGGGCAATGTACCTCAAGAAAGGCTGAAAAGGGATAAATATGTAATAAATTTTGTGCTGACGGCGATTAAAAGGGAATTGATTATCCCATAAGAGAGTCTAACTGTAGCAACGCACAAATATACAATGGACAAAGTGACGTTTGTAAACTGGAAGAGTTTGAAAACTAGTAAATCAATATGTCATAGGAGATATCACTGCTTATCCACTGAAAAACTGTTGGACCAGCTTCAAAATTACATCAGTTGGTAACATAGTAATTCATTTATCATTTCAAATTAACATGATATATTATTTAAGTTGATTAACAATGTTTTGTTTAAAAAATGTGTGCGTGCGTGTATTTAGATGCATTCATACAGTAACCTTTTTTTTTTATGGTAACGTTTGTTTGATATTGAACATTAATAAACAATAAATCACAGACATTATTGTAAAAAGCGCTCTATTTGCACTTTCTTTAAACCAACCACACTGGCTGTGATGCTCAGCTTTAACCAGCTGCACGGTTCCAGTCCCAGTTGTCCCATGAGCAGCTCTGGACCACCGACGCGTCCCCCAGACAGACGATGCTCGCCGCACGCAGCCCCCTCACACTTTTTTACGACGCTCGGCGAAGACGACACCATTTGCGCTGGGGCTGGAAGACATTGAACTGTCAAAAGCCTGGTGGGGCGCCGTTTATTTATTTTCATGTGGATGATTTATTTCCCACAAAAGCACGAAAAGGACTGAGCCGAGTAAATTACTTTTGTCAAACTTGTGATAAAACTGTCAAATTGCTCCCCACCACCAGCTGGCAAGCAATTGTATTACATAAGTAATTGTCAAAAGCAATGTCAAGAGAGGGGTATATTGCTTGGTGAGTTTCTGCTCGTCTTCCCATCAGGGTTTTACATTCCTTGCCTTAGTTTAATGGGCTTGTTGTGTGTTTTAACTACATTGCAGCGTGTTGCTCTTTAGGGAAAAGCCAAACAGCAGCACAGATAGAGACAAAGCGAGTTTCTTTAGTCTGATGTCGACTTGTTTCTGACAGAATCTGTTGGGTTTGTGTCCGGTGGCACCGCTCTCTGTCATCCCCTCCCTTCTTTCCCTGGTTCAGAACAACACGTAGGCCCAGTGTAATTTATCACTTTTCATTGAGGGCTGATCTCAGCAGGCCCGTCAGGTTCCCTTAAGCTCTGCCGTTATGAAAGGTAATAAGTCAGACATATGGAGCCATCGCTTCGGCTATTACACAACGAGCATGAGTCATACGACCAACAAAGTGCGGCGCACAAAAGCTGTGCCCCCACGCTTGCCACTTCAAGTCCCAACATCCATAATCTCCTCTTCTTCATCACATCATGTGAATGGCTGCGCTATTTCAGCTCCACTTCTTGACAGCCAATTAAGCAGCCACTGTCTGCCGCACGCTCCCCCCAATCTGATTGCCGATCCCTCGCTCTGATTGTGAGGGGTTGTACAGAAACAGCACTTTTGCAACTTAAATGGCATTTTGATGTGAAAATAATCAGGAGAAGCGGCCGTGACGGAGGGAATCGAGTGATTCCAAGTGTTGCTGGCTGTAGTTTTTAAATGTATCTTGAATCAGGGGAAGGTGTTCACCGTGAACTCGGCAGAATATCCGCTTCCTCCAGTCGCTTCAGGTTCAGTGTATGAGGTTGAAGCCTGGAACGAAGATTAATACTATCAGCTATATTTACTAAACAGTATCAAACATGTATTCCGACTCATACGCACATACAAGACCCAAAGGAAAACATCCATTAAACCATTATATGTAAATCTATATAAAACAACAGCCCATTTTTAAAATTGTACACCATAACAAATAGCTCTGTTTATACAAGGACTTGTTTTTTTTACATCTCCTGAGATTACTGAGTAACAGTCTTTTAAAGGTTAACGCCATTTTCTATATATATCTAGATGTATTATCCTTAATTTTCTGTTTTTATATCTCACTAAACAAAGTGTTGTGGTTCCAGTAAAACAAAAGATATTAAACTGATTGCTTTGCTGTGCCTGTATTGGGTATATTGAGAAAATGTGTGTTTATATTGTATAATGTTATGTTCTATTGTATTAAATTACATTATATTATAGTCGGAAATACCATCTATTCTCATGAGTTGTAAAATTGAGTAAATTACATGCAGTATAATGATCTGAACCATTTTTAATTTTAGCATTTGGTCACCGTCACACAGATTTGGTTTATTCTAATTAGCTCACTAGTCTTAGTGGAGTTTCTCTGTGAATATGAATAATGACCTTTTTAGTTATGGAAATGTACGTTTCTTTGTAAAACAGTGTTTTCCACACAATCCAATAACTGCTGTTGGTTAAAAAGTGCATTTTGTAGCACTTTATCTTTATCTCTGTTGTCCTGATTATGTTAGTGATATTTTTATGGGGACGATTGTTTGCTCGATAAGGAAGAAAAAGTAAAATACCTAAGGTCTGAATGAGAAACTGTCCACATCTTCCTCCACGTTAAGGCTTTTTGGGAGTGAGGTCATCATATCACCAATGTTAAAGCGAGCACACATTCAATGTGGGACAGATGTTAAAATGTCACCCCTCTCTTGTACCTCAGCAGGAACAGGTGTTGCCGGACCTGCTGTTAAATGGAGTCGGCGCCGTGCGAGGACAGGAGGTGGCCGTGTAACTCCTCGTTTCAAGTGGCTGGAACCTGTGGACCCGCTCCAACTCCCCGGACCTGCACATCCTGCCTGCGGCGGTAAGTCTGCAGACAAAGTGCAGTTTGTTGATGCCCCCTGCAAATAATTCAGCGGGAAATGATGTTGACACCTGTCTTCATTACAACCAGAGAACACAACCGTTCTGTGCACTGGTGATGAGCCAAAAAAATGTCAGCGTGGAATGGATTCGCACCGTGTCCCACGGTTTGTTTGTCAGTGGCTAAATAGTTCGGCACACTAATAACGGTTTCTCAGGAATGAATCAAGGTGAGCTGGAAGTGACTGGAACATAAATTAACATTCCCCCGCCATTCGGTTTAATCTGGTCCGTCCCCAAACTAATCAGGAGCCGGGTGATGCAGCCGCAGTACGACTTCACAACTGAGTGTCAGCGCCATTTTTTTTTTTGCGATTAAAGGTCGTGTGGAAGTGATGAGTCACTTCAAAAATCAACATCCTGAAACCCAGATCCATCATGAGTCATCCTGTATTCACTGCAAAGGTCCACCTATCATAGTGCTCTTCAATATTGATAACACCCACCTCAACCTATTCCGAGGTGACTCATTAGTCACCGCGGTAATGATATGTCATAAAAAGAGGAACCAGTGTTCTTGATGAAAGTGATGACTGCGGTTTTAGACTGTGATGCAGCGCGTGTCAGTTCAGAGTCCACCCCCCCCCCCCCCATCTCTGTTGCTCTGCTCCCCGGAGGTAAACAAACAGCATCCTGTCACCGAGAGTTAACCTCCGAGCCCTTTAAAAATGCATTTTAAATAGCAGGGGGAGTCACATCAGCCATGTAGGATGTTTCATCAAAAGCTTTATCATCCTTAATCCAGACCCCTTACAACGGGGGTGCAGAGATGACACGGTAATCAGAGGCGAGCAGGCCTCCAGAATAAATGGCTCCCAACAGCTGAATATGTGAAACAATCAGGCAGAGGCTACTGTTGTACTTAACCTCATCACGCTCCTCGTTCAGGTGATGGAGGACACGGCTGCTGAGGTGAGGGGGGGCTGCTCGGGGGCTGTTTGTTATTTTCAATTTACGCTTGATGGAAGGAATCAGCAGTTTAAGTTCAGCGGAGATAATTGCAGCAGTAGGTTTTTACGTAATGATGCGCTGGAGTTGTTTTGTTTTACAGGTTAGGACATTGTTTTGTTGGCCGCAAGCATCCGTTATTTCCTAAAATGCCTCTCCCTCCTGCCCAGACGTGAATTATTGATTGAGAGCGATCTGGACAGTGTGGAGTGATGCGCATGCATGTAAAACAAAGAGCTCCACACATCTGGGCACTGCTGATGTCAGATTCAGGGTTAAAGTTTGGCCCAAATTGCAGTGTTTTCGCTCGGGGGTGGAAATCTTCCCCCAAAAGCTTTACCAAAGTGATGTGTAAGTGTCTGTTTCTGTAATGGGCTACGCCACGGGAGCGTTTCCATGGTAACGTGGCGAAGGCGCGAGTACAGCTCAATGCTGCTCTCTGGGGAGTATCTGGGAAGCTTCTGCTTAGTGGGAAATGATGATAATAGCACAGAGTGTTGGATAAAACTCAAATGGGGAAGACTAACCCCTTCATATTGCAGAGGAAGGAGACGACAGCCATCGTCCTTTGCTGGCTTTTTAATTTTTTTTGGGGACCAGTTTCCCTAGTTACCGTCTCATACTGTTTGTCTCATTTTAATTTTTATTGGATGTATTGTACGTCGTTAAGGAAGAAAGACGGTGTGCTGATAATGTCCTATACAAACCCAGTTGTAGTGCTCAAGGCCTTTCGGGCTTCACCTATTCAAATATACAAACGCCTATTTAATTGGGAATGCTTGAGCTCTTAGTCTTGTTTCACCTTTTTATTTTTGTTTATCACCTTCGTTGTTTCCTTGATCTGTAGCTTGACCTTGTGCACAAAGTAATTCTTGTAATTATTATTATTATTTTTTTGTTGGTACTTGCTCCACAGAGCTCTTAGGAAGCAGCCGCCGCAGCCTCGGAGTCTATTTGACCCGCTGACTCCTCTCACAGTGCGAAACCTCTGCTCGAATCAGATCCCTGTGTACACCCCACCTGCACTCTGTTGCTCTTTCCCCCGCCGCCGGTGTGTGCACACGTGTTCCTGAGTTGTGGGGGAAAAAAACACAGCGTTGTATTAGATCACAACTGTGCATAAATTACATCCACGGCGCGGAGAAATAACTGAAGACTGAAGCTCTTTGGAGTTGAAAATGTCACATTCATTTCCAACACATTACCCCCTGCCTGAAGTCTTAATGAAGAAGCCCATTAGAATGTCATACCTGCTTACTTGTGAGTTTTGTGGAAAGTTTATTTGATATGCCTGAGTCAATTACCCAAAGTCTTTGTGATAAGGAACTGCTCAGCCGACCTGAACCCCCGGTTCTACTGTGGGAGCACTTGGATATTTTCTACATGGCTGTGCTTTGAATAATTTCCAGGCAGAGATTCTTTCTTGGCAGGGCACTTTATCCCCCCCCCCCCCCCCCCCCCCGCCAGTTTAAAGGTTTTGTCCTTGACGTCTCTTTGCAAAGTGGGTGCAACTGATTCGAAGTAAAGATTTAAAGATCAGCTTTAAGAGGAGCCTGGGCTTCACACAACACAAACAGCCTGACAGGAGGAGGAGGCAAAATAATAATTGCATCGGAAGCCCTTTTATTGTCTAATCGTAGTTATTAATATAAATATACATTGTGTATAATGAGTATAGGTGCAAAATAGTGTTTTTATTTAGAAAGATTGCACCCCCCTCTCATATGGCTCGCAGTGGTTTGTTCCACAGAGCCAGGTGACAGGGGCACAGCAGATCATGAGGACCCTTAATGCCATCACCAGCAGAGGCCTCTCCATTCATTATCCAAACTAGGAATAAGGATTTCATATATATCAATATAGAATAGAAAAGTAAAATCTTTTATTGGAAAAACAAAACTATAGAAGCTTTAAATTCAACATAAGACATAAACCAATATATATATATATATATATATACGAGACTATGAATAATTTAAGATAGGAGTGTAGCTATCCTTGTTATTGCACAGAAAAGATAATGCACTTAACATTTTGTTGAATTGGTAGAGATTAGAGTTTTGATGGCCTCGGGACATTTTTATAACTGCAACAGAATTATCCACCCCTGAGCTGAAGCTTGAGTATCATGATCTTAACTCCAAACTTCCTATATTTCCCAAAATGCAACTGGAAAGCATCGTTCACGATACTCTTTCCGTCTGTCGGTATTGTTGTGTCATCACTGTTTCACACGCTGAGTAGTATTCATGACAAAAATGATCTTGATCTGTAAAAGCGTAAAACCTATTAACACTCTTGTGTTGGTGGATATAAAGGTCAGTAAAGTGCTGGTGTGCTGTGTTCAGACAGATTCACTAACATACTGGTTAATGTACATCCTCTATCAAACATATGAGGGAACATACGTGGACATTTTTGTTACGTTGTTTGCTTTGAGTTGTTGCTACAAGCGTCCAACTTGTATTTTGACTCCATCGCTGTCACTTCTGTGTGTCGGCGTTCTCACTGTGGAGTTTGTCTCTCTGTGGACGCCGAGCGCTTCATGTCCTCCTCAGACACGTTGCCCGCAGCTCTGGGACAAACACCGGATGAGTGCCTAAGAAAACAATTCCCCTGGATATGCATGTTGTCTCGCTCTTCCTCCCGCTCGTGCTCGTTCTGTGCGTCTCCGGGGCTGAATCACATTTCTCTTGCTTCCCTCCAATGTGTCTCTGTCATGTATAGGTGCATGGGCAGGCATACCACCACACACTCACAACACACCACAGACAACCACACACAGTCTGACAAATCCCCCCTTCTGCCAAAAAGTCGATAAATAAATGCATTGTCTCTTCACTTTCTGCTGTTGGCATCAGCCTGTCTAAATTGTCTGAGAAGGCAGTGGAGTGTGAAATTGAGTTCAGAACTGTACGCTGTGTGAGGGGGCACAAGATGAGCGTATGTTTGCTTATTTATTCATATTGCGGCTGCATTCAGCGGCGGGTTTTGCACGAAAGGGTCAGTTAAACACGTGGAGGTGTTGTATGTGGAAATTTGACAAGTTTAAAAGGAAGAGGCTTAGGCGGTGGCATTTTGCCATTGCACAGGGAGCAATAGGTTATCCACCCCAGGGCTAAGTGAAGCTTTAAAGTGAAATTGTGCAGTAACGGGGAGTCTGGCGAGTTTCTTATTTCTGCCGTCCCTGTGTGCTGTGAACCAGGATGACTTCCTTTGACAGTCGCTACCATTTGTTCTAAATGCCATCCACACCGAAGCCCAGTAGTTGCATACAAAGCACAAAGGTAATTTTACTTGAATCACTAGGTAGCGATTGAATAAATTCACAGTGATTTGCTCGCCCCTATTTCTGAAAAGATGAATTCCTCTCTCAAAGCCAAAGAGTTCATGCGAGAATAATGGCACCTGCCCACACTAATTTGCCAAGAACAAATGATTTTGCTTGAGAATGTAACTTTTGCGTTCGCTTTCCTGAGATTTAATCAGAGGTATTACGCAAACCTTCCCTTCCTCAGCTCTTTTCTTGCCACTCTGTGATGAATGTGTTGTTACCGGATGATGTATGTTTATAGATTGCCGGGGATAACTGCTGTTTTGAAGAGTTATGGCTTCCCCTCACATCACAGAAAGTGCTTCTGTGCGAAAATCATTCAGGGATTTCAGGTTTGTCTCTCAATTTCACTGAGCACAGAACATGATAAATGTGCATTTGTTCAAGGACAAAACCTAAACTTTGTTTCCAGACTTTTTTGACCAGGCTGTTTGACTGTCAGCGTCTGGCCGTCCGTCCGTGCATTGCGTGTTTTTTTTTTAAGATGAGCTGCAGTGGTGGAAGTGTCCTTCACTGTCACCAGAATCACCAGTACGGAGGTCATCCCCTCAGACGGTTTTATTCCAGACTGACAGAAATTGTAATTGCAGCATAAATCCCATCAAAGTCTTTGCGTTCTCAGCATTACCTGTAAGAACTGCCCAGAGGTCATCTGATAGGCCAGACTCCATTTCTGCACCGCTCATCCCTCTGTGACAACAACGCATTTCATTTGGCTGATTGGGAAATGTGTTCCAGAGAATTAGAAATTGGAAATAATGTCTAAGTAATTTGCAACAGCAAAAGGGTTTGGAAGGAAAATGAATTGCGACTGGATTACGTTTTCAATTAACGCAATGAGGACATGCTAATTTATTAAATTGATGTATTTGGAAAGTTGCAATTATGCTGGTGCTGAACATCGGAGTAAAATGTTCGCAGTTGATGTATTTGCCTTTCTGTGAAAACATCTGATTGTGCAGTGCAGGATCTCCTGATAAGATAAGTGCATCCTTTATTGATCCTCATGGGGGGGAATTTACAGCAGGTACAAGTACAGAAGAAATACAGCTACAGATAATAGAAGTAAGGTAGAAGGATGAAAGACAGGAATTGCAGCCAGTAGTGATGTGCTGGAACTGGTGAATATTAATGAATACAACCATATTGAAGTTATTCATCCTCCTGATTACAGTTAGCCGTACAAAACGACCAGGGAGCCGTGGCCCAGGTTTCAGAGTGGAACGCCCACTAACCAGAAGGTCGGTGGTTTGATCCCTCCATTCCACATTCCGATGTGACCTGAGGCAACATACTGAACCCTGAACGGCCCCTGACCGCTGTTGTGCGAGTCATGTGTGAGTGCTGCACATTGATGCTCTGTGTATGTGTGTGGTCATCAAGACTAGAAAAGTGCTATACAAATACAAATCATTTACAATGAACTAATACAAATATTGCTTTTAAAAGATAGTAATACTGTCGTGGTAGTGTTAACTGAATCCAACTGTATACTTTTATTTTGTATGTGACTAGTCGCTGGGACGACAGGTTTCCATTGCTCAACAGAAATACATTTTCCTTTCTGATTCATTCTGTCGTTCACATCCACCACCCGGCTGTGTCTTAAACCTTGATAAGGAGTGTGACCATGTCCGGATTGAAAACAGCTCAATTTATGTTAATCACAGCACCCTGAGGACATATTGGCCTATTATCTACTTTAAGCATCTGCACTCATTAAATGAGTAAATACACAATTACTGTCACAGTAATTAATATGCAATTTGGCCTCGTCTTTAACTTTCCAACCTCATTTCCGATCGCAATGTTACCGCAACACAAATTGTTTCAGACCATACATGCTGTTTGGCCTTTTCTGGGATGCAAAGTCATTTTGATGTGGTTAATTGTTATTGAAAACACCACTTCACTCGGCTCGCTAATGCCTGTGACTGTTTCATTTCCATAAACCGTCACATCGAAGGGAGGCTCTGCTCTTGACGGGCTTGAAGCCTGCTTTTGAGGCCTGACCTCAATAGAGGAGGCTGCTCTTTCGGCACATGGCTGTTTAATATAGATTATATTTTTGATTTATCTCATCAGCTCGCGAACATACGGTGCTGTTAGTGTGAGAGAAATCGCCGTCAGTTTGCCAGCAAAGCTCCACCTGTAAATGTCAGACAATCTCCGAAACGACTGTCGGCGATTATTCCAGCGGCGTAACCTTTTCTATTTTTCTTTCAACTGGACCACATGCTGCACTTACACATGACTGCAGAATAGTGGTGAAAGGGCGTCAGTAGGTAATTATCAGTACATTCTTTCTGAATTTCCTCCCAGCTAACTTTCTAAATTTAAAATCCGTGTCCGTATTGCTTCTTGCGTCTCAGAGTCGGCGAGATCCATCGGCTCCATTGTGCCATTAAACCGGTGCTTGCTCGCAACTCCCCCGAAGTTTACTCCAATCAATATTTCAGTGCTGAATGGCAAGTTCGTCGTTAAACAAAAATAATTTTCTTCGACAACCTGTGCAAGCGTTAAGCCGGTGAGACGAGGGCTGTCCTCCTCAGAGCCCATTAAAAGGCTTTTAATGAAGGCAGAGTGGAAGGCAGCCGTGGACCCCCTACCAGCTTTTCATACAATGCGCTGTCACCTCATTAAATCCTGATGATGTTCACTGTATCTCTGGACAGTTGCGAGACCCATGTGTTACTCTGCAGACGCTCAGCCGCCGTGGGGGCACTGCCGCGGGGGGGGGTGCCGGCTGAGGAGTTACGGGTACCAGCTGGACTTGGCACCACAGCTTGGCCCTAGACAGTGATAATGGCCTCGCTGCTTCTTGTTCACATCACATGCTTTGTCACTTTAAACTGCTCCGTAATGGCCTTTATGGGCTTCCGTGAATTGTGCAATAAAGAGAGGCGTGGCGGCAACCCAAACAGAATAGTAAGCAACCACGGGAACTCTGCTAAAGAGGGTCTGTGTCGTGTTTGAAAGGTCGCAGGTTTGATTAACTGTGCTGACATTGTGTAATGCGGCGGTGCTCCATCTTTTTTCCGTCACATGTCCCACATTTCTCCGGAGTTAATGATGTGCAAATGAAGAAAATGTGCTTCGGGTCCATGCACCAACAGAGACTTATCATAGTTTGGATTTTGACTTTGCTTGTAAGAGCCAGCAGCTAAAATGTGAAGAAATTATCGAGAACCACACAACGACAACAATCAGATTTAAAAAGCAGGTCCTGGCGACATTTTAGCAAAGCTCTATTAACGGCTGTCTGCATGTGACTGCTATGACCTCTGGTAAACGCAAGAAACCAAAACCAGAACGTTTCTGGAACCAAAATCTTGTCCCTCGCCCACGATTCTGCAGATTTAATGCAAATTGGGATTAGTAACCTCGGGACATAATTAGGAAACTTTGTTAAATTAAAGCAGGTGTCATGTATGATTATAAAAGTTAGAATCCTTTTGTCTGGCTCCCACTTACAAAGTCAAGAATCACTTCTGTGCCCGTATTAGTAAGTGTTGATTGCAGAAATAATAAACTTCCATTGAAATTAGAAAGAAAAAAACAAAAGCACTCGGATATTAGGATTAACGTGAGACTTTCCTCATTTCACAACAGAACTGATGAACACTAATGCAATTTAAATGCAATTTCCTCTTGCTTTCCTCTGCAGTACAGGAAAAAAAAAGCGTTTGATGAATCAGTGTCTGCAGAAAGAAAAAGCATTTCAAAATCTGTCGGATGCGTATTTAGGTTTTTCTTGTGAGCGATATCATTTAGTTTTTGTTTGAAATATGCAAAGTGTCCCGGCTCCTCTGAAATTAAGAGGTTCTCAGCTCTGAAGCGAAGCCATTTCTGAAAACAAGCATGAGCAAATCATGTCACCGTTATGAGCCCATATTGTTGTTCGATTTGAATTAGTGCCTAAATGAGGCATTATGATACATGCACACAACCTCTTGGTTTATTATCCCAGCCTTTACAGCGGCCGGGTGTTAGTTTAATCACATTGAGGCATGGTTAACGCAGAATAATAAAAGCTTCTGTTTTGTGTTGGGTTCAACCTGGAGGTATATTTAAGGGCTGTTTCATGTTATTTTTAAGATGCAATTTGTGTTTTCCGTGTCTGCGCTGAGGGCTGACGGTGCCATACTATCAACGAGATGGAAATAGAATGTAATCTGCGACGCTCACACTGAGTATTTCAGTCCGGGAACACATCAGCTCCATTTGTCTTTGTGATTTTTTTCCCGCAGCCACAGGTTCTATACCTGAGGATATCGTAATGAGATACTGAGGCTACAGTATCAGTGGAAAAAAAGATAATGGAAAGAAGATGCAATACGTTGTTTGAATGTTATTGACGTGGCAACAAATCAGGCCCACCTATCGCCTTCAGAGCGTCCTCGTTCTTAATTGTCTTGTCGTGCACTTTGAAGGCATCCTTCAGGAAAGACGCCTCCAGTTCTTTGAGTAATGAAGGAGGCGGAAATCTGCGCTGCACTCTTTCCACAAATGCCCATAAAGGATTATTCCTGTGTGATTGGAACGTTGGCTTATTTCCTGTCATCCTGGTTTTTACATAACTCCATTTCCTTTCTTTTTCCAAGAGTTGCTATTTACTGTGAAATCTAGTTTGTGGACCACAGTTTCAATTTAATATGACCGACATGAGCAAATTGAAAAATAAACCACAGTTTTTCGTCGCAATTTTTTAAAAGAAAACATGAATATCAGATTGTGCAGAAAGTGAAAAGTTGAATTGAATGAGAAATTGTTTTTAATCGAGGTTTAAATTGTGTTCTTCAGTGTTTGCCTTCACATTTAAGGCTACCAAACCATAGACTGTGTATAAAGATGACAGCTTCCTAAAAGTGAATTGCAATTGCTACAGTATCGGTCACACGCCCCACCTCCTCTGTGTTAGTGGATGGGACATGGGCCAAACTAAAAGCTTGAACAATGCTATAAAAAAGGGGTGGATACATTGTGATTGACAGCTGAGTCTGACTCAGTCGACCACAGGTATCCGCAGCATCTCGCCACCCGGGCGCCATCCTCCGATCCCAACTGTGCACGCTCTTATGTGCAAGATAGCAGCAGAGTTATTTTGGCTCCATTTCTGGAATAGTCATCCATCTTTATAAAGTCCATGGACCAACCTTGGACTTCTCTCTAAATGTTAGTTTGATGAATAAGTAAATGGATGCGCTGTACTTTTGACCTTTATATGCCAGGAGTGAACGGGGGTGTGCTCCTCACACTGATGCTATACTTCCTCCATCTTTGAGAGAGCGTTTGCATTGTTTACATAGCAAACACACAGAGTCTCTTATCTAATCTCACACACATATCTCAATCCACAACTGCATCAAGTATGGAATCATTTACTGTGACTGCTCGAGGGGATCCCATATATGATACAGAGACTTAACCACTGTACTCCAGAAGACAAAGTAGGACAAAGCTTGTAAAGTACTGGAGCATCATGGGTGAACAACCAGCAGAGGAGACCGTAGTAGCATTTCATAGTGCACATTTTCTCTGGCAGTGATTCTAGTTTCTCTTGTTCAAGCTGATGTTTTGAAGTCAGTCTGACCTTCACTCCGAGTCTGAGACTGCTCTATTTGTCCCTGATGGTGGAGGCTAAAGAAATGTGTATGGGCTTTCTTGGACTTTTCGAACGTTTGCTTTATTTACAGGAGGCATACAGAAATGCCTGCAAAAGAGATGAATGTACCAAAGTGAAGTAAAAGTGTGTGAATCAGTAGAAAAACATTAAATACGACAAAAACTGAGAATAACACCAGGGACCTGCCAACTGGAAGAAGTTACACATCTTGCAACATTTTCTTTGTGAGTTATGTTTATGTCCTTCCAATGATTCAACGTCCAATATTAATTTGCTCCCCTGTCTCCACCAACTCCTGTGGGAAATATCAAACTGGGATATCAGAGCTTTTTTGTTGCTGAAACAGTTGCTCAGTTATTGTCGGGAAATCAAAACAATGAGCCGAAAGATGCTAAAATGAGAAGTTGTAACTGCAGCTGTCGGTTGATAATTGACTTAACGTCTCGTGTTTGGAGCTGTTGTTAATATAACTCACGCCACAGTCGCTTTAAATATCTGCAGTGTTTGTGTGCAACTAATTTCCGCTCACATTAACGCTAATCTATTCATTTACACCAAAAACTCCCATAGAAACCGCTGTGTTTCTCAGTGCTCTTTGAAAGCTAATGCATCATTCATAATGATTTTTGTCTACAAAAGTTATTTGACACATGCGGCTCGCAGACACTTTTCACAGGAGAGTTGAGTCCACGCGCAGCCCTCTGCCTAATTCCCCAGTTTGTATTTTTAAAACTGTCTCCCTTTGACAACAGCCATTTGCCACTTTGGCATTTGTCGCAGCAATTACGTACGACTCTGACTTTTCATTCCCTTTTTTCTTTTCACTCATCTGGACAAAGACAGAAGGAGCCATTTTTCATACCACTCTGTATGCCCACTTACTCACTGACACAGGCGCTGTTTGTAATTAGACGCCTATTACTGTCTGCCAAATTACTGGTTGTTTTTCCCTTCGGCGAGCTCCAAACTATCATATGCTCACATTCGCCAGGGAGAAACAGAAACCACTTTGTCCATACTGGGGGGGGAGATCCATAATTGATATTGTGAATTTTGAAATATGTATCTTGACTGAGAAGCTGCTCCTGGTTGCTGGAGATTTGATAAGGCTCCTGCCCTTTTGTCAAGTTGAACGGACCGTAAAGGCAGAGCGATGTACCCCAGGGACCAATGAACGGCTAAACAGATGACATGAATCCGACCAAGAGTTCCAATGAACTTTCCTTGAACTAGAGAGGCGCAGTGATCCATGGCCATATCGCTCTTCTCTCCTCCTTTCTCTCTCCTTGATTATAACTCCTCTCTCTTCGCTCCCACACCCCTATTTCTCTTTCTATTCATTCTTCCCAGCTCTCTTCCGTCTCACAAGGAACCCGATGCAGTCGTACTGCAGTTCTTAAGCTAAAGTCACTAACAAGGCGCTGTCACAGTGCAGTGCCACTCCGCTGCCTTCCCATCATGTGGGATTTTGGTTTTGAAAGACAGCAGTTCATATTCCAACGTGTGGGCTTTCACTCCAACCGTCCCCTGCTCGCTCTCCCCCAGTGAGGCTGACCAGGAGGGTTCCCAGGCCATTGCTTTGATTCATCCACTCTGTGAAGGCGGTGAGCAACAATAGATCACACAAAATGAAAATTCCCCAACCTCTCGAGATATGCTTTGCTTCTTAAGCCTGCCAGCGTTACACAATGTCTTCAGGAGAGTTACACTTTGAACAAGCCGTTGAGCGATCGCTCGTATGACACTCTGCATGACAAACAAAACGACCTTTCTGCTTTTAAGTGCAATTTTATTAACCTGTCACCAGATATCAGATTTAAAGGTGAGCTTGAATATGAAGCTCTGGCATTTTCATTGACACATGTGGTCTGAATATATTTACCCCTTTTTTTCCCCATCGTGCCACTTTCTATAAGCACTTAACCGGTTCAAGGTTATTCTGACAAAGGCCTTATGTAGTTAATATGTGTCATGGAAGAAAAAAAAAAATATTCCTGCATAAATTGGATGTATTTGGGCCTTCATTGTGCACTGCTGTGTCAAACCAACAGGGGGCAGTGTAGGAGTTTACAATGCTGCCAGCTCTTTCATTCCAGAGGCAGCCTGTCTTTCCTGTCAGGGACACAAAGGAGTGAGCAGGCATCGACTTACATGTATCAGTGATGTCTCTCAAATACTTTTCAAACACTGATAATCTCTCTGCCTCTTTCTGTTTGCCTTCTCCACATTTCAGTCCTTTTAAAAAAATATATATATATATATAAGAATGAGTGTATTTCTGTTAGTCATCTGCCGTTGTAGGTACCTGTTGTTGAAATGCAATGAGTGCAGATCAATACTGACTAGAATGATCTCAAAACTGAGGTCCAATCATCCTGTTGTTTTAAATAATACTATTGACCGTAACGTTTGCTTCTTAAAGAACTGCACTTAGGATAATATTGGATTTGTTTGCCTTCTGCTCAAACGGTGATTATACATGTTAGTAGTTTGAATTGAGGCAGCTGTGATCCATCACCCCGTCCAACTCACATGTTTACATTCCATACTTTTAGTTTATGCGTGCACTCATGTCATTTTAAGGCTTTTTTCCCCAATGTTTTACATTTTTGAGGAAAAACTCATTCGTTGGGAAGCCGTGAATCAAGTGGTAGAGTGGGTCGACCATGGAAGGTTGGTGGTTCGAACCCTGGCTCCTCTAGTCTGCGTGTTGAGATGTTGAACCCCACGTTTCCTCTGCCATGTCAATGGGATGTATGAATAGAGAAGTACTACGTTTCAATAGTTTAGATAGAAGTACCATATGATTGGGTGAATGAGACTCGACACAGTGAGTGGTGGTTAGGAATAGAATTGCAGTCCATTCACCATATATATATTATATAGCCTACTAAATTTAAAGAAGTAAAAATGGCAATTGACTATTTGGAGATGCTGGTTATCTGTTGTTATAGACACATCATGTCTCAGTAATTTTGTTTTGGCTGTTTTGACTTTCCCATCATTTAATATGGGATATTCTACTACTTGATAATCTCAACCTTTTCCTATCGATACATAAACAGTCAGTTTTCTCTTTGTAAACAATTCACACAATGTATTAAGTAAAGCATAAGGAAATGTAAATTATATTGGCATGCCTCTGGGTGCAGCTAAAGTAAGACAGATAGATATTGTCTGTCCCAAGTGACAGCAATTATCCTTTTGACAGGGCTCAACACACATAATTCACAATTGACAAAACACAGTAGATATTTAAAAACAATACTCAACATACACACGATTTACATTTAAAACACATAGCTCACATCTAAACCAACTTCCACAATAGGTACATGAGAAGGGACTATTAAAAACAGCAACTGTTACAAACTGGTTAAAGTGCAGTGTCTATTCTAAACAGTCGAGGGAGGTTATTGAAGAGGGAGTGAAGGATTTCTAGAAGTTTTTTTTTCGGGTCAGTGGGACCTGCTAACGGAAAGCGAGACATTTAGAGGCTACGTCTTTGTCACTATTTCGGACAACATGATGAAATATCTGTTGGTGCTGACCACAACTCAAAGCCCTGTTGATTTATCACAGTTATTTGGAGCTATATGGCCGTACAGTTCTTGTATTATCCACTACTTAATGTCTTTCTGTACAAGTTCATTGGTAAATGGACATGATTTTTGCCTGCGTGTGTTTCCTCTGGTCTCAGTCTTGACTTAGACTCAATGCCCTGCAGACCTGGTCCATAGTGACTTGCACACGTTGCAGCCCTGCATGGCTCAGGATGTATTAGAGGGCTTCCCAAGGTGATACATTGGCATGAGAAACCTACACCTGTCAGTGCTAATATTTAATGTAAGCAGTCCCTCAGGGTGAAAATGTCACAAGTCCCCAAGTGTTTGGCTGTTTGCCGAATCCGAGGAGCGGAACCCAAGTGGAATGTTGAGCTGGTACAATATTTGCTCTTAGTGCTGCCTAACAGGCACAAAAGGTGGATTTAAGTGAGACTATAACACTTAATGACGAGTAATGACTAGATAATGAGGCTAACTGCAATTATGAATCCAATGCAAATCGTAATTATGGAATGGGAATCGAGCCGGCTCTTCACAGTACCACAACAGGCAGATTATCTATTACCTTTCCATTACAGATTTAATTGTTCATAATCATCGTCAAGTTACTTTAATTATCTAGAAATAAACCATTGCTCACAGTAGGCGAGTGCAGATTTGGAAACTTTTTAAAGTAAGTTAACTCGGAGATGCAGATTTTTCACACAATGATGCGTATCTTTTGGTCCAACTTAAAACTATATATTGGAAAACATTTCCATTGTTTAAAGCAGCTGTTCCCAAACACAGGGGGATATGAGATACATCTCTTGAGTCCTCTTACATCTGTTCAAATAAATCAAGAGGAAAACTCCAGAACAGTTTGAGCCGTAGACAAATGCGTCCTGTAACAAGTGGCTTCAAGAAGACTGCGGTCAAATAGTCAAAAGAATTATGTCCCGTGTCCTTTCCTAACCACTTCTCCTTGACCTTCATGGAAAATGGCGTGAGATCAAGGAAAGATGTGAAAGAGAATTCACAAGGAATTCAAAAAGACAACAATCCGACTGCACTTAAGCTAGGCTACATAATCGTGGGATGGCATTATCTCCTTTCTTTTGTAGGTTATAGTCCAACTATATGCAAGTATACAGTAAGACTGCAGCCCTAGTTTTGTTTTAATGGTCAAAGAATGGTAAGTGAGGCAATCAGTTGTAAGTGAGTCTGAACGTCAGCTGCAGAGGAGCTGTGAAACAGGAAGGTGGAGGGTTTTATCATGTGACACAGGAAGCCATGATTAACATTGAGATCATGTAGCTGTGACCATGATCGGAACCCTACCGTAAACTAATATCATAGTTATGATATTGATTGATATGATGTTAGAAAATGCTAATATTATTTTGTTTTTGGGGGGGGTGGCAACGATAGCTCTGTATTTTGGTCTAATTGCCTATCAAACATAATTGACTGCATTCATTGGTGGGAAACTGTTGAGGGATCAAGTCCTGAATTCAACAAGTAAAATCTTTCATTTACCTTTTTCTTTTCGTTTATAAGCATAAAGGGACGACTATGATTTTATGCCATTAGTGGAACCTATTTATCCCGACAAGAAACACGTGCTGTATGATAAGTTGTTATTCTAAAGACCACATTCTGTCGGTCTAGACCAAACATTCATCGCTGAAATACTGTATTGTGAAATATCACTGGAAGTAAAAAATCTATTTCATGTGCTGCAAATAGATTCCTTGAAATTAATGTTGTTGGCAGTGAAAAACAGTGATAAACTGAGAGCATATTTCAAGGATCCCCTCCACACTGATACCCGGCTCAGCTTCTGTTGCTTTTTTAACCGTGATGCTTCAGGACCCATTGGAAATCATTACCGGGCCTGTTTTTTAAAAAATAGTCACCAAGTAAGCAATTATATTTTTAATTGTGATTAGACGTGGGGGCTTTTCTCCGAGCCGCTTGTTTACGTCACTTCTTATCGTGCGTTTACTGACACGATGCCTCATGAAAAAGAGCGATACTCTGGGCAGAGAGTCGTGGGCATGGACGGACTTCTCCTGCGACTTCCTGAGGCCACGGGAAGCTCCATTTGGGGGATTAAGTTCGCAATATGCCTTATCTGTGGAGCCGAGTCCCCCCTTCAGCCAGCTGGTACTTACAGATGAGATCTGGACCTTACTGCCTCTGACAGCTAGATTGGCATTCGATATCCCCCTACTCCATACCTCTTATCCTGAGCCGCCTCATAATAGAATAGACATCAACAAAACTGGACATGCTGAGGAAACTAGTGTAAATCCCAAATCCCCATGTTATCACTTTGGCACAGCTAAAAAACATTTTTTAAATTCTTGCTTCCTCAAGTGGTTGAAAAAGGGAAATAGCTTCAAGGCTCGAGGCAAAATCCGGATTCCCAGTAAACACAGCGAACTTCAGCGTTGCCTTTTTTACTTCGGCGTTGTTTGGAGGCGCCATCATCAATTCTTGCTGTGTCAGGATACAGGAATGCTTCAGGGCTCTTTGACTGTGCATTATAATAGGCATCATTAAACCAATAAAAATGCATTAGTCTGGTTTCCACAGCTTCGTGTGTGCTGGGTCATTGAAACAGCATCAAGTGAAATTAAAGTATTTAATTGATTTTTGCAAGACATTTATGCATCTGGATCATCTTTCCATACGATGTACAGCATCTCCCAAATTTTCCTTTAGTAAGTAAATTATGGGTTATTCAAGTTTACATTTTTATGCCTGTTTCAATATTAATATTAGAGATTTTCACCAATTATTTATACATAAACCCAGTACATATTTCATAGGGTTCCCTACTTAGTGGAATTTGATAACATTATATATTTCACAACATAATTCGTGGGTAAACTATGTGAAAACAGATTCTTCTTCTTTTTGTCCGATACCGATATCAGACAGCGGCAGTCGAGATGACAAGAACCGAGGGAGGAGGAGACAAAGGTCCCATTGTGGTTGATGGTTGCTGTTTCAACGCCTCAGGTTTGAGGGTGGCCCCCAAACGAGCTCTTTCAACACTGTAACAGTCAATTTGTCAGCAGAATGACTTTGGCCATTGACTCTGTAATTTCTTGTAATTGTCATGCGGGTTATATATTGTTCACCCATATCTATAGGATAGACACCGGGCTTGGGTGTGAAGCAATTACAGTAAATGTGAGGAAGGAAATGCAGCTCCCCACTTCAGCTGCCGTAGGTATTTATACATTTCGGTGCTTCTCATGAGACGCACTTCTGCTTCTGACTGCTTGATAAGATCTTCTCCTTTCAACCGTACCGGTTTCTTCTTTCAGCTACTTTGGAATTTACCCTTTTGTGACTAAATTTAATCTGTGACTCTGGGATGTCTGCGGCTCCCTGCATGAACAGGTGGTGGATGAAGCTGCTGCGTTTCCCTGGCACTGTCTTCCACGGGGCTGTCCCTGGCTCCTCAGCCTCACCGCTGAGCCTCAGATGTTATTCTGTTTTATTTATGTTTCATATATGAAATTTCTCCGTCTGGTATTTTGCCAGAGTTTCCCTGGCAGTGATTTCTGTTCTTTGCATCTTTCTAGGAACACTTTTAACTCAACATCTCTCATGTGCTTCAGCAGTAAGCACTTCCTGACTTGGTCTCATTTATGGAGAAAGAGAAACAGTTTTTCTGCAAAGTGTAAAATAATTTCTGTCTTTACATCAACATTGTTATTACAGAGCATTTTATTCCTTTTTTTCAAAACGTATCGATAACACCAATGTAACATCTTGACAGGAAGTCCTTTTTTTTTTAAAGAGTTACAGGATTTCTGAAGCATCTTAAAAAACTCAAACATTTACTCAAGTAAAAGTACAAATAATTAGACAAAAATGTACTTGGGTTAAAGTAAAAGTAGCAGAGAGCTGCTGCAGGAGGCGGGGTCTAATTGGATCCTTGGACCTATACCATGTACTAGGTCTTCAATATAAGATAAATACTAAAACCCTCTTCTTCTGTTGTGCTTTAGCAGAGTTTGTAAAGTCTCCGTGTGTTTTAGTTCTTTCTCAAAGATACAGATATCAGCCAGCTTTGATAAAACCACAAACAAGACGAACTTGGAACTGATAACTGAATCGTATTGCAGTACACTCGGCTTGGCATCCAAAAAGCCCTGTGTTTATCAGTTGCTCCAATATAAATGTCCTTCCCTCATTCGTCTTAAAAGCATATTTCTTTCTCTGCGATTGCTCCTGTTTGGATTTAGATGCTGTAGATGAAAAATCCCGAGCCTGTTGTTTTCGTTGCGTTTTCTCATCTTTTAGCCAAATATCTCTTTATACGACGCTGCACTCATTAATCACGGCAACAGTCAAAGTATGCTGGTTTGTCTTATCAGTTTATACTTTGTCTTCAGATGTATTTGAAATTCAATGCACATTATATTTGAAAGACTTATTTACTGCTCGGATGCTTTGTATTTTTTACCCAATGCCCATTATCCAGTGCATTATTGCTTTGACACATAAGTCAAGAGTTCCACTGCGAGATATAATGGGGATTATCCAACTTCCCCTTTTGCGGTTTCTGTATTCAAAGCTGTTGGACGAGTTCATAAATCACTCACTTAGCTAATGTGGATATCCCTTTTTGGAGAAAAGGACTATGGATTTGGAGGTGATGGTGATTGCAGAAAGAAAGTAAGCACATTTGTCATTGTTATCATTCAGACTGGTGTTGGCCACTGAGGATGCTGTTCAGGAAAGGATGAGGCCAGCGGACGTAAATAGACTGGACGAGCTCAGGATAAATGGGAAATGCACTTAAACTCGATCATTACATCCGTTAGCTCTTCTTTTTAGCCGTCGTCAGTGCGGCCGGATGAATGATTTATATAATGGAACGAGAAGAAAAGGTAAATAATTGCAAGCGCTCGGTTGCCACAGGTGACGGCGGCGCAGATATCAACAAACCACTCTGCGAGTTCTCGTTTCAAAGACCGTTGGCTTCAGTCACACTTTTGTCGCCCATCGAGTCGCGGACTGGATCCAAGAAGCGTTCAAGTTCCCTTCTCGAAAGAGGCCGGTCGGAACCAATGCATCTGACAGTTGCATCATCTGAACGCGGGAAAGAATTGGCTCCTTAAAACACAACCACTGTCGCTTCTGTTGCTCGTGTGGGCGAGACGTGATAACGCAAAGTTTCCCGCTCGCCGTCACTCGTGGAATCCGATTGATTCGGCTCCGTCAACCGTGAAGACGATGCACAACAGGTCTTTGCAGTAAATTGGTAAACGTCTGAATGCTGCATCAGCGGCCGTAGACGACGCCTGTCACTCTAATCGGTTTCTCATACGTTGACGAAATAATATCACTTCAATGAGGCCGCTCCGGAGGTTTCGGTCACACATTATCATCATGAGATTATATACTAACATGTTTGTAATGCTTAATGTGTTCTGCCACCATGGCTGGTTGGAGGACTCACTGTTTTGTCCCCTGCTTCTGGACTTTTCCATATTTAACCCTCATCACAATCCCTCTCTAGCATTAACAAAGGGCTCTGTGTTTCCTGAACATCCTCTAATCATAGAAAGTTTAATCGTACTTCAGTTGCTTTGAGTGGAATCGTAGGAATACAATAGAATACAATAATTATGTTTTGAATTAGCACAAAACACTAATAATAAATGAGGGCTGTGGATTTTTCATTAGTTTTCTTTGGTATTTGGTCACAAATCAAACTACGGGACAAATGAGCACTTTGACTGTAGTTAATTGTGCATTAGGTGACTTCTAAAGTCAATCGCTGAGCCTGAGGTGGACATTAATGTGTGTATCAAGTTTCACTGCAATCAATCCAATAGTTGACATTTTATCCAAACTGCAAATGTCACATTTGCGGTGGTGCTAGAGGCAAATTGAGTTTTTATGACCCATAGTTAAGTTTTATTGCGAGGTGACCTCTTGTGGGCATGTTAGCTTAAAAAGTTAAAGTTCAGATTTAATGTTTGAAAAAAGCAAAACCATCTCACTTCATATTCGTGCCTGATATTCAACTGATGCTGATTCTTTGTGTTGTGAAGGAATCTGATATAAAGATCATCACATTTCCCAAAGACTAATGAAAATAATGATTTATTTTATTAATCAACAATCAAACCCTTATCGGCAATAATTGATTTAATTAAGCGTACTTTAATGTTTACACTGGTGTAGATGAGGGTGATTATAGTTAAATAATTGCTCTTTTACTGTGTTATCAAACAGACAGGGGATGGCCCACTTCCTGTTGTCCGGTAGGAAACCAAACCACACGTTCACCCTTTAGAGGCATTTCCCCCGTGGGCTCCTGGGGGAGAGGCAGAGAAAGTAAGCAAGTTTTGACAAAATCAAATTTGATACAAATTGCATTTGCTCCCAAGGAGGAGACATCGAAACCTTTTCGCCAGAATAAGCTGACAGTGATTTCATTTGTCTAAGTAGATAAATCATACATATTGAACTTGTCTCTCACGGCATGTCACTGCTCAGACCTGATTTAATTTGCCACTTTCCTGCCGGAGCAAGAAGCCATGCTGGAAATACAGAAACACTGAAGGTTACACCATTTCAGCATTTTAATTAGCTGCACAGTTCCCCTTCTTTTCACATCCTATAACTGGGTGAGTTACAGCCAACTGATTTCCCTTTCTTCTCTCATCTGTCTGTAGTTTTCTATCCATCTTTGAATTCCAGATCCCCCCCCCCCCCGAAAATGCTCATGTGTGCTTTCAAAACAGAAAACATTCTTTTTTGCTGACCTTTTGAGAGTTTGGACATCTGCGGCTGTCTTTGTGCGTCCACTGCTCACCACGGTGGCATCGACAAAAATCAAACGAGGGAATTCAAATGGCCCCCCTCAGAAAATGCTCCATTAAATTGGGTGGAGTCGGAAGGTTCAAGTGCACCTGATGTGAGATCAATTGTATTGGAGTGCCGGCAGTAACACTTAGGGTGCTCTTTGCGGCGGGGTGGAGGAGGTGGGTTGCCATGTCTGACAAGGGGGACAGAAGCAGTCACAGGGGAAAAAAAGCCTGATGAAAGACAAACCATTTGTGCCCACGACTGAATACTGAAAGCTATATTTTACCGCTGCTATTCTACCAAATTGCTTTTGTGCATTGGGTGGCTTTTTAAATAATGCAACTGGTTAAAAGCTCTCGGTAAATGCTGTGCTTGTATAGCGTGGGAAGCCGGAATGGGATTGAGTACATTTTTTAGGGAAAGAGGGTTATAATTTATGCGCCATTGAAATCGGGCCACTTTGTGTTTTTCTTTGCCACTTTTGATTCAACAGGGTTCAACATGTTGATGGTGTTTTCTGAAGATGGGTTCAGAGACCCCTTTGGTCCATTGTCTTTAATAACAGTCATTGACAGGAGTCTGGACTGTTTTGATAGCTGGGCTTTGAGAGTATTATGATATGATGATGGCGCCATGCGGCCTTTGCTTCGATTTTTTTTTTCTTTTTCAAACTAATTAAAATTCTCACCGGCGGTAGGAGCACCATTACCGACACGACAGTGCTTTGTACCGTGGTAATACTGATGCTAAGAGCAGCATGCATCACCTCTGCCTCCTCCTCTGTTGTAATTAAAAGCCCTAAGTGGCACTTGTTAGCATGGTCACGCATTCACCGAGGGGGGGGCGTAGCTCGTCGACCCTCCCCATCACTGCCGCTGATGCTTCTCATTGGCAAAACGCAGGGTTCGCCCTCTGGACTATGGCTGACAAAATGATGGATCAGTTCTTCCATATTGGCTTGTTGATCCATAGTCACGCCCCCCTTTGCCCCCCTGCGACAGAGTGGATATTGGCATTTGCCACTCAGGCGGCTGCGCCCCCGAGTCCCATAACTGCTGATTAGTCAAATGAGTCCCGGCCAGTGGAATAATTAATGTTTAACAGTGGGGTCTTTACTCTGTGGATGATCGAATGGCGCCGAGGTGAGCGTGACGGTGAAAATTGGACTGCAGGGGCCTGGCACCCTGTGAGGAGAGCGAGGCTGGAGCCTGATCAATGTTAATGTTATCCCAGGTTAACCTTAGTGTGCTTGTAAGTGGCTGAACGGCGAGGACAAGGGAGGGATTGGTGTCTGACACTGGACCTAGCATTTAATTGTCTCTTAATTTGTTTGTTTATTGCTTCCTGGATCTAGGGGGCATTTAGAGCAGCAGGAAGGAGCCACATGTGCTTGTCTGACACTCGAACCTCACCAAGACCTTTTTGTTGTTGGGTTTTAGCTGTGGAAGATTGGCCTTTTGATTTGCCGGCCCACCACTTGGATGGCTGGATGGTTTCCTGTTTGTCAGTGAAACACCTTTTGAGTTTACGTGAGGGACGGGCGCACATCTTGTCACAGACGTCCTCGTGACTTTGTTGATCCCTTGACTTTTCATCTCCAGACATAATCAGGTCCAAATGTCAGATACTTTGATTAATTTGTTTTCAGTTAATATTCATTGTGAGCACAACACCCCCACAGCGCTGCTTACGTGGCTCTACAGTTCTATCTCAATTCCTATCAATTATCGGTGGACTATTTTTTTTATAATTTTGGACTGTTGACGGAAGAAAACAAGTTTTTTTGACGACATCAGCTTGAGTTCTGGGAAACTCTGACGGGTGCTTTCCACTATTTTCGGACATTTTATAGACCAAACACTTACCGACAATGAGTCAGTCTGGAAAATAATCTGCAGATGAATCAATAATGAATGCAAATGTTATTTGCGGCCCGTTAATGCTTGCAGAATGTCTTCCTCGTGTAATCTTTCACTAATCAAAGCCGCCGGATTCAGTACACAACCTGCAAACTTTTATTCCCAGAGTCACCTTCATGCGATCCTGTCCATTTGAGACCCCATTGATGATGAATCACATTTCCACTTCAAGGACAATGGAGGAGAACAAATGCAGACAATGATCCAAACATGATATCAAAATAAGAGGGAAGATTCAGCCCTGCTTATGCCATAAAACACCACATCTGAAAGCCATCCTGAATGACTTGCAGGTATGTTTGAATTGGATGTACTATTTTTCATTTTGAAGTAATAAAATATTTAAGGAGCAGACAGAAGTCTGTGTGACATGCTTGACCTTCAAAGCAGAAAGTCTTGCCTGTTATTACAGTATTTATATGGCTGTCCCCACCCGCACAAGCAGGGATATAAAAATATTTAATTACTCAATTAACTGAGGTGCAATATGACCCTGTCGGAAACAGGTGAGGGAATAGGGCACACGTGACTGGATTCGACAATAGGAAAAGCAACAGACGAGCACAATGCAAAGCACAACATGCTTTTTGTTTTAATGTCACATTATTACCTGGAGTTACAGATGAGACGAGGAAGAAGAGGGTGACATTAAGAATTTTTAGTCTTTCTTTAACATTGCATTTTTACCAATTTCCCAGGTAATGCTTCATGGATCTTGATGGAAAATAATCAGGCATATATAGGTGACCGATATCTATGAGAAAATCCTGATGTATTGAATTTAAATGTAGTTTTTTTTATGGGGAGAGTTGGGCTCCTATTTTCCCATTGAGATGATGCCTCTGAATGGCATTGATAGAGGAATAATGACGGACTCCAGTGGTTTGTGTTGCTGTATTTTATTTTTTTTTGTATAAAACAAAACAAGAAAGCAGAGCGTATTCTCTGTTCTAGCCTTGTCACCGGGTTTCAGCCATGATGTTATGGATTTATGGGGGGGAAGAGAACATTCTCGTCGGATGGGGGGGGGGCTCTAATGTGGCCGGATTCAGTTCATTATCGATTGTTCCTCTTTTAACTGCACCGAGAGTGTTCAAAGCAGTGATGAGAAAGGGGATTACCGTCAGCGACTTGGAATAAAACTTTCATAGGAGCGGTTTGCCGTTCCTTAATGCTCAAAGCTACTTTGAAAGTAAAATTTTTGCGAATTTACATTTCACGTCGCTCCACTAACCGGTGAGTGAAAGTGTCCAGTCCAGTGGATGGGAGCTCGACTGAAAACAGCAGACATGAAGATCTTTTCAAATGAAATAAGACACTTGTTTTCACTCGTGGGCACTGCAGTTGCACTCCAAGTAAACTGGAAATAACTGCCCACACTACATGGCTAATGTTGTGATTATTAAAACTGTAGATATGTCTGATTCATTAAAAACTCATCTTGATGTTCCGCAAAACAAAAACTCTCTGATCTGATCTTTTTATATTTGAATTTTGCAGTCAATTAAACAAACAATTTTTCAAGCAGCTTCCAAATTTCTCTCGGTGTCATTTATATCGTAATTCACAATAGCGTTTGACAATATGCGTGTCAAGTAATGATGGTGAACACAAAAGCAGAGACAAATGAAAAGAAAAAAACCCTTAATTTTCATCTGCAATTCCAGGGAAGAACTCATTAGAATCAAAGCTGACAAAAGTCACCTCTTCCCCCTCAGAAAATGGAAGTTTTTTTCCCCCCCGTCTTCGGCAGACATTGATTAATCATCTCTTGAGGAGTTTGAACATCCATTCATAAAGACGCAGCCTCCATTCCACAGACTTTATGGGAGAGATTAATCATGTTTTGATTTGTTAAAGGACTGCTGACTTGAAGTTGTCATAGGAATCCATTTGATCTTCCTCTTTTTCTTCGATTAACAGTTTTCTAATAAGCACACTCGCGCCGACTGCAGATGAGCTCAGCCACAAAATACAAACTTTGTTTCTACCTTGATAATAGCCGCTCAGGAACAGAGACTTAAAGGCTGTTATCTATATTATGCCCTCATGGAACAATGCAAACAACACATGCATTAGCGAATGAAGTGCTTCCAGTGGTTTCTTTATGTAGCTACAATGGCTTTTTTCAACACCATTAGCTGAGGACATTGATTCCCAACAGATCACCCAGTAAGAGCACTGCAGGATCACTTACCAGGAACATCTCTGTATCGGGTAACCTTGGGCTCGGCGCGGTTTGTCTGACATGACGGTTCACGCGCCCGTATCAAGCCGCAGAGTGTGAAATCCCAAAGAGATCCCATGACAGAGGCACGATCGGTAACGCTGTCACACGTCTCGGACGTTAACACGTGTAAGACCTGAACTCGTATTAGGATGTAAAGCCATCATTTAGCATTTTGATGGACTTCCTGGCGCGTTGATCGCACAAATAATGGAAACTATTTGCAAGATAAGGCACTGGCGATCTTCAAATCTCAGAAGCAAAGCCAAGAGGCGGCTGTGTGTATATGCTGTGTGCATCATGGTAGATTTGGAGAGCAGACCTACCCAGGCCAATTTGTTTAGGAGGACTAATGCCAGACAGCTGCGCAATTACACCTCAGCACAAAGCTAAGCCATCTCCTATAGGCAGTAATGGTTCGCGCCGATATGCCCGTGTCTGTCTGAACAGTACCCACACACTGAATCGTCAACATAATGTCACGCTCGCGTCTCAGGTTGAGCGCCGGAGCGGCGTCTGTTCTCTTTTTCTTTCTCTCTCTTTTTCCTCCAGTGCTTGTTACTTGATAATGAAAGCGAGATGATGGCAGCAAAATGCACCCATATTAATCTCTCGGGCATTTTCCACCATGACAGCACAATTTTCAGTGCCTCCTTCGAAACGATCATCCGCCGCAGTGTGTACGTCTCTCGGGGCAGATGGAGACCGCGCTCGCATCCCCCCCGAGCCAATTCGGACGGAATGTTTAAGGTCCGTCATTATGAAAAGGAGAGGGAGAGCATCTGTTGACACGAAAACAAACTTTGGGAAACATTTTAAGATCTCTGGATTCTTATTTTGCACACATTTGATTACTATAATTTACGAATATGTGCTTTTCAGTGCATTTCCCAAGTCTGAGTGACTGGCTGTAAACACCCACCCGCGGGGAAATGACTGATAGAGGATTTAACCTGCTCAGGGGGAAAAAAACAAGCCTGTTCTGTCTCCTTGCAGCTTCATTATCTGCTTCCATAAATTGAATTTGGTCCAAAATACAGCTCCTGTCTTGATGCAGCACTCATCTCTTTGCTTTTTAGATTGCAGACTTTCTTCAGATTGGATTCTCATGGGCTTGATGGGGAAGACGTCTGTGTCCTCTTTTGTATCTCGTCAACAAAATGATGAAAGTCGCTCTTTGCTGTTCCCTCCAGGAACCAAACATAATTTCCAAGGTTGTAAGCAATTTTAACGATAGTTTTTATGTTCTTCTTGTTGCATTCACATGTTTTTCTTGTCAACAAATTCAGTTTGACGAAATAAACAATGGGTTAGTTTTAGAAAGTGCTTCTAATGTTGTTGTCCAAACATTAGTTTAAAACCTATCCCTTAACCATTTTGAGGTTTTTGAATATTTAGATCCAGCAAAAGTTAAAACCTTTAGACAAAACTGTTTTTAATATGAAAACAGATTAATGCAGTTTTAATTATGCAAATTCAAATCTTTTTTTTTTTTGTACCTGTTCTGTGGCCAAAGTATTTCTAGATTTCTTTAATCAAGGATTTGATGTTTCTACGAGATTTAATAAAATGCATAAAACTTTGGATAGTTTCATTATTAGAAATCCAACAACTGTCTAATGTTCATAGACTGTATATAAAGAGTCTTCACTTCCTTCCACTTTCCAGAAATGAAGCCAAGACAGTGGAAAGGAACGCTGCCATCTTGTGCCGATTAGGAGCTAGAGTCTGCTCAGAAGCCATCAGGGGGTGGAGCTTCGGGAGCCAGGTCCCATACAAGGGTTCGACCACTCTTGAGTTAGTCTCAGCTGTCAATCATGACGTTACACCCCGTTTCTATAGCATCAGATTCTAATTTTACAGGGAAAATGAACAAAAATCTGTGTGATAACAACTTTAGAAAAATGTGTCTGATGTGCACTGTGTGACTTTTAAATTTGGTTAATGTCCCATCCTCTAAAATGGAGGAAGCAGGTATCATGACCATACTACAGCCAGCCACCAGGTGGCAACCAAGACACTTCTGCTTTCACTTTTGGGTAGCTTTCATGTCGTCCATCTTTACATAAAGTCTATGCACCGAGTCATGAGAACACAACAATAATAGCATCGTCAAAGATTAGGGAATATACTAAATAAATAAATATCCCGTAGATATGAATTTTAGTCATAATCCTGCTCTGGATTTCTTCCCCTAAACTTCCGAGTGAACACTCTAGGGAAACTTGTTTGCAGCACTTTCTGTCCTGAAAGTTTACCATGACATTGGATTTGTGTAAACTGAAAGCGACTGAGACCTTATTCAAAGCCGACCTTTCTCAGTGACATCGAGAAAAAAAAAGAGCAACAGGGTGAGGAGGCACTTCACAGCTTTGTCAGCTCGGAGTGACGGGGGAAGTTTTGTATAGAGCAGTAGCCACAGTGTCTCCTTGAAAGACAACGTGTGAGACGTAGCGGTGGGATTATAATGCCTTTCTCTTTGCTTCCTCTGTGTCTTTCCTCCAAGTTTACAAAGAATCAATAATAATGGTCCGTTTTGGAAGAACAGCTCCTCAAATGATGCTGCTTTGCTGTGGTGTGCACATGTGCTCCGAGGCTGTGATTGGCTTTCTGTCTTATTCACGGCTGTGGAATAAAATGGGACAGCACTGGAGTATTTAAGGGGGGAAGGCAGAGGAACAACAAAACCTCTGCTGTGGCTCTGACTGTGGCTAACGACTGGCCTGTGATATTTCCCATAAAGGTTGTCTGCCTTTCTCCGTTATCTCCTCTTCCTCTCACTCAGTCTCTTCTTTTCACTTTGGCTCTCTCTCCCTCTCCCACACCCTATTTTCCCGAGACCATTTTCTGACAGGAAACATTACCGCCATTACAGATCACTAGATACCGTTCAGTGGATGTCAGAAGAATCAGATTGATCACATGGCACCGCCGAAGTGTTGCAATGTGGCAGAGGGGACAGTCGAATGGCAGGAAATAATAGGGTGCTTGCTAGGCCTGACAGATAACTTGGAGGGAGCCATACAATAGGTGAGCAACGTGGCTCCGCTGCACAATGGAATAAGCAGGAAATGGCTTTGCATTTCAGCCGTCCTCTCATTTCAGCTGACATCCCAGATAGCATATGTCACGCCGTGGAAAAATATCTATGCACGGATATGGTGAATCACAGCTGCAGGCAGCCAGCGAACTCCCATTACAGCCCGACCTGCAAACTGTGCAGAAAAACCTGAACGGTTATTTTTGGTTGCTTCCAATACGAGACGATCCCCTGATTTATGCTCAATTAGCTCTTAATTAGAAATCAATCTCATTTGAATAAAAATATCAATCCTCATTCAAAATAAGCAATTTATCCGCAATTACAAAACCCATTAAAGCATAATTACACTTTCACACTGAAAATCGCATCAAGACAAACGTGAGCGTTTCTCTGTGTATGTTTTCGGTGCAGTGTCGTGCTCTGTCATTTTGTCCCAAGGAAGCTTGATCGTAAAATGTCAGAATTTATGATTGATTAGTTAAACTGATTATTAATTGGAAGCAATGGTATATATCTTGAGAGACTTTCCATAGACTGAATATGTAAGATAGACAACGTGTCTCCACTTTCCCCCCCCAATTAAGCTCAAATATGATACGAGCGCTGCCATCTTGTGCCGATGATGTCATTTGGAGTTTCACCCTGTTATCAAATAAGTGAAAAGATCTTCCTAAAATGATAAAAAAATAATTAAAAACATCTGGGTTAATGACCTATATTGCAGACAGCCTTTAGGGGGCGATCAAGACACTTTGGGTTCACTTTTGGGGAGCGGTCATGTCGTCCATCTTTGGGACGTGATTTATTTTGCCCTGTCAAAACTTTGGTGATCTGCTGACTTTTTTTTTCTGTGGTGCCACAATCAGGTCAAATATTTAATTAGTCCAATACTTTAGTTCATTACCAAATATCTGCAGAAGTTATTGACACTCTGCCTCAGCAGTACTTTGGGGTCTGTTCTAATTTCCAAATCTTCGAATGTTGACGGGCGTAATTAAGATAGTGAAAATGGTTTAATGAGCATGTTTGAACTGTCATTACGATCATGTTAGCATGCTGATGTGCACATTTAGTCCAAAGCAGAGCACAGCATCCCAACACTGCAGGCATGGATTTAAAGTCTCACATGAATAACTGTTGTTTTCTCTAATGATAGTAAACTGAACATTTGGGGGTTTTAGAAAGTTAGTCTGACAAATGATGGATTGAGAAAGAAGTTGGCAGATTAATCTGTATTGGAAATATTTGTTAGTTGTAGCCTTGTGTATTCATTTATATGCTGCGATAAGCTTGACATATACAATGATTTACATCAGGACCAGCAGTGAGGACAACACTGCATAAAAAGATGCCAAACCAAGCAGAAAATAAAGAAAGCAAGTGGTTATTGGTAAAGCTTTATTACCATTGATTTCCACTGAAAGCCTGATAGTGTAATGAATTAATGCTTCATCTGGTGAGCACGGTCAATTCACTGCAGAAATTGATCAGGTGCACACTGTACCTTCTCGTAACATCTCACCCATCACATCCCGCCTGCAAAGCTTCTTCCGCTGTGCGGTCGCAGGCTTGCAGCAGCAGTGTCCTGCAGTAAAACCCACATGCTTCTCCTCGCCGTGTGTGGGCGTTGGCGTTTCCACCCCCTCCTGTCATAAAAAAAACACACTGCTAGCGACGTTTAACCTTGAGCTGTTGCTACCCGGGCACATATCACCTTTGCAGCCCCCTCGGCTACTGATATAAATCAAAATGTCTGCCACTGTTTTAGTATGAATCAGCAGTTTTGGGGGGGATTGATTGAATTTTATCTTGATTTCATAAAACATTTAGACAAACCAATTAAAGAGGTGGCTGACTGCAGCCACCAGCACTTAATCCATCATGCTGTCAGGGGGATGAAATCGGATTGACACTAATGTAGTCGATATGTTGGTGTATTTGCAATCTGGTACAATAAAGTGGAAATTAATTATAGTGACCCGAGGAAACGAGTCCTGAATGGGAGGAAAATGGCCGCACCTTTGACAACAAGTCATTTTAGATTCTCTTAGAGCGACGAGGAGTAAATTTTTTAACCACGTTAGTTTGTCACACCCAACTTCCCCCGTCCCCTTTGACTCCAGTCATTTAATTTCCAATGTGTTCCACGGTGCAGCAAATCCATTGCAGTCCAACGGCATTATGCTGCAGTGCGGTCCAAATATTATAATAAGATGGATGGCTCCTGCACATTTTTTCCTGGAGGACCGGCTTTCTTGGTGTTGTCCACCAACTGCAGGTGAAATACAGCGTGCGCATTAACATGCAGCGGTCCTCCTCGGAGTTAACGGCCCTCTCCCACAGAACTCCTTCTCCCTTTGTTTTAAGGCAGGCTTCTTAATTACTGGCTGTCCCATTCAGGTTGTAAATGACCCTTTATTGCCATTCTGTAATCAGAATAAATCCTCGAGCCCATTCACTGGCCTGATGCCCCTCCATTGATTTACAAATGATCCATGTATTATTAATATGATGTTTTCCCCCTTCCCACCTCATTATAGGGACTATATCTGCAACCAAAGGGCACCTCACCACAGCGGTATCACACCTTACACTGTTGCTCCAGAGTCCGCGCTTGTTTGTTTTTCGATATGATTCCGTGTTGTCTTGATAACAAGAAAAGGCGAAGGGGTGTGGCCATATCAGCGCTTCCTTCCTAGAGTTCATTCGGAGCATATTATCACTTTTATCTGCTGTAGTCCTTTTCTCCTTTTGCTTCGACCTTTGCTGTTGGCGAGAAAAGAACAGAGTGCTATGTGTAAAAAAAAAAAAAAAAGAAAGAAAAAAATCATATTCTCAGGCAGGAAATTAAAGTTTATAGGCGTCTGTGGCAGCGGGGAGTTTTCAGAGCATGTCTTTAAGCGAAGGCTTTGATGAATGATGTAGGAACCAAAACCTTGGTGTTAGGAGTAATCTTCTGAGATATATATTTTATGACAAGACCTTTTGATAACGGCTATACATCTTCCAAGTAATGCTCCTCAAGTCACCGCAAAGCTATTTCTATATCAGGCGAAACGTTTGTTTTTGTTCTGTGTGCACCATCCTAAATACAAACAGCTTCATCAACATCTCACCGCAACACAATCTGCGGTAGCGGCCATTATCAGCTATTAAATGAAACAGTAGATGGTTATCATGGGAGATGTAGGGTTTCAGTTCCTTGAACCACTGGACCGGCCGAACATGGGGATTAAATAAGTTGTCTTTATTGACCCTTGCGTTTCGCATTACCGCCTGAAATGAGATCATAGGAATGAGAGGAGCTCTGATCAATGCCTCGGCGGAGCAGTGGAATTAATAACAGTCATGGCCGTATTGACGAGGCCTTTGGCAGATAAAGGATTTCTGGGAGAGAATCACAGCAAATATACAGTAATTCATACAGTCGAGACTTTTTTTTCCCCCCAAAGCTGCCCATCTCCTCTGGAAGCTTGTAACCATATTTGCAGGGTAACAGACACTGACTTCACTTTTTAAGATAAGATAAGAAAATCCTTTATTTCTCCCACGACGGTGAAATTTGTAATTATATATTACATATATTTATTTATTTGTATTCAGATACTTCAGGACACTAGTGCAGTGCCCCTTCTAAACATGCCTGTTTGGATTGGGCTGTCTCTTTGGCCCGTGGTGATGCTGGTTGCAGCTTTGTTTCTGTAACTCGAACAGTGACCTGCAGTAATTGAGTCGCGGGTGTGAGTCCGTAGAACCCTGAAGGCACCGCTGCCGCACAAAGAGCTGCTGGCCTGTTTGTTCAAAGTTAAGTGAAGCTCAAGTTGTGTTTGTCATTGTCGTGAACTTGCTGTTGTCATGATCAACGTCACTTGTTGTTTTCTTTACCCTAGAATGGGCCCTTTATATTTAAATACTTTATATTTACATCAGGAGCGGGTCCTCTCTACGAAGGCCGCCATGTTTTTTTTACAATTGCCCAGACTGGACAAACTAAACACCTTTTGAGTTTCTATGACAACTGAAGGCTACCACAGGTTCTCTTTCGTTTGGAAGCGGAGGGTGAGGTGAGGGGTATTCAGCTGCAACATGCAACTTCACCACTAGATGTCACTAAATTCTAAACACTGAACCTTTAAGTCAACTTCCCCTCTTCACTGTTTGGTCAAAATAAGAACGTGGGGTAGGGCAGTTTATATTTCAGCCTTGTGAAATTAGAAAAACTGTTTGCTGAGCTTCAATCGAAAATCACCATGACAACTTATGGCTGCTGTCTCGTAAGTTACGTGGAGGATTCAAACTGAACTTTAAACCAGATGAATTTCCATTTTATTCCCACCGTCCTCCTGTTGCTCTGCAGTTGTTTCATTGCACAAAAAAATGTACAGACACTAAATGCAGTCATCAATTTCAATCAACATGCTGCCTGAAGTCCAATGTGTTCACAGTTTCATCTCCTTCAATTACCACAGCAAATTGGCCTGAAAGTCAAATGAAGCAGTTCATTCTTAATCAGCGTTATGAGAGTGGGTGTGGTATACGCACCGGTCACATTAACTAATTTATTACCTTTCATGATATTGTGTTTGAAGGGGGGGGGGGTGTTTAACAATACCTGAGGCACATTTATTCCTCATATGCATTTAAGAGGGGGAAGTGTCGGTTAACATTGCACAGCACGTCTTGGCGTTCTTCAAACAATGAATAACAAAGAGGGCTCAAGGAATTTTCCCGTACGGAGAGCAGAAGAGAGCGCTTTACATATCCACAGTCTGTCAGAGAAATAAATAAATTACCCCCGCACCTCTTCAAAAAAACAAACAGCTGTCAAAAAGTCACTCCGGGGCGCCTCACACGCACCTCTCCCCCCCCCCCCTTGGAAATACAAACCCAGACAAAGAGGATTCTTTAATTGTATTCCAGTTTTTATTTTTTTATTGCACCACTCCTTTGTAAGTTGCCATCTAAGAACCAAATCAAGCAAATAACATCCTCGGAGGTGCCCGTGTTTTAATGTGATGTCTGCGGTGCAGTGTCTCACCACAGAGTAATCCGCCTTTAGCCCCGGGATGAGCCTATGATCTGTGCTTTGACAGAGCAAAGGAGACTTGGCAATATGAAAAAAACGTCATTATCACGGGTCGTCCGTACCTGCACTAAATGCAAATCGCGTGAATTAAGTGGGAGGGGAGCGGTTTGTAAACAAACACAACAGTCAAAGATGAAAGCATGGGAGTGTTTCCTCTCTTTTCTGGAGAGTGAGGCAGCGGGGTTGACGTGCGTGTCCCCAGCCTCTGAATGCAGCGCCTGCTTGACTGACACAGGCAGAGCTCCGGCTCGCTGACGCCGACTGTGAGCTATGTGCAGTTTGTCGATTCGACGATAAGTTAAACCTGCAGCGTTTGAGTTCTTAAGTGTTTCATCGAGCAAACACTGCTGCTAAGTGCGTAGTTGTTTTTTAAACGTATATTACAGTAATGCATTGTTTAACCTACGCCATATTAGTCTTTTACATATTTTCTCAACGTGGTAATTATGGAAAGAAAATCATACATTCCTTTAATTGAGCTGTGAATTACACTACACACAGTTCTGTTTGCTGTGTACATATGGGGCTTATCACATGTTCGTGCTAGAAGGGAGACCCCTCCTTCACAGCCCACAAAAGTATGATTCTTTTTCCATATTAAATTACTAGCTGATATAGACTTTCACAGACATTTTGTTTTGTTTCTTTGCTGATATGTGCTGAGTAACTTCAGTGTCACTGTCTTTGTGACTTGCCTTTACCTAAGACCTTGTTACGTTATCTCTGCTCCACCTTGGTTGTAGTTACTGGTTTGTAGCTTGTCTATTTGTTACCGTACAGCAGCTTCTGTAACCTACCGGTCTATGAAACCACATTTGATCTAGATCCACATTTTTAATTCATTATTTCATTATGATAATAAACAATCTTCTATTAAAAGCGTCTTGGAAATGCTTAGAGTAGATTTTGCGTAATGTTGTTGACGAACAATAACCAATGGCGGCCTAAACACAACCTCCTTCGTGAACGCAAACAGCATAAACATACTTTATTAATAGAAAACCTAATTTGTAATAGTTTAGTTGCATATACAGGGTTGGCCGGACAACACATCTCTAATTTGGTTGAATCCATATTGTAAACATGTTGTGTGTGAAAGGTCACAGTCTGTTGGCAGAGTCTTCTCTACTTTATGCTTTCTTGAACTCAGGTGCTCTGCAAATGCCTCAATCCAGTCTGACAGCATCATTTCCATCTGACAGGCAGATGACTGCAGGCTCTCGGCGCTTCACACCTCCAATTAATGAAGTTACCTTTCCATGTGAATCTAGGTTATGCAGAGGGATTGCCTGTCTTCTTAAATAATCATTTTGTAACAGGATTATTGTGCATGAAAAATAGGAGTCGTTTGAGCAGAAAGGTCAAACAGCAGCTGGAATCTAGTAAACCCAGGAATGAGTCACTTTCTCAACAGTGAGATTTATTCCTTCTTCCATTCATCCGTGTGCTTGATGAATATAAATCGGAGAATCGCTGCATATACACTGTCGGAAAGCAACGAGGAATAAAGTGAGATGGAGCCTTGAGAAAGTTTAGTGTAAAAAAATAAAAGATTCCTTCAGGGAATCTTCCCTTTTCAGTGTTGTGCCTGTATAGAGAGCAAATTAAAGGGATAAGTCACTGATGTAACAGTATTTGTTAGTTTTTGTCTTCCCTTCATGGTTAAATAAAAGTGACAGAATACAAATAGCAGTATTTAAGCCCTGAGCGGAGAGAAATCATCTGACCCTGGTGTCAACAAACGCACCTATTGCTCTACAGTGGCTGCAGGAAAACCTGCGGCGCCTCCCCTGATGCCGCCTGTCCCGGGTTTTAAAGGGTAAATCTTGGCTGAGTGTAAGCAGGTGTCTTCCTTCAGCTGTCGGAGACAAAACACCTGCTTGGGGACATGACTGGGGTGTGGTGCAACATACTGGAAAGTTTGGATGCCAACAGGGCAGCAGCATCTTCCTGCCAAATATAATTCAGTGTTCATTCACCATTTACTGCCTTTTGGTAGTGAGCAACAGGGTGGATAGTGTGTAATTTATTATTTTAGCACATATAGCAGTGTTCAGGCTGCCTCTATGTATGAAAAGAGGTACGTCTATTTGAAACTACTAGTTTGACACATTGTGAATTTCAATACTCGTTTTTTTGATGCATTTCCGCTTGTTGAACACTAGGGGGCCGAGTCAATAGATGAAAGGGATTTACGGACACGATACAAAGCTGTGTGGAAAGAAGCATAAGGCTTTGTCCGTTTCCATATACATATCTAACGTTGGGCATAAGTGAGTCTTTGGTGTGTCAGTTCCTCAGCTTAAATAGAAATTGCAGGTTGACGTAGATGCTCTACATCAGGCCAGTGTGTTTGCATTGCGTGTTTTTGTGTTAACACCCTGCCAAGTTGAGATTTCCAATTAAAAGATACAGCCACTTCTGGTGCTGAGTGAAAACGTATGGTCTCACCCTGTACGTGAATCACTGGGAATGCTGGGGCCACAATGGGAGATTATTAACTGAGGGAGATTCCAATTTGCCTCTCAGCTGATTCCCTTACAATTTTCAACACGTCTATTTTACACCTCTTAAAACCGCCTCCATTTGCAATTCAGACTTGACGAGCTGCACGAGCTATTTTAAATCCCGAGATATATTTATATACGTGTGGTTATTGTATCTAGTTCACTTTAACAATGTGAATGAAAATTTTATAATCACCAAACTGTTGTATATCTACTGCTATCTTCATGTGGATTGAGTTCACGGGGGAAAAAAACATTGCTTCCATCTTCACCTTGAGATACAGCACAGCGTGCAACGCCAGGCAATTCTAAAGTGTCACTCAGTCGTGCTGTTTCCTCGCTGTGTGCTGTGAGCGCGCTGAGAGAGAGTGGACCTGTGCAGTGGTGTGTCCACATTTTTGGTGGGCTGCTCGTGCAGGGAGGCATCTTGAATTATGGATTTCCCCCTGTTATTTGGACCTGTTTGGCGAGTTTAGGGACTTGGTGTGGAAAGAAAGTTTCCATTTAATTTTTAGATATGAGTAGGTGGGTGGTTGCTGGGTTGTCAAGCTCCCTTGGAGGGGGGGGTTGCACACCCCTGTCACCCTGTATAACCACCCTGCAGGGAAACAATGATTACCAAATCTCCAATGAGGCTTCAACTGAGGTGATGCACCGACCGGGTTTTTTTTTCCAAAACCACAATAACATGAATTGTGTTGACTTCGAAACAGAAGAGCACAAAATAAACCCCCTTAAAATCCTCTTATTGCCGTCATAAATAGAAAATATGGGCAATTTTTGGTAGAAGAAGGAAAATATAAATCTTTTCACAGTGTTCTTCCTCTGTTGTCTCCGTGGAACAGACTCTCAGGCCAGAACAGATTCCACATTGTCACTTCTCACTGTCGTCTACTGCAAAAGACCCCAGCCATTCCATCAGGTTGATTTATCTACTTTAAAACCTCAGAGAGGAGATGATTGTGAGAACGCTGCTGGTCTGGGGGGGAAGGGGTTGCTATTCCTGGGCTGTCATCGGTCACCAATCAGCTTTTGCTCTTTGGTAGAATTAGTCTGTGGCTGAATGAGCGTCCCCTTTGCCACAGCTCATCATTTAACGGATGAGGGTGATTGTGAAG
This sequence comes from Reinhardtius hippoglossoides, assembly GCA_006182925.3. Classification (NCBI taxonomy): domain Eukaryota; kingdom Metazoa; phylum Chordata; class Actinopteri; order Pleuronectiformes; family Pleuronectidae; genus Reinhardtius; species Reinhardtius hippoglossoides. The sequence goes on from CM031692.1 coordinate 9,205,695, forward strand.
GACCCACCATCCTCCTCTCTGATCTCTGCGCTGTCCAGTTCCACACCGAGAACTGCTTTCAGCTTCGTGACTGCAAACAACAGTGCACTTGATACCACCGACTCAGTAGCCTGTTGCACACGTTAGAGAAACACCCCTTCCTTTGCAAGAACAGCAGGCTGTCTTTTATTGAACGGAGCATATACTGTATGTTGCTCCACAAATCTTTACTTTATTGATGCCTTACCAGGGAAATTCACTTGTTAGAGCAGTAAAGAGGTTAAAATAAGCAATAAAATAAAAGCTAGATATAAAGATATGTACATAACATAGACCATTCACAGACAGAATACTTGGGTAGAGAAAGTAAAGTGCAGCAGCACAGGAACAGTGCACGATAAGCATTATATAATAATTTCACTTATTCAACAGGTATAAATATATATGTAGACTGATATAAATATGGAGGCAGGTATGTAAGGAAAATATTATCTGAATATAAAAACTGTATAGGTATAGCATACATATGGAATAATAAAAATGGAAATGATATTAAGATAAAATATAATAAGTAATGTATATAAGCCTTATTTCTCTGATGTGCCGAACTACCTAAGCTAGTCATATTTAGACATTGCAAAGTTAAATATGACATTTGTTTGATTGACATCTAACATTTCTGAACCAATGCAATGAGTGTGTGTGTGTGAAACAAATGAGCGATAGAAAAAATGTATTTCCCAGTGTTGCCAAATGGATGGGAGAGGCGGGGGGGGGGGGGGACAGACAATCAATGGAGAAAATGTTCAGAAGAGAAAGTGCAGAAATGGAAAAATTCAAATAAAGTGAAAAAAGTTCTGGCACATCAATCGTCTCAGCCAGCTGTCGGAGGTGACATTTCATTAGTACGCTTTGTCAATAGAGAAATCGTCTGCTGAGAAAGCGGCTGGGCGCGAGTAACGAGGAAGGACAGAGCCACGCAGAGGAAGAGGAAGCCGATGAAGACGAGGAGAAGAGCACAGTCCTTTTTCATTTGACCCTTCCTGATTCCAGCCACTGGGAACCACTAACACGGAGGCTATAGTTGCAGCGAGAGAGAAGGTGGGTGTCCCTCTCTCGTCCTCAGTCTCTATCAATCATCCACGCTTCTCTTTTCATCCCCTGCCGATGTGGCGTCGCCCACGTGTCTCTCTGCCTGTTCGGGGTCCAGGAGAGTTGCTGTGCATCCTTCCCTCCACCGGGCAAGTGGCAGATACATTTGAAGGAAAATCACCGGCATAACGACTCCTGCCATTTCCCATAACGTCCTCATCCATCAATTAAGGGCTTTGCAGTAAGTGGGAGATGGATATGGCAGAATAAGGCCAGACTTTTTGATGACTATAGCACAGGGGGAATGGAGGGCCCCCGCTGTAACCCCCGTGTAGGCCAGTAATCACAGCGGTGGCTGCAGGCGGTTTGAGGCGGGAGCGGTAATGTCAATCACAACACTCCCACTGTACACAGCATAGGCATTTTGTTATCTCTTAATCATTTTAACGACAGAGAACTATTTCTTTTCAGTGGTTAAATGCTCAAATAGTCCAAGTGACAATGAATCCACTGAAACAAGTCGTTTTTTTTCACCCCTAAACAACGTGTATTATTGGTGAACTTAATTGTATTTCTCTCAACATGAATAGAAAATACATAAAAGTGGGTTGTGACATGAACCAGTAATGGCTTATACGAAAACCACATTGTCAAATTTGACAAATAATGGTAAAACAGAAGAAAGTGTGAGTGACAGTGGTCTGGCATGGATCATAGAGCTAAACAGTCCCTAGCTCACTTATTAACCCTCTTTAATAAACACAGGCCAATTTACACGTTTGTAAGCAGTACAACTTTTCATCCTTTACCGGCTTGTGCTAAAAGAAGTATTTCTGTTTGACACTTTATTTTTTCTCCTTTGCCTATAGTGTACAAGTTTGACATTTAGAATTCAGCCCAGTATGTTAATAGTTACCATGTTTAAAAAAAAAGAGACTAATCGGGGAACTGGCTGTGTTAATCACCACAGATTTGAATCACTTCATCACTGAAGTCATTAATCAAGCAGAAATGCCTAAATATTTCTTAATTATGCATCTGAAAATCTGAGGATTTACTTATCTTCAATCTCTCATATTAATGGAAAATGGAAATCTTTGGGGTTTCTTGTTGCTTTCCAGACAAAAATAGCTATTTCTGACGTTTTAGAGACAGATGAATGGATAAGGAAAATAAATGTTTGTTGTAGTCCCAAACTAATTTGCTTATTTTTTGACAGTTTAAAACCTGGACTTTTAATTCTTAAATTCTTAAAGTATGGTTTTTGAGTGTAGATTTAAAAACTGAGACGACACTCGGCCTAATAATCTTCTTAATCATCTATTTAGTTCAATATAACTCAGTGCAAAACTCTGACTGACTCCATCCTTCACACATTTATAACCACCCTGATATGTAAACAGCAGTGTCACCCTGCCAGCCTCCACTTCCAAGCGTTCCAACCCTTCACAGCCCACTTAGCCCACATTCCCCCAGCACCCCGGCGCAGCCTTTGCTGTTACTAGTTCAACAGTGATCCGTTGGGCTCCTAAACTGCCGGCGCTTAGAAGCTCGCGAGATGCACATCACAGGCAGCGAGAGGGGAGAAGTCGTCAGTTTTCGGTCGTTTCAAGTGCGGCGCGGAATACCTTGAGGCTCTCACCGTGCGAGACAGCGTTTCCACACGGAGAGACGGAGCAGACAGCATTTCAGATGGCAAAAAGTCAAAATACAACAAAAAAACTAAAAAAAAAGCCATGTCAAAAGCTTTGGTTTAAATGTTTAAGGTTCGGGGCTGGGGCGGAGGGGCGAGCTGTGCACCGAGTCTGCAGATAATTAGACCTTTTGGGGTAAACAAACACAGGACTCCACTGTTTTAAAGCGTTTGGTGCTGTCTATTATCTCGGTTCGCATCACTAGACAGTGGATAAATAATACGTAAGTGGCGGTAATCAGGAGGATATTGCTCCAGAGGGATCCTTACCGCTGAGTTTCTCGTGTCCGTCGGCAATAGCTCCTCAGTCGCATGTTTGTTGCTCCTTATGAGACACTAACCCACTTATTTACTGTCGGGAGAGAGAGAAAAAACCATCAAGCGCAGGGCAACAGGTAACAGCAAAACCGGCGTGGCATTTCAACATGTCAACATCTTCCTTGTTAATTAATTCAGCAACTTGCCGTCGTGTTGTTCGAAAACATTTAATTTGACATATGAGGGGGAAAAAAAAGAGAAACGCAGGAAAAATAAGGCTGCAGTTATTAACACTGAGAAACATAGTAGATTGTTGAAGTCTCAACAAATGATTTCAAGAAAACATTAGCTGGGTCTTTTTATGGCGCCGCGACAGCACATTTCTAGTGGAGATATAAATCCCTTTCAACTGAAATGAAAAGGCGGCTGAAGGTGAGTTGCTCTTTCCATATCGCTGATGAACTTTGTCAGGGAAGGGCTCTGTTTCCGAGAGATAGTATATTGTATTTTTTTCACAGCGCTAATAAGGGAAACTGAAATGTGACTTTTGAACAAGTCCAAAGAAATCTACTCGAGAATCTACGAAAAGCATTGGAAGTTTATCAAGGCTCCACAAAACTGCCTGTCTTAGGGTTTTGCCATTAAACCATTTGTTTCCTTGCGTATTGACTGCGGAGCCTTGATGACGGAGTAATCTCTTCAAACACTTAGATGTTGTCGACTTTCGCCCACAAAGGAGCAATCAGAAGCCTGGAGATCCTCAGCTGCCAATAGAGCACTTTGTTTTTCGAGCCGGCGCCATGGTCCGAATTCTTAATTGAGCTGATGAATGGGCTTCTCTTATTTTAATAAGATTGAATAAGTTGTTCATATCAAATTTAAAAGAAAAATCTGAAAGGTCACAGTTTTTCGAGACTCTTTTCCAAATGTCTTTGTGTAACAATACAAAGAAATGGCCCGACAGACCCTTTCTTGAGCTCGGTTCTGTGGAAACAGCAGCCTGTGTTGTGCGAGTATCACGGCGCTGAGCCCGTAATGAGATGAAAGTGAGCTTCCAGAATAGCACCGAGGGAAAACCGTTGCAGGGCAGTGTTGAGAGAAGCTGTTTTCAGGTGTCACTCACATGTTAGAACAAGTCTGATTTAGCACAAGTTTCATCGTTTTGACAACTAGTTTCAATAACATAGCCATTGTTGGACATTTGGGAATTTGGAGAATCGGCCAAAAGAAGTCGGACAGCATCAATATTTTATGGACGAAGTGCAAACTTTGACTTACAGGTGGCGCTAGAGAACATGTCTGGGGATGTTCTGGAAAGGATTCATTCCCTGGCAAACTAATTTCATATAGATATAGATATAGAATCTTGATTTGTTTAGTTTGCTGTTAATGTCCCAAAAAGCAATCAAGGCCATATTGAGATGTTAAAGTGACAATATGTTGATTTCTTGTCTCCTCACTGTATTGTAGTAATTAGTATATGTACCTACTGTATAAAATCAGTATCTAATATGGAACTGGAACATATGGCCAGGTTTAGTTTGCCCAAACTGGGGGTTTGTTTACGCGTGTGTGTTGCCACAGCCACTCGGCGCTCGGTGAAGTTGTTTATATCACCTCCTGACATGATGAACAGATTTAGATTAACTTTCCCTTTAAATCTCACTCCATTTATGCCCCCGGTCCTCTGCAGAGAGCCTCCGTCTCCTGAATGAATTGGCTGTGTCTCGGAAACAAATGTGCAACAGAATAACGGAGGAAAAAATGTTTCCAGAGTTTGCACATCGCGTTAAACCAACATTTAAAGTCCTGCCGATACCTGCAGTGAAGTATTGATCTCCTGATGCTCCTTGAGGGCCCAAAGCATATTGATAGATTATGTAGATTCTTTTTTGCGGCGTTGGGATGAGCTGCCTCTGCCATGATATAAGACCACGACAACAATCTCATCTATTTACCTGACTTGAGTTGTTGTTATGAATTTCAAAATAGGCTTCTCGGCTGCCATGGGCTTATTGCAAATACGTTGTGATTTTTGAATAAATGGCTGATAAAGACGAATCTGGCTCTATACAGTCCATCTGACTGTACGGGAGACATAAATGTACAGAGATCAGATTTCACACGAAAAGCTGTCTAAGCCACCGAGAATACTTTCTCAGTTTCCTTTAAGTAATGCAGGTGTTGATGCTTCTCTGAGGGGAAAACAGGATTAGGGAGGAAAGTAAATTGCACTGTCACTTTGTGATGGGTGCTGAGGCTGTATTTCCCTGTGACACCGCCGCTACACAGACTGACTTAAACACAGATGACAAGGTGTTGCTATGGAGACCTTCGCGAGGAACCTGCAGCAGCCGATCCGTGGACACTTTATGCAAACACAAAGACGAGTGTATCTATAGCGCTGTTTTTGTGGGAAAACATCAAAGGAGGCAGGTTAAGCTCCGTCTCAAAGACACAGGGTATGTTCATTAAAGCAAAGCAGCAGCGTGACAACAACTTGTTTATTAGTTATACACTAACGGTAATCTATAGAATTCACAGGTGACCACATGGAATTAAGAAAAATGTATATACTGTCGCTATCTGAGAATCTAAATGTGGCTTTGTACCAAGTCCTTTGTTTCCATCGGTCGGATCTTTACATCAAACCTTCAAGTAAACAACAGAGACCGTGACAGACTTAAAGGGCCAGTGTGTAAGATTCAGGTGAAAGGGATCTGTTGGCAGAAATGGAATATAAAATAATCCTAAAGTGTGTTTCATCTAAATTGTACTAATTGTTGTTTTCTTTACCTTTAATTTAAATAATTATTTTTACGGAGGTCGCCATGTTTTTTTACAGAGGCCCAAACTGGACAAACTGAAAACCTTTTGAGTTTTTATGACAACTGAAGGTTTCCACAGGTTCCCTTTCATGTTTGAAAAGGGAGGGGGAGGTGAGGGGTATTCAGCTGCATCATTCAACTTCCCCACTAGATGTCACTAAATCCTACACACTGAACCTTTAAAAATTCCTCAAAATTTTCTGCTGTAAATAGCTAACAAATGAAATGGCCCTCCCCTGTTTATGTCAGATATTTGTCTTTCTCCGATTAACTAAGACATTTGCTTTTGGTTGTATTTTCAGGAAATAAGATGCAGATATTAGTAATACACAGAAAATGAAACCCCAATGACTTTGGCGATCCCTCTTCCTTTCGTTTTAGCGCCGCTATGAGAGTTTAATTTGTGATTTTAGGTCGAACAACTGTTGAAGGCATTGTCATGAATTTGGTACAGAAGCCCTTGCCTCCCTTCAGAAATAAATTGTAGTAGTTTTGGAGATATTCTTGTTTTCAAAACAAGGGCATCTGGCCTTAGTTACTAAGCTGAACCCTTTTACCTGCACAAAAATGCCTTGATACACTAAGAAAAAGGAAAATCCCAAAAAGCATAATGTGCATTTAAAGTTCCTGATAATGTGAAGGTTAGAAATATATATTCTATATCGACCGATGTCCAGTTTTATTTCCGTCAAGATTTGTTATTGTCTCCATACTCGAGTAATATTTCAGTGCAGATGTATTTGTATTGAAAGTTATGATCGGTGTCTACATCTGCCGTGCTTTGCTCCGATATCCATCTTTTGAATATGGTTACTGCCGCCCTGCTTCTGCTTGCTGGCTCCGAATGATCGATAGCTGGAAATGATGGCGTGTCCGCGTTAGTGATGATGACAGGCGAGGACGAGGAGCCTTTCTCACCAGCGTCCAACTTGCAAAACATGCTCAGTTGTGTGTTTCTAATTGTGCCGCGACTGGGGAATTTCAGACGGGTCTTTTTCGGAGGTGGAGTGGAACTTCAGTCTCCAAAACAGTTTTCGAACATTACTCTGCCAAATGTGTACGGTTTGAGAACAGAAGAGTTGAACGCACAAGTATTTGCAAGTGTTTGTTCTATTCCATCTCCAGGGACAACAGCGATCAGCCACAACATTAAAACCAGTCACCTGTCAATATAGCTGATATATCTTGCAACTATACTAAGAGTAGCACGTCTGCTAAGTAGAGAACATATTGGACTCGTTGCATATATGTAGTTATAGTTAGCCACAATAATGTCCACAAACCATATGCTTTTGGATTTTCAAGATTGTGGTCACTGTTGGAACATCTCTGTGTCTTTCCTGCGTTTGTGCAGGTTTATGATTCTGCATATCTCAGGCAGATTAGTCCCAAATGTGCCAATCACGTCGGATTTGTCTGCCTCAAAATCCAAATCTGTAGTTTTAACCGATTAGCGACAGAAATCCGAGCAGGGCATTTGCCAATTTCCACAACCTGCAGAAGTCAGCCATTAAATGCGTGATTTCAGATCCATGTCATAGTAAGGTTATCATTTCAAAAAACAGTGCAGCACATAGCTTCAGGTGTAGTACACAGCTCCGGGTGTAGTACTGCAGCAAGTGATACGTAAGCACGACCCACATAAAAACATAGTTTCTGTCTTCGTTTCTCTTTGTTGGTAAAAATGACCCAAAAATTGAATAATTCTGGGAACTATGCAAATGGGCAAAGCAAATGACCATTATGATTATGCATCATTGAAATTCAGATGAAAAAGATGAAGCCCCTATTTTGTAACATTCATCAATATGGTAATTTTAACATTTACTCCCCCTGTTCTCCATTTCTTGCTTCTGTACTTTCGACTCCGAGACTTGAAAGCACCGCAGCTGCTTGAGAGCACCCACAGACACGCACACAGCACACACAGACACACTTTACACATAAACACACAACTGGCAGCAGTTATTAAATGAAGGTACAGTCGCCTTTTGTCTCCGCAGCTACTTATTCTAATATTAATGTTGCAAAAATATTAATCACCGAATTATCTTTGACATATAATTTCATTCAATTTGCTCCGGGCGCTCTGGACAATCCCCGATGCTCAACCCAAATATGCAAATCGAGAAGTAGTCTTTGTAATAATTAAGAACATTGTGTACATTAGCACGTCGTCGTCCAAAGTAAACTGAGGAGATTTAGCAGCAACTTTATCATAGAAAAACAGATGCGGATTAATGGGTCCCCACATTAGGGAGAAAGAGATGCATTATTTCTTATTTGTATGATTCTTTATCCAGCAGGAATAACAGATGTGGGCAATAACAATAAAATACCAATAACTCCAACTATAATGTATTGAGTGTGTGGCTTCCTATTTTTTTATTGCTCTGTTCTTTTTTTTTTTGTTCTTTTTTTGTGCCATTTGTTGTCTGTTATCTTTTTAGCCATTAATGGGAATTGTTGCAAATTAGTGTGTTTTGTTGTGGAAAGATAATATTTTTATTTGTCTTGTTCACGTGATGAAGAACCTCCATTTGTTTGGGATGTAGTAGCGATGCCCTGATGTCATGGATCTGTAATATGGGTCAGTGTGGTTTAACTGGACCGGGTTTTGACATATTGTAACCGAAATAATAAATTCATACTGTATCATTGGAGAATGTCATCATATCTCATCAGGTTACCTTGCATCAACATGGTCTCATTTGTGTGAGAGACAGGTTTTTAAACGTCGGGAAATGGGAGTATTGGTATCAGCTCAGTGATCTGTATGAGCCAACACCTTCAGCTGAGGCATCCCAATCACTATTAGGAGGAAAAAAGCAGATTCAGTGAATCCCAAATAGTGAATTCAATGACTACACAACACACAAATACTACACAACTAATTGTCCATGGTTCTAAATATGAATTTTGATGTCCAGATAATTTACTGTATCGTGTGAACTCACATTTTAATCCTAAAGGATTTTATCTACATAATCCACCCTTGGTTAAAACATTGTACAATATTAACATTTTTACAGGTGCCTTTGTAATCTTGTCTGCCCCAGTATGTGTATCAGGACATCCATGTGCCGTCATCAGGGAGATATGGAGTAATACTGAGTCATAGATAGAGCTTAAGTTCATGCTTCGACCACCAAAATCAGTAATTTGTTGCCGTTTATCAAAAATAAACGCGATTATATGGTGGAGTGCTGCTGGGGAAAATAGTTGTGCAGTGCTCTCTGCGTCAACAATACGCGGTGAGGTTCCTCCTCTTCAGCCTGACTAAAAATAAAGCTGAATTGCAGCCAGGGAAGGTCAGTATGGATTATGGAGCACTGCGCTCCCCGTGGAAAAGAGTTGTTTGTTGTCCGTCCCAATGTCAGATCGAGAATCAGGAGGGAAAGTGCCTCTCTCAGCAGGTCCAGACTTCCTGTCAATGATAATCCGATGGAATGGCTGATCTGGGCCGGATGGACCGTGGCCAGCGTGGAAAAGACAGCTCGGGCGGTCTGGTTGAAGCTTGTAACGTGCTCGTGTAATAGAGATTGTCCAGGCTGATAAAGAAAGTGGAAAGAATCAATTGTTTGCACAGATTACACGCTGGATATGGCTGTTTTTAAAAGTATTTCAGAAAATGATACAGTTAAGGAAAGGAACACTCGTTATATTCAGCATGGACGCAGCACTGTAATTAGGCCTTTAAATGAAGTGGCGTCGGGATTTCGGTGTGTGCTCAAGAGAACAAAGTAGCTTGTTTCAGTCGGTTGAGGAAAGTAACACTTATTCACTGTAGGAGGGGAGCAAATCACAGCTCGAGTGTGAAATCTATACCAACACCTATTGTGCTTTGTGCCTCAACTCGGGAAGCTCAGCTTTAAAATCATTTAAACGTCCCTCAAGTTGATTCTAGGCCAACTGGTGTTGTACTGGAGCTATGTTAAGTTGTCTGGGAAAGAGCTATTCGTTATGGACGTAAAACAACACCAATTGGGGCTTGGCAGAGATGGAGGTCACACCTGTGTTGGCTGACAGGACCATCACGTCCAGATGGTGAGATCTCATGGAGGCACAGAGCAAATGTGCTTCACCAATATGCTTTTAAAGTGTGTGAGGAATGTCGTTGTGTGTTCTGCACAAGCACAAACAGCTGAAACCAAGTGTATTTGTTTTTTTTGTGTGTGTTTTTAAAAGATATTTGTGGGTGTAACGCCTCGTGGTGACAACTAGCAGTTCTAACTTTGTCTTTCCACCCGCTGTGGTTGGTTGGTTGGTTGGTTGAATAACTGGTTGGTTGGTTGGTTGGTTTAGTTTTTTCAGCAGGATTATAAACTAATCTATTGAGCAGATTTCCATACAACCTGGTTGAAGGATAGGACATGGATCCTCGATTTCTTTTATTATTTTCTTTAACATTGCATGATAAGATTGTTTTAGTCGGTAATACAGAGAACTACAGTGATTGATTGAACTGAAACTATATTTAACTTTTCTAATGTTCTCAATCTATAGATACATTCTTTAGGTGGTGCATGTCAGCTATACATTGCATCCTATGGTGTAACCTCACAGCCTCCGCACACAGCAGTCACAGGTACAGCCTCGAGTTACCGGCGTCTTGAGCTCGGATGGCAAAGAAACTGAATCCATAAAAAACTAAATATCAAATACAAAAAGATCTCTCAAACCAATTGAGTTTTCAGTTAATTTTCTTCATTTACGATCACAGAGTTTTTGCTAAATGAAGCACTGGGGATTTACTGTGTCGAGGCTGAGAAAGGAGGCTCATGAGTTGTTGAAAAATATAATGTGCTGAACAAACAGTCACTCGACCAAATGAAAACACAAACACACGGAGAGCCGCCTCATTTTGAAGACCATTTCTCATCCTCTGTGATACTTGTGGCAAATCATTTGACTTCTCAGCATGACCAGGCGCTAATGTCTTAAATTACCAGCAGCGGCGACGAAGGTGATGCAGCAGCGCTCGTGTTTACTTCACTGTGATCTGGCCACTTAAGCAGCTGCCACCTTTGTCCTTGTCACAGGAGACCGAGCGAGGATGGGTTCGCGTCCTTGACTAATGCTAATCTGTGATTGATGCTTTGGAGCAGAAATCAATAAGCCTGTTCAAAATGAAACAGAATGATGTGCCTGGTGCTTTTTTCTTTTTCTCACTGTGTAATAATTTGCAGCATAGATGTTGTTGTTGATGTTTGTGAGCAGAATTGTCAAAGAGGTCATAATATAGTATCGAGCAGTGAGCCGCAGAAACGGTTGGTTACCTAATGTCCAGCGTCTCCCTCTGCCTGAGCTTCATCTTCCCTGCGTTGCATAAACATCTCCTGCGATGTGACGTGTGCTCGTGTCTCCCAGCAGATGTGACACGATCTGCGTCTGAATTTGTCCGTTCTCTCAACTCCCAGACATCTTTGACTCGGCCGTGCTCTAAACTCATTGGTCATAGAATTTTGAATTCGATTATCGCTTTAATTATTGTATCTGCACAGAGAATTCTAGTGATTTTTATTTTTATTTTTTTGGGGGGAATAGGAGGTTGATTTAATCCTTGAATATAAAAACTCTTCATAACATAATGAATGCATTACAGCTGATGCATCGAATGACTCAATCAGAATGCCCGTTCTCTGAAAGGTTAAAATGGTTATGAAGCAAAGGTAAAGCAAAAACGATTGTAAAGTTCGATTAGTCCAAACTAAACAATTCAGCCCAGGTTTTTAAGTCAAAGATCTTTTCCAAACCGCTATCAAATTTATTAGATGCCCGACTCTAAGCACAATATTTCCTCAGCTGTAACCACACTGTCTCAGCTGCTGTGTTTTCTATTAAAGCAGAATCCAGTGACACATATTATCCAGGACTTTGCAGAATTTTGCAATAGCATGAACAGCTTGTTATTTTAGCAGCAGCAGTAATAATGAATTGATTCATTAAAGGAAAATGGAAGAATAAGGGGGAAATCTGTCAATCACACTTTAGCCATTAATGGCAGATATGTGTGGATATGGATATTTGTCAACCTGAGCACTTTTAGACTCTTGGTCGGACAAATAAGCAATTCTCATGTGTTCACTACTACAGGGAAAAGTCCAGAGCATTCAGGTGATGGGTGGCGTCTGGGTAGAACAAGCAGGAGGCAGATTGTATAAATTCTGCTCCAGAAATTATGCGTTTTTCTTTCCAGCACATCGATGTTTGTCTGTTCTTATCACCGAAAGCTCTTGAATCTCATTCTCTTTCTAAGTTGTCGTCTTCTCTGGCGTCTTCTCCGTGGATGGCGCCTCTTTTCCATCCATTTTAGAAACGTCATCAACCAATCGCTAGCTGTTAGAGAATGTCATGCTACTCCTAACCAAACAATGAATTAGGTTAAATTGATAACCCCCCCCCCCCCCCCCCCCCCCAATAGCATTGTTCGGTAATATCAATGTCATCCACGATGGCAAAGAGGTCCCACAATATGACAGCCAGCCTAACTCCACTGGACAGCCCTCACAATATTACCCTTCACCGGTGATGAGTATTGAAATTACACTGACCCATGATGACCAATCCTTTATGTCTGTTGTAATTGTGCGTTCGCATTTCCTCAGGTGGCAGCTTTAATTGTAGACCAAGACACACACACACACACACACACACAAAAAAGAAACCCGTGGAAGGACATAAGTTGAATCATTTCCTGAAAGCAGGCCATTAATTATGATGTGCTGTAATTGCAGATCTTTGGGGCGGCCTGGTTATAAGATGGAAGTGAAAGCTGGCAGCCCAGGTCCGCGGTGTTTTGGAAATAACTGACACCACTAAGTGCTAGATTGCCACTGCTGTGACTCAGTCTCATCAGATCAGATCATATTTACCACAAATAGAGCCCGGGTCACGCGGAGGTAAGAGGTGAACACGTGGCACGTCGGGACGTTTCAGGGAATTATGTGACGGTAATTTCGAGTGCGGAGTTGCGAGATGGGCTTCAGATATTTCTTCCCGTCAGATCCCATGAAATTTAGCAGAGAAGACAGCGAGACACGTGTAATTATTCTGTTAGATCTTACGCAGACCTCCTAAATCCCATTAGCTTAAGATCTTTGAAATGAGGTCACATAATCTGGGTCAACCACTGTCCAAAAATATAAAATAACCCTGAGATAAAAAGAAAATAGTGGGTGTATTTTGCAAGAGAAAATTCTTGAAAAACCATCAAGGATTTCTGCTTTGTGTGTTTTCTTTATTTTGGTTGGCAGCTTTTACACACGGGGGAAATTCTACACGTGTTTATGGGAAGGTTCGACAACTGTACAAGGGAAAGGTCTTCATCATGGCCGACATAATAGATTCGAGTATTTACAAGAGAAAACTGACCATTTTTTTCATAATACTAGTGAAAACAGATTATACTACAAAAATACAGGTTCTTACAAATGATTGGACCCACTCAGGGAAGAGTGGGCTTCCAAAGCACAACAGACTCTAATATATACTAATATCTAGAGATCCAGATATGTGCAATACTGTATGTATATGTATATGTTTATATGTGTTCTATTACACATTGATGATAGATCAAAAACTCAAATCAGCAAACAAATAATGCATCTCTGGAAAAACTTTGGGATGATTCTAACTTTGTTTGATTCTCTTTAGACCCCCCCCCCCCCCACCCCCCCCACACACCACCCAACCACACTGCACCTCGCAATTACGATTCCTCTGTGTATGTCATTTGCTTTCATTTAGGTATGCATAAGCTTTATCATCACCCCATGTGACCTGACTCCGGGTCTCACTCACAACATCAATAATGGGAATCAATTGTTGTCCTGAGTCACTACACAATTAGGGCCACCTATTTAAAAAATCGTATGTGTTCCTGTAGGAGAGTGGGCTGCCTCAGTCGGCTGATTAATTTGCAATTTGTCGTGGACTCATCCTCTGCAATGCACTGGTCGACACACATAGATCTCTCATGGGGGGGTCATCATACAACACTGTGTCCATCACTAATCCCTAATGTGGACAAACATAAGTGAAAGGATGATGAGAGGAAGCGTTTACTCTCCGTCTTTTTGGAAATAGTTCTGCTTTGGGGTTTTCAGTGGCTCAGAAATGATCTGGTCAAACTAAAGGTTGGTTTCCTCCTTTGTCTTCACTCGTATGTGCAATGAAACACAAACTGTAATGATACTGCAAATATTGCGCATGAGAGGGACATACCTTTTTCGGACGCATTCGTGGAAACAGTGTTTAAGCTTCAAACCTCTGGGAGGAATTGGCCGTGGCAGCAGCTGACTGACATTTCAGTGCTGGTGTTGCTAGGAGACGCAGACTCGGCTTCTGCGGAGCGCTACCGTCTGGAGGAAGTCGTCGCCCGATGGTGATACAACACGTTGTGTCCTCTTTTTTTTTTTTTGAAAAACACACAGATAGTGATGGTTATGTACCTTCAGGTTGTCCCTTTACAACTTTTTGGAGGCGTCATCATGCTGTTTTAGTTTGGACTTAATTCACACTTGATTCAGAAAGTGGAAGCCAGATTGTTTTAAAAGTTGTTTAATGTGAAATCTGCGGAGTCATTACACAATTCAATTCTGGTAATTACAACTTTAATTTAAAACAAACGCCGAGGCCATATAACTGATTTCTTTCCCAATAATCAATACTTATAACATGCGGCAAACTGTGATTAACATGGTTTAATATTTAATGTAACATCGCTAGCTAATGTCAATGCAGACGTTCCCGTTTCAGTTATGGAAACCGCGCTTCCCCTGGTGGCTCACTTAAACACACTTGCCCTTTCAGCCCCACTTACGTTAGCCATCAGCACATTGATTATCACGTTGCCTGTCGCCTCCTGCGTGTCAGCCCCCTCGACTCTGATGAGCTAGGACAGACAGCGTCTCTCACATGCGGCGTCCCTCGCAAAGTACTGGCATCCGTGACCTTTTACAAGTTAGGACCACAATTTACCAAAAAATTAGCCGAGTCCAACATGCAAATTATCCGGGCAAAAAGGGCAGTGGAATCAATTTCTTCTTAGTTGAGATATTACTGTATCTGCGTGGAGGAGAAGCAGTGGGACAGAGCAGGAAATAATTACGAAGATGTAAAAGCAAAACCAGGGGGCAGAAGCCGAGATTGAGAGACGTGACCTTTTTAGTTTGAAAAATGAGTGTTGGGATCCTTTTAAGAACTCTGCACTTATGAGTGATCATTATCCGCTCGAGTCTCTGAATCTCTGAGTAGGGCCATTTGCAAACTTAGTATGTATTTCCATGCATCTTCACATATAAGGGTTTAAACTCTTCTGTTGGTTTCTTGGTTTCGTGCCTATACATACTCTGAATGTGTTGACCTATAGGACCCGTAGGAGAGGATGCAACATCTATTGGCTTCTCCCTTTAGAGCTGAATGAGACGTACTTGAGATGCGGTCGTATTTAAGACGTGTGATGGATGCAATGCGTCTTGATTCCCTCAACTTCTCATCGGGAAGTTGAAATGCATTGTGGGAAATGTATATTGATTGTTTTTTTGGGTGGTTTTAGTTCTCAAAAAGATTTTTGGAGTGGGCCGACACGGACTTTGATATGCTTGACGAGCTGCTTGTCAAAATTCAGTGAGAGACATGTTTGAGGAGGAGAGATCAGAGTTCAGCCAGTATCGATGGAATTTAGAGGATTACAGGATCACTTCAATCTGTATTTCTTAGCCTCTGAATTTGATAGAAATATGGAATCAAACCACACGAGGGCATAAATTGACCTCATGTTTCATTATTTAAAAAAGAAAATCTGAAAGCAATTAACCAAATTCAGATGTAAGCTCCTAAGCGGTTTTTGTTTCATTTTTTTGTATCTGCTTCAGAGGCTGAGGAATTAAGGTTTTAGCAAACATTACAGTTTTGCATAAAAGCCTGAGGTTTTAGGAGGTGGTTTTCAAACAATGCTTAGGTTTTGGAATGGGGTTGTAGAGGCCGCCTCAGGACCTAATGAGTTAAAGAGGCATCATTTGCATCCATAATCACAGTTCTCTCTCTCACGGGGCCCTTGCTCTTTAAATCCTCTGGTAAGGTTCGGATATCAAGCATTGATATCCTTTCCCCGATGGCACAATACTTTTTAAACCAATTAGGTGGCCCTGCCTCCCAAGACATCACCATTGACAAGTAGCCAATGCAATTTCCATAACAGAGCGATTGGCACCCTCAAGGCCAGTCGAAGAGCTTTTCGGGAACACGCTGCCATGCATCTTGACGTTTGTTCTCAATTTACCGGTTTGGAAAGTCACATCGTCAACAAGCCAAAAGACTTAAAAGTCTCAAAAGATTAGAGTCAGCAAAGTTTCGGGCTTTAATTGCCAGTGTGTACCGTCGTCAATATAACTCATGACCGGCTTGATGCTCATTACTCCACCAGTGGTGTTTCTCAAGGACAATTACCAGTAGTCCTCCCTCTCCCAGCGTCTGAGAACGCCACGACCCTTTATTACAGAAGAGCAGTGATTCAGCTTTATTGGATTACCTCTCAACCTTGATTCCCTCCGCCACCCCCTGTCTGAGGAGGAGGAGGAGGAGGAGGAGGAGGAGGAGGAGGAGGAGACCATCTCAATGTGGGAACTCATCTCCCACTAAATGGGTTGAACCGGACTCCATGTTTCTGTCGACCCATGATCAGACTAAAGTTTGAGATAAGGGATGGTGGAAAAGAGAGAATACAGAGGGATTATTATTACACAGTACCGACACCTTTAATCATTAGGAGGATTAGTCCTTGATAGTAGTCACTGTTTGCCGGCTATTTATGGCTTAAATAATATGGATATATCGATGCTTTAAGCCTCTCTGCATGTCGCGTGGTATCGTTTACGCTTTTAATTGAAATGAATAGAAAAACTGTAATTAAAACCAAAGGAACAAACACCAAAGGAATTGCAGGAAGAATCACGGAGGTCATGAAATAATCGTAAGACTACAATATATATATATATTTGCAGGAGAAAATAAATTATTTCAAGCCTAATTATCCTCCTTTCCCTTTTACCAAAAACAGAGAGGAAAAAGAAAACAAATATCCGAATTACTCTGGACGTTTTCCCAGAACTTGTCCTGCCAGCCACTTTGGGGAAATGTCTGGAATAAGTCAGAGTGAGTCCTTGTGAGAATACAGCAGGAAAAAGTTCAGGAAGTGAGTATGTTGATGTATCGAACACACGACGGATGCAAAACTGAATTAAAGAAAAAAAAAATAATCTCAGGATTAAAAAGACACTTAAACATATAGGACTCCAACGAAGAAGTCATCTAGGAAAGAAAACAAGATGCCAGAGATTTTGTTAGTGACGGCTGATGGCTGCCTCCTGCCTCTCGCCTGAATGATACCGACATTGTCCTGTTGTTGTGAAACCCTCCAGAAAATCCCTTGCTGCGTTCTAGTGAAATTCCAGAGTTCATGTCTGAAAATGGCTTTTCGTAACATTTGATTTCCATTGTAGATTTGTAAGATGTGTTCACAACTACGATGAGCTGTGAGATCTATCACACACACAGTCAGTAGATGGGAGGATGCACATATATTACCATCATGTTTTTCTTCCACATATAGTTTGACTTTCAAGATGGAGGCTGGTGAGTGACAACACAAGCAAAACCTCTTGTCTCTTTTGTTGTGAATTGTCAGGAAATGTCATGATTCAAACATGCCGCTGCCTCTCCAAGGTCACCGCTGCCCTTTTAGAAAGCATTCGCAGACTCAGACCAGCACATGAATAGATGTCAAGAGATGTTATCACAAACATTTCAACCTTTTTGAAGTATCAAAAGCCGGCCTAAACATGGTGGAACATGTGCCTGAATTGCTTGAGCCCGCCAGGACCCCGCTGATGTCCCTGATGAAATGTGATATCCATGTAATCAATCCCAAATGGAGCCTCATGCTCCGAACGCCGCTTGCATTATAATTTCTATAGATCCAGTATGGAGTCAGGGTGACACAGCAGGGCGACACGGGAGACCATGTGCAGCATATGAAATTTTACATGAGTTTGGCCCTTTTCAAAGATCTGCTTTGTGATAAGAGTCTGTCATATCAGTGCTGGGCGCTGTGATAACGGGGGGCTTTGTTAAGTCAGTCCATTGGTCAAACACTAAAAGGACTTTTGAAGGCAGCTTTTTTCTGACTGATGTGAAAGAAGCATGATTTAAAGGGGCAGGAGGAGGTATTACATTTTTGACTCAGAGAGATCCATAAGCCAGGGTTGTGGAAAAGAGCCGAACGGAAGCAGAAAACAGTTGCCTCTTGCTAAAGAATGCTTTTGGATTATAGTAAAAAAATATATATATTCTGTGTAGTTGTTCAAAGTGTCAGAACGTGGAGCGTATGTTACGATGGACCGCACGACTACTCCCCATAACTGAAGCCAAAGCACCTTGATTGCCACCTGGTGGCTGAATGCAGCAAAGGTCACAAATCCCTCAATGTTAGTGGATGGGAAATAAACAAAAAAAACAAAAATCACGTCTAATATATACATATTTTTTTGTATGTAGTTCTCATCACTGATGTATCTTCAAATGCTTTTCCAGTAAGTTTGACTTGATTGGTTATTTGAGGCTATATATATGAAATGTTATAATATTGAGATTGACTCGAGGGTCCAGCCCCTGATCGCTATTGTGCAGACTTTAAACGTGCAGCATGGCAGTGTTTGTGTCTGAATTGGCTTGATTCTTGATAGAGGGAGTAAGTGGACACACATTGTCCATTATCATAAACATCTGTGTCACTTAAACAATTCGCTGAACACTGAAACAACCACCAGAAGACCACCAAAGTAGGCATTTTGTCGTTGCATAATCGAAGAACAAGAAGAACACCAACGTAACGCTGGCCGGGGGGGGGGGGGTGCGTCGCTTTGCAACTGACACAAACCCCCAAAAAACCCTCAATCGGAAATCATTTGAAAACAGCAGGAGAGGAGTGGAGCAGACTTCCAAGGGCAGCGGCGGCGGCGGCGAGAGCTGCTGCATCCACAGTCTCAACCTCTTCAATTGAGTCTCTCTAGTCACGTAAGGTGCGTGGGCGAGTGAAGGCTCTGGTTTCTGTGTCTCTTTGCCGGCCTGTCGGTTTCATCAGCGGGCGCGGCGCGGCGCTCTGTTACTCGACATCCTCCTCCAGAGATGACACCTGCTGTTTTCATCTTCAAATCTCTTGTCGGTCTGCGATCAATCATTCCTTGTCAAGCGAAAAGCAATATTGATCCAAAGTGGTCGTGTTTGGCTGTTGTGAGTGTGTCGGTTGCACCGCAGCCGACTGTACTTCAGTTGCTCGTCGTTTTGCACGTGGCTTCCCTGTATCCATAACGGCAAAAAACGTCGGCACGTCAGCACCACTTCTTAGTCTTAAAGTTAGAGAAAAATATGGAAAGATAAATGGATCGGAAAGAATAAAGTTTGAATGCTGGAAACCGAGAGCTACAGAGGTGCCACGTATAAGTGGGTGACTTTCTTGGCTAATGGTGCTGTCAGTGTCTAATCACACTGTCAGCCACCATTACAGTTAAGGAGTCCATCTTGTCTCTGAATTCAAGCTAACCACGAACTTTAAAGTGCTTCAATTCTCAGATGAACACAATTACACAAAACTTAAGAGTTTCCCTTGAGGAAACTTTACAACATAACAATGTCTTCTGCAGGTTATTTCACTGTTTTATGTGCAGTTATTTTGGTAATTTCCCTGTGCATCGCTCCGCAGGCATCTTGTATGTTCGCTAACGCTAAGTTAAGTCATAGGTTGAAATTTGTTCTGCTATTAGCCCCCGTGGGGGAATTTGTTCTGTGCACATGACCCTTTCTAACTATGTGGGAGCACTGTGCAGCCACAGTGCAACGCCAGGGGAGCAACTCCAGCTCTGAGGCCAGCGTCTTGGTCAAGGGCAAAGACCGAACATGCAAGTCCGTAGGGTTAGAAGGAAAAACCCACGCAGACACGTGGGAACATGCGACCTCCACACAGCGCGACCCTCACCGACCTCGCCGACGTTTCAACCTGCACGCTGTGAGGCAACGAGCCGCTGTGCCACCTGCCATGTGCACATTTAAATGAGGCTGTAGTAACAGTCTCCTGTGGGTGGCTGTGGTGTCATCACAGTTGACAGTGAGCGTTTTTCCCTCAGTGATTTCTGAACATGTGTAAGTGGGAAGGAGGGCGAGAAATTTAATGACTTGCATATTCATTTTTTTTTTCAATCGCTGGATGAATTATGTCAGGAAGTAGTGAAAGATTCCCGTGTTTCTCACACATCTTTGAAAGAAAGAAACAAATGCTCACATTTAACGGCTTTGGTTCAGACTGAAATATACTACTGGATTGATTGCCACTGATTTCTGTACAGAGGGTCATGGTCTCCAGGGGACGAATCATGGACTGTATATAAGATTGGACACCTCCATGTTAGTGGATGGGACATTGATCAAAGTGCATCGGGATCATTTAACTCTTCATTTACAGCACAATCAGTACTGCAAAGTTTTAATGTGAAAATACTTCGGTTTAGCAGCAAATACCTGCTCAACTTTACTTTGTTTTTAACACTCATTAGCAAATAACAGCAAATAACAGGCTAAAGTAAGCTGGTGAATTGATGGTCATATTGTTGTGTGTGTTATTATGTTTTTGAAGATTTATTTTGCTTTGTGATATTAATAATCTAAATTACTGCAGCCGACATGACTACTTTACCCTTTGTGCATATACTCGACTCATTTCCATCGGAAACATGTTTTCCATTCTCAATTAGTGGAATCAGATCAACCGAAGCCACTTTCTGACGGCGCCGCGTGTCAGATTTCCCTGACCCCTGTTTTCCACATCAAAGCAGCTCATGAATAGATTCCTCCCCCAAATCCATGCAAATCAAACATGGCGGCTCCTGTTTTGTCGGCGTGTCAACGTTTGTGTGCTCTTATTAATCTCGATAATTTCCGCAGACACCAGTGGGGACGCTATCACTTTTGAACACTGGCTTATTGGTCGGGGGGTTGAATTATTCATATGTACCACAGGACTGTGCTGCTCTGCGGTCCCTGTCAATGACTGTCTGGGGCCTGACGGGGGCCGGATGCTGGAAACCCCACCCCCGCTAACTTTTCTTCATCAGCAGAAATGCTCCTCTTGTTTTTTTGGTTTTTCTTTACCAGCCCCATGGATCTTGGGCCTGATCCAGCATTGCTTTTTTCATCAACAACCATATTGCACAATAAAACATTGTCCCAACGCTCAGATATCCGCTGATGAATTGATCTCTGCTGCTGCGGCTGCACAGTAAAGTGTCGTCACGAGGCCTGTTCTGATGGGATTGATCATCTCAATTCGCTGAGGCCATAAGGCAACGTATGCCAACTGCCTGACAGCACCATATGTTCAAGGTCTTCTTTGCGAGAACAGTTCCAGACAAGGTGAAGCTGTCATTGTCTCTGAGAGGAAACTTTGATTGTACTAGTTTCTCTCTCATACATCCCCGTCCTCTTGACAGCCCATATGCTAATAAGCTCTATTGAGATTATAAGGTAAAAAATCTCTTAGTTGTCAGAATTTCTTTTGGTTCCACTTTTCTCATAGGGCAACATTAATTGTTTCACTTGTAATGAATGGCTTGTCAATAAGTCATTGAGCACAGATCAGTCATGAGCCATTAAGAAGACCAATGTTTGAGTTGTCAGCCGGTGAAAAAAAAAAAAGAATCCGTTGAGTTTTCAACGGTGAAGTCATTACCCGAGGGTCGTGAGTTCTTCACGTTTTAAAACGTCTGCACTCATGAATAAATGTGAGCGAGTGAAGTTTTTCCGACGATCGTCCGTCAAACTTCAACAAGTAAATTGTTGATTGATCTTTTTTTTACCCCGCTAAGTCAATCAAATTAGAATTTAAGGATTCCATGATATTAAAAGTGAATGTATTTGGATTGTTATTTGTATTATTATCATTGGGTTTTACTTTTGAATGTAACAATACAAGCTATTTGAAGATGTCAGGTAAACTGTGATGGGTATTTTTTTAATGTTTTTACAATTACATGGACCTACCAATTAATTATCGCCCAAACCTGGTTCTCATTAATGGCTTTTTAACTGATCAATAAACATGTCAAATATAGCTCATTACAGATTAATGAAGACATTGACTTAGAAACCCTTCACAGACTTATGATAAAGTGGAACTAAATACTTTTCAGCTGTATCTGCTCCTTTAGCCCGGTTGACATATTTGATCTGTGCCGTCCTGTTGTGGACGTTTACCGTTGTGCCGGATGTGTTTTTGGAACTTTACTTCCACATGTTGACTGAAGTGAAGGATGCCTGGGCCCTTAAGCCAAACACTGATAATGCCAAATAAAATGTAGTAGCCCCGGAGCCTATGATTCATGTCTTGATCCCCGCAGCTACATTAAGCAAGCATTGATCGTCCCCAACGCCCACTCTAATCCTAATGCAAAAAATAAATACCGTGTAAATTGCCCCAGCAGATATTCCTCTACTTTCTCCGAGAGGCTGTGCCGAATGCACGCGATCAATACATGCTTTTGGGTGTAAAATAACCTTTTGATGACCAGTGAGGAAATGCAAGCCATTCAAACAGTTTCTCACACACCCTTATTGATTTCCCCATCTGTGCCTTCTCTCTCTCTCTCTCTCTCTCTCTCTCTCTCTCTCCTCTCTCTCTCTCTCTCTCTCTCCTCCCTCCCCCCCCCCCCCCCCCCCCACTCCAAATGCCGCCATCGTCTCCCCTTTTATTGTGGGTGTTCGGTGGGAATCCTCTTTCCCCTGCAACACATTTGACCGCACATGTGGTTGTGAGTGCAGGCAGCGCAGCAGTGGTGGGTCCGTCTCCACCCTTTCTCTTTTCTCTGTGGTTTTAAAGGTTAGTTCGGCTGCTTCGCCACCCCTCTGCGGTGAGGGCGGGTGGGGGGGGATGTCTCCTGCTGTGCTTACTCAGCTGAGCAACCGTCGCTTCAGTCCACTTAGTCTTTTCTTCTGCTATTCGACTCATTTTTCTCCTTTTAAAAAAAATAAACAATTATTTGTTTGTGGAATATGGAGCCGAGGCTTATATGTTTGTTCCATTATTCGCACATTGAAAAGTAACGTAAACGCATAATTTGGCACATGGGGGAAGTTGGATATGTAAATAAAGGTGAATGCACTTTGATTCGGATGAATTTGATTGGACACTGGCATTTTCACCTCTTTGATCTTTAAAGCCATTCGGAAAATACTGTATATGTTATTTTTTACATGCTAATAGTATACATGCGTGTGCATATCAGTTGCTGAGGTTTCATTTTTTTTGTAATTCCCCATTTTGTATTCGGTGCGTCACACGGAAAAAAACTCTAATTGCCTTTAAGTGATAATAATGTTTTCCATTGTTAAAAATATGCACTCATTTTCTACTATTTTGATCCAATTCCCCCTGAAACTTATCTCCCGCATCCAAATGGTCGAACCTCATGCTCCCTGCTTGTTCAATGCATTTAAAGAAATATGTTAATAAATTCCCCCTTTTCCACTAGAGTAAGCAGCTCCTCTGCAGACTCAGCTTTCTTTGTGGACTTTGGCGCTGGCCAAATAAGATTTGTGCCCTACATCGTGGGCATTTACTTTGTCTGACATCTTATTACCATGCACGTGTTGCAGCATAATCTACAATGGGACGGACGGCTAAGAGTAATTTGCTAGGTCGTCAGGTTAAGGGTAAACCTATCGCAGGGGACGAGAGTTTATTGCAGATAAGCCGACGAGAAATACAGATGATATAGAGTGAGCGGGGAAAATTAAGTATGAGAGGAAAGCGGATGCATGTTTGACAAATCTCGTAATTAATTTTATGTTTACAGTCAAGTCAAGTATCGGCTCTCATGATAATACAGCCCCTCAAAAGGCCAGGGGGATTATAGCAACCAAAGTTACCGTAGAAACAACAGTAGATATGGTTATTTAAAATTCACAGTAGTGTTGAACAAACCTCCAGGTAAACTAATCAATCCCCTCATCACTTGGATGTGTTGGTGCACACGTGCCTGGGCTTCTTTATTCATGTAGGAGTCGATATCAGCCATTGATTGTACATGTGTGGAGTGCAGGAACCTTTGTGTGCGACAGGTAATGAACATCTTAAGTGCTTCATGTCGAGCGGTCTAGTAGATAGCTGCTGTCATAATGTATGTAAGCTGCTGTTCTATCAATTTGGGGGTTATTTGTAAATGGTTCTCTGAGTGTGTCTTGTGACACGGGCATGTCACAGCTCATGTACCTGAGAGCCCCTGACTGTGCGGAGCTCGCCTCCCTTCTCTTGGCGGATCCGTCCCTGCAGCAGCTGCTCCGAGACATTGTCATCACTCTCCCCATAATGAGCCCGGGGTGGGATGGGAAGGTTAGGCAGCAGGGGTGGGGAGTGCCGCTCGGTGCTGAGGGAGAAAACCCTGCAGTGACACAAGCTGTCTGTGTGGACACGTACGAGTGCCAGACTCTCCGAGACTCCTCAGGTTGGCCAGTGAAACAGCCACAATAATGGAGTTTCATAAAGTCCATAAAAGTTGATTTATCTGTCTATCCGTCTGTCACTATCCTCGTCATACAGTCAATTGTCACAAACCTCCAGAAATATTATGAATTTTATGATTTGGCCACAGTGCATCATCATTTCATGCCCCCTCGCCGTCGATCAGCCGATGAAACGTCATTGGCTGCGATTGTTGTTAATCATTGGAAGAAAATCCCTGCAATTTCTTCACCGCAGCTGCTTCTTTCTTCAGTCTCTCCTCCTGTTCGTCAGGGCCAGAGAACCTGGGCAGAGAAAAAGGCAATTAAGCTAATGCAGTATGGGTGTCATAAGGTTGTAGATATTTCAAGAGCGGAGCAATTTACCACTTGGAAAAAGAGAAGAGCGCTTGCATAAAGCATTCCACTCTCTCCCAGATTTATTATGCTTTTAGTTGTGTTTTATGTGATACAATTAGCGCTAGGTGCCAATAAGGCTCGCAGCTCAAGGACGTGGTCAGCGCCGGGCCATCTGTCATTAATTGCGTTCTCCTGTAATGCGGCAGGCAGGCCGGCGAGCGGGAAGGCCCCGGGGGGGGGGGAGGGGGCAGAGTTGAGCTGCGTGTCACAAGGCACATCGCACCACAGGTGTGGATTTAACATTTCTGTCAGTGTGGATCTGTGTTTTAGTGGATACAAAAAATAGGACGGCCGACTCGTCCTACAAGAAGTAAAGAACTGAGCTCGGAATGTTCCTCGGAAGTAATTTTCTGCGCTGATTTTTCCGAAGGATTTAATTGTTTGACGGAGGAGGAGTTAAAATGTCAGACATGCAGAGATTATGCAGAATCGATATCTTATCATTAGAAATGGCTGTTTTATATTTATAAGAATAAATTAATAATGCTTTTCCCCCAAAAAAATCCCTGTCGTAGGACTGCTCACGTCAGAGCCTCGGCATCGCCACACAGCCCATTACAGCCTTATCAGCTCCTTCGGCGGTGTCATCTTCATTAAGGAGCAAATGGGTGTCGAACTGCAGAGGGCGGCAATGATATGTACAGGGATGGCCCCCCGAGTTCCATGTTATCTGTGGAGAAGGGAGGGGGGGGGGGGGGGGACCTGACTGCAAATGTACCCAGAGTGCTCTCATACAGCAGCCGCCGCAGCAGCAGCACATGCCTCGCTCTTCATCTGCTCTTTTTAATCAAGAATCTGGGACTATTTATGGTTCCATTTTACGGGCTTTACATTAGCGTGTAATATGTCGCAGGGAAAAAACAGGACATCACAACACACGGAGAATACAAAGCACCCGATCTCCTTTTTTACTGCCGCAGTAATGGACATGTTTTTTTTTTTCCATTTCTGCAGAACACCACTGATATTGGTGTTTCTAGTGCTTTTTAACAGCTTGTTTCTGTGCCCCAGCAGCACGGCAATAACACCCTTTATCAAGAGCTGTTAAGGTGCACTGTGAAAATTTCAAAGCAGGTGTGAAAAGCTTCCTATAGGTCAAATAAACCCGGTGTCAGGCTGATGTGCTGCACTCTCCACCATCTTTTTTTAATTCAGGAAAAAGAGCACAGTGTGCGTGGCCACTGCCAGGAAATGGAAGGATGTCAGCAATTCAGCCAGTGCAGTACTTGCATACTTCCACATCACGTGGAACTCCGGGAATATGAGTGAGACAACACTTTCTTCCACTAGGATTCTTGCAAAACAACCTCTGCCACAGGTTTATGTTCTCAGATTACAGTTAATACTTGCGGTTTTCCATAAGGCGACAATGATGAACCACAAGTGTAGGTGGAAACGCACAAAAAACGAGAAGTCGCTCCGAAAAAGAATTCACTGCGTAAACATCTCACTTTTCGGCAGAGTCCACACCCTCCACCGGTGTGTCACTGATGTGTGCAAGCTTAATGGGATTTGATCTAAATTTAGAGGGATCGTGTCTCGCTTGTATTTAAAAATTTGGATTGCGGATACCTGGACAAATTGCTACTTTGCACAGCGCTTTCCGACGATGTGTCATGACAAGGAAGACTCGCTGCTGCCAAAAAAGGACGCGGGACCCGGGTTCTATTTTAGGGGGAAACTGGGAGGGGAGCGGCACCGTGCCCCCCACCCCCCCACCTCTCTTCAGCGAGCGCGAGTAAAAGCTGGATGGCACCCTGTGGTGGCGTTGAAGGACAGGTGCGGAGATGAGTTCCTGACACACGTTGGCACGCACGCTCAAAATCACCCGTCTTGTCTGGGCTTGACAGGGTTCATTTTGTCGGCGAGGGTTTGACTTGACAGGTTGGCAGAGATGCAAATGATCATTTCCTGCTCCTTTTCTCTTTTTTTTTTTTTTTCTGGAGCGTGTGATTCCATTAAAGCCAAAGGTTGGCAGACGAAGGTTGCTTAAGCATTCGGTGTTGTAAGACAGCATGTCGGGTCCGTCTTGGGCGTTGTTGATGGACTCGTGATTGGCAGATTTTTATGACTGAACTGGCACAGTGCATGCAAACAACTGTGCGAGGGCAGAGTCAACACGTTTGAAATCTTGAAGGGTCTCGATTGGCTCGGCGTCATAGCATGCACATTTCAAATTCACTGTACGGTCCTAAATCTGCCATGTGAAAAAAAAAAAATGTTCATCTCAATCTTTTAATTATGAATTAATTCAATGAATGTGCAAATGGGTTCATCTGAGACATCTTGAGATTTGTAAATATTTTGAAAGTATTTGTTAAAGGGCGTGCAGAAGAATAGGCACAGAAAGGGCCCGCTGATGGGCTGGGGAATAGCAGGCTGCGATGCACCATCTGGCCTATTCTGCATATTCTCTTTCCATTTGAATTGCAGATTGGAGGTAGAGGGGACATTTTTTTGCAATGTGAGCAATGGCACACGACCAAAGCTGCAACAACAAACCGTTGGAAGGGGGATCGTTTCCCGGTGAAAAATAATAACGATAATTGAGAAGCTGGAACTTTCGCTGCGTTTATTTGTCACCGACACAGATGCACTTGTTGCCTTGATGTCCAGGGGGAGTTGGTTTTATTGCGGGTGAAGAGCGTGGAAGTCAAAATAATCTTAACTGAAAGTCCACTTGCAGGTACTTTCCAGACCTTTCCACCCTTGGCTTGTGGTCTTTGTCAGTCAATGCACTTTTACCTTGTGATAAC
The DNA here is from genome assembly GCA_006182925.3 of Reinhardtius hippoglossoides. Taxonomy (NCBI): domain Eukaryota; kingdom Metazoa; phylum Chordata; class Actinopteri; order Pleuronectiformes; family Pleuronectidae; genus Reinhardtius; species Reinhardtius hippoglossoides. The sequence continues at coordinate 9,233,267 of CM031692.1, forward strand.
AGGTGGTCTTACGATGGTGGAGAATAACCTCCGCCTCTGTTTATTGGCGTCAAACGGCAACGCTTGTTTTGCCAAAGTAGTTTTTCCTACGTCAACATTAGTGGTTTGCTCGTTTTTCAAACGTTTCCGCTCAAATCGCACTTTCAAAAGTGCTGATTCACTTCCAGTGCAAGTAAAATGCAATTTATACAACCTCAAGTTCTCTGCAGCTAATTGCCATGGTTATCATTGCCCTTAATAATTACAGTCATTTCACTCCCAAGGAATTTAGCTTCACACATCTTAGATGCTCGGGCACCCACACACAACCCCCATCATGGACAATTTCAAGGACTTTGTTTTACTTAACACTTTGAAAATGTCAGCCATAATGTGCAACTGTGGTCAGTGTTTATGAACAACCATAAAGGCAAACTTAGTGTAGCGTCACAGCCAAGCTATTATACAATAAAAGTTAATGTCCATGAAGAGAAGGGAAGGGAACGGAGGACAATGCAATCATTAAATAGGAAATTACTGCTGTGTCACTCAACTGAACGCTGGGGATAATAACAGCTTTGTAGGTTTTAGTGAAATGGTAAATGCAGCTCATAAAATTTCAACAGAAAATTGGAAATTAGCGAATCTTATAGGGCCGGGAAGAAGAAGACAATAATGGGATTCGATGTATACGACAAACCTAAAGAACATACTGTGATTTCTCAAAAGTGAAAACACTTAATAACACCCCACGGCGTCGGGGAAAAAAAAAACACATCTGCAGAGTAGTTTTGAGAGCGAGCCAGGATTTATGAAACTCTCAAAACTTGGCCACTGACTCAGAGCAGACAGGAAAAATCAATAGAAGCAGATGCCCTATTTTCCCTTCGTCTTGAAAACAGATATATATATATTTTTGTAAAAAAAAAAAGAAGCCCTATCTCAAAGGTTAATGCTTCTTCTCTCTGCCCAAGTAGGCGCACTTGAGCCTGGGGACACGAGGTCTGATGGAAACGGGAACTGGAATCGAGTGCACGTGGTCAGGAACATCTCCGGCATTTCATCCTCCACTGGAAGTGATGCAACGTTGCCCCGACATTCCTCGGCCGCGAGAAGATAAATCAGTTGGAGACAAAACCCGGGCCACTTTGCGATGTCTGGTTGTCTGAAGCCAAAATATTGCCGGCATATCGAATATGTCAAGTTGATACGGTTTGCGTCGGCAGAGTTACGACCGATTAATGAAAATACATTAAAACGCGGATTTAAATGCCGTAAATGGGGGGTGACGCGAGGTTCCGACGGCGTCGCAGTGCGTGGTCAGAAAGTTTATTTATGAAACGCGTTTATTCTTTATGCTGTTATTCAGAGCTGAAAGCCGTGCACTGAGATAATGGCAGGTTCCAGCTGGGTCACGGAATATGAATCTTTTCCTTGCCCCCCTGACCCCATGCTTTGCTGTGTTGTATATATTTGTTTGCCGGAGGTTGAAGTAATAAGACATTCCCTGAGTGAGTACCGTTGGGTTTCAAGTGGTGTGTGGCCGTGTGCGGTGGGTGGCTTTCAAGAGGCGACCGAACGAAAACGCATCAGGTATCCGTGTTAACTTATCCACCTCGGTTCAAGGCCCCAGTCGCCGCACGCCCTTTTGTGTCAACTTAATCAAAAGAGCTTTGCACAGCGTATTTGTTGACATAAAGAAATGCATCCCACGCTTCCCCGATGGCAGCTCCAGACCACCTACTTATTAACAAACGCTTTGGGGGCAACAACCACTTTTAAAAGAGCAACTAGTAGACACTTGTGCAGGATATTATTCCCCTTTCTTCAGCGTGTCATATATAATACTCTTTGATTCTCTGAGCTCTCTGGACTAGGAGGGACGAGTCGCTGCAGACGAAGGCAGAGGAGCAGGCTGACCCCGGGAAAGGACAAACAGCGAGCTGCCACAGACAGCAGATTACACGTTATCACATTTAAAGGACTGGGACCTTGAAATAATGCACCTTTAATATAATTACGTGCCGGTGGCGCAAGAGGGGGAGGAAACACACACACACGTCTTTTGAGTGTCACTTCATATCTGGCCTGACCTTCGGTGAACCACTTAGAATTTCTGCCGGCGTAAAATCTTTTGTCTCGCTAAACTTGATTTTCGCGCATGAATTGAATGACGGAGGCTTTTAATCTGAGCCCCGGACGGTTTAATTAAGTCTTTTCCTTATCAGTGGGGGTTTTTTTCTCGATAAGGTCTGTAAAATTTGTTCTAAAGGTATATTGATTAAGGTTAACTAGAGAGAAGTGATAATGTAGCTTTTTTTTTTTTTTCAATTCAAACTTTTTCTGCGAAGCCTGGAAATCACAGAGATAAAGATCAGAAAAGCCTCAACTCTGTAGGAGAGAGAAAGAAAATCAAGACTTACATTATGATTTTTTTAATCAGGGCCTATGTTTGCTTTTAGATTTGTTTTTCGAAAGGATTACATTTTTCATAGCATCACTTGTCTCTTGTCTAATAATCAGTTTGAGGCTTGTTGTTCAGTAACCTCACAGCCGGTCTTACCCAGGCTTGTTGCCATTTTTCTCTTACTTGTTTCTAATGATTGTCACTAAGTAGCTAGTTTAACTGTGTGGGGAGATCATGTGTCCATTTTCTATCGTATCTACAAATCTCTTGTTCCCCTCATTTTGGAAAAAGCAATATCCATCTGAACAAATCTGAATTACATTTGGAGAATCTGGAATTATTTTCTATGAATTTGTTGCTTCCATGTTAGTGGATGGGACACGAATCAAGCTAAACAGTTTAAGTACACGCTGCATACATTTTACTCTTCAAGTCTTAGTCTTAGTTGTAGGTTTGGTCCTAATTTGTTGTTTGATGCTTATAAAAAACACATTGAAATGTCGTGATTGACAGCTGAGACTGACTCACTCGCAAGTGGTCAAACGCGTGTATCGACGGTGACGTGCTCTATCCCACTATCGCCGCTGTGTGTACAGGGCAACAGCAGTGATCGCTCAAGACAGAATTGCTGCCCCCCCCAATTTACGATACGTGTCGTTACAAATGGAACTATGTTGCCTGTGTTATTAAAATGCCATTGTCATAACCACCAGCAGTGACACGTGTCGCCAAATCAACCAAGCCTGACATTTTAATACTCACAATTTTTGGAAAAATAACCCGGGTTTCAGACGGTTCGGAAGAACCTTGATCTTATTCACTGTCTGTAGAAATTAATTTTTTTTAAAAACCACTCCTACCATCTGAATCCTGCGACGTAAATCAAATCTTATGAAACGTTAGCTCGCTGCGTCCAAGCTCCACGCGTGTTCCCCGTTGCTTTTCATGTTGGGGTCGGCTGGATGTGTTTGCCCGGACGGATTATAATTTGATTGGCTCCACTGGTAATGATCTGCATTAGCTCCATTATTGGAAACTATAAAAACCCAGCAGAGAATGGACTCAATCTTGTTAATATCAATTTCCTTAATGCTAAAAGCACTGAGGTAGATATCTAAAGGGAGATGTAGCCGGGGAGACAGAGAGGCGAAGGGGAAAGACATGTTCTGATGCGCTACAGCAAAGCGAAAGCGTATCTAATCTGACACCCAGCACTCCTGGCTAATGTCTTGATAGGGCATAAGTGGATCATTTCTGCCCTTAGAAAATTTTCTCTGGTGCAGCTTAAAAAAGAAAGAGACTGAGAAATCTCTGCCTTTTCACTGAACCGTGCCCCCTGTTCTCTTACTATTTGTGTAATATTTTCTCTGTCTCCAGCCTTATTGATTTTGGATTACAGTCGCTTTATGTTTCCCTGTATCCCGTGCTCTGGTACAGTGAGATGCCTCGCCGTGCTGCCTACTGGAGAGTAGCTTTCCAGCTCATCCAGCCCAACGGCTGTTTACAGTCCTCCGTTGCATTGCCTCAAATGTCAAAACAAATTCCTCAACTCTGCACTGTTCCGCAGTGTGTGTGTCGTTTTTTTTTTTTTTAAATTGTGAAATACATGTCCAGGTTGATGCAGGAGTTCAGAGGAACACGGACATCCATCACCTCTTTGCGTTGTCATGGCTCAGATGAAAGTATGTTTTTTTCCCCTGTGGAGCTTGAAGAGGAGTTATCTCACGCTGGTGCCCGGCAGTGGTGCAGATGTGTCCAGCTACAGTGTGATAATCTGCTGCTTTCATACGCCACAAGGTTTGAGATAAACAAATCACTATTTATTTTTATCTTTATAGCATCTTTGCTGCGCTGTGAAGGTTAAAGTACAGGACACTTGCCGACTAATTCTCCTCGAGGAGCTGCCTTGACTTTGCGGTGAAGATACAGTTGAATGCCTCATTCAGTAGCTGTCTCACCTCTTAACGTACGCTTTCATATGCAAATGTTTGACCAATAGATCAATTATGGGAAACGGTGACCACTCCTTTTAGCGTTTGTTGGACTAATCACATATAGGAGGACAGAGCCAACGGCGTTGTGATGCTGCGAGTCAACAATTACCCAGCGGACAGTGGAAATGACAGGGTAGACGTATCAGCCGTTCCTGTGTTCTCACCCGCCACGATTGATGAGTTCATTTATCTCTCCCTGGCCCTGTCCTCTGCCTTTTCTCCCCTCGGTTGATATGAAAATGAATAGTCCATTTAAAATGAGAAAAAAAGAAAGAAAAAACCTGTCTTTACAATACCACAGAGGCATATTTATATCATCTTAAAGGGGAGGTTTGAGGTCACCCTCCAGTCCTTCCCCACTGACATTTTCTGACTTGACATTCTGTGACATTTCCAGTTAAATATTGCTGATATTCCTGCAGTGGAATTAAAAGCATGTCTAAAAGGGACACCAGCATTAAAGCTCTTTCTCTCCCTCTGCCTCCCTATCTCCCTCCCCCCCCCCCCCCCCCCCCCCCCCCCCCCCCCTCTCCGTCTCCTCGACTCCCTCCTCTTCGCACAGCAACACAGGCTTACATGCACTACCTACTAAGTGCGGTTGACTTGCATCACCAGGTATTAGAGGAGGTCTTTTTAATCCAAAAAGGATTACCAAAAATTCTATCGCCCATTATACACAGGAGACAGACACAAAGTGCGTGACTGGGGAAAGCTTATGGGGCTATTTTGAGAGAAAACTCTGATTTAAGATGCAGGAACATGTCAAGAAGCAAACATGCAGGAGAGACGAAGATGGCCTTAACAAGTGTCCTACATATGTAAAAATGGACCCGATGAAGACTATGAAGAATCTAAACTCACTCACTTTTTTTTACCATTTACAGCTACTGCCCGTTGTACGCATGCAGGAGCTATTTCCCAAGGACCAATAGCATCAAAGCAGCGTCTTCATGCTTTCCCGTTTTGAAGGCTCATCCAATTGCGTCCTCTTATCCACGAGCAACAAAGGCTCCCACAGGCGAGTCCTTCTCGGCCCAACCTTTCCCAGGATTCATTGCGTTTCGGTGACAAACAGTTTCGCTTCGGTACACATGTTGAAAGACCAACGAGAATTAAAGCGTTCCGTCGTGTCCAAGTGCTGCCCTGTTGCTAAGCAACAGCGATAAGGGCAGGGCGAGTTGGTGACACAGATCGCGGAAATCCTTCGTCAACCAGGCCGTCTCGTTTCGGTTCGGCCTTCGCGGTCTAGACGGGCGGCAAAAACAATGACACTGTAAGAATAAAGACATAAAATAAATATGACGTGTTAAGACGTATTAGGTTATTTATATGCATGACTTATCCGACCTGCTTTTTTTAGACTTCAATTTTCTAGATTACAAAGCCACAGTGACATAGTTGCTTTTGATTGAATGGCACTTGAGATGTGTCTGGTAAGAGTCAAACCGAGGAGTTTTTTGTGTCCTCGTCACGTTCCCTCCATCGTTTACTTTCCTCCGTCACGTTTGATCGCATGTTTCTTTGTCGTCTCTCTAAAACTAACCTTTAACCTTATGGACGTGTTTAATACTCAACGTAGTGAACAGCTGATCTGAAACTAGCTCGTAGCTACTGGGAGCTTAGAGAGGACCTCACATACCAACCCAGTTGAAATATATTGTTCCAGTTGATCAGTCTGTAATTAAAAGAAAGCACAATAATCAATGTTGACAGTCACCTAACAATCATAAGTCTTGTATTTCATTCCCTCCACAGGGTTGCATGATTTGACCAGTCACTCCAGTGACAGCGACGTGTGCTCTTACTGGCAATGCTGTGTGCATACAAGGTCCTTTAAGTGTTTCCTATTGATTCATCAGACCATTAGCTCCGACACACCACAGAATCCCTAAAAGCAAACGCTGACATGCGATCAGCTCTCAGTGCTTTAGTTGAACAAGCACCTTTTTAGTCTAGTCATGGTGATTCACGTCTTTTCCCTCATCAGGATGACGCCAGCATGAACTACTGCTCCTGTTGCTAGAGAAAGAAGTGTATGTCATAACACATCAGTATTATGTACTATCAGTATTATGTGTTTGATGAGCTCACCTCAGCAACGGGGGGAAAACACTTGTCTGCAAAGTTTATCATGTATTTAAAGCATCTTATTCAGATTGTTATAATAACTCTTATCTTGTCACATTTAATGTCTTGAATCTTATCTAATTACATTATACATGTATATATAGAACTGAATCAAGATTTGATTGATTTCGATATGAATACAAATCCTTTACTCTGCCAGGAAGCCACACTTGATAACTGATCTCACTGGATTGGGGCTCACTGATAATTGAATATTGATCAGGCAAAGCAAAAAAACTCAGATCGGATGGAAATGTAAGAATAAAAACACAAAGAAATATGAAGTTGACCTCGAGAAAACAGTTGCATATTCAAACATGCAGCTGACCCAAAGCAAAGTCGGTATTAATTTGAGGTCTTGTCACATTCAATCACATCACAATTCAATCTTCTTTCAGCTCTAACTTCATTTATTCTCCTCCATTTCTCTACAGTCACATAAAAGTTCTCACTAACCCTCTCACATTGTACGGACTCATCCGAACCTTTGTTATTCTAAATATTGAAAAAGAGATATTTTAAGCTTTATATTCACTATTTACACTGACATTATATCAGACGTTGGTCTCTTACGAGTTGCAGCTCGACTCTTCTTCCTGTGGTTAGTCACTTTGCTCGTCTCACCTTGGCTGCAGAGCCATGCGCTGTATCCGGCTCGGACTGATTCATGTGCCACGTCTCCGCTCCCCACACATCATCCGCACTCATCACACAGAGTCTCTGTAAATAATCCATGATAAATATGGTACTACACCCACTCTGGATTTTATTTTTTTACTTCCATCGCCAACAAGATAATAATCAGTGCCTATAGGGGGGTCACTGAGTAAAACCATAAACGCTCCGAATCTCTAAACCCTTCAAGTCTGCAGAGTAGAGCATTTTAACAGTGGGACGGAACCAGATCTGCGGCCGGAGATAGCAATTGATCGTAATCAAAATGTAAAGTAAGCCTGAGCCATCTCGCTAATGGATTTAATAGTTTATTTGACCAGAGAGGTGAATCAATCTTAAGATATTGACCACAGGATCCTGAAGGATTACGGACGGGCCAAAGGGTCGCAGGGCAGACCAGTGTTTTTGCTGCGAGGAGGCTAGTACTTGGATAAAGTCCCCGGTTCTAAGCAGTTTAGCATATTGAATCGAAATTAACCTTCCTCTGAGGAGGCCAAGACGAGCAAATCCTCTTTCGTTTGTTAATTCATTCATCAGTCCGGGAATGACAGGACTGCTTAAGAAGCGGGGCGGCCATGCTCAGTTAGCGAAAGTTTGTCCACAGACAAAACTCTTCCAGGAACTCGGCGGCAGCTTTTACTCCATCCAGCCAGCAGGAAGTTATCAATATTGAATAGATTTCATTTTCGAAATGCAAACACTAAACAAAAGCCTTTGTAGCCCCACTGTGGCTGAATGAGGTTCTTTCTCCGTCGCCAGGTTCCACTGTGAATATTTCCTTGAGGATAATACCGGATCAAGTGCTCATGATATTGACATAGTAAGCACAGTGGTGATGGAGGGTCTCAGCAGTTAGTGGCCCTCAATGGAGCACAAACAATAACTTCTCTTGCAGCCAGTGTCAGAACCAATCAATAGCGCAGTTAAAAAAAACTCCAGTGAATAAAATATGGATTATGAGCGCTCTCTGCCTTCATCTCACATCCGTGGGTGTATATGCATCTGGCATATTCTCTCAGTAAATAAAGCACCAACCTATCTATTTACGTGCTGTTGACACTGGCACCAGACCATGCAATCAACACACAGCACTCGCCTCAGTTTTGCGAAATTAGAAGTGGAATTTTTGATTGTGCCATTAAAGAGGGCCCTCATTATGACTAGGCAAGGACAATTTGCATGCTCTGTTCCACAGAATCCGAATGAGGGTCCAATCAATTACACTCATTATCCAGGCAACTGATTGGTATGTGGTCAGACGCCGCACCCTGACGAGGCAGCGCCGTGGTTACCGGGCAAGCTACGACACACCACACACACACACACACATCACGGTCACAAGAAAGAAAAAAAAACTAAGCAAAACAGAAGTTAAGCAGCTTGCCCTTTCCTCATGCGTGCATAACACACTCCCTCGAAGACACACACACCACACACACCACACAAAGATACAATGCATGTTTAATGCCTGATGATGCCGCTGTAGCTGATCAATTAGCACTTTAAAGCGTTTAGGATTTCTTTGTTTTGTTGTTTCTCACGACCAAAAATGTGTGTGCACGTGTGTGTGTGTGTCTCTGTGTATATTCTATCTATATAATTGTGTTGATTCAACCAGGATTCATGGGCTTATTTATAGTAATGAAGACACATATTTTTGACACCATTCTTTGTCTATTCAAATAGACGTGTTGCTATCATAATGGTTTTCAAAGCTGCCAAGCTAACATGTCGTGGTCTTTTACTTCTGCTCAGACAAAACAAGACACTTATAGATGTCTTGATCTTTTGGAGACTGTGACAAGATATCAGCATTAAGCAGAAATGTGACAATAGAACCATGAATATGATTTCTAATGCAGCCAAGTGAACGATTTATTCCAAAATAATAACCATAAAACAGCCTAAGAGTTGTCTTAAATCATCCCAATTACCAGTAACAGAGAGCAGTTAAGCTGTATCCAGTTTGGGAAAATGGCCACATGTATCATCGAATCCCTGATACGGGTTGAACAGATGTTTATTTCACAACACGTATTTTGAGGTCAAAGTGTGAATTAGTTTTGGCTGGGTGACAGCCAGAAAGTCTTTTAGTTTTTAAACGTGATGTTGAATAAGTCTGTTATTTTTATGCTCGAGCTTATCTGGGAATCGCTCGGCAATCTTGTACTGTAACTGCTGGCAGACATTACAGAGGTTGGTTGCTCCCGCCCACACAGTGTATCTGTATTGTAGATGAGAGCAGCCTCACCCACCACCCTAGTTTAAATATTAATAAAAACGCACGTGACCTGTGTTTGTCTGAGTTTTTGCAGCTTCTGAGGAAATCCCCCTGCGAGGCTCCCCTAGCAGCCAGGAGAAGTGCTTGCGAATGTAGCGCCCACCGACACTTTGCCAACTTGAGGAAAGCCTTGGCAGTTATTAGATACGGTTTCCTTCGCCTCGTGGTGGTAACCAGACTGCTTCCCTGCCACGGGCTCAGCTCGGCTGCAGGGCAATGTACGCTCCCTGAGTATCTCCGAGATCATCCTGCTATTGGCAGGTTAAATGACTGGAAAGCAGCCAGATGCACGACGGCCCGCCACGAATCAGCTCAACCCTCTTGCAAATATGCGCCTGAGCGTAGTCTCGGTCGGTAATAGATGCTGCATTTCAGTGTTTGTGAAAGAACACACGGTGGCCTGAGTAATCAATGCTGCATTAACCTCTCTCATCAGAGAGATATTTGCAGCCTCAATTTAAGCTACGGCTGCTCATGTTTTGTGCATTAAACCACAAATACCATGATTGCTTTGCCTATTTGCGCTCGTCTATAGAGAGTTGTCTCTTGTTGACAGAGCTATTAGTCTGAGAGATACCACAAAATTCATCATAGTCACCCTGCGGTTGTTTCACAAATTCATCATTTCATTACTTTTCCGCAGAGGGTGGCGGTGGGGCGAGGGGGCTGCTGGAGACACCATGTTGGTGATAACATCGAATCCCAGAAGAAAACAACACACAGCGGTGCTGTTAGGGTGTGGCGCTGGAATACAATCCCCGGTAATTGCCAAAACAAGGGGAAGAATTAAAATGTAAATTCATGAGAGCTTGGTTGAGAACATAAAAAGGTTTTCATTATATCTTGATCAGAAAGCCATTTATCTCGAGGCTCTCAATAAGTCCGGCCCCGTAACCTGTCGGACAGATAATTAATGTCTGCTTATTGAGTAAATGAAAGTCATTATCTTGATTTCCTTTAGATAATTTATCTGTCTGTGCTTCACGGTGGGACACTTTATGGTGCGGGCCACTTTGGCTCAGCAGGCATTGATCACCGTCTCAATATATGCAGCTAAATAATCAACTGTCGGTGCGCTTTGTCAAAAAATGAAATGCGTAAACAGCCTTTTAAACAAATTTAAAATCATGAAAATCTGCAAAGAGAATCTGAAGCTCTCTCTTCTGGATGTGCATCACACATCTGTCTTTTCTTCTATTACAGTGCCCCCACATATCTACAAAGCCCACTCTCAAACGTACATCTCACACATCAGGACGAGGAAACCATGGCAACCAACATACATACATACATTGATTGCCACACAATTACACGTGTGCAGTTAATAAGTCGCTTGCTGCATTAACACGGACACAAAGAAGAGGCTGCGAGTTGAAAATGTGTTTTTAAATAACGCAATTACAGATTTTTTCGCATTCCACATTTGCATAATAACCGCAGCTACGTGCGACTAGTGTTTCACAGCTCACGCTCTAAATGTCACACGCTGACGTGCACTAGTGGTCACAGACTCAGATAAATAAATGGAGACTAAACTTATTTTTTCTGTCTTTCTTTCTACAGAATGTTTTTTCGAAAATTGGAAGATGTCGTGAGCCTGGACCCGACTGTGGCTTTCGACGTTAAAGCAAATCAAAGGAATTTCACAGTTCGATGCCGTCAACCGACAACGACAGGTAATTTTATTGGAACACACAGTGGAGGGCGGTGGTGCCACCTTGACATTGGTTGCTACTCGCCAATAAACCAAAGGAAGATGCTAGTCTGGCTAATAAGGTGAATAGGGGCTTATAAAGTAGCTTAGTAGATGGCGGTAATGCATTTTTTACGTTGGTTGCCACCCCGCCAATAACCCGAACAAAGAAGAAGAAGAAGAAGATCAAGCGAATATTAGAAACTCAAATGTAAAAAAAATAGCGCGTTAATCTTCTTTGACAATTCCGCAGCATCTCACTCTGAGGGTTTGGCTGCATTTCTCACTCCTGACACCCTTTGCCTCGGATGACATGCACTTGTACTCTTCCTCCTTGTGGGATTTGGCTGAGCAAAGCAGCCGCGTCCCGCTGTGAGCCCTCAGGGGCGAGTGGAGTCTGCGGCGCTTATCGCCCAGGTGGACATCCAGCCGGAGAGAGGCTGCCGCAGCACAGCCGGGCCCAGGCGCCCTCGATGGCATGCCCCCGGTCGTGTGCCTTGGCCCGGCTGCTCCCTGTCGTCTGGCTCAGCGGGTGGGCTGCGGTCGCTCCTCGCTGACAGGGGTTGTCCCTCGGCCCAGCGGAGGGTGGAAATAAAAGCAGTGTGACTTCTCGTCTAATGGGCCGAGACACTACTGTGAGGTTGCGTAACCGAGGGTGTTTATACTCGTGTGCAGCGGCAGGCAAACATACAGTTGGTGGCTGTTAGGGCTGCGTGGGATGCTCATGCCTTAGGCTTATATTTAAACCCACTGTAAAGTAGTTGCCATTGTGAATGTCCTCCTTTATCCTGCATCTGCCCTACACTAATGCTGCAGACGATTCTTTGTTGAACCAAATCAGTACAGTGTCAAGCGAAGCTCAAGTGCTCTCAAGCAACTAGTTGCCAGACCAGAATTTGTAATTTGCAATCACTTAAAAGAGAAGCAAATTTGATTTTAATTTTCCCCGAAGAAAATCCTCAAGATGCAGCTGCGGCGGTGGAGGAGGAACCACAGAAAAAATCCAGTACAGTGGTTATGTATGTGTGGAGGTTGAGGCTGTATTTATGAGCTCAAGTGGCAGTTTTATATATTATTAATTTCACGTTTTCTAAAAATGAATTGTTTGGCGTTGGGGGAAAAAATATCAACTTATATCACCCAAATAAATAAGTGTTCAATTTTGGTTTTGATTAGTTATTTGATGCTTTAAAGAATTGGCTCCAAATACACAAAATGGCAGCGTTTGTATCCAGGATATTTTGGCTTCATATCTGGATATATCTGAAGTGGAGATCCGTTGTCTGTCTTTACAGTTTATGGTACAGACACGTGTTACTTAGTGAGATTTAAAAGGCACCAGGCAGTTTTTCCTTTAGCTTTGGACCGAGCCACACTATAGCTTTATGACTCCTGGCTGTAGTTTTAGAGACAAATGTTGGAGTAGTATCCACATTAATCCATTCCAGTGACTCTAACAAGAAAAAAGTGCATCCCAAAGTGCCATGCTATTCCCTTAATATGGAGCTGGGGCCCTGAGATGTTCCAGTGTAGTTCAGTCAAGATAAGCAAAGCAGACAGTGCCTGACCAATTAAAACCCCAAATAGACTTTTATTGGAATGATACTGAATCATAAACAACATATCTCTTCAAGTTTCAGGCCTTTTTTCCCTGGAAGCTACATTGACTAGTTTGTTGGTTCTGTAATAGTCACCATGCACCGCAGCCGAGTTCTCTCCTGGCACGTGGAAGGCTCGTTCGTGTTCAATCTCTACACAAACAGAGACGTAGCTTAATGTCCGACTGTTTCTTTAAAAGTGACAAGAAAATACTTGAAACCACTCAGTCAAATCCATGTCACAAGAGTGAAAAGGCAATTTTCTGTCACTTTACTGTCGCTGTCCTGTCTGCGGAGGTCAAGACCAGAACAATAACACTTATATTCCTTCTGATTCTGTCGTTTCTTGTTTTTGACAAGGCAGCGGTAAGGTTGAGGGAGAGAGTGAAACAGGCAGAGAAGCCGAGTGAGAGCAACCTGCGTTCTCTTCACGAAGCAGATGTTTGACTCATCTAACCCACAGCGGAGGAGATGTGCGATGTATGGGATCTCCTCTGTCCTGTCTGCAAGGCCCCCCTCGGGGAGGAAGGGCGGCGATGGGGTGTGCGGTGATGGCGGGCAACACTTGCTGGAGAGAGTGACAGGAAGCTTTATCTGAAAATCTGTCAGTCACCCATTTTAGACCTTCTGCGTTCGGAGAGCTGTCACGCCGCGGTTCGCCACTCAACTTCCCCGTGTCCCTGCCGCCGCCTCCCCCTCGTTACGTAAGCTGCCACCCCTATCACAAAGAGCCATGACAAAGCCAAGGCCCAACACACACACACACACACACACACACACACACACACACACACACACACACACACACACACACACACATTCACAGCACCAGGGCTGGAATGAGATCTGACTGCTGTGAATGTGCGCGGCAAAGGGGCGCTATAGAATATGTGGGTGAACGAGGTCCATGGCGGTGATAGTACTGATCATACAGTGCTGGAGTCCAAAGTAATTTCCACCTCTCTCCCCAGCACCTCCGCCTCCGTATCGGACATAACATCCTGAGACGGCGGAGATTGGTGGCCAGGATGCTGAATTTTTCATGAGGCAGGAAAGGTTAGATAAGATCCTCCCATGTACTGCAAGAGAGTGCACTAGCAGCCAAATGGTGAAAAATAAATTTGAATGGCTCCGTTTTTTTTTTGAATGCGACCCCTTTATAGCTAAAAGAACACGCGGAGATGAAATGTTCCAGAGCTCGGGGGGGGGGGGGGTTGAGACCAGGCACAGAGGTGGTTCATGTGAGAATAAACCCTCTTTACCTCCCATGCTGGCTGGAGCATGACTCATGAGAATAATGAATTCACAATAGGCGACGCTGTACGTGGCTAAACACTGTGAGTCATTCAATCCCATTTACCCGAACTCAAACAAATTGATTATAAAACTGCCTATTGTAGTTTATTCAGTTAGATTTAAAGTGGGGGTAGGGAAATAATTTTTGCTGCTACATTATTTTTCAATAATTCCATAATTCCAACCATATGGACATATTTACCAAGAAAAAAAGGTTTAATATTATGAGATTAACATTGTCAGAGAATAGAATAAAAGAAAAGTTTAGGATATAAGCAGCCAGGTTAACCAGTGCTTGCCGGAGTTCCACTCCCTCTGCCTACTGGGTTAATTTGTCTCGATTACTAATCTCATTGTTTCTTGAGAAACTGTGAAACTTCTTTTAATATATTCGATCACTACTAAACATTCGAAAATGTCTTCAGTGTCCATGTTGTTCTCTCTTCAGCTCAATCTTTTCAAAGTCCAGATACTTAATATGATGTGTATAATATAATCCGGTGGTAGGTGCTCAGGACAGAGGGCGTTCATCTCAAATCTCAGCAGCTGTAACAGCTTCAGCTTTTGTTCTTGCAACAGGTTCCCTGACAATTACACTGATTGTATAGGATCAATTTTCAGAAAGGAAAAAAAAAAAAAAAGAATAGCCACTTAAAGGAAAAAAGGAGACATAATTCTGATTGTTGTTATTGTTATTGTAATTTTTCATTTGCATAGAAGCGGTAGGAAAATACATCTTAAATCACCACAAAGGGAATAGTAAAGCAAAACTCACAGTGTGGTTGCATGAGTAACACAATGAGTAATTCCGATTAAAGTGGTGTTGCCGGTTTTTGTTTTGTTTCTTCAGTCATTTATTTATACAGTTTTGGTTGAGTTTAGTTTATGATGGTGTTTGCCGGAGCACAAAATGTTAGTGCAGGTACAGCGTGCGTTTGAGAGTGTTTGGTGCTACAGAGGCGTTGTTTAAAGCCGAAACATCCCCATGATGATACTTGTGTTTTACTCAAATCGCTTTGTGGGGGAGAAGATTACAGGCTTACGAAAAACCACAGAGCCACACTAGGAGCAATCCAGCAGAGATGGGAGCGCGATGGAGGGCAGGCTTGATGGTAGGGGAGCCTGGTAAATGCTCCCCTGGGGCTTTCTCCAGGTTGAGATATCTACAAATATTTCCATAATCACGAGAAAAGCCTGTGATTGCCAGGCCCAAGCCCAGATGCAGCAGACAACATGTTTGAGCTCTTAGTGGGAAAGGTCAGTAGCTGCTCCTCAGACGCGGATAAAAAGCCCCGCTGCCATTTCCAGTCTCATTCTCAACCACAGGTTGCAGCCTCTTCTTGACAGGAGCAAGCTTCCTCATCCACAGCCGAGACCAGATAACATCCGAAGGCCAGAGGTGTTTGCATCGTGTTTTCCCCCTCAAACTTTCCCGGCGGCGTATAGATCTGTTTGTACTTGGCGGTAATTTGATGCAATTTGTGGAGTTTGTTTTGCTGCAGGAGTCAGCGTGCCTGTGCCTGTTGCATCCAACATAATTATCTTGTGCATGACTGTTGCCGGTCATGATTTGTTCTTGCTGGCGTACAGTAGCCCACCTAATCAGCTCCATCCCTGCTGAACCTCTCACTGCCTCCGTGGAAGCCCTTCATCTGAGGACATGTTTTGACGTGCAGGTCGGCTCTAAATGAAGCTCGCGTGACTCCAGCAATAATCAAGAAACGGCACCGCTACAGCTGACCATTAACCGGCGATGACTCACCGCTTGTTTGGCGGCTGCGGTGACGTGTGCCAGCTCTTTTTGCAAATAGCGTTTAAAGGACTTTTATTGGACTGAGCCTTTCATGATGTGCGATAGAATTGACCTTTGAGTGCTTTTCAGAGCTGAAGAGTTGTCAAAGCATAATGTGGGAGTGGGAACTGATGGGTATGTAATTTACGGGGGACGCTGTGAATTTGTTTTCACATTTATGCCAGGAAAAGAAAGTCTGTGAAATTCTTAACTTTGCGAAGACATTTGTTTGCCCAGCACACACTGTTGCATTTTTAACACCCTCTGTTGAACAATTCAGGGTTATGTAAAAACGGATCTTATCCATGTCAGTTCAACCTGCGGAGCTTGTAACCTACGCTCGTTTTACCATATTAAGGATCCCTTTGATAACGGTGGAATCTGCCAAATCAAGGGCTGGTAAATATTCCAGAAGTGCAGGTGGAGTCGAATCCTCCGCCGCTTCAAGGACACTGGGTATTAGCAGGCAGGAGAGCCGGGGGGAAAAAAGTCCACCCAACTCGTTTGATGACCCCCTACAAATGTGCTTTGATAAATATGCATGTGTTGGTGGTGCTTGGCGCAGTCGGGCAAGGTTACTGTACAAAGTTGAGTATCTGCGAAAATCCAGGATGGACACAGGGCGAAGCTGCTGCCTGCATCGATTAAATAGTTTGTCGCCCCTGATGCTGAATAAAGTGACTTCTGGGAGGTTGACGTCCTTTGTCACCGCCAAGGCAGTCTGAGGGTGTGGATGGGTTGTGCACAGAATGAGGCAGCGTAAAAATCACACAAGCATGTCTCCGAGAAAATCTGTGCAAATACAACTAAACTGCAACTGGCCAGAGTATTGCAGAGTCAAGGCATTTCTTTAAATGAATAAAGCTCTGGATTTGGGCAAAGAACGTGCTTTGATTCAACTTTTGGTTTTGGTTACAGGTAAATGAGCATGTTGAGCCTGAAGTAACGGGAAACCCACCTCAAACCGCACTTTATTTTCCCTTTTAAAAAGATATTCATATCTAATAGAACAGTGTTCATTTCAAAAGTAGCTTTATCTCATCTAAACTATTCCCAGACACAGTGTATACATGTTTTAATTGTGCAAAAGCAATTAGGTTACACCAATGAAATGAAAGATGGACGACAGGGTGACTCCCCACAGGTGAAGTCAAATCATCACCTCCTGGTGGCTGGCTCCAGTATAGGTCGTAAACCCTGTCTCCTCCATGTAAGTGGAGGGGACATGGGCCAAACCGAAAAGGAAATGTTAAGTAATTATTCCCTCCAAAATATGTTTTTTCTGTCACTCTAGGTAATTGTTATCACAAGGGCTTTGTGTGATTGAGTTTGTTCTTTGGGTAAGTTTGGTTTTAATTAATTATTTGGTGATAAAAAATGGGCACAAAAAAAACCCCATCAACTTTCCGCACCTGTACTAGATGTTTTAACTATTATTTATACAACAATAGGAAGTCTAGACGTGTTGCCCGTCTTTATTTACCTGTCAATGGTCTAAATCGTAAACCATAGTGATTGTGTTTCCTCAACCAACAGAAGGTGTCCTTGAAACTCTCGCTTGTGGATACGTTTTATCTCTTGACAGAAGTGGTGGCGTCCCAGTAAATGACTTCCCCCCTTTATCCGGAGCTTCCCACCACACCTGAGGGACTCGTGGACATTAGGAATTAGAGTAATCGTCGTGCAGATAATGTCACACACAATTATTTATATCGTGCACAATTCAAACAACATCACACTGGTGTCCATTATTGCCTGTGACATCACCTGTGTCGTCTCGCCATCGCTTCACTGGCTTCCTGTGTAAGTCTCATGTGTGACTCATCTTTCCTGTCTCCATCAGCTGCTGCATACTGTTTGAAAAAAAAAAAAAAGTGCATACATGCTGTAAATAATTCAGGTTTCCCACCGGCAACCTAATTAATATACCTTTATTTAATGAGTGCTATATTCAATTTACTTAAGAATATTGTAAATAACAGTTATTTTCAGGTGTGGTGTGTGTGGACAGTCCTCCTTTTCCATCACTTTGTCTAAACATGGCCTGCCCCAGTCCCTGGGGGGTAATCACTACATTTCCCAGTGATGCCTGCTTGGCTAAGCAGTTTTAATACACAAATCAATTTTGCATTACCCCCTTCTGGCTGTGAGTGCTCATAGTGTTAGAGCCATGAAAAATTGATGGGCCTTAGCATGCAGATTGCAACCTTGGTGAATCTTAAATCTGGCTGGGCCTTTTTTTTATTTATTTTTTACAAGACAATGTCAGTGAGGTGTGTTGACTTGTTTGTTTTGCTTGTAAAACTGTTGTTGGGCTTTTATTATTTTTTTTATACTTGGGTTAAGAAGAGACAGCTGCTCCAGTGGAGAAAAAAAAAACTGTTAAGAGGCTCAGCGTGAGAAAGTGAGAGGATGTGAGGAAACAGACAGAAAGTGAAAACGTCTTCCGTAACCTCAAGTGACACATACATACAGACCCAGTAGTATAGACAGTATAAAACAAATTACTATTCTCTCTATTAAAAGGTCATATTCACTGCCACTAGATGTTTCACCAGCACCGGTGTCTCAGACTAAAACAAATCGGTTGTCGGCCTTCTCTTCGTGTTCTCAGCGTGGTGTTAGCCATACAGTGAATGTTGTAAAGCCCATTTAAAGGCGATCTCTAAACCATAGACGTTAAAGATGGACGACACGTATATATATCCTGCGTACGAGGGCGGAGGAAGTCGCGGTATTGAGGTCCCGCCGATGCAAACACTCGACCAATCGCGAGTTAGTCTCCGCTGTCAATCGGGATGTTTTATTACAACAAATAACTAATTTAAACCAAACTTACCGGGAAAAATGGAAATGAGAACAAGCAACAGTTCTTCATCCGTGAGGAAAACGTATTCGATGTGTAGTTTGACTGTTTGGTCCATGTCGTAAACAAACAAAAGAAAAACTCATGTCGAGTCTCACGACACTGCACTAACTAAATGTAGAAAATAGTTGGCTGCTACATTTCTGATGACGATCTCATATATGTGTTTATATAACACTAGAATGTATTGACAAGTACCTTTTTAAAGAGCATTTGATTTTGCCCAAGCAATTATATAATGTCATCTGATCGGTCGCTCTGTATTTGTCCGGCTGGTAACTTGTGCGCCGAAAGAAATTATAGAGCCCATAATTAGCTTTCACTATGAAATGAAGCTATCATGGGAGAGAATGGGGAAATTTCACACTTTGGAAATTAGATTTTGCAAGGTGCTGTGTCGATGTCCTTGAGTATACGGCACATCAAAAGCCTTTATGTTCCCCTCTCACTCGGTCCTTTGCTCCCTTCTTTGACAGAAATCTGCAATGAGCAGCAAATTGTACAGCTAAGAGGTGTTTTGAGGATCTAACTGCCACATTCGCACGTGTAATGATTTCTCTCAGCCTGACAATACGGGAGATCTCTTCATTTGTGCCTTCCTCTGGAAATTCGCAGCGCTGGTAATCACAACTAAGCTTATTTCAAACGTGGCTTTGAGATTTTGTTTGGTGATATTATTTCTTTGAGTGTTGAGGAGAGTGAATTTACAAAAAGTCATTAAAGGTGACCTTTAACAAAGAAAATTGTTGTTATTCCATTTGCCAAGTAAATTCTGTGCACACAGTGACCCCCACATGGCACATATACCTCTGCCTAAAGTCGTTTTACCTTTTTGCGTGAGTAGTTTTTGTAAAAGCCGCTAACTAACAAAGAAACGCAGTTGAAAACCAAACCTCTTCGGCGGAGGGAACAATAAAGCCATCACTCGTCATCACAAACTCCACAGGGCACCTTTTAATGTCCAAAATATGAATCAGCTTTCCATTAACCAATCTGTAGAAACATGAGAAGGGGTTTGAATGTGTCCCTCACTCAACCCGCGATTATTAAATTATGATGTAAATGTCAGAGAGAATGTCTGTGGCTGTAGGAGGCACATGTTGACTTAGGCTATAAATGTGATGTACTGTACTGTAGTCATGCCTGGAGCTCAGCTCAGCTCACATGGCTGCTGCAGGCAGGATTATTTGGACAGGGTGATCTGAACAGACTAGCACACAAACCTGCTGACTTACATACTCTGCTGTTCGTACACCGCAGTGCTGTAGGTTGTTTTCCAGCACTTGTCACACTAAAGGACGTCTTTTTGTGTTAGAAATAATGATTTTTTTTTGTGTGTGTGTGTGCGCTCAATTTAATTCTGATGCACCTGACTCCAAAAACAGGATGCTGCCTTCTACAGTTCCTCTTTGGAGAAGGGGGTTTGTTGCCATGACAATAGTAATGTCACTTCAATGGCAGAGATGTTAAGATGGCGGGGTGTGTTGCATTTCATATGCAGGTGCTATGCACAGTGGAGAAGTGATACAGATAATGGAATCAATTTCCTGTGATTTCTGAAGCAGAGAGCTCGCCGAGAAATAATAAAGGAATTAAATGAGCTGGCGCTAAACACCGTTCACCGGTTACCGACGGCTATTGGAGTTCAGATTGCTGCTTGGCCAGGAGAATCGAAGAAAAAGCCAGAATTCGCTTCCCCTCGTTTTTCGCTGTGATTCCTCCTAAGCTCACTTTTTACCCCATGAACAAAATGCACAGGGGGCTTCAGCTGTTTCTTTTATTCTGCCACACTCTCTCTAAAAAACATGCAGGAGACCCCAAAGTGTTTTAGAAGGAACAGAAGGAATGATTTTACCCTTAAGACAAGAGAAGACACCAACTTGAAATAATGAACAGAACTCTGTAATAGTGATAGTTTCCCAGTCGATGCATGGATCTCCTGCAGGAGATCAGTTTCCTGGCCGTCAGTCTGATAGTGTGTCGCAGGTCAAAGCCAATTATTTGAATTCTGCCTGTTCAATAACATGCTGATTTTGTACTTTTTGACCTGCCCCGCCTCGTGACAAGTAACGTCCCCACAAAAACAAGCTTGTGTCACAGATCAGATTTGTATTGGATCCCCCGTCACCTCCGAGAGACCCAGACATGAAGTATCTAACCTGACGTCTGAAAGTGATGTAGGGGACCTGGGAGCTGAGGATGTGTTGGCTGGAGTCTCAGTAGATCAAATACATATTTATCAAAAGTAAGTGTGCTTTAGGAAATTCATGTATTTGCCTTCACTGCGAGTCTCCAGGCAGGTTACTACTCTTTCAGCTAGAGCAGATACATCCAATGTCATATTAATATATGATGCTCACTCTTTTCCACTAAATGTGTAGTAGATCCCAACTCGTATGGATTTTCACGGGCTGATGCCGATCCCAAGATTAGGGAGTAAAACATTTCAGATACAGATATAATGATGTTATGAATGTATATTAAAAGAAAAAATTGCAGTTTAACCAAATACTTTATTATAGATAACTCTAAATAATAATAAAACACAAATACAACAGATATATGAAGTTATTGATAAAATAGACACATGTATACTCTACCTTAAATGTATGAATGCAATTTTTTTTACTGCATTTTTTATTCTGTCAAATAAGTTTTCATATCAGCTCATATTAGCAAACACAAACCCGATATGTCTGTGCAAGGCTCATGTCAGCTGCTCATCCTCAGCCAATTGATAAATCTGTCAGGATATAATATATGGATCCAGTGCAGGTAGAAATGCTCTACGTTATTGATTAGATGGCAAGATATGGGCAGTATAGATAAGAGAGAGAATAATAAGGTTAAGTTAAAGCTTAATTAACATTGATTTAAATGGCTGTGTATAGCATCAAGAACCCAATAATAACCCAGTCTCACTTTTCTCATCAGCCTTGTTTCCAGCAACAAGCGTTCATTTGAATCAGAAGTGAGTGGAGACCAAAACAGAGCTAATTTTGGATATGTACACAAAGCAAAATGTATGATAAAAGTTGCTTTGTGTATTTTTATAAACTGGAAACTAACAGTAAATACATGTTGACATCTGACCTATCATTAATAAGAAGGTAATTAATGCTGCTGTTTGTTAAATTGTAATCTTTGAGTCAGTTTTAGACGTTGACGGTATGAAAGGATGATTTCATACTGAGCACATTCAGTGTATGTTTTACATTTTAAGTCACTAATGGAATAGTTTTTCTCTTTTATATACATGAGCCTTTATTTGTCCAATGAATTGTCCACTTTCAATACCCTGACAGCACTGATCTAAAACCTTTTCACGACCTTCTCTTGCGTCCTATCTCTCTTCTCGTCTTTACATCTCAGGACCTCTCCAGTAATTCTATTGCTTATGTGATTTCTTTATCAAGCCTCTATACTGAGTCTGCAGTGTTTTCTTGTCTCTTCAGTTATGTTTGTGGTATCTGGAAATAGCAGAGTGAAAACTGTCGGCTCCCTTCTCCTCCTCCCCCTCCTCCTCTCAGGCTCAACCCAGCAAAGACCATTTCTGGCGCTGCAATAATAATAAATTTAGCTCGCCATTATGAAACACCGACTCATTTGGCTACAAGGTGGCTCGGTCTCCCATCTCTGGACAATCCCATTGATTGGACAGTCCTCTGAACATAATTTTAGACGTGTTGAAAGGGACATTAGCTTCCTGTGCAAGCTGTTCCGGGGAATATTGGTCCTCTACATCAACTCAAAGAGCCTGGGCAGCAGAGTACTTCTCCCTCAGCCTGTTCAGTGACAGTGAGCCGTATTACAGCGTCTTAATGTATGACGGTTGTTCTGTTTACTGCACATCCACACGTGTCACTTCAAGGTGTGAGGATGGTGGAAATCGAGCAGTTGACACAAAATGCCACTGCCGAGCGTGACATGTTTCTCTTTTTATTTATTTTCCTAAAGAATTGAGTTTTCGGTGCCTTTATGTCAAAAATAGATTTTTTTATAACTTAGATATCCGCAAGACGTTGTGTCAAAAATAAAACAAGTGTTCAGAAATCCTTGTTGCCGCAGCCAATTGACTTCTCCGTGCAAGTGGAAGATATAAATTTGCATTTACAAGATGCACACTTGTGTATGATTGACATATCAAGAGGGTAAATTGCATGTGGTTTCAAATAAGCCTCGTAGTTAGATGACATTTATCTTCAGTGAAATGATGTGTCATGTAACTTAACAATAAGGTGCACACACTGCTGAGCTATTACCAAGATAAGAGAAAATTCAGATGATGAATAGTTTTGTATTCTTACCACCACTGGTGTAACATTGTTTTATATTTGATATTAGGCTCTCTCGGAATTAATAAACTATATTTATCAGTCGGTTCAAAAAATAAATTGTTAATGTCATACATTAAAAAAAGATCCTTCTGTGGAAATTACAGCTCCAACTCTTCTTGTGTGCGTCTCGACAGGTTTTGCACCAGCACATGTTTGGGAGTTAACTTATTTATGAGGATTGTACTATTTCTAGCTTTTGCAATTCACGATCTACTGATATGACTCCCAGCTACTTCCTCGTAAGTTGTAAGTACCGGTGAGGTGATTGTGAAGTAGTGAAGCGTCCCTGATAACGACTCAGCATAATGCTCTACTTTCGAAATATAGGACACAACAACCGTAACTTCGAGGTCGAAAAGTAATGATCATTCAGTGGTTATGTAAAGTTTTATCTGCTGATTTACTGTTTATCAGGGAACATAATGTGAAGTGTGCAGATTTATACATGCAGAACAAATCACAACACACTTTCTCATTAGCATAGTGTGGTGTGGAGCAGTTTGTTCTCAAGTAACTCGCGATCTACTTTTAAATTCTTAATGAAACTCCTTACTTACTATCCATTACCCAGCAGTTAGTTCTTGACTTGTTTTTATTCATGCACCGCTAACCACTCAACATTTTACATACATCTTAATATAAAGCGTTACCTGATTAGATGTAATGGATCCTTCCTATACGAAATAATCCCTAACCTTGTGGAGACGTGGAGTCAATGAGGGGGATAATGTTACTGTTGTATGTATGTGTTGCATATGTGCTGTAATCCTACACACGTACATGCGTGTGTGTGTGTGTGTGTGCGTTAGTGACAGAGAAGACGGGGTGGGGTGGGGGGGCTGAAGGAGAATGGGAGAGATGTGAGTGGCCCATCTATGAAAGCGCCATTAAATTGTCAGTTATGATGGATGTTCCGCCTTTTCTGCATTAACTGGTACATTAGAAGTCATTAATTCTTCAGGATGTGCACTGGAGATCAGAGCCTCCCAGGGGGTCTCAGTGCCTTGATAAAGCAAGAGAGAGAGAGACGGCGAGAGAGAGAGATGGAGGGAGAGAGATGGAGGGAGAGATAAAGAGGGCGGAGTGCATTGGCTGAAAGAATAGGGAGCGAGGGATCCTTGCAGTGCGATGACCGTTTTCCGATTTTTGATGCCTGCTCAGTCTCTGTCAGAGGCGAGGAGACGGATGTGAGGGAGACTCTTCCACCGTCTGCAGTGGACGTGTGAGGAGCATCCTTTGTTCTGTCAAGGAGCCGCCATATGAAGTAATCCCCAATTATCCCACCAATCAGGGGAGATGTATACTATCGAGCAATATATGTATTCAGCAATTAGCTCGCTCGGTTGTTCATCAGCATCAGAGGCAGGTGTAGTGACTGGGTTTCCCTCCTGACGTCCTTCGCGAACTGTCAAACCAGAAAACAACATTTCACCGCCAATTAAACAACAATTACAGGACGTGGCGCACTTTGGTGGGTGACTAGAAATTGCTCAGAACACTGCTAATACGTCTCGCTCCCTCTCCCACCCACGGTGCGTTTCAAACGAAACCTTGACGACGAGGCGAGAGCTAAGCTTGAACAGGAGAAAAGAGAACTAATGGAGGTTGAGCGTTTCTCCTGCCCACCTCTAAATAATACCCTGGGGGATTTTTAAATCAGTCTATAGCTCCTTGAGATTTTTTTATTTTCGTGACCTGCTTAGTGCGAGAGCAACCTCGCCATCTGCTGTGTTTAAAAGCAGTAAATATGTTAAATTAGGGGTCAACTGGGACATATAGGAGGAGTTAGCGCCGCAACGCGAGGCTGAAACAAAGCTCCCGTCAGTGTCCCACGATGTTCCAGTCGACCATAACCACGGCCAGGTATTCATCATGCCATGACAGAAGGTCACAGGCAAGTCACGCAACTATTGTTACCATCCTCTGTATGTACTGTCAAACTTTCTGGGCTGAGGCC